>CM053577.1:13028057-13225956 GCA_028646485.1 Cryptoprocta ferox
TTTAATGAATGATTGAACATGAATGAAACCTTACATTTGCAAAAATAATTTGAATTCAGTATTTCTAAATCATTGTCTTCTCTTTCTATATTTGATATAAAAATTAATATGGAAGAAAATTGTCAAGAACATTGATCAAAATGATCTTAGATAGTTCCATTTTTTTCTTAATTGAATTCATAGTGAGGAATATAATCAGTTTGAAAATTATCTTCTGTTTTCTCATTATGAGGACAAAACAGAAATGGACATGACATAAGACATCAGGATGTCAAAAGCTGGCAAAAATAGTCACCAGCTGTTTTGAATCAGTTGTGGTTCCCCATTGTTCTGAGAAGACACAGAAGTCACTTTCTAAGCTCTCTTCCATCAACAATTGTAAAATCAAATCCATAATTGGGAGAGGATTTTATTTCTAATATGTCCGATGCCAATTTGGGGAAATTATCGAATGACAATTATAAATTTGGCTATAGATATTTTTTAAAAATACAACTTGTTTTTTATTTCCCTTTACCAAAGTAACATTGACTATATTACAGATAAGAAAAAAGATGACAAAATCTTTCCTAACAGATTGCTTCATCTTTCCAACTTCTTTGCTAATATTTTTATATAAATGAGATAAAATATCATTTTGGATCTCTAAATGGATTTTATAAAAGACAAATGATATTAAGAAGATAATTTTCAAAAGAGCTATTTCTTTTTCTCCTTAGGTTACAGTGATGCCAGAGACATAATACAAAAAACAGGGTATCTTTATTGGTGAATATAATGAAAGAATAATTGTTAATGAATTTAATACTTATGTAACCAACATATATTCTTTTATCATAGACACTTGGAGCACAAGAATATATTGGTTAAGCGTTGTGTTTCTTTCCTTCTGCCGCCAAGGAAGAAGGATGGGTAGAGAAGCAGGAATGCTTCTGCCCAGAAGAGAGAACCCACATCTCAATAGCAACATGAAACAGAAATTGATGTTGTTTACCCTCAGGAAGTATGAAGTTAAGTAAAGAAGCCAGTATCATTCTGTGTTCTCCAAACAAGGGTTTGATCCCAAGAGTCTATCCACATATTATTTGTAGAGATTTTTTTTTTTTTAGCTCCACTTGTCTTTACTTTTTCTATTTCTCTCAGATATTGCAAAGTTCTCAATCTGTTTAGCACTTGGCAGGAGTTATGCAGCCTAATAAAAGGTGTCTAGTGATAGCTTTGTTGCTTGTCTCTTTCTTCCAGAACTTCTGTCAGTTGGTTCAGTGGAGTTACTGAACCTGCTAATTGTTAAGCTCCTGCACATCAGACAGTAACATCTATAGTGAGGATTCTAGATCCAGTAGAGTTGCCACAATACAGACTACAGCCTCAGTGCAGCCAGAGAAACTAGTGTGACACTTCACACCAAGAACTAGAAACCTTTGGAAAACCCAAACACACTTCTGAGCTGATATGGGGACTGATATGTGGAATTTGAGATGGAGTCAAAATGGACTGGCTGAAATCCATGTGGAGGGCTATGCCTGTATTTTGGTAACACATTCTTCGTTCCATATCGAACTTTTCATTTTCAAAAAAAGAAAAAGGAAAGAGTCAATTTGCACTTAGTTGTTTTCTCCTATTAATTGCTGTTTCTGTAAAGCGCATTGGCAGAAAATGTGTTTGATCTTTATTAATTTGGCACAGTGTTAATCCCCAGGTCATAGGAATTTCTGTAGTCTACACAGTTAGGAAAAGAATGCAGAGCTTAAAGGAAAAATAAAGTCAATACTGTATCATACTATACGTACAAGGATGTTAAGTGCAGGCTATTATCACTTCAAATAATTCTGTCACTGTTAGAGATTTGGACACTGATTTACATATGGACAAGGGACACAGGGGTAGCAAAGAAGAAGAGGAATTCTGCATGCATTTGAAAAGCTCATCTATTGCTATGGAAACAGAAACATCCTAGCAACAGCTGCTTGGTACGTAGCTGACATGTAGAGCTAAAGGCCTTAAACAAGAGGAAAATGAGCCATGAAGAAATCTTTAGTATATACAGCATTTATATTTTTAAAGGTTTGAAATGGAGAGTGGGAAATTCGTACATAATTATGCCAAAGAATTGAAAGTTACAGAAATCAAAGTTTATCTTCTCACCATCCTGGAACCCAGAATATTACTTGTATTGTAATAGCTACCATTATCCTGATTGCAAGACAACATGCCACTTATCCGATAGCCAATGCTACTTGAACATCTTTTGCTGAGTCTAAAAGAAAGCCTTCAACCATATTTTAAAATGCATTCTTTGTTTGCAGCAATCCTTAGAATCTTATCAGTATAAAATGTTTCAAACCTTCCTCTGTAAAAGGAGAAAGTTCAGACAATGGCTTAAGGTTTTTATTTAAGTTTGAAAAATATTATAATCATATCTTTATTACTTTAGTGAATAGAATAGTTTTCTAACGCTTACATTTTCCTGGCTAAGTGTGTCAGCTGTTCACTTTACATGTTTAAATAAACATTTATTTATATAAAATGAAAATAACCCAATATTGGTCATAATTTCACATCTCTCTGGTGTGTGTGTGTGTGTTCGTAGCAAATAGTTTCCAGGGACCAGAGAATATTTTTCTGTAATCTTTTAATACCTGAAAACACATCATGTGGACTCCCCTTCTGTTTTTGGAGTCATCAAAATTAGTGACCCAGCAGTGGAACCAACCATATTGCTATAGACCATTTCAAGAACTCACATTGTTTTACTGTTTTACCTATCACTTTTAACTTCCAGAATCATAATTTTAGTATTTAAAACATATTTTCATATTAACCCAGAGTACAGGCCAGAAGAAATCTATTTAAAACACAACCTTGTAGAGAGAGCAATTCAGAAAATTGTAGTAAATCGGTAGAATTCACTATGTATTTAAATGTCAACACTATTAAGTGTCCATCAGGTAAAACTTTCATTTGTTATATTAGTTTCAGATGCATGATATAATGATTCAACAATTCTATACGTTACTCAATACTCATCAAGGTAAGTAAGTCTACTTGTAATCCTCTATTACGAGTATATCTTGTATCTATCTTTTTGGGTGAAATAGAAATGTCATTTTTTAAATCCAGAACTTAAAACTTTTTTTGTATGTCTTCACTAAATGATTGAAAGGAATATTGTTAACCACACTGTTAAAATTGCAAGATTGGGGCTCAGAGCATTTGAATGTCTATTTACCATCACGTAAAGAATCATTTGCATGATTCAAAGAACTACGTTCTGTGACAGTTGATTTTCACATTAAATGAACACCGTTACCAGAATGACCTCCTACTTGTGATTTATAAGTCTTGTTTTGTGACATCAGACATCCTATTAGCTCAAGAGGCATTAAGAGTCTCCAAAACCCTGAGTAATTAATTCTATTTTATTTAATTTAATTGCATCCCCACTCATACAGGTAACAGAACCAAATATCTGAGTCATCCTAGACTTTTCTTTATTTCTGATCTCTTATTCCAATCACTAAGTCCTGTCAATTTTATCTTCATTAAAATACTTTTTCCAATTTAGCGTTAACAGCCTGCTCTAGTGTTATCTGTCCTCACTTTAATCAATTCTCACAGTTGCTATGTGAGCTTTCCAAATCCAATTCCAGTGATGTTCTCTCTTACTTAAAAAATTTTAATAGCTCCCCCCACTCTCCTTTTGCAATAAAGTACAGCTTTTCTTCATAGGGTACAGAATCCTCCGAGATCCGACCTCTGTCTACCATTAACCTTGTATTCCCTCTGTTCTTCGAACACTAAGCAACAGCCATACAAATGAATTGTTTCCTGAATTGTCCTGTCTTACACTTTTACACTTTTATTCCTAAGAAACTTTCCTTTAACCTCTAATTTAAGTTCTGTTTGTCCTTCAAGATTATCAGGCATGTTGTCCTAACTTGTTTTTTTTAAATGTAGACTGAAGAGTATCATGAAACCCCATGTAACCATACTCAATGTCAACTATTACTCCATGGCCAACATTTTTCAGGTTGACCTCATCCCTTTTATATTATTTTGAAGCAATTCCATTAGCCATGACTCCTTCCATAAATCCTTCAGCATACATCTCTTAAAGATAACTCTTTTTAGCCAGTCACAATAACATGATCAAACAGAATTGCCAATAACTTCTTAATTCTATAATATATCCAGTAAAGTGTTCAATTTCCAACTGTTTCATGTGTTCACAGTTTTAGAAATTTTCTAATTTTTAAATCTTTTATGGTTTGCTATTTGAATCGGGATTGAATAAAATCCAAACAGTGCAAATGGTTTATGTGTCTATTACCTAGAGGTTCTGTCTCCAGCTTTTCCCCCCTTGCAACTGAATTGTAGCAAAATATTAGGTTATTTGTCCAAGAGAATTTTCAGTTATCAGGATTTTGCTGATAATTGTTCTCCAGTGCTCCTCCCTCTTGTCCAGGTTGCTAGTTGGGTCTAGAGACTTAATAATACGCGATTCATTTTTTTTTCCGACAAGACTACTGCAGATGGTCTTCCATCAGAAGCACATACCTGGTTACTTCTATTTTTATGGTACAAAGAGCTGTATATGTTTTATGTATATGGTTGATTCATAAATTCCTTTGGGGTTGTCAAATGGTTGTATTGCAATGTTATAATTTCTTCCTTATTTAATAGCTAAATTAATTTGAAGAATAAAAAACATGTCTTGGCTATCCGTGATAAAGTTTACCTATCTTTATTGGCCAGTTTTCACGATATTTCCAGTTTTCAAAAACATTAATTGACCAACATTTTATTTGGAATTTTAAAATTTTATTTGGAAACCTATGCCATGGTTTTCAATCCCTTTTATTATTTTTCTTATTGATGTCAAATCATCTCATTTTTGGTCAATGAGAATCTCCTTAAGTTGGATCCTGAGTTCTTCTGATGACCCTACAAATCTTTTCTCTTCTTTGCCTCTGGCGTAACAAAACGTTTCAGGCTCTGCTTTCTTTATTTCCAGCCCAGACCTGAAATCAGCCATTTCTCCAATGAACTATTTTATTTCTTTAACTAAAAATAAGGAATATCATGTGTCACAGTTATACTTCCAAACCAGTCATAATCATGGAGTTTTACTTCGTCTCTTACACCTTTTATCTGTATCTCTTAACAACCACACTGAGAATCCCAGTTCTAAAGGATTTTGGGGAGGGTAGGATAACAGTTATTTATTTAATTTACCTGATAATTGGATACATTAGTGTCAGAATTACAATATAAACACTACTTAACAGCAAAACGATTTCCAAAAATAACTCATTTTTTTAGTTCTTGACTTTTTGTCCTTAGGGTATATTATTGATGGTAAACTTCTAATGTGTTTTAAAGTCAGTGCAGTCCTTTTTTTAAAATTTTTAAACATTTATTTATTATTGAAAGACAGAGAGAGACAGAGCATGAGCATGGGAGGGGCAGAGACAGAGGGAGACACAGAATCCGAAGCAGGCTCCAGGCTCTGAGCTGTCAGCACAGACCCTGATGCGGGGCTCAAACTCACAAACCATGAGATCATGACGCTAGCCGAAGTCAGACGCTTAACCGAATGAGCCCCCCAGGCGCCCCTAGAATCAGTACAGTTCTTATTCGTGCAGTTATATTATCACCAACTATATATACAAAGAGACTCCTTTGTTTCATTTTCTTAAAGTTTCTTAAGATATTTTGATATTTTTTCTAAAGTTTATTTATTTTTGAGGGTGGGGTAGGGGCAGAGAGAGAATCTGAAGCAGGGTCCCTGCTCAGCACAGAGCCTAATGCATGGCTCTGTCTCACAACCATGAGATCATGACTTGAGCCAAAATCAAGAGTTGGAAGCTTAACTGACTGACCCACCCAGGTGCCCCAAGATATTTTGAGAATTTTAAAAATAAGATATATTTATTTTTTTATTTTAGAGAAAGGAGTGTACATGGGAATCGGGGAGAGGGGCAGAGAGAGAGAGAAAAATCTTAAGCAGGCTCCATGCTCAATGCAAATCCTGATGTGGGGCTCGATCCCATAACCCTGAGACCATGTACTGAGCCAAAATCAAGAGTTGGATACTCAACCGACTGAGCCACCCAGGTGCCTCCAATATAAAATAATTTTAAAAAATGTAAAATATTTTTACAATTTAAAAATCAAAACAAGGAATATTTAAAGAAGTCTAGCATACACTTCTATTTGCTTGCAAATAATTCCTCCTCCACTTATATATGGATATATTTTTAAAATGTTTATTTCTTTCCATTTTTTAATATTAAGCTTGCACATATATATAATTAGGTTAGGGTTTTTTTAAAAAGATAAATTATAGCATATTATATATATTACATAATAATACTTTATATATCAACTGTTTTGTACCTTGGTTTTTTCTCTGAAAAATATTTCCCTAATTTTGATCCCTAGTAGTATTTAGAGAAACTCCTCATTCATTTTTGTAACTACATGGTACTCCGTTGTGTGGATGTATCACTGAATTCAATCAGCTCCCTACTGGTGTATGTTTAAATTGGTCTAACAAATATTCCTGCAATATATAGCCTTATGCAGAAGACTTTTTCCCCTACCCAGTATATCTGCGATATATATAGATTCAAGCAACTGAGATTGCCGGGTCAAAATATCAATGCTATATAGTTTTGCTAGCTATTTCTAAATTATTTTCAATAACAATTTTCCATATTGCATTCTCCCTAAAGATATATGAAATTGCCTCTTCTCTCACAGTTTTGCCAACAGAGTATGTGTTCTGATTTTGTTCCAGATTAATATGTAGAAAATGCTCTCTTGGTATAGTTTTAATTTGCATATTCTCATTATGACCAAGGTGAAATACTTAGTCGCATGGTTAAAGCCATTTGCTGTTCTTATTTCTATGAATTATCTATTAATCTCTGCAGCTGATCTTTATGGGGCTGTCAGCCTTTTATTTTAGAGGCACTTAATATATTAGAGATGTTAATTATTTATCTGTGATTTAAGTTGCAAATAAGCAATTTGTTATTATTTTGTTTATGGTGTTTTTAACCATTATAAGGTTGTTTCTTATTATGGTACTCTGTACTTAATATGATCAGATTTTTGTAATTTTTTGTGTCTCTGGATTTTAGATCTTACATGGGTGAGTTTTTCCTTTTTTATGTTATAGAATAATTTATCCACGTTTCTTCTAGTACTTGTATGATTTCACTTTTTGTTTAATCTTTACTTAAATCTTTGTTTCTATATGAAACCTATCCTCTTGTATCTTAACTAATGGATCCAATTTTACTGTTTATCCATATGGCTATCCAGTTATGCCTTTATCATCAATAAAAAAACAATATCCACAATTTAAGATGGTCCTTTTATCATATATTATTTGTGTATTATGAACCATGCAGAAATCCTGTATTGTTTTAATATAGAAGTTTTAGAGACTGGCTTGTTTTAATATCTACTGGGGCTAGCCCTCCCTCTCCCTCTTCTTGATTTTCTTCTGGATTCTCTTGGGTGTTATTAGCTCACCAGTGTGTGTCTTTAATCTCACTAACTAGACAGGTGTCAGTCATTTACCTGCTGTCAAATTCTAAGGGTGGAACTTTAGGGAGGCAGAGCTGAGTTTGTTTGTTTGTTTGATTTTTAATAAAATGACAAAAGATGAATGTGCAAACCAAGATAATTTCTGGGGGCTCCTGGGTGGCTCAGTCGGTTGTGTGTCCGACTCTTGATTTTAGCTCAGGTCATGATGCTGCTAGGACCTTGGGATGGAGCCCTGTGTCGCACTCTGTGCTGGTGTGGACCCTGTTTAAGATTCGCTCTCTCTCTCTCTCTCTCTCTCTCTCTCTCTCTCTTTCTCTCTCTGTGCTCTCCCCTGCTGGTGTGCTCTCTCTCTCTTTTTAAAAAACAAACAGGGGCACATGGGTGGCTCATTCGGTTAAGCCTCCAACTTCTGCTCAGGTCTTATGTTCGTGGGTTCGAGCCCCGCGTCGGGCTCCATGCTGACAGCTCAGAGCCTGGAGCCTGCTTCTGATTCTGTGTCTTCCTTGCTCTCTGCCCCTCCCCCTCTCATGCTCTGTCTCTCTCTGCATCAAAAATAAATAAAACATTGAAACAAACAAAAAAACCTTCAGATAATTTCTGATTTCATCCATTGACCACTGAAGTAGAGGGCATGCTCTTGCTAATGCCTTAAAGTCAAGTCTACAGATGTATCACAGAACCAGTCCCTAAGCTCTCTAACGGACCATGACAGACCACATTCCAGATAGATAATCTGGATAATCAGTTCTTCTCTAGATAAACATTTCCGGTAAAACATTGAAAATTAAAAAAGTATAAAAAATTACATTCTTAAAGTTTTCAACAGTGTCTATGTAGACATTATCTCTAACACTTGCATTATTTTATTTTGTTTTATTTTACTTCATTTTGTTGTTATTTTACATTAGTTTCAGGTGTATAGCATAGTGATTTGACAAGTCTATAGCTATGCTGTGTTCACTGCAGGTGCAGCTACCATCTGTCACCGTACAATGTTACTACAATGCAACTAAGTATACTCCCTATGCTGGACCTTTCATCCTGTGACATATTCATTCCATAACTGGAAGCCTGTATCCCGCAGTCCTCTCACCTTCCTCCCCTCTGACAACCACCAGTTTGTTCTCTGTATGTATGGATGTCTCTGCTTTTTGTTTGTTTGTGTGTTTGTTTTGCTTTGTAGAGTGCACATATAAGTGAAATCTTGCATTATTTTAATTTAAAGATTATTTGTATTATTTTAATTTAGAAATTAAGTCCTGAATTATCTATATATCAATTCATCTTATGTTAGCATTGATCTGATGCTGCATTTTATAGCTATAGAAAAGCTAAAGCCCATAGCTATATCTAATTGACTAACATTTTGGCAGTCAAAAAAAATAATATGAAAAGATAGACTCCTTTGTGGTATGGGTTGATGGATTCTACCATCTCCCCTAGTCCCAAAACATAGTCCTTTACTACCTGAAATGAGGGTCAAAATTTTTAGAAGACATACTTCTTCATGTGAGGCCTTAAAAAACTTAGTTAAAAGTCTTTTTTTTATTTTTTATTGTTTATTTTTGAGAGAGAGAGAGAAAAAAGAATGCGTGGGGGAGGGGCAGAGAGAGACACACACACACACAGACGCTGAAGTAGGCTCCGGGCTCTGAGCTGTCAGCACAGAGCCCGACGCGGGGCTCAAACCCATGATCTGTGAGATCATGACCTGAGCCGAAGTCCGACGCTTAACCGACTAAGCCACCCAGGTGCCCCAAATTCAATTTTTTAAAAAAAATCTCAAAACATAAAGATTTGTTATGTCAAACAATAATATCTTAGCTTGGAAATGAAGCTATCCTACCCAGCAGGACCCTGAAAATATGTAACCCAAGATAAGCAAGTTATAATCTAACAGCAGAAACAAACTAATGTTAGTTACATTTTAGGGAATAACTCTCTGACATAAATCTGACTATGCTTGACAGATTTAAGAAACTTGAGAAACCAGGTACTTAAGTGAGGTAACTATAAGGTGGCAGTCCATGGTGTAGCCAGGGGGTAGAGTGGGCTCTTCTTTGAATGAAATGATTAGAAAATTTTCATGATAATTTTTATATACTGTTTTGTTATACAGTAATTTATGTATGTGCATATACATACATGCATGTAAAATTATTATATACATGCATTATATATATATAACGTATATATAATGCATGTATAATAATGTGGATTGCTGTATGAGCCTCTTACATGTTTGGACTCTGCACATCTTCACTTAGCCCAGCATGTAGCACCGTACCTAGAGCAAGATAAATGCTCAAAAGTTTTGTCAAATGAAAAATTAAAGGCCAGACTTTATCTGTCACTTGTGCCTAGGTCTGACACCTACCTTTTTTTAAGGTTTTATTTATTTTTGGGAGACAGTGCATGAGTGGGGGAGGGGAAGAGAGAGAGGGAGACAAAAAAAAAAGCGAGTCTTCAATAACTTGCAGTTTGCTTTCTGTTGGAATGACAAACTGTGAAGCTCTTTACTCTTGAGTGCTTTGGGCTGCAATGGAGGAACCAGATGAGAGTTATAAAAGGTAAATCAGGGGGGCACCCGGGTGGCTCCGTCGATTAAGCATCTGACTTCACCTCAGGTCATGATCTCATGTTCGTGGGATGGAGCCCATCCGGTTCTGTGCTGACAGCTCAGAGGCTGGAACCTGCTTTGGATTCTGTGTCTCCCTTTCTCTCTGCTTCTCCCCTGCTCATTCTCTGTCACTCTGTCTCTCAAAAATACATAAACTTTAATAAAAAAAAAAAAAAGGTAAGTCAGTGTCAGTCAAGAAAACTTTTAACAAACTATTTAATTTTTGCATGTTTCCACTGCGATGCCCAAATTTTAAGGGGATTCTTTTTATGCAACTACATAGCAGGTGTCATTCAATCATTTAATACAGTTAGCCATTTTTACATTTTCAAATTCTCTCACGTTCTCTTGTACTTTATTTAAGCACAGAGTCATTTTCAGCGTTCAGAATTTAACGCTTTTTTATTTTGGCAAGCAGTTTTCAGGAACTTCCTTTTTGAGCAAGATCAGAAATTAATACTTTGCCTCTTCATGATTACAGGGTTCATTCTTTCCTTCTAGAGTGTTCAGAGCATGCGGAAAATAACTATAACAAGAACCAGTGCAACTCTTTATAATTTAAACACAAAATGCCCGAGTTGATAAAAAATATTCCGATGAAATGAAAATGATAACATTTTCCTCACATATTAATTGTTATTTACAAGTAGTACAAAAACCAAGTAATTTGGTTTACGCTTGATCTAACTATACCAAAACGGAAGGCCTATTTTTTCAAAGTTTAGGCATGGTTTACTCATACAAGTTTTGGCCCAGAGGAGGCCAAAAAAAAAAAAAAAAAAAAAAAGTGGATAAAGGGGAAGAAAGGGCAAAAACAGAAAGATGGGGGGAAAGTGAAGAAAAAGTGGAGACAACACAGAGAAAAGACTGAACATGATATAAGACAAAATTAAAATGTATAAATACAAAAAGGTGCCTGAAACACACAGAATTAAATAAAATTTGAGGCAATTATTTACATAAATAAGTACCCACTGCAACTCTGCAAAATGAGTATATTTCAAACATCCCAATACTTGATGGTATTTGAAAATGAAGACATAGCTTAAGTCTTCACCTGACACTTGTATGCAGTCTCGCCTCAAACAGATTCATGGGTTCGCAGGTAAAACTTTCCACTTGTTCGGGGGGTGTGAAAAGGTGATAAATGCATTAGTTTGGCACTGACTACTCTAACATCAGAGAGTGTGGCAGCAAGCTATGGCCAGATTCTTTAGCAGATACAGAAATAAAAATGCAGCCCAAACCTCTTTACAGACAGCGTTCTGGGTTTAAGGACACAGAATTTTTGTGGCTTACAGTTCCAGCTCATGACCAGAGATGGCGCTGAGTGTACAGGGAAACTGGAACCAACCCGAATCAGAAATGAGAAAGATACAGGACTAAAGGCTGGGTATGAATCCTCCGCAGCACATCTAAGATAGTGAATCTGGAGGAATGGGGAAAAAAAAGCATATAGAACAAATAAGAAAAGACTTGCACTAGGGGAATTGCATATGGGAAAGGAGATAGGAATGAAAATCCTGACAGGTTAATATGAGGAGAAGCATGGACCCTGTGAAGCTTCAGGAATACAGATCAAAATGCTGAGAGAATTGCAGCATCACTGTATTTTCTTAAGTTAAATAATAAGGTCTTTTTTCTAATATTTAATAGGTCTTTATCTGGCAGGAGGACAAGGGGAGTTTCCGTGCTTTTATGTTATATCCTAAAGGCGTGTGGACTGGTTGACTTCTGTCTTGAATAAATAAAGATCCAAAAGTAATTTGATGGAATCATAGAGTACAACCCCCAAAGTCTAGCAATGCACTTAAAATGTCTTTTCGATTGACTATTTGACAAGCAAAGATATCTTAAAGTGAAAAGGGCATGAACTGCTTGCAGGCACAGCTTATGTGCCTGTCTCTTCACCTGCATTAGAAAAAACAGAATTGAAGACTCCACATACTGGATCAGGATCTGTATTTTAATGACATTCTCAAGTGATATGTATGCACATTGGAGTTTGAGAAGCTCTGCTCTAGATTCCAACGACAGAACAATGGAGGACAAGTCCTTCTCTTCCATTTGAGCAAGAGGCTGCAGGAATAGTCTAACTCTATTGAATGCCCCTGTCCTTGCACTATAGACAGAAAGGACTGGGGAAGAGGAGTGTAGGTCAATCATCATCATAGACATTGAGAAGTAATGCTCTCAGCAAAAGACTGTCTCCTTTCCAGAGAAATGAGAGGAGTTCCAACGAAATCAGTAATGATAGAAGTTGTGTTGACAATAAAGGAACAATTACATCTCAGTCTGAGGCTGGATATTTATTTATTTTCAGAATCTCCATGGCCACCCTGGTATTTTCCTTGGAGTAAAAGGGAACATGCAAGTTCTCGGATGAGCCCAGTGGTGTTTCCCTAGAATTTAGGGACATATGTAAACATTGAGACTGTGCCTATTTATGGTCTTATGATTTTAAGTGTGGGAGGCTTCATGAAGTAGCCTGTGACAATGCTGTAAGAAGGGACTGTGGTGTACTATGGGAAGGAGATGGGGGTCAGCGAATTCCCCAAACCATCTCAGTTCTCTGTGTTCTTGGGAGGGGTCCAAAACAGGATTTGTGCAGTTCCAGTGGTTCCATGAGAGGAGACGCGAAGATTTAATGAGGGAGTATGCACCTGGGTGACTAATAAGCCTAACAAGGTTTTGTCCCTTCCAGTGAAATAATTACAGATATGAACCCCTGTCCCAGCTAATGGGAGACATTACTGCCATCTATGAATGGGGCATCCATGACAGAAGAGGAGTGGGTGAACATTGGGTGAATGCTGCCCTAAGAAAGATGTACCACCACAGGTGGACTGTCAGCATCATGGAGGTCACCAGCAGCAAGAGAATGAGCTCAAATCAGAACAAGATCAGAGTCTAATGCCCATCAGCAGCACTCAGGTAACTATATCAGATGAACCTCAATGTTACTATCTCTCCTTTTGCACATCTTCATCTAAAAAGATCTAAGCAGGAAAAAGGGAGAGTAAAGAAGATGGAACAGATCCCATCCTCCTCCATCACTCCAAGCAACTCAGGTCACAACTCAAATCTATTCTCAAAAATGAACAAGGAGTAGGAAAGGAAGAGCTAAGATTTCAACTGAGTTTGTGTGCTTGGTGCTTGAAATTAGACTGGATTTCAATAACTGAAAGTGACTAGAAAGATATAGAATCTTCCCAAGATGTCAATGGATGAGAAAACATTCAACGTAGCAGGAGTGAAAGCAATGGTAAATAAAACCACAGAAAAGACCATCATCCATTCACTTTTCTATAAAGAATTACAAATGTAAATAACAAACATGTTAGGAGTCTTGGTAAGTCATCCTTTTCTGTTTTCTCCATGGTAAGCAAGATGAGGAATTTGCAATACCCTACCTCCCGTCTGCCCAAGTTCATATCTCAATTGGGGGAGTTACATTACTGCTGCTTTTCCTCAGAGGATAGGTTTAGAACTTTGCTATAAGTAATGCGAGAGACGTTATTGTTTAGGAAACGAAAGTATACCTTACTCTGCAAACACATTGAAAACAAAAAGTGAATGCCTTTATATCTCTCCACATTTTCTCTTAGCATCCATGCATTTGGGTGAGTTATTTGGCAGGTAGTCTGCATGTCCGGTCTTGATCTCCTAAGAATGCTTGAGAACTCACTTCCCAGTCCTGCAGAAGGAGTCCTGCAGTAAGCACCCTCTCTGTCTGCAGGGACGGCTGGAGGAGCTGAGGACGTGAGGCTCCCAGCACAGTTCTCAGCCAATGATGGCCTTGGACTAGAGGATAAATGGCCCACTTCCCTTTCCTTGTCTCTCAAGGAAGGACAAATCTGAGGTATGTTCTACACCATTTCCCGGAAGTTTTTAGTTGAGAAAAATGGAAATTATTAAAAATAAAGCCTGTGACAGAAAGGGTCTAACATGTGCATTACCCCATGAAGCTTGATCGAATGAGAGTCTGAAAATCATAATGGTTTATTTGCGTCATGGAAAGAGGATAGGCAAAATATATAAAATAATTTGGGGGAAGTTCACAGTGATCATAAAACTGTGTTACAAAATACTGTAAATAGAATCATTCCAAGTGGAATGCATTTTTACTGTCTATTTAGAGACTTTTATAGGGATTGTCTATGCAGTTTATGTTTTTAGCATCTTTTGTTTGCCATCTTTCTCCCTGCAAACTGCATTTTAAGACAAATTATTATGTATTTTTTAAGTGTTTATTTTTGAGAGAAAGAGTGTGTGCCTGTGAGTGGGGGAGGGGCAGAGAGAGGAGGACAGAGGATCTGAAGTGGGCTGTGCTCCAACAGCAGAGAGCCCGATGTGGGGCTTGATCTCATGAACCATGAGATCATGTCCTGAACCAAAGTCAGACAGTTAACTGACAGAGCCACCCAGGCAACCCATGTGTTGTGTGTTTTTTTGTTTTGTTTTGTTTTGTTTGTGTTTAGTTTGAAAGAAGTTAGGAGACAGAGGGATAAAACTCAAACCAGTTGGTTTTACTGTTGTTGAAACAATTTTGCGGAAAAGGAAAAAAGGAAGGATCTGGAAACACTTACCTAAAGTATCTCTCAGACCACCTATGGACTTTAGCTTTTTGTGGTAGTTTCAGTGTTTTAGGTGTGCTATTGATTGTCAGTAAGAGGCCACCCACACATACACCCAACACTCACATTCTTCTATCCATTGGGAGATTAGATTAGGTTGAGGATTTAACTCACCAGGACTACAAAAATGTTATTGATAGGGGTGCCTGGGTGGCTCAGTCAGTTAAGCGTCTGACTTCAGCTCAGGTCATGATCTCACAGTTCATGGGTTTGAGCCCCGCATCAGGCTCTGTGCTGACAGCTCGGAGCCTGGAGCCTGTCTTCAGATTCTGGGTCTCCCTCTCTCTCTGACCCTCCCCTGCTCACGCGATCTCTCTCTCTCTCTCTCAAAAATAAATTTAAAAAAATTTTAAAAAGTTTAAAAATAAAATGTTATTGATAGTAATAGGACTATGCAGGGTCTACAGATCCATAAATATATGCAATTTCGGGTGAAACTGTCAGCAATTTCAGGAACAGGTCAATTGTTTGTGCCCTGTGGCACTTTAATTTTTGGCCATACACTACACTCAGGGAGAATTTATGTAAATAATCTGCATGCTTCCACTTGAGGCAGGGTTTCTCCACTCTGAGCTACTGACTTTAGACCAGAAGATTCTTTGCTGTGGGGGGGCTGTCCTGTGAATTGCAGGATGTGTAGCAGCATTTAACCCATCGGACATGACAGCCAAAACTGACTTCAGACTTGGCCAAATATACCCTTGGGAATGGATGGCATGCAGTCGGAAACCACTGAGTTGAAGTACTGTTTACAAATAGTTGGCTGGCCTGGCTCTTGCTCTACACTTAGCAGCATTAAGGCAACGTCTTCGTTGTGGTGTCAGGATGGCCGAGTGGTCTGCAGCGCCAGACTAAGGTTGGGGGGGTGGGGACAAATGGACTCAATGCCCATGAGCTCCTGAGCTGTTATTCCCTAAAAGGTCATCTCTTCTTCTTCTTCTTCTTCTTCTTCTTCTTCTTCTTCTTCTTCTTCTTCTTCTTCCTCTTCCTCTTCTTCCTCTTCTTCTTCTTCTTCTTCTTCTTCTTCCTCTTCCTCTTCTTCCTCTTCTTCTTCCTCTTCCTCTTCTTCCTCTTCTTCTTCTTCCTCTTCCTCTTCTTCCTCTTCTTCTTCTTCTTCCTTATTTGTTTTTGAGAGAGAGAGAGAGACAGACAGACAGACAGAGGAAGAGAGCAAGGGAAGTACAGAATTTGGAGGAAGCAGGCTCCGGGTTCTGAGCTGTCAGCACACAGCCCAATGTGGGGCTCGAACCCATGAACTGTGAGATCATGACTTGAGCCAAAGTCAGATGCTTAACCAACTAAGCCACCCATGCACCCTGAAATGTCCTTTCTTCAATAGCTGTCCCCTCACTGCCCAAAGTATCACCCTGGTAGTATTTTACATATTTAGTCGTATGACATTAAATATTTAAGTGCTTGTTTATACCATTTATAAGTATGACATTGTAATCATCTTTATCTCTTTCCTACCTCCCCCTTTTGTATTCTTTTTCTTTCTTTCTGTATTTTTCTCTCTTCCCACTTTTCTATTTATCAGGCATGGTAGTTTTTGTAAGTGAAAAGTAACATGGTCATGTCTGGAATACTGCTATTATACATTTTGGTCAGCCAGTCAGTGAAATTATTATTTTTTTATTTAAAATTTTTATTCTAATGTTTATTTTTGAGAGAGGAAGAGAGACAGAGTGTGAGTTGGAGAGGGGCAGAGAGAGAGGGAGTCATAGAGTCTGAAGCAGGTTCTAGGCTCTGAGCTGTCAGCACAGAGCCCAATGCCAGGCTGACACTCATGAACCGTGAGATCATAACCTGAGCCGAAGTCAGCCGCTTAACTGACTAAGCCACCCAGGTTCCCCAGTAAATCAAATTATTAAGTGTTTACAGGATTGCTCTGCATTATATGATAGTCTTTTGGTCATTTATCTAAATGCGGTATATGTTTCTGTTACATCTTCCCTGCCATAATTCCTGTTTATAGTTTACCATTCCACTTTTGTTAAGGTCTGTTTTAGTAAATATTGGCAATTTTATAAAGAAATAACATTGTATTTGCTACCAGAAAGAAAAATAGACTAGCCAGTCATCTGAAGAACAATATAATAATGCACTCTGTGTTCTCCATTGATAACAGTAAGCAACAGGTGTAAGATATGAAAGTTTCGAATGAAAAAAATAAGCAGAGCAAGATCTCTCCTCCAGAGTAAAGGCAGAGGCAGAGCCCCTTTTACTGACTTTATTCATTTCTTGGATACGCACCTTAATAATAATGACCCCTTACCAGGGCAGTTACAGCTAGTTTGAAAAATAAACAAGTCACTTCTTACCCACTAAAATGCCTTTAATAAAAAAGGCAGACAATAATAAATGTTGATGAGGATGTGTAGAAACTGGAACCCTCATCCTTTGTAGGTGGGACCGTAAACCTCTTCAAAAAACAGCTTTACCATTTCTTTAAAAATTAGACATAGAGGCGCTTGGGTGGCTCAGTCAGTTAAGCATCCAGCTGTTGATTTCGGCTCGGGTCATGATCTCATGGTTTGTGAGTTTGAGCCCTGCATTGAGCTCTGTGCTGACAGCATGGAGCCTTCTTGGGATTCTCTCTCTCCTTCTCTCTCTGCCCCTCCTCTGTGCTCACCTTCTCTCTTTCTCTCAAACAATAAATTCACTGAAAAAAAAAAAAAAAGCTAGACCTACCCTTACCATAAAACCTGACGATTCCATTCCTAGATATCTATCCAAGATAACTATAAACATATCCACATAAAGACTTGTGTATGATAACAGTATTATTTATAATTGTAAGAAGTGAGAAGAATCCAAAGGGCCATCCACTAGTAAGTGGATAAACAAAATGTAGTATATGCATATAATAGAATATAACTCAGCAATAAAAATGAATAAAGCACTGATTCACATTACAATCTGAATTAATATTAATAAAAAACCCATTGCATTAAGAAGTCTAATGCAAAAGACTACATATGGTAAAATACCATTTGTATGCAATGTCCAGGAAAGTCACATCTATAGAGACAGAAAGTCACATTGATAGAAACAGAAAGCAGATTACTAGGTCTGGGAGTAAGAAAAGGGGTTGAAATTTTAACAAAGACTATTGAATTGTATAGTTAAAACACATTAATTTTGTGGAATGTAAATGATACCTTAAAAATAGTCTAAACAGGGGCACCTGGGTGGCTCAGTCAGTTAAGCGTCCGACTTCGGCTCAGGTCATGATCTTATGGTTCGTGGGTTCAAGCCCCGTGTCGGGCTCTGTGCTGCGGCTCAGAGCCAAGAGCCTGCTTTGGATTCTGTGTCTCCCTCTCTTTCTGCCCCTCCCCTACTCATGTTCTGTTTCTCTCTGTCTCAGTAATAAATAAACATAAAATTTTTTTAAAAAAATAGTCTAAACAAATCAATGGGATGACAGATTGCAAACAGAAGGACCTGCCTTGTTGGCCTCTTTTAGATTATCGTAGTTCATATTTGTAACTTTTGCATCTATCATATCAATTTTGCATGATTCTCATTATTGGTCTCTAACTTCCCTGAGGGTCATTTTATTATAATTCTGATTGAGCTAATCCCTCTTATTACACTTACTTATTATGTAGTGAAAAATTAAACTTACCCAAGGAGAGGTCTGGCTTTTGCCCTACTCTGTTGAGAAGCACCTCTGTGTCCTTACAATTTCCTCCCTGTTAGGAACGATTTTGTTTGACTGGAGGCTTTCACCACTGTCATCTAATGACATGATTTTATGATGGGGTTTGGGTTAGGTGGTATTAGTTTTGCCTACAAAAGGAACTGAGTAATGCAATCCAACACTGGTAAAAATCTCCTGATGACAAAGGTCACATGGGTTTCCCTGGCAAGCAATACTCCAAGCATATTGTCATGCTGGGAAAGTACAGTGCCCTTGCTCATTGAGCGAGGACCACAGAAACTCTGCATCTGGTACCTCTCCTGGACTCTTCCCTATGTACTTCTTTCCCTAGATGATTTTAATTTGCATTCTTTCCCTGTAATAAACCATCACCATAAACATAAGCTTTCAGTGAACTCTGTGAGTCCTTCCAGAGAATTATTAAAAATGAGGGTAACTTTGGGAATCTTCCAAACTTGCATTTGTTGTCAGAAGTGAGGGCGGTGTTGTATGGGGACTGTTGGCTGGACACTCACATGTGTAAAAAAAACCCAATAGTTGCTTTTTTATATTTTAAAGCATCCTGAGCTTCATTTTTCAGCCCTTCAAAAGGGGCAAACCTTGAGGAGAGGGCCTTATTTAGCGTCCTTTGGAAACTAACAATTGATTAGTGACTATTAGAACCATGAAAAATATTTTCAAGACCAGGTTTTAATTCTTCTGCAGAAAGGCATTATGTGACATGCTCCTCCTGGGTCTGGGCAGTGTTCAGCATGGGGCTCGGTGGCTCAGTGTAGTTCTATATGTACAAGAGAATCACAGAATTTCTTGTCTCAACTGAAGTAAATTAAGAAGTTCTCACCTCATGGAGTGCCTGGGTGGTGCAGTCAGTTGAGCATCTGACTCTGGATTTTGGCTCAGGTCATGATCTCACGGTGTGTGAGATGGAGTCCTGTGTCAGGTTCTGTGCTGGCAGCACAGAGCCTGCTTGGGATTCTCCCAAAATAAAGAAACAAACATTAAAAAAAAGAAGTTCTAACCTCAGGCTGTTGACTTGTTGGAGGAAATCTTTAGCAAGCACCTTATCCTTGAGCACTGACCAGAAGTTACTCAGTCATTAATGTGCAGAGCTAAGTGATAAAAAATTAAATTTATGCACATTTATATGACACAGATTAGAGATTTCAAATGACTTTCACATAAATCGTCTCATATGATGATTGCAAAACTCTTGTGAGGTAAGCATGGAGAGCTTACAGATGCTAAATGACTCACTCAGATTTCCATACTCTTCAAGAGAGGTCTTATGGACTGGAGCACGATCCTAAGTGAAACTTTCTCATCCAGATGCCCTGCTGCAAAGACCATGCAACCTTTCTGGGGGTAACTGACTGGGCAAAAAGTGGACATAGGATCCAAAGATCAGCTAGAAACCTGTGCCATGGGCTGATGGGGGAAGATGCGGAATAGTAATCACACCACTTGTCCTGGAGTGTCAGTCGTGAAATAGAGTTGCTGGTGCAGAACGGGAAGACTCAGGGAGACCTTGAGTGAGAGCACGGCCTTATGGGCTCCCGTGAGGCAAAATCACGGAGAAGACAGAGTTATGGGTGAAAAGAAGTCAAGATGAAGAAAAGAGAAGAGAAGAAAAGAGAAGCCAATGGTGACAAGTTGGAAATAAAGCAGATAAAAAAATCTAGCAGTCATTGAGCCACTCTGGTGGTGGACATGGGCATGAAAGTATGTACCTGTGTGCCTGACATTCCTAGACTTCCCTGGATTCTTCCTGAAATGTCCTCTGAGTTTCCTGATGCCTGGATATTGGACTGGAGTTGGCTGCTTACTCATTTGTCTCCCTACTATAACCTCACTACATCATCACCCCCATCATTTACATAAGGTCTAGCTTTACTTCTTTAAGGTATACACCTTTTACACTCACATGTACAGAGCGAGTGTATTTATAACTTGAATCAGATAGGGCTCATTGTTTCAATTATTTTCAGAAAAAAATAACAATTAAAATGAATTCTTTTCCACAAGATGCATCTAACGTATCACTCAGCTTTGTTCTGAAATCCTTGCCTCATAAATATTTTAGCATAGCTGTGGGAGATAGTACGTTCGCTATTTAGCTGCATGTGGCTTTACTTTCAAAAGTTTGCTTGTCTTGCGCTATCTCCAGGCTCTATGACAGAACGCAAAGCTTAAAAACTGCTAAAGACAAGTTCACTGAGCCTCAAGTTCTGGAAACTTACTGTGAAGAAAGGGCACGTGACCTGTGAGTACACCATGTCGACGTATTTATACCTGCTCTTCGCTTAGGCTGAGGAATGTCTCATCCACACATTTTCTTGTTTTTCACTTCCGACTGTGTGATGACAAAATATCCCGGTCCATTCTGATGTCCTTGCAAAATGTCAGGGTGTTTACTGATTTTGATTTCTAATGTTCCCTTTATAGCTTGTCTAAATGTGAGGCTTTTTAAAATGCTGAGGAAAATGCTCATGCCCATTTAAAACATTTGCTTATTTTTTGTTTTTCAGAACCTGTAGTCACTGTTAACCTTCTTTCTCTCCACCTTGTAAGTTTTCACAACTCCTCCTGCATCCGAGGCTGCCTTATCTTCTTCTTCCTTTTCATTTTTTCTTTTTTTTAAAAATAAGTATAATTGACATTACAGTGTCCTATCAGTTTCAGGTGTATATCACACTGATTTAATATATTTTTTATATGTTTTTTAGTTTTGAGAGAGAGAGAAAGAGCACATGGGGAAGGGGCAGAGAGAAAGGGAAACAGAGGGTCTGAAGCAGGCTTTGCGCTGACAGCAGAGAGCCCTGTGTGGGGTTCCAACTCACAAACCATGAGATCATGATCCAAACAGAAGTTGGTTGCTTAACTGACTGAGCCACCCAGGTGCCCCAATGATTCAAAATTTTTATATTTCATAAAATAATCCCCCTGGTAAGTCTAGTTATCATCTCTCACCATATAGTTATTACCATATTACTGACTATATTCCCTATGCTTTCCATTACATCCCCATGACTTACTTATTTTATAACTGGAAGTTTTTACTTCCTAATCCCTTTCACTTATTTCTCCTGTCCCCAACTGCTCCACACTTTGCTAACCAACAGTTTGTTTTCTGTATCTATGGGATTGTTTCTGTTTGCTTTGTCTTGTTTTTAGATTCCACATGTAAGTGAACTCATTTGGTATCTGTCTTTCTCTGTGTTATTTCACTTAACATAATACCTTCTAGGATTAACAATGTTGCTGCAAATAGCAGGATTTCATTCTTTTTTGTGGCTAACATTCTATTGTGTATATATATTCACACAACTTCTTTCATCCATTCCTTTATCGATGGACACTTAGGTGGCTTCCATGTCTTGGGTATGATTTTCTCTTCCCTTTTTTGGGTATATGGGAAGTTAATTTTGGTGTTGGTAGAGAACAGTATTCTCATTTTATTAGAGAAGAAACTGAGTCTTAAAGAGGAAAAGGTACTTATCTAATAAAAATGTAATTAGGTGGCAGAATCTATACTTGAACCTGTTTCTGCCTGACTATAAACCGTTGCCAATGATTTCTGTAGTATTTATTGCTAGTTCTTACAGCTGAAACTACCAAACTAAGTACAAATGTAAGTACAGAATCTTAAACTGGACCAAGACGTCCTAACTGCAATGCCTGTGTTACTTGCACTACTTCAGGCTAGCTTCACAGAAATAATTCCATTTCATTTCACTTTTGCTTTAGTATTTTCACATCTGTTATTTCACCTTGACCTCTGAGATGGGTAAGGTAGGTACTTTACAGTTAAGAAAACCCAGGCTAAAAGAAGTTTAAATGATACAGAATGGGCGCCTGGGGGGGCTCAGTCGGTTAAGCGTCCAACTTTGGCTCAGCTCATGATCTCACAGTCCGTGGCTTTGAGCCCCACATTGGGCTCTAGGCTGACAGTTCAGAGCCTGGAGCCTGTTTCAGAGTCTATGTCTCTCTCTCTCTCTCTGCCTCTCCCCCGCTTGCATTCGGTCTCTCTCTCTCTCTCTCTCAAAAATAAATAAACATTAAAAAAATTGTAAATGATATACCAAAGTCACAGAGCTAGTAAAAGCTTGCTTTCAATAAGAACTTGGTATTTGCAAGATATTATATTCATGTGTCATCATATATTTTAAAAATCAGACCAGGCTTAAACCCCAGATAAAATCTTCATTCATACTAACACATGAAAAAACTACATTTCAAATCCTCTGCTTAATTAAGCCAGATTTCCGCCCCTCCCCCCCCCCACCCCCGCCCCATTCTTCTTTCCTTGTCTTCATTGCAAACAATGGCATAGACTGGGGTAAAAATTAAGAGGAGGTGGTTAGGGGGCAGGTACCTCCAAGGGCACGGCAGCTCTTTGATAGTGGTTATCAGTAAATGTTTATTCTGGGGCTGGGCTTCCCCTTATTTCTGAAGTATGAGTGAAAAGCACTTCTTCAAAGAAAACCACCAGTACAAAATAGACAAAGAGCAGCTATAGGCTAGGTGTTCCACAGGATAGCATTCTCAGCAGGTTCAGTTGGGTTCACAGTTAGTTAGCCAGTGGATAAGACCATGGGGCATCTACAGAAGCATTCTGCATTCCATGGCCACCCTTTGGTCCCATTAAAAAAAAAGCCATCAAGTAACCAAAATTAAATAGGAATTAAATCCCCAAGAAACCACGAGAATAAAACCTAGCTTATAATATTCTGTAATTCTTACAATCAAATTTCAATTTATTAAAGCAAAGAAAAGTACTTATTTGAGTAGAGACACATTTGGGCACAGTTGGCACAACTGTCTTGTGCAGACTCCAGATCTTTTCTCAGTGAGATGGCGGAATAGCTCTGGATCCTTCCAAGTACAGTTTCTTGCCAGCACGGCAGACCTTTAATTCTGGAAAAGGATTTTGTCACTAGAAAGCGGAGCTGTGTTTATGAGGGATTTTCTACTTGTTATGACCATGATAACATCCTTTCTTTCTTTGGAATAAACCTCTACCTCATTCTGTTTTGCATTCTTATTCTCTACCCGTTTAAAGCTGTGGAAAATAAATCACCAAGACTGGCTTTCCTTGGGGAAAATACAAGCTTTTGAAACATATTATAATTTCTTTGAGTCATATATATATATATATGTATGTATACATATATATATATATATGTATGTATATATACATATATATACACATATATATGTATATATGTGTATATATATGTATGTATATATGTATATACATATATATACATATTATATGTATATATACATACATAATCCTAGATTCTTTGAATAGAGACAAATAAAAATGAGAAGAGTGAAAAGAGGCATGGGTTCCTAACAAGTCCCAGCTACTAAATGACCATTACAGATGGCAATGGGCTACAGAGCGGCCATTATTCCCACTGTTTTATTAGGTCTGACACCAGGTGGCTTCCAGTATGAGCAAAGGCTCCAAGGGTGACAGTCCCTATTATCAGAGGTCTCTCTTGATTATAGTGAGATGTGTTGTTTTTGCTTATCCAGCATGTGCTTCTTTCCTGCCTGGTGGCTGTGTACCGATTCCCTTTGGGGAAGGAACTTCCCCTTTTATTGTCAGCAGCCTTGTTCAGCATTTCAGGCAAGATGCCATGGTCTCCCCTGGCAGAGAGGTGGTAAGCATGTGACCTAACTAGGCCAATCAGAGTCTCTTTCCAGGTGGGGACAAACCAGCTGAGGAAGCAGTTGGTGGAGAATTATTCATATGGTGATGTGAGAACTTCTCTCCTTCTCTCTGTTCTCTCTGTCCCAAGCTATTCTCTAGTTACTGTCCTTTGAGAAGCCCAGTTGACCAACTGTTTTGTTAATTCTATGCCTTTATCACTTTTGCTACCCATTAATTCTTTTTTTATTTTGTTGCTTAATTTAGCCATTTTATTCCTATTGTCTACAACCAAAGAACTCTAAGAGATACAGAAACTTTCCTCCTTTGTTGAGAATAGAGCCAGCTATTGTTCTAGAAGGTAGAGGTGATTAACCTTGTATTGCAATTTGAGAGAGTCCATAAGACCCACTTCCAAATATCTTCTACTTTGGGCTCCCATGATTTTTAATTCCGGCAGTCTCTACCGAATAATGGGAGAATCATAGTTGTCAGAACTAGAAGGAAACTTGTAAGCAAGTCATCCTTCTATTTTTACTCATGTGTATATTGCTTTGAGTGACTTTTCTAAGATCATAATGCTTGTAAATGGAAGAGATATTTCTGGAAACTGAGTCATTTGATCATAGGTCTCACTCTTTTTTATGGTAACACACGGCTGCCTCTCTGAGGACCTGTGACCATTTCCCCAGTAGACTCCTGTGTTGGCACAGATTAATTGACATCAAATCACACCTGAGAAGGTTTAGAAAATTGAGGAGGGATTTAAGACAGAAAACGTGAACTCTACCTCCCCACCTAGAACTTGTCGTGATAAGGGGAGAGAAAAAGTTCTGTCTGAGTCACTATCAAGATGGATACAATTGGATAAGTGATTTGGTAAGACTTAGAAGGTTCCTGAACATTAAAAGCATTGATTTATGAATCCCAGCTCACTGCTGGGCTTTGAGAATTATTTATGTTCTCAAATTTCAAAAATGGAATTTTTTATTCTACTTTTACAGATTAATTGTATACAATTCTATCAACGTTTATCTTTCTGTGGAATTAGGTTGTAAAAGTAGCCTACTAAGTGGATTGCTCTGTGTAACTAAGTTATGCTATTCATAAACCTAAATTAGCCCTGTAAATTGGGCTTTTGGAGTCTTGTTTAAGAAATGCTTTCCCAACTCAATCTTCCAAATTTTCTTTGAAGTGTTTTATAACTTTCTCTCCAACAGTTAGATATAATGCATTTATATTTGTATAGATCATGTTGCAGCAAAAATTCTTATTCTTTTCCTCTTATGGTGAGTCAGTTGTCCCAGCATTATCTAATGTATTACCTGTTCTCTCCCTTGTGTTGCCCTAACTCACCATGTATCACATACATATGATCCTGTAGGGACTCGGCCTGATTTCCATTGATTTATTTGTCGTTTCCTAGGCAAGAACTGCACAGATCTGACACAGTGGCTTTCTAATCTGTATTCATATCCGATAGTGTGGCTTTTCCCTATTTATTATTATTTTTCAACATTTTCTTAGCTACTTATAGACTTTTATTATTCCACATTCATTTTGGAATGGATTTTTCACATTTCCCTAAAATTTTTCCTGAGATTAAAGTTTTAATTGCATTGATAAATTACCTGGGAAGAAATAACATTTTAAAAATATTAAGAAATCCCATCCATCAGCATGTTATGTCTTATGTCTTCTGGCAGAGTTAAAATTTTTCTCCATTGTTGGCCTAACTTATTTTTATAAAGTCAGTTCCTCAATAAAATACAGATTTTCTTATCATTATAAAATGTATCTCATTTTCTGTTTCATTTACTGTATCAGTCAGAGTGTTCCAGAGAAGCAGAACCAATGAGATTTATTTATTTATATACTTATTTATTGATGAGATTGGCTTATGTGATTGTGGAGACTGGGAAGCCTGAAATCCACTAAGCAGGCTTGCAAGCTAGACACTCAGGCAGGTGTCAATGCTGCTGTCAGGAGGTAAAATTTCTTGGGATGTAAACCTGTTTCTTCTCTTAGGGCCTTCAACTGATTGGATAAGGCCCACCCATATTATTAAGGGTAATCTCCTTTACTTGAAGCCAACTAAATGGACATGTTAACCACATTTACAAAATATCTTCACAGCAGCACCTAGATTAGTGTTTGACTAAATAACTGAGTACTATATTAGCCTGGTCAAGTTGATATGTGAAATTAACCAATCATTTAATGATGACAATACATAGAAGGACATTCTTTTTTTTTTCCTTTTTGTGTGAGAGAGAGAGAGATGTGAGGGGGGTGGAGAGGCAGAGGGAGAGGGAGAGAGAGAATCCCAAGCAGGCTCCATGCCCAGAACAGAGTCCTACACAGGGCTCAATTTCACAATGGTGAATCATGACCTTAGCTGAAATCAAGAGTCAGAAGCTTAAATGACTGAGCTGCCCAGGCTCACCTGATACATAGCAAACTTCTATCTCTGATTATAACTTGATTGTAATCTCTTTTGCTTATCTTGGGTTTAATACGTAAATAATGACATACTGAACACATGATTAGATCTTTTCCCCTTCCATCCTTGTGTGTTTTTTCCCTGTTCTCTTAAAGCGTTGGCCAGGATCTCCAGTTAGTTCTAAGGTAAATTATATGGGTAGGAATCCTATTCTTGTTTCCAACCTTTTACAGTTTTTCTACTAAGTAAAATCTTTTTCTGAGGGGATTTGAAAAAGTTTTAACAAGGTAAAAAGCTCCCTTATGTTTCTAGTTTTCTAAGAGCTTTAATTTACAAACAGGTATTAGCTTTCATTAAATACGTTCTGACTCCTGATAAAATGACTATTTTAATTTTTCTTCTTTTGAACATTGGTGAGGTATACTATACTGCTAGATTTTTTTAAATGTTGAATCATTCTTGCATTTCTGGAATATACTGTAATTGATCATGATGTATTGTTTTTGTAATATAGTCAGGATTTTTGAAACTAATTTATAACTAAATAAAACTGACCTATTTTTCCTTCTAGTTACTTATAAGCTTTTGTTATTGAGGAATCTGTCTCTTCTGGAGTTGGGGAAAGAGGGCAGAAGGGAAGCAAGGGGAGGGGAGAATTCTAACGGACAGTCTAACATCAACACTCCCCAGATATGGCAGGTGTTCAAAACGGACCTTTGTGGAGTGTTTTTGTGAGACTTGTGGGGTCTCTCCCACTGTTGGGCATCTTACACCTTGCAATTTCTTTGGTGAGGCTGAATGTATCTCTATTTCTGCTGATTACATATTCTTTCCTCAGCTCCTGACCATCCAGTGATAACTCCAGCTTCTCATTACTGGAGTCTGTCTGCTTCTCTCTATGGTCTTGTTGAAAACGACTCAAAATAAGCTCTCTTTTGCATGTGGCTAACATTTGATCTATAGAAAATATTTACTATTTGTCTCTATAAGAACTAGCAGCGCTAAATGCCCATGGCAGCAACCTCTATTGTATTCTAACATTAAACCAGTTAGCTACCCTTTCAGATTTTTACATAAATTAGAATGAGTACTTCCTCCACATTATCCCATAATTGCCAAGGAGTGATCAGCCCTAAATGATCTTAGTGAAGTGCTTTTATTAGCTTAAGGAAGTATCCCACACCTGCAGCTCTCTGAAATAAAATGTTCTTCAAAATCCTCCTTTGATCTCCAATCCCTGATTCTTTTATACCTTCAAGGAGTGGGAGAGATTTGTATCTCAAAACTGGATGTCCAAACATTTACCATAAATTCTGCATCTTGCTTTGGAATCTTTCCTTGAATTTTCAGTTAAAAAATGTTCTTTGTAAGATGTTGTTGTATACACATAATCCCTCTACCCTCATAACATTTCTAAGTATCACTACACTATTATACAAAGTCATTTTCTAATGATGAGTAAGAAAACAAGTAGTAGAGTCTGTGGTCTTTATTTCTCCTCAGTGGATGGTGGCTCATGATGCTTGAAGACACTGCCTGGAACTGGGTTTTGGTTGGGATTTCGTGGCTGTGAATTCTCTGAAATTATGGAGTAAGTTTGTGTGTGTGTGTGTGTGTGTGTGTGAGAGAGAGAGAGAGAGAGAGAGAGAGAGAGAGAGTTTGTACATGTGTACACTTATTTCAGCTTTTATTGGATTGCCAGAGGGTCTCTGGAATCAAAATCAAGAACCACTGTCTAAATTTGTATTCTCCTGCAAATTATTCAACATCAACATTTTTTTCACTTTTCATGAGGTCACAGTTTCATAAGGTCTAATCTAATAGGTATTTATATTTGTATATAAAGGAGTTGTACTCAAATATATTTTAAAATACTATGTAATACCTTCCTCCTACTCCATTTGAAATTCAGTTCATTATTGATTAATATCCAAGAAGACACTGCATCCCTTCTCCTCCCTCAATTCCCCAATCTACGTGGAGCATATGCTTTCTTTACATTTTCTCATCTTACTGCCAATTTTAGTGTTCAGGGAATCATTTTATTGAATTTCATAGAATCCAAATGAGTGGCCAATATGTGCTTAGAAAGAAAGCTTATTTAAGGCAGGTGTGGGCAACGCTTTTATACAGGAATTTAAAACAACAACAACAAAAACAACAACAGCAACAGGATATCAATCACCAGGGGAGAGAGAAGAGAATACTTTGAATAGAGGGAGTGGGCTTCCAATGAGGTCCATGTGTGCTGTGTGTCTTTAAACAATCACATGAAAGGACCTTCCAGACAGATAAAATATCTTAATCAAGGGTGAAATGTTAGAATGTGAAGGACGTATTCATGGAAGGATAAGACCACGCATGATCACTCTGAATTATCTGTAGAGGGGCAGGTTATGGGAGGTCTTCTTTTTCTATAAGTAGCTAAGAAGCTATTAGATGTTTGTTCAAATTTTCAATTTTTTTGAGGCTGAATATTAATATACCCATTTTGGTGGCTGAGTATGTAGCAATGGCATTACAACTTGCTTGTGTCTTATCAAGTGTTTCTTTAGCTTCCATAGTAAGCCATTCCTTGGAAATCTCTCCATTCAACTTCCCATGCTATCTTTTAGAAATCATCTTGCCACAAAAATAATAGGTAAAAATTAAGTAAAATATAAAGATTACTGATTTTTCACAGTAATGTGAATCGTGACTCAGTCACCATTACTAATTAGTTATTTGTGTCTCTGCTTTATTACCACCTCCCACAGTGCTAAATAGGCCTGGAGTATTCTGAGAGTGACCCCATTTCTCAAATCACCCACAGGCTCTCTTGAGCTCCCAGTATTCAGTACTTGTCCTGCTGAAGCTGATCGCTTACTCTACGCGAAAGGAGAAAGCCTGTTTGATACAGGTGCTCCTAGAGAATTTGAAGTATTGATTTCTACATACAAATATTTTCCGAGAGTGTAAAAGCAGGAGCTCAGTTTTAAACACAATAAATAAACCAAGATACAACCTGGAGTGGGGCTGATTCCAGGATAACTTTTAAAATTCGTAGTAGGCAACTGTCATTTTTAATGAAAATGTTCTAGGATTTCCATTGTACATGTAGATATTACTTGGTGATGCAAATATAAATGTCATGAAAATGAGATTTAAAATATTATTTGTTAATTCATGTATTTACTTTTGGTTATTGCTCGATAGATGAATTTGACACATAACAATTAGGCATTTAAAGATAACCAAATATAATTATTAAATAATTATGCAATGTAATAACAGCAAATACAATTATAATAATAATTACAAAACACTTACCAACACAGCACATAGGATATTTAAGAAAAAAATAGAAATGCCAAACATAAAATAAGTTCAGAGCTAAAAACAAGTGAGATTTAGAATTCACACCATATATTTTGCACATAAAATGGACATAAATTATTTGAACAGTATTTATTCTCTTATGTTAATTGGGATCTGGTATTGTATCTCTGCAGAAGAAGAAATATGAAGACATTTTGTTTTGGGTTTCTATAAAACCTGTACTTTGATTACTGGTGGCCTTCAAGTGTATTGTTTCTAGTCCCACAGGTACAATGTTTGAAGAAAAAAATAAAAGATAGAGAAAGAAAAGAATGCAAAGATATAAGGGATATTTCCTCATATGCTGATATTTTAAGAGCCAGGGATATGAGAGTTTCTGGAAGAAACTCTAGATTCATTTTTAGCTTTAATCAATAAATAGTTATTGAGTGCTTACTAGGTGCCAACCACTGTCCTCATGGCTTATAGCAGTGAATAAGGAAGATAAAATTTAATACAAATGTTAAATGGAACTTTACTAAGAAACTTCAGCAATAATTTGATGCTTCAATTTTGGGTTATTTGAATTGTGTTAACTTCTTACCTGTACGCATGGAATGTTGTGATTAATGGAGTTTTGATACAATTTATTGTAAAGTCTGTGTCCTTTTCTTGAAAAATGATTTTTAAAAAGCCATTAACCTTCACTTAGACCAGTGGAGAATTTGTTTCTGCTTTCACCCTTTGTTCTTTTTCATTGGTTTCCCAACAGCAGAGAAACTTGCCATGTTTTCAGCAGCGGTAGGTATTTGCAGTGTGACACCTTGAGCCAGTGATTCCATGAAGGGATGATGATGCTTTAAAAAAAATTTTTTTTTAATGTTCATTTATTTTTGAGAGACTGAGAAATACAGACTGTGAGTGGGGGGAGGGGCAGAGAGCGAGAGGGAGACACAGAATCCAAAGTGGGATCCAGGCTGTGAGCTGTCAGCACAGAGCCCAATGCAGGGCTCGAACTCACAAACTGCGTGATCATGACCTGAGCCCAAGTCAGATGCTTAACTGACTGAGCCACCCAGATGCTGGGAGGACACTTTCTAAAACAATATTCTTATGGTTTATTTTCCTAATATCTAGTCAGTGTAAGCTATCTGATGGCTTCCATAGAAAAGACAAACAGAGATCAATATTAACACAGAACCTGGTATGAATAGCATAAAATAGCTGAACCTACCACTTACGGGTCCCCTAAAAAATATGTGCATAATGTACATTTGAATCCAAATACTATTTTTAAGTTTGGTGATAATATAAAATGTTTTATTCATCTATAGCACGCAAGGGGCGTCTGGGTGGCTCAGTTGGTTAAGCATCTGACTCCTAACTTTGGCTCAGGTCACGATTTCATGGTTCACACAGCCCCGCATCAGGCTCTGTGCTGACAGTGTACAGCCTGTTTTGGATTCTCTCTCTGCCTCTCTCTCTCTGCCCTTCCCTTGCTCATGCTCTCTCTCTCTCTCTCTCTCAAAATAAATCAACGTAAAAAATATTTTTAAAAATAAAAAAATAAAATACCCAAAGCAATAATAATATGGCCTCATGGCCTCATAGTATATTTTTTAATGGTAGTTTTCTATTTGGGATATATATATATATATATATATATATATATATCATAAGGACTTTTAAATATTAAAGAAGAATATTTAATTACAGGGAGAATAGGAGAGAAGTAGTTTACAAAATAGTATGCACAACGTGATCAGATAGATAGGTACAGAAACTGGAAATTTATCAACCAAATATTAATAAATCAACAAAATATGAATGTTGAAATCTTTGGATGGTAGAATTATGGATGGGGTGTATATTCTTGTCTGCTACCTATATTTTTAAAATTCTTGCAATGTAAATGTACTACTTTTATCAAGAGAAAAATTTCATTATTAGGAGATGGCAATTTTTTTCTAAATGCTTGAGGAATGAATGAATTTGATTTCCTTATATATTGCTTCTGCAATGAGGACTCTCTATATGTGAAATGTTATAATTTGGAAAGGACAAGCTTTAGGTTTAATTCAAACCCAAGCTCACGGGGACCTGAACAAGAACATTAATAAATATCTCAAAATGTCATTACGCACAGACACGCGTGTGGGAATATTGAGCATGACATATTTTAACATTAGTCAAATATGGTCAGATTATGGTTTTGGAATAATGGTTTGGGGACAGCCACAAGTGACCGAATTTCACCAAAGACTGAGACCTATTGAAGCATTTTCTTTTTTTTCCTTTTTTAATGTTTATTTATTTTTGAGAGAGAGAAAGAAAGCACGCGAGAGAAAGCATGAGTCAGGGAGGAGCAGAGAGAAAGAGGGAGACACAGAATCTGAAGCAGGCTGCAGCCTCTGCGCCTTGAGCATGGAGCCTGACACGGGGCTTGAACCCACGAACCGCGTGATCATGACCTGAACTCAAGTCAGAGGCTTAACCGACTGAGCCACCCAGGTGCCCCTGAAGCATTTTCTTAAATTCAAAGCACATAAACATTTAAAATTTAATTTAATAAGAAAGATATTTATAAAATCTCCCAATTTTTTCATGCATGAGTATGCATACACATATGTATGGGCAAAGCAGACCTCAAGGTTCTGGCAAAATGATGACACATCTCTCAAATATGCTAAAAATCTTTGCTACATCAGTTTTGGCAAATGCACTCTTTAGATCTCAGTTCAGTTGCACTTTCTTAGGAAGTATTCCATCACCTCAATAACTAGGCTAACTGTCCTTTTATCTATGCAATAAAACCGCCATTTGTAGCAATTTTACATTTATATGTAAACTGGATGTGTCTGTTTTCAACATCATATCGAATGAATGAATGAATGAATGATCAGCTACTTAGCTGAAAGCATTAATCACTTCCCTTCCCTTATCTCTGCTTATTAAATAAAAGTCATGATAATACTATAGTGTTTCTTCTACTTCATTCTGTTCACTAATCCATTCTATGATTGAAAAACTTTATTCATGAGCTTTCTGAGATCAAGGCCAACTCAGCCAACAGACTTAGGTACATTTCAGAAATTGCTTTTAGCAAGAATTATTTTAATATATTATTTTATTTTTTAATGTATTTATTTAAATTCAAGTTAGTTAACATACTAAGTAGTATTGGTTTGAGGAGTAGAAACCAATGATTTATCATTAACATATAACACCCAGCGCTCATCCCAATAAATGCTCTCCTTAATGCCCATCACCCATTTAACCCATTCTCCCACCAGACTCCCCTCCAGCAACCCTCAGTTTGTTTTCTGTATTTAAGAGTCTCTTAGGGTTTGCCTCCCTCTCTGTTTTTATCCTATTTTTCCTTCTGTTTTCTTATGTTCATCTGTTCTGTTTCTTAAATTCCATATATGAGTGAAAGCATATGATATTTGTCTTTCTTTGACTGACTTATTTCACTTAGCATAATACACTCTAGTTCCATCCACATTGTTGCAAATGGCAAGATTTCATTCTTTTTGATAGCTGAGTTAACATTCCATTGTATATATTTTTACCACCTCTTCTTTATCCATTTATCAGTTGATGGACATTTGGGCTCTTTCTGTAATTTGACTATTGTCTGATCCCATTTATAATTTCACCAAAATCCATAAGATATCTAGAAATAAACCTAACCAAGGTGATAAAAGATTTGTACATTGAAAACTATAGAATGCTTATGAAAGAAATTGAAGAACACATGAAGAATAAGAGAAACATTCCATATTCATGGATTGGAAGAATAAATATTGTTAAAATGACTATATTACCCAAAGCAATCTATATATTCAATGCAATCCCTATCAATATAACACCAGCATTCTTCGCAGAGCTAGAACAAACAATTCTAAAATTTGTATGGAACTGGAAAAGACCTCAAAGAGCCAAAGTAATATTTAAAAAGAAAACCACAGCTAGAGGCATCACATTTCTGGACTTTGAGATGTACTACAAAGCTGTAATTATCAAGACAGTATGGTACTGGCACAAAAACAGACACATAAATCAATGGAAGAGAATAGAGAACCTGGAAGAGAATAGAGAACCCAGAAATAGACCCACAGATGTATGGCCAACTAATCTTCAACAAAGCAGGAAAGAATATCCAATGGAAAAAAGATAGCCTCTTCACCAGATGGTGTTGGGAAAACTGGATATGACATGCAAACGAATAAAACTGGACCACTTTCTTACACCATACACAAAAATAAATTTTAAATGGATGAAAGACCTAAATGTGAGACAGTAAACCATCAAAATCATAGAGGAGAAAACAGGCAGCAACCTCTTTTATCTTGGCCACAGCAACTTCTTACCAGACTTGTTTCTGGAGGCAAGGGAAACAAAAGCAAAACTGAACTATTGGGACTTCATCAAGGTAAGAAGCTTCTACACGGCAAGGGAAATAATCAACAAAACTAAAAGGCAACCGACAGTATGGGAGATGATATTTGTAAATGATATATTATTTTTCCCAGGAGTCTCTAGGCTTTTTAAGTACACAGGCTCAGTCCCTCCCTACCCCTCGCCCATGGTTCTTTGTGCCTAGCTTTTAGCAGGCTGCATCATTTAGAATGTTTTCATTTGCAGTAATAGAAAACTAATAGTCCAAATGCTTGGAATATGAATAGGAATTTGTTGGATAATGTGATTATAAATATCCAGGCAACGCTTGAGACTCAATTTGAACAACCCTGTTGTAATTCTTTACAGTTTTCTGGGCCATGATCTCATCTCTGGGTTGACATCATCCTCATCCTCATGTGAGTAAAATGTCTCTGGTGGTTCCATGCTTTTACATCTGAACACCATGTGATTCCAGAAGAGTATACGTTTTTCAACAAAAGTACTGAGTTCACTCTAACTGGGGTGGAGGGAGCATATACTCCTTCTCGACTGCTGTGGGTCAGGAGGATCGTCATTCCCTGATGGCTTTAGGTCTCTGTTATGCCTTATCCAATAACAGTGGGATAATTTCAGGCTAATCAGAACTTTGTCATAAGGCTGAGGATGTGGCCAGTTGTGCTCAGACTAGATGATCAATAGCAGAAATGTGAAATGGCTCTGGAAGAGGCAACTAAAAATGCTCACAATTCATTTGGAAGTAGGAGAGATAAGACATTAAATATGTTCAAGATCTCTTTTCTGTTCTAGCACTCATAACAAAATAAAGTGTTCTCAGGAAGGTGAAAGGCAGGTTGAAGGTTGAAACTTGCTTATGTACATTTTTTATGACTCTCGTGGATATTTGTGGATACTAGTGGGTCGAATAAAAGTGTCTATTTTTTTTGTTTCCTGCATAGGGCAAAAATAGAAGGTTGTACAATCGAGTGGATTTCAGAAATTCCAGCTCCACTGACTGTTACTCTATAACTAAGTGGAAGCAAATACTCAAACAGTGTAAGTTGTAAAAAGAACTGAGTTGAAGCTAAGTATTCTTGCACAAATGCAGGCAGCAAATTAAAATATATATTTAACTGGGTACATTTCACTAGGTTGTAATAAATTTTCTAAAATGGTACTTCTAGAAAATTGTAATACCTTTCATGTATATGTTAACCGACAAGAAACATGCCCACAATGATATGATTACATGCACACAAAAGTACACAACATCCAGGAAGAGGTCAGCAGGAACTATTTGGGCTTTTGAGGTTGGAGATATGAAGCATATGAGTTTCCCGTAGTGAAACACTAAGAAAGTTAGAAATATAGAGTCAAAAAACAAAAAGATAAGAGAAATTGCAGTTCATAAGACAAATACCTAGTTGAAGATTGGAAACAGGAAAATAACACAGACCTCTGAGGTAGACCCATCTATAATTGGGGATAAGAATACCTCCTTATTGGGGCACCTGGGTGGCCTCAGTAAGTTAAATGTCCAACTCTTGATCTTGGTTGAGGTCATGATCTCATAGTACATGGGTTCAAGCCCCACATTGGGCTCTGTGCTGAAGGCACAAAAGCTGCTTGAGATTCTGTCTCACCTTCTCTCTGCCCCTCCCTCATGTGTGCTTTCTCTATGTCTCTCTCAAAATAAATAAATAAACTTGAAAAAAAGAAATTTCTATTCATCATTAAAAAAAGTATACCTCCTTATTAAGATAGTCCAAGCACACAGTATACCTAACAGACTACAGGATTAATATTTAAAGTCATTTTTGTAATAGTATGAAGGTAGATACTTAACAACTAACCCACTCATGAGTTTGGAAAATCTTTAATTCAGTGGATGCTGTTAAAAGGATTCTGTCATCTCCTATAGGTGTCAGTGGGAAACATGTTCCTTATGATGTATTCATTTACTCTTCTTTCCATGACTAGGTTTCATTACATGGTTTTAAGAATTAGTCCATAGTTCTGATTCTTCTGTTGATTTGCTGGGTGAACTAGAGAAAGTTACTTAAAATGTACATATTTCTCTCCTCATTTGTAGAATAATGGGTCAAACTAAGTGATTGCTAAAATTCTTTCCAGCTGAAACTGTCTATGAACCTGTGTTTCCCCCCCTTACTCTTCCCCATTTCTAAACTAAGAGAAATAATATACATATCAGAGGTAAACATACACTATCTCTAATAGATTCCCATTTAAAGCAAGATGACGGATTGATTAAAAATAGGAATACAACTTATCCCCCTTAGAGCTGAGCTACTTTCTCATGCCTTTGGGCAATTGGATTGGAGATTATTTTCATGGTTGACTGAATGGTAATAGTTACCAGCAGGGTAAATAATTTCCATTCCTATGATTTTATGATAGTGCCTCTTAGGAAATGGCAAACTCTGTGGTGTTGGCAATCAACGAAATGATTGAATTCTTGTGGAATTTGCAATAAAAAATTCCAGGATGCCCATGACTTCAAGGCACAAAATGATTTAGGTGGGGAAGGGTCCTGGGAAAACCCTGGACGGCCATCTCAGAAAATGATGTACTGTCTGGATCATTTTTTCTCCAAGTGCCCAGGGCTTACAAAATTGATCCTTTTTTTCCTGATGGCATAAGACACATAAATACACTGACACTGAAATTCCTGGGGAAGTTTAAGGGGGAAAAAAAGAAAGGCTGATTTGTTCAGGGAAATGCAGGTATTATGACTAAAACTGGAAATTTAGGTTAATGGGATGGCAGTGTCTGGCTTTCTGACCTGGTGGTCTACGCTGAAATAAAGCACAAACAACCTGTCCCCCTTGGCAGGAAGAAGCAGTTAGGTTATTGGTAGAAAGTGGCTTTACCACTTCTTAGCTCTATGGTGTTAATAAAGTTTCTCAATCTCTCTGAGCTTCAGTCTTCTGAACTGCCTCATGGGTTTAATGGGTGTGTAGTGTGGAATGACGTACAGCATTTAGCAGAGAGCCTCAGAAAGAGCTGATATTAGACTTCCAGTGATCTGGTCCTGCCACCACTTCCGAGTTTCAATATCTGCTTTGCATAGAAGCCACCTGCTTCCTAAGTTCCTGGTCCTGGTCCTGCCAATAGTCTCTATGAGTTGACTGTGAGGTGACAGTAACAAACCAAGGAATCACCTTACTTTGTCACCTTATCCAGCTTTCTAAAGATGTTTTTAAACTCTTAGAGGGGCACCTGGGTGGCTCAGTCGATTAAGCGTCCGACTCTTGGTTTCGACTCCCATCATGATATCACATTTTGTGACTTTGAGCCCCACATTGGGCTCCTGTCAGCCTTCCTGGGATTTTCTCTCTCTCCCTCTGCCTCTCACTTACTTGTGCTCTCTCTCTCTCTCTCTCTCTTTCAAAATACATAAATAAAACTTTAGAAAATTTGTTTAAACTCTTAGAAATGGAAGTGGATTGAATGAAGAATATTTGCTTTCACGTGAATAATCATTCCCTAATGGTGATTTGAAGTTGCTACACCTGTGACTTATCCCCTTTCCTTCTCTCCTCTCCCCTCTTCCTTCCCCTTCCATCCTTTTTTCTTGCCTCTCTTCCCCTCCAGTCTTTAATTCCTATTTTATTTGTAAACCAGGGGTCTTATAAGAATTATTAGAATCACTCTTTAAATCCTTTTGATTTACACTACACTGCATCACTTACATACCTTTTATTGACTAATTCATGAGATTTAAAACAATCTTGAAGGGGTGTCTGGGAGGCTTATTTGGTTGAGCATAAGACTTCAGCTCAGGTTATGATCTCACGGTTCATGAGTTGGAGCCCTGCATCGGGCTCTGTGCTGACAGCTTAGAGCCTGGAGCCTGCTTTGGATTCTGCGTCTTCCTCCCTCTCTCTCTGCCCCTCCCACACTCACACATGCACACACACACTCTCTCTCTCTCTCAAAATAAAACAATTAAAAAAATCTTGAAAATGGTTTTTTCTTCTTATTCATTTTTTAAGTTGTTTAATAGATTTCTCATACATGAAATAAAAGTACATTTCTATATATCTTTATATCTATCTTCTATATATATTTCTTTGACTCATCTGAACATGGAAAGATGGAATGACATTCATTTTGATATGAATCCACTTGGTTTCATTAACTTGTTATGCAGATGTCACAGAAAACAAGGTGATTACATACATAGGTGACTCTTCGTGGTAAGTGTGTTAGTCTTTACTTGAGTGTTCTCTAGTTGGAAAAAAGTTCACAAAAATTGAAAAGTACCAAGATATTATTCTATTTTGCCATTTTGTATCCATACATTTTAATATGACAATGTTCTTCCGTGTTTGCCAAGTGAAAGTGTTTGTCAGAATTGGTTCAGTCTCAGTAGTCTAGGAATTATAAGCGATTAGCTACTTGCTGGAAATATTTTGTCTTTTTAATTAGAGATTTTTTAATAATTTCTCCTTTGATATCTTGACTTTGATTACAATCTCTAGTTAGCTAGTGCAGAGGTATGTGAGGTTGAACCAGACTTACTCCCAATCTTAAGGAAACACATTGCTGGAAATAAAACATTGCATATCATTTGGATATTAGATGAGGTTACCACAAAACTAAACTTGCCTCAAAATTTATTTTGCTTCATTTGGAATAATTACTTATCTACCTTCTCTCCAGAGAGAAGTGAAAGACCTAAAAGTTTTTTCACTGTTTTTAAGTAATCTTTTTATTTTTAGAATGGATTTAAACTTATGGAAAAGTTGCAAAGAAAGGACAGAAACTTTCTGTATAACTACACCCAATTTCCCTTATTATTAACATCTTACATTAGTATGGTACATTTGTGACAACTAATGAACCAATATCAATATATTATTGACTTATGTCTCTTTTTTCAAATTTCCTTAGTTTTTTACCCAATTGTCTTTTTTCTGTTCTAAGAGCCCACCCGAGACGCCATACATTAAATTTAGTTGTCATGTGTCCATAGTGTTCTCTAGCTATGAGAGTCTTTTCACGTTTTCCTTTACATGACCTTGAAAATTTTCAGGACTAATGATCAGGTATTTTGTAGAATGTCTAACAAGTGGAATGTGTCTGATATGTGTGTGTGTGTGTGTGTGTGTGTGTGTGTGTGTGTGTGTGTTTCATGGTTTTTCATGATTATATCAGATTTATGGAGTGGGGGAGAAATTGTCATTTTTATTACATAATTTCAATGGTATATATGATCAACACGACTTATTCTTTGTTGATGTTGACCTTGATCCCCTAGCTGAGGTGGTGTTTCTCTACAGTGAAGTTATTATTCTATTTCTATTTCCTCAACTCTTTTACCATGTGCTCTTTGGAAGGAAATCACTGTGCATAACCTGCATTTAAGGAGTGTGGAGTTTTACTACCCTCCTTGATAGTGGGGCACCTACCTAAATCACTTGAAATTTTTCTGCATAGGAGATTTGTCTATTCTTATTTATTTATTCAATCATTTATTTATATTAGTATGAACTCAAGAATATTTATCTTGTGCTTTATGTTATAATCCAATACTATCTCATTTATGTGTTTTTCAAATTGTTCCAGTTTTGGCTATTAAAGCTCTTTCATTTGGTGACTATGTCCATTCAACACTCCTATTATTATTGACCTTTTCTTTTCTTTTCTTTAATTTTCTTTTCTTTCTTTCTTTCTTTCTTTCTTTCACACTTCCTTATTTTCTGGCATCGCAAGATACTCCAAGTTTGTCTTGCATAGTCCCTGCAGCCTGAATTTATTCATTTCTCCAAGAAATCCTGGTTACTTTTATTGCAAAATTGTATTAGAAACTAAGATCTGAGCACTACTTCTGCTCTTTGCTGCTGGGGTTTCATTCTTTTTAGGCCATCTTTGCTGGAGAAGCAAGGAAATAGGTGTATAGAATAGCCTATGTATTTATTTTCATATCCATAAATATTTCTATATATATATCAATCTGCAACTATGTTAAACTAGATAATGTGAGTCTATACTGATGTGTCCAAATGTAATCCACTGTTACATGGATCATTCTAGCCTTCTTTCCTTGCCTCTCTTGCCTTAATTATTGTTCAATCCTACTGTATACAGTGGTTTCAGCTGATCAACGTTCTCCCTTCCCAAACACGTGGCCATCACTGGTCTTTTAATTGTCTCTATAGTTTTGCCTTTTTCATAATGTCATGTCAATGCAATGATGCTAAATATAGTCTTCCCAGATTGGCTCCTTTCACTTAGCAATATGCTTTAAGATACATCTGTGTGTTTGCATGGCTTGTTAGCTCATTTTCTTTTATCACTGAGTGTAGTTCATTATGTGGATGGAAGCTTATCAATTTTTTTCTAATGAAGGGCATCTTCCTTGCTTCCGGAGTTTCATATTATAATAGGCTGATATATGAATTTGCATAAAGGTTTTGTGTGGACATAAGTTTATAAATCACTTGATAAAGAGCTAGTGGTGCAAATAGGAGTAGCACTATGTTTAGTTTTATAATAAAGTGCTGGACTGTTTTTCAAAGTGTTTACCATTTTGCATCCCAATCAGCAAAGAAGGAGAGTCCCTGTTGCACTTCATCAGGCCAGAAATTGGTATTGTCAGTTTTTAGAAAGTTCCAAAAAGTGCTTACTGTACCTCTGTTTCACAAAGACAAATGATTGAGCATCTTTTCATGTGCTTGTCATCTAGGTATTTGGGGGACATATCCATATGTTTGGCCGATTTTTAAATTGGGTTTTCTTATTGTTGAATGTAAGACTTCTTTAAAAGAGTGTATTTGGATACAAGTCCTTAACTGAGTATGTGTCTTGCAAATATTTTCCCCAGTCTGTGGTTTGTCTTTACTTCAACAGTACCTTTCACAGAAGTTTTCACTTTTTACAAAGTCCAACCTATCTAATTTTTCTTTCATGGATTATGCCTTTGGTTTTGTATGTAAAAACTCATTACCAAACACAAGGTAACCTAATTTTTTAAAAATGTTTTCTTCCAGTAGTTTTATAATATTGTGTTATAAATGTAGGTCTGTGATCCATTGTGAATTAATTTTTTGTTAGATATGGGATCTTTATCTAGGTTTATCATGACCATTTATTGAAAAGACTATCTATTCTTTCTCCATTGGATTGTCTTGTGTCTTTGTTTTGAAGAGGAAAACCTGAGATCACAAACTGGATTTTTCTTTTTAAAAATTGTTTATTATTTATTTTGAGAGAGAGAGAGCATAAGCGGGGGAGAAGGCAGAGGAGGAGGAAGAGAGAGAATACCAAGCAGGCTCCATAGGGAGCCCGACATGGAGCTTGATTTTATGACTGTGACATCATGACCTGAGCCAAAATCAAAAGTTAGGTGCTTAACCGACTGAGCCACCCAGGCACCCCTCCTTGTCTTGCATCTTTGTAAAGAATCAGTTCACTCTGAGTCTATTTTTGGGGTGTCTTATCTGTTCCATTGATCTATGCAGTTATTTGTTTGTTTGCCAATAGTGTATTGTCTTGACTACTGTAGTTTTAGAGTAAATTTTGACACAGGGTAGCATGTGCTTTGTGCTTCTTTCCCCCCATACTTTTAGAATCAGTGTGTTAACATCATCAAAATAGCTTGTAGGTATTTTGTTTGGGATGTGTTGATTTATAGACCAAGTGGAGAAGAATTGACATCTTAACAATATTGCGTCTTCCAATACAAACCTGCAGTATTAGCCAATTTATTCAGAACTTCATTGATTTCTCTCAGCAGTGTTTTGTAGTTTTCCATATACAGATCCTGTGTGTGTGTGTGTGTGTGTGTGTGTGTATTATTTTAGACAGAGAGTGAGAGCATGCACCAGTGGGGGAAAAGGGAAGAGGGAGAGAGAAAGAGAATCTTTCTGTGGGGTTTCATCCCATGATCCTGGGATCATGGCCTGAGCGGAAATCCAGAGTTAGACACTCAGCAAACTGAGCCACCCAGGCACCCATGTAAATATATATTTTTAGATTTATAAGTAAGTATTTCATTTCTGGGCTCTATTACAAATGGTACATACATCTTTTTATTTAAAATTCAAATTTTATTGCTAGCTTATAGGAAAACAATTGTCTTTTGCATATTATTGAACTTGTACACTGTGGAGTCACTTATCATTTCCCAGTTTTTATTGTGGCTACCTTGCAATTTTCTACATAGTTATGTCATCTGGGAATAAATACAGTATTATTTCCTCCCTCCTGTTATGTATAAACTGTAACTTCCTTTTTCTTGTCCTGATGCAATAGCTAGGCGTTCTGTTATAATATTGAATAGAGGTGGTGGGAGTGAACATCCTGCTTTGTTCCTGATCTTTGAAAAAAAAGCACTCAGTCTTTCACCATTAAGTAGGATATTATTTGCAGGTTTTTCATATATTCTGTTAATTAAGTCAAGAAAGGTCCCTTTGATTCCTATTTTTTTAGAGTTTTTAGCATAAATGAGTGATGAATTTTGTTAAGTGCCTTGTCTACATTTATTGATATTATCGCATGGTTTATCTTGTTCAGTCTGTTAATATGATAAATTACATTGGTTGATTTGTAAATGTAGGTGAATCTTGTGTACGTAGCTGGAACGAACTCCATGTATTCATGATGATGAAATTCAGATGATGATCTGCTTTATATATTGCTTGGCAAACTTGGTTGGTATTTTTTAAAGGATTTTACATTATTCATAGGCGATATTAGTCAGCAGTTTTCTTTTCTTAATGCCCTTGTCTGATTTTGGTATTCAGGTAATATAGTCTTTGGAAAATGGTTAGAAAGTTCCTTCTATGCTTCTATGTTTTGGAGAAGATTGTAGAGAATTAGTATTATTTCTTCCTGAATGTCCGAAAGAAGTTTCCAAGGTAACTATCTGAGTCTGGTGTTTTCTTTTGTTGAAATTTTTTTTTTTTTTGTCCAATTTCAATAACAGATATTCAGGTTCCTATTTATCCTTAGGTGAATTTTGGTAGTTTGCAATTTTTAAAAAATTGGCCTATTTCATCAACGCTATCACATTTATGGGTATAGAGCTGTTATCTTGTGCCCTCATTATCATTTTAATGCCCACATAGTCAATAGTGATGTTCCCTTGAGACTCCCAATGTTTTGCAATTTTGTGTTTGGCACCAATCTTAAAGTTAAAAAAAATGCAATACTCGACCAAAAGATGTGAATCAGGATATAAACTGCAACTATAAATACAAATATAAATGATGATTCTTTTAAATATTTTTCAAGATGATCGAAATTTTGCAAGGGTTTCTCATTTAAAATTATAATGGTTTCTTCTGCCCATTAGCTTCTCCTTCCCACTCTTTATCTGAATTGCATTGTCTGTACATTTCCACCTGACATTTAGGTCCAATACTTTCAGCCAGTACAGATATACCGCTGGTGTGTTGAGACCTGATAAATCCAGATGCCAACATTTCACTACAGCAACATCATTTGTGTCTTTTACATAAAGATATACTAGTAAAGGTTTGTAAGTTTTGTCATTCTACACCAGAGGTTCAACATTGCTGCTGATATTTCCTCAAGACAGAAACTTAACAACTCAATTTTTCTTTTTACAAATGAAAACAATTTCTTTCCCATGACTGCACTCTGAGAAAGATAAGCGAATTGGATAACAACATCGAGTTTAGCAATATAGTTCTAAAATGGAAGCCTCCATTTCCTTCTCTATGGCGGACTTTGACAAACTCCATCTATGCATCCCTGGTTTATTCTTATCTACTGAAGAGAAAATATTTATGGAAATTGCATCTAGATGTTTAACTTCATGATTTTCTGTGAAGAATCCATAAAATCTTTGGAGAAATCTTAACTGACATCTGTTTAGATGTTTTGACATTCTCTGTTTATCTTTTTAAGTTTATTTATTTAATTTGAGAGAGATAGAGACAGTGTGAACAGGGGAGGGGTAAAAAGACGGTGAAAGACAGAGAGGATCCCAAGCAGCTTCCGCACTATTAGTGCAGAGACCGACACGGGGCTCAAACTCATGAAACTGTGAGAGCATGACCTGAGCCGAAATCAAGAGTTGGATGCTTAACCAACTGAGCCACCCAAGCACCACGATATTCTGTGTTTAATTTTTTAATGCTTATCCTGTAATGCCACTTACTTCAAAATTATAGAAATAGAGGCATATAAGCTTATAAGTTGCTCAGCTAGAGAAGGACACTTCAAACTGTACCGAGTCATCAGGTTCCAAATGGAGAGAAATAACACCACCCCATGGATACATCTTAAAAAGGTGAGGGGACAGTCATTAGGGGATAGGTGAAATCTGCAATAATAGTGAAAACAACAGCAGTATTTTACATTTGTGATCACCTAATTACATCTCTAATCTTTATATGAGTGCCATGTGAATATTATAATTTTCATTTTAACAAATTAGAGATCTGAAGCTTAATAAGATTAAATAATTTGCCAACTATCACATGAGAGTGTCTAGATTAAAATCAGTGTTGATCATACTGTTAAATTACTATGCAATACAGATTCAGGTAGCAAGGATACAGACTGTTCACTAGGAGATAACAGAGATCACTTTTGGGGCATCTGGGAGACTCCTGGAGGGACCTCGAGGTACAATTCTTTTTAATCAACATGGGAATAGGAAGACTGAGGTAGGCCTGGAATTTTAATGGAGTTTACTGCAGCATTATTGAGAAGAGTGTTTCCAAAATGAGGTGTCCAAAGAAGTTCTCAAAAGTGATTTCAAGGCATTGTTGGCAAGATTCTGTAGGATTGCATGGGGTGTGGCTCAGCAGGGACCGATCAAGTTATCTTAGATGTAGAGTCATTGATGTGAGCAAAAGTAAATATATTGCTTTGGACTGCTCTTCAAGTGAAATATTCTGGGTGTGTTTTGAGCCTTCCCTATTAAAAGATAAGCTACTTCCAAATAAAATAAACATCTCAGTTTGCCCTAGAGTCAAGCTAGAACAGAGAAAACAGCCATTACAGACTTGAAAGGCAAAGAGCTTGCCAGGTTCCAGAAACTGACAAAGGTGGCCAAGGTTCAATACCTTCAGGGCAGTGGGGAAAAGGGGACTTAAAAGCAACAACAAAATGTACTTGGGATTCTGGTTTGTATGAAAATGGACGTCATTGATGGCTAGAAGTTGAGACAGGATTTCAGGCATGGTGTGAATTAATCTGCTGTTGGGCCAGTGACTAAGTCTCAATATTTCTCTGGCCACTAATTTAAGACATTTCCTAACCTAGAGTCTTGTGTCAGGCTCTGTGCTGACAGGGCAGAGCTTGCTTGGGATTCTCTCTCCCTCTTTCTCTGCCCTTCCCCTGCTTGCGTTTTCTCTCTCTCTCTAATAAATAAACATTTAAAAAAATAATCTGTGGTCACTAAATTCTTTTAGCATTTAAATATATGGAAATATATTTATTTTCCCCTATGAATAAATGATATTTTTCTGGATAAAATGATCTAAAATTACAATAATCTTCCTTCAACACTTTCAAGATTTTATTCCATTATCCTAATATGTAGCTAGGATCTAATGCCTTCAGGGCAATTTAAATTAATACCTCTTGCTGTTGATTAAGTCTGTTGCCAGTTTAACTATTGTTCCTTTGAAAATTATGTCTGTTCTTTTTTAAAGTACAAGGTGACCCTAAAGGGCATATAGAAAAGCAAAATATTAGCAAAATAGCTAATACAGCTTTAACGAATAGGAGCCAAATGAGGTTATTTGACTTTTGAGATGTAAAATTCTATCATAATAATTATAGCAATTTAGACCACTTGACATTACTGCAAAGATAAATAATTAGGTCATTAGCCAGAATGAAAGTATATAAAATGATACTTACATATATGACAATTTAAAGTATATTTGGGATAACTTTACAGATGAGTGGGGAAAAAACTGACTAGTTTTCCTCCTTCTATTCATTTCATCCATCTTGAAGGAAAAGCCTAGATTACTGCCTCATATCATACACAAAAAATAAATTCCAGATGAATGGAAGAGTTCTTATGTGACAAGAAAGCATTGAAATGTTTATAAAGAGGCATAGCAGAATATTTTAATTACTTTGGGAATTCAAACCATAAAGAAAAAGATTGCTGAGTGTGCCCACATTAAAATTAAAACATTAATTTTTAGGTATAGCAAAAGACACCAGAAATAAGGAGCAAACTTCCCACACAGACTAGGAGCAAATATTATTTGTGAGTCACAAAGGATTAGCATCCAGAGTATATAAAAATTTTCCACAAATCAATAAGAAACTGATGAATAGCCCCATGAAATATATTAACAATGCACTTAAGGAAGAAAAAGAAAGAATGGGTAATAAATATAGGAAACCTCCTCAACTTCACTAATGAGACAACTTAGAAATAAAGCAACAATGATAGAGTCTTTTATACTGATCAGAATGGTAAAATTTTTTGCCTTTCTTTTTTAAATTTAAACTTTGGTTCATTAATATACAGTGTAAGTGATTCTGAATGGTAAAAAAATTTTGAAGTCTGATAATACCTAGTATTTGCCAGGATGTAAGGCATTGTAAACACAAATTGGTGGTGGCTTCTAAACCAACACAATCACTCTAAGAAGTAATTTTGTAACACCTGGTTGAGTTGAACATGTTTGTATCTATCAAAAGAGCAATTTTATTTCTAGGTACTTCCTAAGGATATGCTCACACAAGTGAACAAGGAGATATGGAGAAAGGTAAATGCAGAAACTTTTTGTAGCAAAAGTAGTGGTAAATACACAAAATGTCCACCAGTGGGAAAACTGACAGATAAATTGTGGCACGTTTTTATAATGTACTATCTGTGCTTTAATTAAATAAATAAGCTATATAATTGCTTTTGAAATTTTAATGTGCCTTACACATCACCTGGGGTTCTTGTTAAAAAAAAAATATTTGGATTCAGAAGGTCTGGGGTGGAGTCAGAGATTGCTCATTTCGAATTAAGCTCCTAGAAGATGCCGATCCCTCTTTCTCTTATCTACACCTTGAGTAGTGAGGGCTGGATTAATACATATGACCATGGATATATGTTTAAAATATGATAGAGTAAATAAAGTTGCTTTATAAGTAAGTTATAAGTAAGTTATAGTCTACTATCTGGTATCATTTATGTAGACCAAAAATATTTCAAAAACTAGATATTTAGAACACTAGCAACACCAATGCTGGCAATGATGTGGAACAATAGGAAATCATGTTCATTGCTGGTGGGAATGCAAAATGGACAGCCACTCTGAAAGGCAGTTTGGCAGTTTCTTACAAGACTAGCTATATTCTTACTAGACAATCCAGGAATTGTGCTCCTGGGTCTTTATCCAAAGGAGCTGAAAACTTATGTCTATTAAAAAAAACCCAAAAAACCCTGCACTTGGATATTTACAGCAGCTTTATTCTAATTGCTAAAATGTAGAAGCAACCAAATGTCCTTCAGTAGGTGAATAGGTAAATAAACCATGACACATCCAGACAATGAGCTCTCATTTAGCACTAAAAAGAAATGAGCTATCAAGCCATGAAAAGACATTCAGAAGTGTTAGATGTATATTACTAAATGAAAGAAGCCCATCAGAAAGGGCTGCATCCTACATGACTTCAACTATGTGACATTATGGAAAGCATGAAACAATGGAAATAGTAAAAAAAAAAAACAAAATCAGAAATTGCCAGGGGTTAGTGGCAGGGAAGGATGAATAGATGAAAGGAATCTTAGTGCAGTGAAAATACTCTGTATGCTACTATAACGGTAGATATATATTATATCTAGATATTATATCTAGATATTATCTAAACCCTGAAATTGTACAGCATGAAGAGTGAACCCTAATGTAAACCATGGATTTTGGGTGATTCTAATGTGTCAAATGTAGGTTCATCAGTTAATTGTATCAAATGTACCTATCTGAGGGGGAATATTGATAAAAGAGTCTATGTGTGTGTGTGAGGACAGGGGTATATGGGAAATCTATGTGCCTCCCTCTCAACTTTTCTGTAAACCTGAAACTGCCCTACAAAATTAAAGGCTTAATTTTTTTTCAAGAACCAACTATATTATTTTTAAGTACATATTAATAGAGAAATTATAAAAAAAACTGGACTACATATAGACCAAACCTTGTATTTGCCACCTTGAAGAAGTGAGAGAGTTCAATGATGAGGGAGGGCAACCAATGGGGCTTTAGTTTAATTAATAACAATTTATTCCTTTAAACTCATTAGAGAAATAACCATATGTTCAAAGGAAATGTACATGAATGTTCATTGAAGCTATTTAATATCCATCAATAAGTATACGGATAAATGAGCTGTGGTATATCCACATGATAGACTATTAGCAATAAAAAGAAAAACCTTTGATATGAAGTCTTTCTGGAATCTAAAAAAATCATCATTTTGAGTAAAAGAAACCAGAATTACCCTTCTCCAAAATGTAAACAAGATACAATTTCATTTATATGCAAATTAAAAATACAAACTAATCTATATTGGTATCTTAATTAGACTGTATTAATCTGTCTATGCTGATTGGTTGTTTGGGGGATGCATTTTGAAAGGGACATTGGGGAATAATGGTAATATATGATACCTTGGTTGTGATTGTTTCACAGATGTCTACATATGTTAACATTGACCAAATTGTACACTTAAAAATGTAAAATAAATTATTTGTTCATGATTTCTCAAGTGACATTTTAAAGATTGATCTGATGCAATTGTTGGGCACTTTAACTTCTGTTTATGTATAAATGGTGATCATATTAGTATTCTTTGCCTTTTCTGAATTATTCTTATCAAGATAACATATTGCCTTGTAGTGAATTTTGTGTAACACAGAAAATGGAAAAGTTGCTCATTTTGTCTTAGGAGGATATGTCACTTTTGAAAAAAGGACAAAGAGAAACAAAAAAGTTGAGGAGGGGCTGACGATGGAAATAATTTGCAGTGCTATGAATCGACTATCTACGTCCCCATCCCCAACCTGAGCTTGCTTTTTCTGACCTGGCCTGAGAACGTCAAGACGTGATGAAGATATTTTACTTGATTTTACAATATACAAAATTGAGGTGGGCTTGCCCAAAGAGGGCCATAATGTCTCAGAATAAAATATAACTCCGGAGAGGCCAAAATTAATTCCACTGTTTATGAGCATGGACAACATGGACAAACATTTCCTTTCCATTATTTTTCATTTTGCAATGGAGGATCAGAGAAATGATTAATTGGAGTACAGAAAGACCAAAAACTATAGATATTTTAGACAAATAGCATAATACTTAAAATGCACAAGCATGGCCAAATGCAATTTGACAAAAATACCAGGACACAAGCATCAGAATTGAAAGCTTTGTTAAACATCAGCAGCATTTGGTTTATGATTATTATCATTTCAGGTCAGCCATGGTATATGATAATAAACTCCTCAGTAAATGCCATTTCATTTCCAGGAGATCAAGGGTCACTTTCCCAGTCAAAATCAGAGCAGCAACTTGCATGTCTGCCAATGACTTTAAGACTTAAGAAACAGTCTTTGAAGATGATCCCTTTCAAACACAAGCGAACTACTTGAGCAATTCAAGAGCTCTTATATTTAGAACATTAGTAATAGAAGTATTTCTTATGTAGATTTGATTACTCAGAGGATTTCTTTCAGTGTAAGTACATGTTAACATATATTAAATACTGTCACTGTTTGCCAAAGTGGTTGTGTGTCTAATGTGTGGAAGTGTTTCTGGTAAGGTACATATTTTTATGAAAAGGTTTAATTTTGACAGTGTTTCAAGTTTCTGAGAAAATTTGGGGTTTTCCTCTTGGGGAAAGTTTTACAATTTTTGAAGTCAATTTTGGTACTGAGATCAGTCTGGAAGAACCATGAAAAATATTTTTAGTGGTAAAAAGTTGGACTTTCAGGGTTATTATGAGAATGTAGAAGTAAAATAGTCGGTTGCTTAGTAGCTGGGAGTAAAACTTGGATATTGCAAGCCATGCATGGGAATAGGAACTCTACACACTTTGGAAGATAAGGAGTATCTGGACTCCTTTGGAGGATGTTGATTTGGTTTGCAAAGTGATGGTGTCAACAGTGTGACTCCAGTCCTTGATTGCTTCTTTGTCTATTGACTTGCTTTAAAGGATGAAGTTGGATATAGGGAAGGTACTATTTTACTTGTTCTGTAATCTTATGTAACTAATTTTTATGAATCTATTACTTTATCTTATACAAAACAATTGTCTGGATTATATCACGTATCATGAGACATAGACCTTGAACACTGGGAAGATGAATAAACAAAAGTGAAAAATATTGGATGTAAATATTAAAATTTCAATTTTTAATTATAATTCAAGTATTATATCCTTGGGTACCATTTTGTTGGTAGGATTAATCTGTGGGTAACTGAAGACCTTATGAGACAAAAGTAACATGGGATTCAGAGTCTGTTCAGTCTTGGTCTGAATTTAATCTGAAAACATTCTAAGTAGTCTTCTACAGTTTGGGGTTGACATTAGATTTGTTTGACTCTGTATAAAGCTATCAGAAAGAATGATCAACAGGGCACCTAGGTGGTTCAGTTGGTTGAGCTTCTGACTTTGGCTCAGATCATGATCCCATGATTTGTTAGATTGAGTCCCATGTCGGGCTCTGTGCTGACAGCTAAGAGCCTGGAGCCTGATTCAGATTCTGTGTCTCCTTCTCTCTCTCTGTCCCTCCCCTGCTTGTGTGCATGCTCTCTGTCTTTCTGTCTCTCTCTCTCTCTCTCTCAAAAATGAATAAACATTAAAATTTTTTTAAATGATCAATGATGTGGGTCCTAGAAATTCCTAGAAATTAAACAAAATTAGGAACATCAAGCAAAGAAAATGGAAGGTGATGACTTACATTGTAGTAAACTATTTCTCTAATTGTGAACTATTTAATTGGCTAGAACCAATCTTTGTTAACTACATTCACAGATAGTGCTTCTGGGTGGAAAAAAGGTAGCCACCATGGCACTGACTGAGGGACCTAATGAAGTGCCATCTGCCACCACCTCGCCTGGGAAAAGTTTACCACCTGGCTTGTAACAATGGTGCCTAAGGATGCAGAGTTGTATCTCTAGTGGGAGCCTGAGAGTTTTTGGCAGGAAGCAAATGCTTAGCAGAACAAAATGATCTCTGGGCTACATGCAAATTGTCATTGACTCAGGACTTGAAATGGTGGAGTGAGAGCTCCAGAGCCCACAGGTGACACCTAGGTCACCTCTTATTTAGTAACCCCCATGAGCATCTTGTAGCTTCTTTGGAGGTTTCATTTAGTTACATCATCTATGATTTTGTGTCAGAGCCTTAGCATACATTTTTTGTTCTATCCATCTATTCCCTATCAATCAATAGATAGAATAAAAATCGATAGATAAGGAATAGATTGAAAAAACAAATTGATCGATAGATATTTTGGTGTACATTCTCAATGTCCATATGCTACTACCCAAAATTCGATACTACCAAAAACTCAAAAACAGTATCCTTAACTTCTGTTTATTCTGGAAGGTATTAAAGAATTTCAAATGACATGTGTCTGCTGCAGATCTCAAAATGAAAAGGAAAGTATTTATAATGGTTTTTCCACTTCTCTATCTAATGCCATCTCTCCTGTGGCATCATCCTTATTTCTAATGCTCTGGATTAGGAGGGAGAAGAAAAACTGAGAAGAAGAACATGAAAATATCTTTTCTGAACTGTCTTAGAAGTGGAATTTGTTAGGATATTTCTGTGAAATCAACTCAGTATCTTTGAAAATGAGGTCAGGATTAAAAAACCAACTTGCATTCTAAAGATCCTTGATTCTGTTCCCTGGAAACATAAAATTTAGCAGAATCCATTTTAATAAAATATCTATATAATATATGAAGAGTTCTTCACTTATTGGTATTTATGTTTTTATTAAAATTGTAAGAACTTGTATATTAAAAAACAGACTTGAAGCTAACAGGTTTTTTTAAAATTAACATTTTTCGATGTTTGAGAGCATCATGTATTTAAGTACAAGCTATTAACCTAAAAGTTATTTAATTAAATACAGAAACACTTCAGTTGTACAAGCAGTTTAAAAGGATGCTAAATTCTGGAAATTCCGTTTTATAATAACACCATAGAATGGCATTTATTTTGAGGTGCAGGCCATTGTTGGCAACATGAGTTCATGCTTTGACTGATAAGTGCTGGGTCATCTGCTTCCAGAATACACTTATTCTCCAGGAGGCTAAGAACAGGCAGGTCTGAAGGAAAGAAGTTGGGCATAAATACCTGTTTATCCTGCTTTCAGCACAGTGAGTACTTCCTCTTAATCAGGCCAGCCCCTCGTTTCCCAGTCTAGAATACTCTTGGGCCTCTGTGCCCACATTCTTTATTACACACTTGTGGTCAGTACACGTAGAAAGCAAGAGTAACTGCTAGGTTGCTCCATGCTGCTAAAGTGCTCTATGGCCAATAACTTATTTACTTCTCCAAGTTGTTGGCTGTTGACATTTTAACATCAAGTGGGCCCCACTCTGGAGAGACAAGTTTTCTGAGCCATGCAATAAGACCTAACATTTATTTAGCACTTTACAAGTTACAAAGATTTCTCATATACGTGATTACATTTGACACTCACTAGAACTCTTCAAAGTAGACCTGATTACTCCTCATTTCGCATTAGCCCTGTGCTTGGAGCCTTCATGTTGGTTTCAGTTTTCTATGCTGCTATAACAAATTACTACAAAGTCCGTGTCTTAAAACAGCACAAATACGTTATCTGACAGTTGTAGAGTTCAGAAGTCCTGAATCAAGGTATTGGCAGGGCTGAGTTCCTTCTGGAGGCTCTAGTGAAGAGTTCATTTCCTTGCCTTGTCCATTTTCCAAAGGCACTGGATTCCTTGACTCCTGGCCCTTACTAGATTCAAGGTCCCTTGAGTACCTTCTAGTCTCTCTCTCTCTCTCTGCTTCCATTGTCATATTGCTTTTCTCTCTCTGATTCTTCTGCTTTCCTCTATGTGATTCATTGGTTCCATCCCAATAAATGGAGATAATCTCCCCATCTCAAGATTCTTACTTTCATTTTATCAGTAGAATCCCTTTTTCTGTGCAAGGTAATATATTCATAGGTTCTGAGGATTAGGATGTGGGCACCTCGAAGGGGCTTGGGCATTGGCATTATTCAGCTTGTCACATCTATATTATCTCAATTGATCTCACACCAATACAATGGAATTGAGATTATATTCTCTTTTTTATAATCAGGGAAGCTGACTCTACATGACTGAATAAATTAGTGAAGTTGTAGTAAGTGGTATACAAGCCATCACACTCTAGTCTATCTACCAAACCTATGCTTTTTTTTTTTTTTTTTACACAGTAATTTCTAAATCTTGTGTTTTAAGAGATTCTCTTCCAGGTGATAATATCACATGCCTGAGGCAGAAAAGTTTCTCAGTGAAACATTTGGAAAGAAAACTTTATGCGGTAGCCCTATCAGAAGTTCATAGTGTGCATAATGATTTTGTAAGTTTCAGAATCTCAAAACAACAGCTCCCCTGCCCCCCAGTGAAACCTTGCTTAACCCAGTATTTCCCAAATTACCTGTGAAAGCACATTTGTTATATTATTTGGGTCTTTAATTTTTTTCGGGGGGGGGCTGGGATCATACCTAAAAACTGCTCCCTATACAGAAACAGTTTAGTTTTTTTAATAAAAATTTTTAATGTTTTATTTATTTTTGAGAGAGAGAGAGAGAGACAGAGACAGAGACAGAGTACGAGCAGGGGAGGGGCAGAGAGAGAGACACAGAATCCGAAGAAGGCTGCAGGTTCTGAGCTGTCGGCTCAGAACCTGATGTGGGTCTCAAACTCATGAACTGCGAGATCATGACCTGAGCTGAAGTCAGACACTTAACCGACTAAGCCACTCAGGAGCCCCATAATCAGTTTAATTTTGATAAACATTAGGCAGATTCTGCATTTCCATATATAAAATGTATATAATTTTAAGAGTCACATTATTTAAGTTCTGGTAGTAACTAAGTTTCAGGCCAGAACCTCAAAGTCAGGTTTTCTGAACATAAATAAAATACAACAAAACTTGGATTGTGAGTAACTTGTTCTGCAAGTGTTCCACAAGATGAGCAAACATTTCTAATAAATTTTAACTTGATAAACGAGCGATGTCTTGCAATACGAGTAGTGTGTGATGCCGAATGTCACATGATCCCAGCTGAGCCAATGGGTCTTCTCTCTTCCTTTCTCTCTCTCTCTCTCTCTCTCTCTCTCTCTCTCTCTCTCTCTGTGAGACTGTGGGTCATCGTCTCCTATTCTGGGATGCTTAGTCTCAGCCTGAGGTGTTTGGCAGAAATCAGTGATTTTTTCAAAACATTGGAAGGTGCCCGTAACTGCCACTAGTGTATTTTTGTCACTTCAAAGCACCTAGGAACAGTTCTTTGCTTTTCCATACAAGAGTGAGCTTAGGAGGGCTTTGCTTCATTCCTGGTCAGGCTGCCTGCAGATATAGACTCTTTCCTCTGCTGCCTTATTGCCAGTTACATTAAATACAGTATATGACAAGAATTTATTAATGCTGCACTGTAGTCAACATCCATGTGAGTGTATACAATGGCCCCGTGCAGAAAAATGGTGAAAAGAAAGGTGGTAAGTAAAACGTGATTAAGGTAGAAGTTAAGAAAGAAATCATGGAGAAGTATAACAGGATATGAGAGTGGCTGAAATTGCAAGATTTCATAATAAGTCTACATCTGCATCTCCTCTGCAGACGAGGAGGAGAAAAAGGTGGAGGAATCCCTCACTTTAAAAAAAATAATGTTTATTTATTTTTGAGAGAGAGACACACACACACAGTGTGAGCAGGCAAGGGGCAGAGAGAGAGAGGGAGACACAGAATCTGAAGCAGGCCCCAGGCTCTGAGCTGTCAGCACAGAGCCTGATGCAGGGCTTGAACCCATGAACCTTTGAGATCATGACCTGAGCCCAAGTCTGATGCTTAACTGACTGAGCCACCCAGGCACCCCTAGGAATCCTTCACTTTAAATGAAATTACGGAAGTGTGTAAAACGTGAGAAACAGTGTAAACTTTGGTAGAAAAGCACCACCTGAATAAGGCAGCGAGAGTGATGAATCTTTTTAATGACAATGCAATGTCACATTCTGTGAAATCCTCAAAAGGGGGCAAAAACAAGTGTCATTGGGTAGGTTCCTAGGTAAATTTGCATGAAAAGAAAAAGATTCCATTGAGCCAATAGATAGCAATGATTCTGTTAGTGATAGTGAAAGTTGTCCTACACAATAACCCTCCTCTCTCTTGTCTCCCTCACACCAGCCACGACAGTTTTCAAAGGTAAATGCAGGTTAATTTGTTTGTTTTTCTTCATATTTTGTATTTTCTTCATTATTTTGTATTCTATAACAGTATCGTAATCATTTTTATATGAATATTTTTGCGCTGTGGAACGAATCGTCTCAGTTTCCATTTAATTCTTCCAGGGAAATTTGCTTTGATATACAAGGGCTTTGGATTACAAGCATGTTTCTGGAATGAATTATGCTTGCAAACCAAGGTTTTCCATGAAATTACTGTTGTAAAGACCCATAGACATTAAAACACACACACACACACACACACACACACACACACACAACCACGTCTTAAAAGATTTATTTTAATAAAACGCATTTGGCAGGTATCTTTTCTTTGAGTCAACAACAACTAATTAATGACAGCTAGGGAAGAAAATATTAGAATTAGGTTTAAATATATTTATATTGCTTTCTTTATCTGAAAGCAACTGTTTTCTCTTCAGCATTTTAAGCAGATTGTCTAAGTTTTTTTAGTCTGCTTTCACACCTGTAAAGTAGAAGTATTTACAAGCCACATAGAATTTAGACACTAAATTCTGTGCCAGATGCTTGTGACATTGAATTTAGAACTTGGAGTTCCGAACATAGAACGTCAAAGCCAATTTCCGTAGTTTCTTTATCCCCTTAAAATAACTTTGGAGTGAATAACTTTAAAATACTAAATTTCCTTCCATGCATACCTAATGGAAAATCACTGACTTATTAGAAAAATTCTTACATTGTCACACAGACATGGCATCTTTTATCTTGGATCATCATCAAACAAATAAGTAAAACTCCAGAGTTTTCTTGTTTTTTTCAACTTGTTGATTTCATGAATGGAATGTTCTTCATCTTCTAAGGAGCAGGCTGTCATTGAGATGGTTGTTTATGAGTTGTGAAACTGATCTAAATAATTCTTTATTTTATTTCATTATTTTGATCAGTAATGAAACGTTCATTTAGCAAAGAATTTGGCTTTGCAGAGATTTCATCTGAGCTGGTTTAGTCGTGAATTTGATGAGAATAATTTCTTGTTTATTTTCATAGTAGGATCAATAATTCAATCTTCACTAAATAAACAAATTAGTAAAACCCTGTTCTCAAATTGTGTATCGACCATGTTCATCAGAAGCTTCTTTACTTTCATTGATTTCAGTTTTTAAAATTTAAGGCAACTGTCTCTTTGACGACTTTCTGTTTTTAATTCCAGCTCTTTTTATTTCCTTAGTTCCATTCTTGTATTTTTTCTTTCTATAACTTTACCAAACTATAATCACTCTCAATGATCTAAAGGACTGAAAAAAGTAGACAAGGGATACAAAATTTAAATATGTGTTTATCAAATATGTAAATAAACTTGGCAGTTTTATTTTGAAGTTCCAATTAATTCAAAGAAACTGGAAATCTGTGCAGGTCTCACTCCCTATTACCCACATATCTGAGGAGGCCTCATCTCTTTTTCTTGGACAGGCATAAACCCATATCGTCGCTTCCTAAGACCAACATCATCATGATCCCACTATTGAAATTGGGCTGTTTTTTTTTTTTTTATGTTTTAAATGTTTATTTTGAGAGAGAGAATGAGAACAGGGGTGGGGGCAGAGAGAAAGGGAAAGAGAGAATCCCAAGCAGACGCCACACTGTCAGCTCCCACGTGGGGCTCGAACCCACAAACCTTGAGCTGAAGACAAAAATTGTATGCTTAACTGACTGAGCCACCCAGGCGTCCTGAAAATGTGTTTTGCTTACTGGTTTGTTGTGGAAGCTTTCAGTTCTATCTATACTTTTGTCCCTGGAAGTATTCCTAATTTTCTTGCAACTCAGTTATGAATGCAAAACTTTATATGTATGACTTAAATATATAATATAAATATATATAATTTAAAAACATATTTAGAACTTTTAGCTATAATGTGTATTATTTAACAAACATTAAAGCACTCTGATTATATGCACTTTTTTAAATGTTTATTTATTTTTGAGAGAGAGAGAGAGAGAGAGAGAGAGAGAGTGAGCATAAGTGGGGAAGGGGCAGAGAGAGAGGGAGACAGAATCTGAAGTAGGCTTCAGGCTCTGAGCTGTCAGCACAAAGCCTGATGTGGGGCTCAAACTCATGAACCGCGAGATCATGACCTGAGCTGAAGTTGGATGCTCAATGGACTAAACCACTCAGTCACCTCTATATGCAATCCTATATACAAATATTTAGACCTAGTTAAAAGCTTCATATTAAAAAGTGTTTAACGTGGATTATTATTATTATTATTTATATTATTGTTTTATTTTTATTTTTTATTATAAAATGCTTTTTATTTGCATTTTATCTACAGAATGTTTAATGCAATTAAGTCATACCATAAAAAATAAATACAGTACATTCTTTTTGATCACCAAATAGTATCCCATTGTACATGTAGATGGAATCAGAGTGTATTGTGCTAAGCGAAAGAAGTCAGACAGAGAAAGACAAATATCAATCATATGATTTCACTCATATGTGGAATTTAAGAAACACAATGGATGAACATAGGGGAAGGGAAGGAAAAAATAAGATAAACACAGAGAGGGAGGCAAATCATAAGAGACTCTTACATACAGAGAACAAGCTGAGGGTTGCTGGGGTGGGGGAGGTAGTTGGGGGAGGTGGGCTAGATGGGTGATGGGCATTAAGGAAGGTACTTTATGGGATGAGCACTGGGTGTTATATGTAAGTGACGAATCACTGAGTTCTACTCCTGAAACTAATACTACACTGTATGTTAACTAACTTGAATTTAAATACATAAGCAAATAAATAAATAAAATAAATGTTCAGTAGAATTTAAAAAAATAAAATACACTCTTGGTTTCTCATCTGAAAGTTGTCACAGTATGTGTGCTAGCCTGAGCGCTTCTTCTCATAGACTTGCAATTTATGGAGCTGTATGGAAATGCAGAACCATTTGCAGAAATGAAGGCTGATGGATGGTATAGAGACTGTAGACAAGTTACATATTATAGTTGATCCTATATTTGTTCGAGTGTAGTGTGGTTTGGAGGGAAGTGAAAAGTTCCACCAGCCTATGTGAACAAGGCTTATTAAAAAGCCTCCTCTTTGTTCACAAGTCATTTTCCAGAAAAATTTCACAGAATTTCCATTCGTCAAGTTAAATAATTTTTTTAAATCTCTGAGTCAATTGATGTAGTTGGATCAATAGCTAATGAGTGAAGGTTTGGTTTGGAGCTATAAATATTATTTCAACTTAGATTCTTTTCATCCATAATTTTTCCTAATTCCTTTTTCTCTAATTTCATTATATTGGAAGTTTTCCATGTTACTAAGACACACAGGATCCAGTCTAATGGATTTTCCTATTATCATTTGACTTTAACCCAATCAATAAATCTCACATACATTTGAATATTTGAAAGGGTTTCAAAGCAATTAAAATGTTTTAAAAACACAAAATGACTAAAATGTTAAGATTTAACAATAAGTTTTCCCAGACCTTTTAAAATTATTTTAAAGGTTGCACATATTCACCATAAAAAAATCCCAAATCACATTGTCTAGAGTTAATATTTTAAGCGCTTTTTAAAAGCTCTGTTTTTTTCTGAGAGTGTGTGTGTACACATTCCTCTCTCCACCTCACATGCATTCACACACACACAGAATTTTAATGACTTTTAAATAAAGCACTTTATGCATAGAGATGGAGGTGTAAATAATATGTTAAAATATAAGATATATAAGGATATAAGAAGAGTAATAAAATATTCACTTATGGATTTATCACCTTGTTGGAAAGAAATAAAAGACTTTACTAACATTGTTGAACTTCCTATGTGGACTTTTCCAGTCTGTTTCCTGTCTCTTATCCCATGGTTAAGAACCATTAAGAATTTGTGGTTATTATTTCCTTGGCCCATGTTCTTCTTTTTTTTAAATGTAAACCAGGAACTTTTTTTAAGATTTATTTATTTTTGAAAGAGAGAGACAGAGCGTGAGCACGGAAGGAGGCAAAGAGAGGAAAGCATAGAACCGGAAGCAGGCTCCAGGCTCTGTGCCAGCACAGAGCCCGATGCGGGGCTCAAACCCACGAGCTGCGGGATCATGACCTGAGCCGAAGTCGGACGCTCAACGGAATGAGCCACCCAGGCGCCCCATTCTTTGCACCTGTTGTTAAGCATATACTGTCTAGTACAAGTAGCTAAAGTTCATTGATTTCTCACATTCTGTTCCACAATTTATTTATCCATTCTCCTTGTTTTCTAGTTGGCTTTCTTTGAGGGACAGTGAATTTTTTTCTGAGTTTGCCCTTTCAGTGACTTGGTAGCTCTACCTAGAATCTGGATTCATATAGATTTTCTGGTTCAGTTGCTTACGCTGTACAAACTCAAGGCCTGATGACCACTTCTGCATCTGGTTATGAGCAGCCTACCTCTTTGGTCTTTCCCCAGGTATGTCCTACTCTCTCCATCCTGCTGGTGCACAGTGAATGGTCAGACAGATTTCAGACTGGCACAGCTCCGAGGAGCTGCATTCACAAGCAGTGCCCACATTCATATTAAACACTTCTCTGTTCTGGTCCTTGTCATCCTTGTCACTTCAACAGTGCATTTGAAATGCAGCCAAGTGTTTATCCAGTTAAAAAGCAGTTCATAGGAAGAATTGTGAGAATATCTAATCTGCGTTATGGTCTGAAGCAATGCTATTCTGTTCATTTGCCTTTTCAACTCATAAATTTTATGAGCATCTTTCTGTGACATAAGTTTGCTTCTACTATATTACCTTCAATTGTATGGAAGTACATTGTACAGATATACTCTATTTAATGTCACATGATCTAATCACATTTATAGAATTTCTGAAATATGTTTATAGTCATAACTTCATACATATTCATGATTACTTAGGATAAATTGCCAGATCACCTTATGGAAACTTTTATTTTTAGATTCTACATTTAAGTGGGATAGTATTATATTTGTCTTTCTCTGTCTGACTTATTTCACTTAGCATAATGCCTTCAAGATCCATCCGTGTGGTCACAAATGACAAGATTTCATTCTTTTTATGGTTAAATAGTATTCCATTGTGTATATGTACCACAACTTCTTTATCCATTCAATCAATCGATGGATGCTTAGATTGTTTCAATGTCTTGGCTATTGTAGATAACACTGCAGTGAACATGGGAGTGCTGAAATCCATTCAAAGTAATGTTTTCATTTCCTTTGGATATATTACAGAAGTGGAATGGCTGAATTGCTTGGCAATTCTATTTCTAATTTTTTGAGGATCCTCCATACTGTTTTCCAGAGTGGCTGCACCAATTTAGAATCCCACTACAGTGTAGTAGTGTTCCCTTTTCTCTGCATCTTCACCAACATTTGTTATGGTCTTTTTAATGATGACCAATCTAATAGGCACGAGGTGATATCTTATTATAGTTTTAATTTTTATTTCCTTGATGATTAGTCATGTTGAATATCTTTTCATGTACTTATAGGCCTTTCCTATAACAGAAATTTTTGTCCAGGTCCTTTTCCATTTTTTAATTGAGTTTTTTTGTTTTTTGTTTTTTGTTTTTTACTATTAAGTAGTATGAGTTCTTATGTTTTGGAATTTATGTTCTATCAGATACATAGTTTGCAAATCTTTTTTCCATTCCGTTCTATAGCTTGTCTTTTGCCTTTCTTGATGGTTTATTTTGTTGTGCAGAAAAACTTTTAGTTTGATGTAGTCCCACTTCTTTGTTTTTGACTTTGTTGTCTATGCTTTTAGGTGATAATATCCAAAAAACCATTATCAAGACCCCTGTCAAGAAGCTTTGTCCCTATGTTTTGTTCTAGGAATTTCATTGTTTCAGGTCTTACATTTAATGTATTTCAAGTTAATTTTTGTGAGTGGTATAGATATGGGTCCAGCTTCATTCTTTTACATGTGCATATCCAATTATCCCAGCATCATTTATTGAAGACACTATCTTTGTTCCTTTGCATATTCCTAGCTCCTTTGTCAAATGTTAGTTGACCATATACACTTGGGTCTATTTTAGGCTCTGAATTCTGTTCCATTGGTCTATTTGTCTGTTTTTATGCCAGTACCATACTGTTTTAGTGACTATGTGATGCCTCCTGAGTTGTTCTTTCTTAGGATTTCTTTGACTATTTGGGGTCTTTTGAGGTTGCATATAAATTTTAGGGGTGTTTTTTCTACTTCTGTAAACAATGCCATTGGGATCTTGAGAGGGATTGCATTGCATCTATGGATGGCTTTGGGTAGTGTTAACATTTGAACAATATTAATTCTTTCAATCCATGAACACAGAATTTGTATCTTATTATTATTTGTATCTTCTTTGATTTCTTTCATCAGTGTCTTGTAGTTTCCAGAGTAGAAATCTTTTATCTCCTTAGTTAAATTTACTTTTAAGTATTTTATTGTTTTTGATACTATTGTAAATAGGATTTATGTCCTTATATTGTTTTCAGACATTTTTTGTTAGTGTATAGAAATGCTATTTTTAAATTTTATTTAATTAATTTAGTTTTTAAATTTTTAGATAGAGAGGGAGAGCACAAGCTGGGGAGAGGGGTAAAGAGAGAGAGAGAAAGAGAGAGAGAGAGAGAGAGAGAGAAAATCTTAAACAGGTCCTATGCTCAGTCCATTGCTCAATGCAGGCCTCAATCCCACAACCCTGAGATCCTGACCTCAGCCGAAATAGCAACCCAAGAGCCCCAGAAATGCTACTATTTTTGTATATTAACTTTGTAGCTTGCAACGTTACTGAATTCATTGATTATATCTAACAGTTTTTTGATTCAGTCTTTAAATCTTTCTATACATAAATCATGCCATTTGCAAATATAGACAATTTTATTTCTTTTTACCCCAATTCTGATACCTTTTATTTCTTTTTCTTGCTTAATTGCTGTGGCTAAGTCTTCTAGCACTTTGTTGAATAGGGTTAGTCAGTGAAGGCATTCTTGTCATGTTCTTGATCTTTGAAGAGAAACTTTCAGAGTTATAACATTAAGTTAATTAAACATTAAAATGAAATTTAAACATTTTAAAACTCTGACCAAGTTATTTTTGAGGTATTTTTTCCTTACTGTCACCCACTCTTAATAGAGTCAATCTTTCCCATCACTATTATTAATAATATATAATACTGATGTTCAAAGAATATTTTATTGTATATGCAACTTATATTTCCTTGGTTCCAATAGTATTCAGTTCTTAAATTTATGTTTTAATCATTTATATTTTATTCTTATTCAATTCTTTGCCAGCTTTCTTATTGGATTATTTATTTTTCTTTGAAAATAGTGTTTCTTGTATATCAAATATATTGTAATTATAACTCCTTATCTCATTGAGTTGGATCAACATTTATGTTGATTTTGACTCTACAGGAATTTAAATATTTTTTGGTCACCTTTATTAAATTTTGCCATTATGTGCTCTTTGGTTCTTCTATTAACTAACTGTTCACTGAAGAAATGTGATTTACCAAGAATGGTCCTAGGTGTAAGATGCTGCTTTGGCTTAGATGAGAAGCAGAGTAATTTCTTCCTTATGTCAAGATTTTCATGCAATTAATTTATACTTTACCTATTATTTTATATATCATATTTTTAATAAGTTCATATTTTTTCTAATATACCTCAATCTTTAATCCATCTCTAATCTATTTTGATATGAAGAATAAGATAGACACTAGAGTTGTTTTTCTCCATAATTGTATCTATTTGTCTTAGATGATATTTATTTTTTGATTATTTTTCTTTCCATTTAAATGCCACAATTTAGATATATTTTTGAATTTATCATTGGACTGTATTTTTTATCAAAATAATTGATCAGCCTATTCTTCTACCAGCACCAATTAATTTCGTCATGTAGCAACATAATAGCTTTTATATTTTGTTGAAAATAACCCTTGTACTCCATTACTCATTTATTTTAGAATTAGCCAAGCTTCTAGGATCATTTGTTTATTATTCTAGATTAATTTTTAGAATCATGTTCAAGTTAAAATATTTATCAGACCTAATTGGCTTTATGTTACATTTAGAGAGAAGCTTGTGCTTAATTTATAAAATTTAGTCTATTGTGCATTATAGTCTCCATTTATCTCTTCACATCCAATGTGTCTCTTTCTCTATTCTCTTATATGCTCTGGGAGGCTGCCCTTAATAGACCATGTCAATTGGCAGTGTCCGTTTCAAATAGATATAGGCAAAGGAAGATGCTGTCAGGACACTGGGGGTCAAGGAAAGATTGAGGTCTGGTTATCTGTCTCCTACTTTTCTCTTACTCAAGCGAGCACATGTCAATGCCTACAGCTCTTAGTCCCTATTGAACATCCCTTCTTTGCTACTCGATCCACCTTCAAACAACTGCTTCCTCCTCTTAATCTTTCAGGCCTACAGGAGATGATGGCTCCCATCATTGTTAAACCCAGGTTGTTTAGCTCCTAATTTGTTCCTCTTAAAACCATTTTTGTTTTTTTCAATTACCTCTTTAAATATGCCTTCTGATTCCTGAAAGAACTCTGCTTGATACCTCATTCAAAAATAGATGTCTTCCCTTTTTGTTCCATGTTTTTTTTGTGTGTGTGTATGTGTGTGTTCCTCAGTCGTTTTATAATTTTTCTTATAAAGTTTTGCATACTTTTTTGTCAAGTTTATTCTTAGATTATTTTTTTAAATGGGAGCTTCTGTATGAACACCGCTAGACCTTAAATGTTCCTTTGACCCTTTCAACTTTACTTCTTATTTTGAAATGCGTTCAGCTACATATTTAGGAATATTCACTCTGGAGCATGCGTACCTACATAGTAGATAGTTAAATAAGGAGATAGATATTCTAATAATAACAGAAAGAAGGAAAATCTGACATTTTTGGTTATGTAGTTTATATATTATGTTTTGCATTACTTCATTTAAGGAAATGACTAATTGAACACTGAACACTCTTCTTTTTCTGAATGCTAGAATGGCGATAATTAACCACCCCAAATTTTGAGTTAAAAAATGAGCACATATCATGATGCCATTAAAGCAAAATATAGACTATGTTCACTATCATAAACATCAATTCATATTTAACTTGAGGATAAGAAATGTGTTAAAGCATGCCAAATTAGATCAGCAATGCTCTTCGGCACATTCATCACATCAATCAGCGGCCAAGTAGACATAATGGTTTCACTAAAAACCAAAAAGTTCTGTCTTCTTTTTTTTAAGTGTATTTATTTTGAGAGAGATCACATGCACATGTGCACATGAGTGTAGGCTGGAGTGTTGCAGAGAGAGAGAGAGAGAGGGAGAGAGAGAATCCCAAGCAGGCTCTACGCTGACAATGCAGAGCTGGACATGGGGCTCCATCTTACCAAATGTGAGATCATGACCTGAACTGAAATCAAGAGTTGAATGTTTTCCTGACTGAGCCACCCAGGCAACCCAACAGTTCTGTTTTCAAAAATGAGTTCTTTTGATCATCTTCCAAGACCCTCATTACCCTGGCCTGACACTGAATAGGAAATACTTCTTCTCCAACTCTGGCTGCTCCTTAGTGTCCCATACTCTGTGTTCTTTATCTCCTCAACGTGTGATCGTTGGAGTACTACAGAATTAGTCTTCATATCTCTTACTTCTTAGTGGTCTCTTGTGGCTTCCTCATTTCCTCTCAGCCTCACTTCTGATTCCAGCCACGACTATAGTAGTTTTCCACGTGTGGGTGTCTGCTACTCCATGCTGCAGCAATTACATCATCTTTACTTCCTGCCCTGGGGCTTCTAATCTCAGTGTGGGGACCTGCCTTTCAATCACTCCAGCTCAGACTGGAAGTTTCTGTGAGTTAACCTCTCCACCCTTTCCATAAACCCTCAACCACTGGAGTGTAGGAGCTGATGGATAACTATCTCTCTGAGTCAGTCCACAGATGGGACAACACCATGAAGCATTTAAGTGATTTTCAGAAGGCACTACTGGAATGAAAATCTGATTGTCCAAGCTGGTTACTGACTTGATAATGTATAATTGTATTGGCTATTTTTTCCTTCCTTTTTTTCGTCTCCATAGTCCTTCATCCTGTTCTCTGGGACTGACTGCATCTCAAATAAACTACTTGCCTGTAAGTCCTGATTTCAGGCTCTTTTCAGGGGGAACTCAGACTCCGTGATTTCATCCAATCAAATGAATTAAGTACATCAAAACAATGATCAATTCTAAATATATATTCATGCTGAAAGCTTTGCCCCTAAATCTATATTTGGGTAACTAACTTTTTATTGGATATTTTCACTTAGAAAGCTAGTTGTTTTTGTGTGTATTGCAGGCAACTGGATTTCAATGAGCCCTTCTTAAGCTGCCAATACCTGAGTAATGAGAGGCAGTGCGTGTGCTCAGTAGTACTTTCCACAAACTGCCCAATTCACAGGTGCTGCCCCTGCCATTCGTACCATGATCTTAGTTGAAAGAGCATAGCAGTCACTTTGATTTATTTTTTAGGCAGGGCATTTGTTGGCAAGCATGATTAATTTAGTTTTGCCTTGTCTAATAATTTTCAATTGTCCATTTGTGTTAATATTTTCCACTGTCCATTTTTAGCCAGAGTCTAGAGTTCAAAGTCTCCGGACTTCTGCATTTAGGACAGACTGGGTTCCCCTGTAGTTATCCAGGGCTGCACGAATGACCATGTCTTTCCCTACATGTGGAGGTCAGTCCTCAAGTCTTAAGGTGTCAGGTAGGGGTGGATAAAGAAGCTGAGAAAAGTATGAGTAGCCCCCTGAGGAGGGGCCCCAAGAGTTTCTAGAGGTTTCCTCTTTGTGTCTGTCTAACTTAAAAAAAATTTTTTTTAAAGAAGATATGATATAACTTGATACAATATTCTCATCTGTGCACTGTCAACACCCTTAATCTCCTTTATTTAACATTTTATAAATGCCTTATTGTTGCATTTATGGTGGTATATGTGATTCGTATCGCATCTCTCAGTCTTGCTTGTGGAGGATCTTCTCAAGTGACTTTGTTTTATTTACCTCTAGCTATGAGTACTCTGACTTCTTGCCTTGTTGGAAACATGGTGCATATCAGATTCCTAATAAATATTTTCTCAAGTCAGTAACACTCTCAAGAGCTGACCTTGATTTTACAGTTACGCATGAAGATAGGATTCATGATGGCAGCTATGACAGTATAGTTAAAGGCAAGTGTTGTTCTATGTCTCAGTATCTAATCAAGGAATATGGCAAGGAAAGTGTTGCATTACTCAAAAACAAATAGCATGTAAGTAATAATACAAGTATCAGGACTTTGGAGGGTGTAGTGAAGGTCTAATGAAACTTAGGTCATAAAATAGCCACAGTGGTTCTCCCCTACAGAAGTATTGTTAATATCTTTTCTGTGTTTGGGGATAATTTGTGCTGAATCTTTGTAAAAGGAGACCCTAATGTGTGTGCTCAATTTGTTATTTTGCTCCAATCTCAATTTAATCGTAAACCACCCTACAAACCATGTGTTATTAGTCCCATTCTACAGAAAATGAATGGCAAAGGTCAGACCTAGAACTTTCAAATATTGCATCATAAATGTTTTCTAGTTAAATAATCCTTTTGGTAGATGTTATACCAGGAGGGTTCTTCACTTACTCACAATTGAGTAATCTAGCTAAAATTATATGAAAAGGGGGATGGTGGAAGAACATGGTAGCTCAAAGTATCAGAGGAAAACAATGAAGAGCCAATCTCAAAAAAGAAAAGCAGGAAAAGTACATGGATTTATACATAGAAGCTGGCAGTCTTAGCAGAACATTTCAACTGGGACGAACAGACATCTGACCTCTTCAGATTCTGTATTATTTTGCTGAAGATGAGAATTCCAGGGGGACAGTTACTGATTGACTTAATTTGGTTCAGGGGAATCATTCCGGATTTGCAGGGAAAGGCTGGACATGTCTGTCAAGACTGCTTCAGACTGGGAACAAAGCAGAGCATCATGGGCATACTCAGAATGCTATTACAGCAGAAAAGGGATGCATGCCCAGCAGGCAGAAACAAGGTGCTCACCATACACATAAACCCCTGGGCGTTCTGAGCCTACTTACTCAGCTCACATGCAGTCACAGAACTAGAAATGTGCTTGATGTACACTGTGCAAATCAACAGTCACTGAGTGAGCTGCCCTAATTTGTGTAGCCATGCACTGTCATTACTGCACTCTGTCTTATTCCTATTTCTTGCTATTATTGCAGTCTTTCATGTAGCAGATCAAAGATTGCTTTCCTGGACTATTAAGCAATATACAACCAAGACTTTAACTATGTTTTCCCATTTGCTGTGAAGATAGTGACAGAATAAATGATATAGTAAAATATCTCATAAAACAAAATTTCGGTAATTAAGACTATTTGTGGAAAGGTCAATCTAAATTACAGATGTCTGTCTTATGGACTATTTTCATTCTAAATATCTATTGTAATTAGAAGGACTCATGGTAGGAAATGTGCCAAATAGAATCTTTTAAGGTCAGTTTTAATTGAACATGCTTTTGTAATTAACACATTCTAAATAGAGATGTTGAAGTCCCTGGAGCCATTTAGCCAGTTTATTCTTTTATACTTTATAATATTGCTCTTAATTTAATTTTAAAATGTTTTTTTTTTTTCAGAGTTCATGCATAAATTTTAGTCCACGTCAGTTGGGTTATCACGGATTTTAGTTGATACATGCTGACGACACGAACATTTACTACACTTAAACAGAAATTGCTAACATAAATAAAGTAATGGAACAAATAAATAATGAACACCCACTGTGTGCTAAACACTCTTATAGGTGCTGGGGATGGATTAGTTAATATGTTGACATTACCCGACTTCATGGAGCTTAGACTCTAGGAGGAAACTTTCTCTACATAATCAGTTTCCTTCTTGCATTTGGAGTTTGATTATGTAACTAAACAAACTCTTTATATTTTTAGAAACACATCCATTACACTAAGGAAGTCTGCATATTGTAACAAAACAAGACAGTAAGATGTCTCTAAACCATTTTTTCCCAACAGAACTATCTGCATTGATTGAAATATTTTTTATATGTTACTGTCCAGTAACATAACTACCAGCCAAATGTGGCCATTGAACACATGAAATGTCACTAGTATGAGCACTGAATTTTAAATTTTATTGAATTTTAAGTGGTTTAAATTTAAGTTTAAATTTAAATAGCCATATGTGACTAGTGACTACCATATAAGACAAAGCAGAGTCATGTATTTACTCTAAGCCTGGTCATTGGCAATGTTTTCACAAAATCAGTAGAATTTGCTGGTCTCAACTTCGTCAGATATGCTTATAAAGGTAGGAATGATATATACATTGTTAATTTTCAGAGACACCCATACCATTGGAAGTTATCTAAGTACTTTCCTTGAACTATTTGACTCCCGTTTCTTGCTGTGACAGAGCCAATGCTGTGATGAGGAGGAAATATGTTCCCATGAATTAATTTATCTCTCAGATCCTGGGAATGTCACAGTGAATATAATGTTTCATGCTCCAGTTTTACACTATGAAGAGTTGAACTTCCATGAGGCCAACAGTTACACATTATTCAGACTGCAATATGTGTGATATTTTCAAACTTTAAATGTTCTTCTTTATATAAGCTGTATGTGAAGGTGTGTTTCATAATTACCTAAAGAATGACATATCTAATATCTTACTCATCTATAACTGATAATTTATATACATACTCCTTATGATGTGTTCTTTGATTACTATTTCTTTGAAAAAATCTTGGATGGGTTTGAAAGAAACCACCAATACCATCCAATTTAAATAAAATGTCTTATCTTAAAAAAAATTTTTTTAAGTAGGCTCCATGCCCACTCTAATGTTGGGTGAATTCACCCTGAACTCACCACCCTGAGATCAAGAGCTGAGCTGAGATCAAAAGCTGGATACTTAACTGACTGAGCCACCCAGGCACCCATAGGTAGAATATCTTAAAATGCATTTGAGCTCAGAACCATATTTCCTGGAAAATATGGTTCATGCTTGATTGGATTTGGCAAAATAACACTTTACTTTTGGACTTCCTGCCTTTCATACCTATGCGCTGGGTCCAATAAGATTTATGTGGGAATTGTAAGAATTAATTTTTGTTAATCAATAATTATGACCTTTTACTTTCTAATTATTTATCTGGATCCAAAGATAATCTAAGGATTCTCTGCCAGTATCCAAATATATCCATTACCCTATCCCTCTGAATCCTTCCCTTGTATTATGGATATCTGTATCTCCTTTTCAATTAATTCAATTTCTTCTTCAAATAGCTCCCATTGGATTACTTATATCTCTTTGCTGTTGGAAGTTTTTGAGATTTTTGTCTAAACACTATCACTCGCTACCAAAAACTTTTCCATATTTTACAAATCTCTTTAGTTAAATTAATGTTTTTATTTGTATCTGGCTTGGATTTTAGGATACATACACATGAGAAAACACACACACACACACACATACACGCACACACATACACACACATGTGATATTGCAACTCTGCAAAATAAGACCTCATTGTCTAAGAATATAGAAATATTGTGTGATGCTTTACCACTTATTACCAAACAATTTCACTATTGAAGTACTGAGTCTAATGTTGGTACTTAAAATTTAGCAGCATCACATCACTTGGTTTCCACAAATGAAAAAGAATATGGGTCAGGGGCGCCTGGGTGGCTCAGCCAGTTAAGCATCCAACTTCGGCTCAGGTCATGATCTCATGTTTCATGAATTTGAGCCCCTTGTGGGGCTCTGCGCTAACAGTGCAGAGCCTGGAGCCCGCTTGACTTCTGTGTCTTCCTCTCTCTGCCCCTACCCTGCTCACGCTCGCTCTCTCTCTCTCTCAAAAATAAATAAACATGAAAAAAAATTTTTTTAATGTGGGTTATAACATACAGGTGTCCCCTGAACTCTAAATTGCTTTCCACTTTACTATTTTTGTTTTCTTACTCTTGATGAACAATTTTCTATTTATACTGTTTCTATGTGCTCTTTCCTTTTCTCTGTCTCTCTTCATCTGCCTCCTTCTCTCTCTCTCTCTTGTTCACCTACATGTGCACACATATGCTTGGTGTAAGATTTTATATCTCTAGATTTTTGTGAAATTAAGTGAATTCACGCCATCGCCTTATAACAAAAGGATTTAGCATCAAATATAATGAGTGTCATAAGACAAAACAAAACAATGAACCATAACTAGAGACGTCTTGAATTATTATGAGATTAAATCTAAGTAATGTCTAATGCAAAATAATTTTGGTTCTTTAATGTTTAATTTATTTTCAGTAAAAAATATTCTAGAAAAAGTGTAAATCATTTTTATTAGCTCCACTTCAATTAAATATTTTCAGCTTTATTATGCATTCCAGCAAGGCATGGAAATGATCAAGATTTATGAGCTATAGGGTTGACAAAAAGCTCTAAGCACCATTCCATTATAAATGAGAAAACTGAGGTGTAGGAATATTAATTAAGTAAGTTGCTTGAAATCTTGTATCCAGTATAAGACAGACTTGCAAGTGGAGAGATAATAGTCTTACTCTACCTCTTTGCTAGAGGTAGAGTGCAAAATTTAGTGCCCAATTCTCCATGCTATTTTGCCTCTCATTTATAGGGTGGGCACTTTACAATTTTCTTTGAGTGATGAGAAATACATATTTTTTATATATTAGTTGAAGAGATTTTAAAGTTACTTTTTACATCTGTTGGCACCAAAGTGTACATTTTGCATTGGTTGTCCCCTCCATATTAATCTAAACCCCATATATATTGATTAGCAAGCAATGATTATGCTTAGGAAAAGAAACAGTTTAATTTTATAAACTCTATGAATTTTTGAGGTTTCAGAGGTTTGTTTGAGATATCTAGGGAGTTGAAAAAAATGTACTACTCTGCCTATAACTTTAACACTCTTAGCAGTCACACATTTTCAGTTGCATTTAAACTATGCAATTGAAAATACAGGCAAACCAATCAATTATCCAGTATGAGAAGACAGATTGAAGGGAGATGCAGAAATGATATAACTTTGTAGTCAAGTAATAATAGTGCTTAGGAAATGAAGATTGCTCACTTGTGAATAAATCAGAAAAAAGTGAGATTTGAGACACTGTTATATAACTTCTTATTTTCTCTTTAGAAAATAATCATGCAGGTTACTTACAGGACAATGCTTCCCACATTATGGCCAGCTGGAAAACAGATGCAACTGGGTGAACTGATTCCTGGTGAGTTTCAAAGTTAGTAGTTGTGGTTGGCAATTTAACCACAGTAATAAAGATTAAAGATCAAGACATTTGGCATTTCGACCAAGTAGAATCTCCTTCTTTGATTAGGATCAAATAGAACACAGTCTTAATGTCTTAGAGGCCTGATGTTTGGGCACTTGAGGACATGGAATATTTACAGTACGTTTTTTTTTATTATTTTTAAATTTTTTTTTTTGAGAGAGAGAGAGACAGCGTGAGCAAGGGAGGGTCAGAGAGACAGGGAGATACAGAATCCGAAGCAGGCTCAGGCTCTGAGCTAGCTGTCAGCACAGAGCCCGATGTGGGGCCTGAACCCACGAACCGTGAGACCTCATGACCCATGACCTGAGCAGAAGCCAGACGCTCAACTGACTGAGCCACCCAGGCGCCCCTGACATGGAATATTTAGAAGGGGGTTTGGTGTGCACTTGCCCAAAAGCCCTGCATCAACGGTGAGTAGGCAAGTAACTGGGGAAAGAAATAATGTAGTTTGGGATGAAAGGATAGACTGTAAGATTTCTGAAAATCATTGAGAACCATGAATTGTTTTCTTTCCCATGTGGACTTAGTAACAGAAGATTTGTGATCTAAGTTCATGTTGTGGCACTTCATCATTTCTAGCGACTAATATGGTACGTGTAATTGTAGCTTCCTGGATAAGGGAGGTCATTGTCTTCTGCACCACAGATGGTTTAGGTTAAATCTAGGTTCTTTCACTTTCTAACTGTGTGACATTGGTAATTTACCTTTCTTATATTTAGTTTAATCTTTTATCTGTTGTAATAATAACACACATGTTGGGGATATTGTGAAGAAAGCATATGCAAGTGTAAGTAAAGGATTTAGCAGTGTTTGGCACTGCAGAATTGAGGAAATCCTTAGATGAAGGTGACCAGAGGGACACTATTTCAGATACTTTTCTTCTTTACTATCCTATGCTTTTCCCAATCCCCAAATGGAAGTTAATGCTAGATTTTCATGTGAATTGGTTGTCGTTTGTACTATACAATTCTATTTTAATCAAGTGTTAAGTAGATTGAAAAGTTTATGTCATGAGTCTTCTCCATGATCTCATTGTTCTTGTAAAACGCTTAAATTAAAAGAGTCCCTCTAAATAATTGTAAAAACAAATATTTGAACCTTTTTAAACCATATTGCCATTTCAACAACAACAACAAATGTTACCACCCACACTATGTAGGTCTTCGAAAAAGTGCCAGAATGATGCTTAGTGCTTTGAGGGGTTGCTGCATGTTAGCAAAATGCTACATGTGCTTTGAAAGCCATCTGATCTTCTGAACTTCTTACAACTGCCTCCTTCTTTCTCTTAAATGTTTATTTATTTATTTATTTTGAGAGAGAGCATGAGCCTGGGGAGGGGCAAAGAGGGAGAGAAAGAATTCCAAGCAGGCCACGCTGTCAGCGCAGAGCTCCATGCAGGGCTTGGACTCAAGAACCATGAGATCATGACCTGAGCTGAAACCAAGAGTCTGGCTGCTTGACTGATTAAGCCACCCAGGTGTCCCCACAACCGCCCCCTTCTTAAAGGAAGTGTAGAGTCATGACTGAACTATATAGTTTAGTAATTATGGAATCAGATAGACTTACTCAGCTACATCCTGGTTGTGTGAGCAAGGGCAGGTCCCTCAGAATTGCCAAGGTTTGGTTTCCTCAGCTCTAAAAGAATTGTTTAGAGAATTAAATAAATATATGTGTATAAACTCCACAGTATAATGTTTGACACATAGTAAATTATCAGTAAATGTTCGCACTTTTAATATCTTTATTGAAACAAAAATGACATACTATAAACTTTACCTATTTGAAACATACATTTCAGTTATTCTTACTATCTTAATTGAGTGGTGCAACCATCACCACAATTAATTGAAATCATTTCATCACCCTAAGAAGGAAATCCCATACCCATCAGTGGTCAATACCGACTTTCCCCAGTAGGGATCCACTTGCCAAGCTTGAAGCTACCATTAATCTATTTTCTGTCCCTACAGAGCCACATATTCTGAACATTTTATATAAATGGAATCATACAATATGTGTCCCTTTGTGACTGACTTCTTTCACTTAGTAAAATGTTTTCAAGGTCCATCCATGTTGTACCATGTATTAGTACATCATTTCTTTTTTTATATAAAAATTTTTTATAGTTTATTTTTGGGACAGAGAGAGAGAGAGAGAGAGAGAGAGAGAGGACGAGTGGGGGAGGGGCAGAGAGAGAGGGAGACACAGAATGTGAAACAAGCTTCAGGCTCTGAGCTGTCAGCACAGAACCTGATGCAGGGCTCGAACCCATGAACCGTGAGATCATGACCTGAGCCGAAGTCAGATGCTTAACCGACAGAGCCACCAGGCACCCCACATGATTTATTTTTACTCCTAAATAATATTCTACTGTGCAGATATACCCTATTTTGTTCATCAGTTTATGGACATTTGGGTTCTTTCCACTTTATGGCCATTATGAATAATGCTACTCTGAACATTCCTGTTTAACTTTTGTGTGGCAATATGTTTGTATTACTCTTGTGTCCTTAAGAGTAGAATTTCTGGGTTTTATGGTAACTCTGTGCTTAGCATTTTGAGGAACTACCAAACTGTTGTCCAAAGTGGCTGTACCGTTGGCCCCCTTTTACTGATATCTGGATGATCATAAACAATTCTCAGGTGAGAATAAAATTGGGATCACCCAAGATTTGGGATGCTTTGAGACCTGGGATAAGGGATATATCCTCAGACCTTACCTAGAAGACCCCAGTCTTCCTAACACCCTTCTTTGCTAGGGGCCTGGTGGAATTGACTGCTATTGTGTTCCTTTGCTTTTTTATCTCTAACGCCTAGAGAAATCAGAACACACAGCCCTTAATGAGCCAGTTTTAGAGTCAGCAGAATGTTGCCAGCTTTGAGGAAAATTAGGTTGTTTGGGTTTTTTTATTAACTTGTGACATCAGGGAGACATCAGAAAGCTAAAACATATAATTGCCTTTTATTACATTAAGTAGCAAAAAGGTGGCAAAATAATATTTTAGAAATGACTATTGACTATTTGGTTGCTATAGTACCAAATGAAAGAAAAATTCTAAAAGCTTTTTGTTTGTTTTAGTGAAATCAGCACAATGGTAGTAGTCCAGGGGCATTTAGACACAGAACTATTCTGATAATTAAAACTGCATGGAGATATCATATATTTTCACTCACATGTGGATCTTGAGAAACTGAACAGAAGACCATGGGGGATGGGAGAAAAAATAGATACAAAGAGAGAGGGAGGGAAGCAAACCACAAGAGACTATTAAATACAGAGAACAAACTAAGGGTGGATGGGTGGATGGGGGGGGTGGGGGAGAGGGAAAATAGGTGATGGGCGTTGAGGAGGGCACTTGTTGGGATGAGTACCGGGTGTTTCATATAAGCCAATCTGACAATAAGTTATATTCATAAAAAATGAGCAAGTACTAAGTTATAAGATAAATTAGAAACTATATAGCCCAGAACTGAGAAAGATTGCTAATTTTATTGAGCAATAACTTTAATATCTATGTGACTGTATTTGAAAGAAGAGAATCCTTGATTTCTAAGTCAAGATCCTGTGTTTTATTCCTAGTTCTTCCTCACAGCAATGCTCACTGTACCCCCAGTTACCAGTCACGTAACCTTTCTGACCTTCAGAGCCTATGCCTATTAAGTGGGTTTGTTAATCATTTAGGAAGATGTTATGAAAACAGTTTGGAGAGAGGCAACAGAAAGTTTTACCTTTGCAAGAGAAGAGACAGAAGAGTAATTGAGGTTGCTGGTCTGTGGGTCAGAAGACCTGAACTTTAACCTGAGTTGGCTGTGAACTACCTGTGTGACCTTGGGCAACACACTTAAGCCCTGAGACCTTCAGGTCTTTGTCAATAAACAAGACTCAACGATTTGTATAGTTGCCGCTGCTGCTGCAGGTTGAAAATGCTGTAGTCTGGCATCATCATTCTACATCTGTTCTTATAAATCCCCTAAACAAGAATAGTGCCAGTGGATGGGACTCTGATGTTACCAGAGAGGGTAAAATACATTGGGGCTCTCTAACATAGTCCTCGGATTTTCAAGACTGACTAGAAATGAAGACCTCTGGAAAAAACATTAGAAAAATCCACTGGATGGGGAGAGAGGAGCCAGGTTTTTAATTAGTGGGCTAAAACTAAATGTGATGGATTAAGTTAACCAACCTTCATTAATAAAATGTGATAAGTCAATTACAGTAGTACTCACAGAACTGGGATACTAAAGATTAGAAGTCTTGGCTAGTCACAGCAATTCTTCAAAGATATTATGAAGCATAACTTTGGGAGATGCGACATATCTGTAAACCATTGAAAATACGAGTGGCAGCCAGCCTTCTGTGAGGCAGTGGGAAGTGGGCAGGGGGGAGGTCAGCAGGGTAAAAGACAGTACGCTGTGAATCTGAGGAGTTCTAGCAATATCAGAAATCCTGAGAACTGCTGATCCAAAACTCTTATTAAAACGTGTGCAGAGGAAAATAAATAAATAAAAAATAAAAATGTACTGGAGACATGGAATAAGCTGCTTATCCTTAAGTAATTTAAATATAAGTTAATGACCAGAGCAGCTCCACACCTGATGTAGTGGTTATTCAGGCAAATGCTATTCATGTAGCTCATTTACATCCTCAATTCATGCAGAAGACTTGCCCTCTGAGGGGGTATTCCTTGTCAGCTCAGTCATTTCTCCAGAGGAGATAAGATTTGTTAAAAGTGAATGTTAGTTAGATTTAAATATACTGTATGTAGTTTGAAGCAGTGGATAATCCATGCTTTCAAAAGTTGTTTCACTCAGTGTTAGAGAAATCAGTCCACTTTGTTTTTCAGTGTGCTGTGTTGTTCAAATGATGTTAGGAAAACTGGATGGCAACAGGCAGAAGAATAAAACTGGACCACTTTCTTATACCATACACAAAAATAAACTCAAAATGGATAAAAAATCTAAAAGTGAGACAGGAAACTATCAAAATCCTAGAGGAGAACACAGCCAGCAACCTCTTTGACCTTGGCCTGAGCAGCTTCTTACTGGATTCATCTCCAGAGGCAAGGGAAACAAAAGCAAAAATGAACTATTGGGACTTCATCAAGATAAAAAGCTTCTGCACAGTGAAGGAAATAATCAACAAAACTAAAAGGCAGCCTACGGAATGGGAGAAGATATTTGCAAATGACATATCTGATAAAGGGCCAATACCCAAACTCTATAAAGAACTTACCAAACTCATCACCAGAAACCAAATAACCTCATTAAAAAATGGGTAGAAGACATAAATAGGCCTTTTTCCAAAGTAGACATCTGAATAGCCAACAGATACATGACAAGATGCTCAACACCACTGATCATCAGGGAACTACGAATCAAAACCATGATGAGATACCACCTCACACCTGTCAGAATGGCTAAAATTAACAACACAGGAAACAACAGATGTTGGCGAGGATGTGCAGAAAGTGGAACCCTCTTACATCATTGGTGGGAATGCAAACTGGTGTAGCCACTTTGGAAAACAGTATAGAGGTTCCTCAAAAGGCTAAAAATAGAACTACCCTTTAATCCAGTAATTTCACTACTAAGTATTTACCCAAAGGATATAAAACTACAGATTTGAAGGAGTACATGCACTCTGATGTTTATGGCAGCACTATCAACATTAGTCAAACTATAGAAAGAGCCCAACAGTCTACTGACTGTTGAATGGATAAAGAAGATATGGTATATATACACAATGGAATATTACTCAGCCACCAATAAGAATGAAATCTTGCCATTTGCAATGATGTGGATGGAGCTAAGGTATAGTATGCTAAGTGAATAAGTCAATCAGATAAAGACAAATACCATATGATTTCACTCATATGTGGCATTTAGGAAACAAAACAGATGAACATATGGGAAGGGGGGTAAAAGAGAGAGGGAAGCAAACCATAAGAGACTCAACGTTAGAGAAAAAATTGAGGGTTGCTGGAGGGAGAGGTGGGGGATGAGCTAGATGAGTGATGGGCACTAAGGAGGGCACTTGCTGGGATGAACACTGGGTGTTTTATGTAAGTGATGAATCACTGAATTCTATCCCTGAAACCAATAGTACACTGTGTGTAAACTAACTAGAATTTAAATAAAATTTTGAAAAAGATAAAAAGAGAGTACTGTGTTGTTTGCTTTAAACTTGAAAATAAGTGTTTAATTTTGTTCAATGCCTGGCATTAACTTTTATGAAACAACTCACTGAGTGCAATGATGTGAAAATAGAATGCAGTTCAAGGCAGAAATCAAAATTGGCTGAAAATCTTTCACTCCCTCTAAATCCTATCAGTTACATGGTGAGTTAAGTCCTCACTATGGTGTAAGGTCATTGGACACCTTGACCACATTTTTTTACTTTATAAAGAAATATGTATTTGCAAACAACTTTCATGCATTTTACAAAGAAGTGCTGGTAGAGCCTGAAGCAGGAGAAAGCACACCATCTGTTTTTATTTTGGAATAGACAAGCAGAGCACCGTACGGTGAAAATATCTGGAAATAAATGAACACACACACTTATTGCAGCTGCAGTGAAGTCTGTGCGTCCTCTTGGTGTGTCATCTGTCAAATTCGGGTAGGTTCGATTTAAGTGAGTGTTTGTTTGTATTAAATAAGGAAAGCAGTTTATAGACCGAGTAATCCATTAATATCATGGAACAAGAGAAAATTATATGCTCTGCACAAAATATTTTTGAAAAGGCAATCCAGGCCACAAACAATTTTGGAAATGTATTGAACATTTCAGAGATTTTTCCGTCTCACATACCATGGCTGTGCCACAGCTGTGCATCGATTGCAGGCATAAGAAGGGCTTTCGTGATGACAATGAGAGAGCTGCCCGCTGGTTAATATACTAGCTCGTGTCTCAAGAAAGGTTGATGAGAGAGGAATGTATGGATCTGCTGCCACTTATGAAATCAATGCTGTAAATAAAACTTGATGAGGAGCCATAAAATCTGAGATATAATTATTGGTGTAGGAATAATAGTGCTGTGTTCAGGATTTACAGAGAAAACATCAGTTTAAAAGGGGAAGGTCAACACAATCATAATCTCTTGGGAAGCAGGGAAATAAAAATAAGGAAAACTTGGGGCACCTGGGTGGCTCAGTCAGTTAAGCGTCTGACTTCAGCTCAGGTCATGATCTCACAGTCTGTGAGTTTGAATCCCACGCCGGGCTCTGTGCTGACAGCTCAGAGCCTGGAGACTGCTTCGGATTCTGTGTCTCCCTCTGTCTCTGCCCCTCCTCTGCTCATGCTCTATTCTCTCTGTCTCTCAAAAATGAATAAACATTAAAATAATTTAAAAAAAAATAAGGAAAACTTTAGAAAAGATGATTCTTATTTGGGGGGCTAGAAGTATGCAGAACTGGTCTCAGTTCCCTCTAAATTGATGAAACATGGAACAATAACTCAAAAATATCAAAACGCTACTAACAACAACGCCAGCACACATATGAGTTCTACTTTTTTGAGTACTATTATAATTTAGTCTCCAAGCGGGCATGGCTTTTTGTGTCTAAGTCTTCATCATATTGAGAGTTGTATACTTATAAATTCTCTTAATCTTAGTAGTTGAGAAACCAGAGACAGCTTACTGTGTCCAGCATGTGGTAAATTTGCTGAGTGTCAGGTGACGTCACTAATAAGCCACTCCAAAAAGCTCTGGCTTGCAGTGGTCTTGCTGTTGAGTGTTTTGGGGGAGGAAAATTTGGCAAATGATTAACATGCAGATGAGCTATACCTCCACTTTTATTCTTAATGTCCTATCACATGGTCCCTGTGTTCTCGATGACAGTGTTCCAAATCCATCTATGAAATAAGTTGAGGCTGAAACCTTTAGAACAGTGAGTGATAACAGTGATGCTATACATGCATTTGCTAAATAAAAATAATGTGCTTTCAGTTTCATAATTCCCAGCGCATACTAAATCTTGTGTTATAGAAGTGATCTAGGTGGCGGGACAGTATGTGGAATATAGTCCATTGTTTATCAGACCCTCAAGTAAATACTGAGATGTGGTCATTTGGTTCATCATGACTTACTACCATCTGGACCATGAGGTGACAGGTTACACAATGGAACACTTGGCAGGCTCAGTTGGCCAATCTCCTTTAGCAGTTTGCTCCAGGGCATCCTTAGTATTCTGCACTAATCTTTAAATATAACCATTTAATTCAGGGTGACAAAGCATGATATTGACTGCTTGGATTAATGTCCTGTTCACAAATCCTTTTCCTTTATTTGAGATGATCACAGAGCCACTGTCAAACAATAGTCTCTGGAAATCAGCGCTTCTTAAATAGCAGGTGTCAAGCTATGTCTTTGGTGGTAGAGGTTTGAAATGGAAGTATGTACCTTATGAGATGAAATCCATTTCAGTTAGGAAGTTCCTCTCTAAAGCGTTTTTCCAGAATAAAGGAGACTTTATAACAAAGCTCCCTTGCTTGTGTTTCATGGAATGACATCCTAAGCCACCTGGCAAGAGTCATCTAGAACTCATTGACCTAGAACTTGGAATCTGACCGCAGTAGAAGTGTTTCTTTCACTCACAGTGCAGGTTGACTTCAATAGGAATGTCACAACAACTAAATCTGTACACCTGCCATAGGTTACTGAGTTTGTTTCAGTATGGATTTAAATGGTCCAAATACAAACTTAAAAGTTTCAGTACATGAATCCCAGAAAGTAGGCTAAAAAGCAGTCAGTAGACATAAAAAGTATTCAGTAAATACCACATAGTCATGTTAGGCAAAGAGTTTACGGAAGTGTTATAATGAAAGTTATTGTTTTAGTTTTTAACCAGTAGGCTTATAAATTGCATCAATCTTCCTCATGGTGTCCCAATTTTTTTCCTGCAGGAGTGTATCTCATTACAAATAAAAGAGATGATTACAGGAAAGGAATAAGTGGACTTTCTACATGATCTTTATTTGTAAAAACGAAAAAAATTAAAAATCACTTCCAATAAAGCAAAGGAAAAATTTTCTGTGAGTCAGTATTAGAAACAATATATAAGAAGAAAACTGACATTGAGCCATGCAGAGCCCTTTGACATATAAAATAAATGTATCCCCACATTTTTGTTGCTCTACCAACTTAAGTTAGAAGTTGCACATTATTTTGGCATATAGTTTTCTTTTTTTAAAGTTTATTTATTTATCTTGAGAGAAAGAGAGTCAGAGAGAGGAGAGAGAGAATCCCAAGCAGGCTCTGCACCAGCAACACAGAGTCTGATGTGGGGCTCGAACTCTTGAACCGCAAGATCAGAACCTGAGACAAAACCAAGAGTTGGACACACCTGAGTGAGCCACCCAAGCACACCGTTAGCAATATCATTTTCAATAAACATGGAACTAAAATGTGAATTCAAGTCAGGCAAGGCAAAACAGACACAGTTTTCTAAGCATTTTTTTTTGTTATTGTTACAGAACTTCTGTACAACTTTTTTTTTTTTAAATATAAACATGAGGGTTGCTGTGGTCACAGCTCTTGAAATCATTGATTTCAAAAGGTATCAAAACAATCTGACTAGTGAGTAGTTGTTTCACTCTGTCTGATAGCTTCAGATGCTGTTCTCCAGGAGCTGTGAATTTTATCCAAGAAAACAGTCCTTTCTGACAAAAGAACTGGTATGTTGCAGAAATCTGTTCTTTGTAATAGCTTCCTGGGTAGGTTTACCATATAATAGTGTCATTGTTACAGTGAGCGACATTCATGACAGAAATCCATCAACATGATATTCATTCAAATAAATATTGAATGAGTGTTAATATATAACAGGTCCTCTGCTAAGCACTAAGATCAAATAATGAACAAAAATCACAGTCTCTAGGTAAGCACTTTAGAGCTTATAATTCATGGAGAAGATAGATTTTAATCAAATAATCACACCAGTAAGTATATAATTAAATGTATGTCGAGTTCAGTGAAAGAAAAATGCAGGAAGCTAAGAATGTCTATAATAAGGATATCTGATGTAGTCTGGCAGAATGCGGCATATTGCTGGGAGAAAGGTTGGGTCAAGATCAGGGAAAACTTCCCACAGAAAATGATTACTGAACTGAAATCTGAAGGATGAGAAGTAGTTAAATAGTGGATACTGTGATATTCTGCCCAGATTCTGTCATCAGAGCCCATGCATCCATTTCCTAGTTGCTGAGAATAGTGGCTGCTGTTTGTTCATGACTGTGCCCTTCATTGGACCTCATCCTTGGCCTCAGGGAACTATATTGCCTCTGATTACAGCTATTCTGTCTTCCATGGGTCAATGGTAGATGTGGAAATACTAAGTCCCTGCTCCTTTACTTCTATTTGAGATAACTCCAATGGATTTTGCCAGCTTCAAATCTTCCCTTAGGATTGTCTAAGGCCTCAGTTAAAACTTTGGTTGAGGTCAACTTCTCTCTCTGCCCAATCCTGCTTCCTTTACTTCCTTGTATCTGTACCTCCTAAGATCATTTCCCAACACATTTCTGTACACAATTCTGTGTCTCAAAGTCTGTGTCCAAGTTGCCCAACTGAAGGCAGTTGTTAGTGGTGGTCCCAGGAAGGCAAATCTAAAGTGGAGTTCTGGAGATGGATAACTTGCCAGCCATCTTGCAATGAAGACCCTATCACTGGTGACCCTGGCATGTTGAAATGAAACAGTTGTTAAACATACACACGTCAGAACTAGAATGGGATACTGATAGAAGGAGACACACTGATTGATGCATGATTTTTGGAACTTGAAAGGGAAAAGGGAAAATTATAAGGACTATGTAATTGGATTAATGAGTGCCACTGATTCATTGAAAAGAGGTTATTATAGGTTCAGGCTGATTAATCATCTACTTTAGGCAACATTTGAAACTGGAGCACCCAATCTTCAATCAGAGAGTACAAGATTAAGGGCGCTAATCAGAAACTAATCATGAAAGTAGTGGGAATTCCAAAAAGGTTGAATTCTGAGCCTTGGTAGTTCTCCTCATTAGGATCAAAACCCTATAACTAGGGAGAGGGAAACTGAAAATTGGGATGAGAATATTTGGGAAGTTGAAGGTTGAGAACCTTGAACTCACAGATTCTCCTTATCTGGGTGGTCCTGCAGAACAGGTCAACTCCCTCTTATTAGGAGACAGGCCCCTCTAACACATCCTCCTGTTTTGACATTTTGCTGAAAATCATTTAGAAGTCTCAAATGAGTTAGACATCCTACAAGACAATGTGTGCCCCTAATCAGAATTTATACTCACCTTTCTGCTTGGAAATAGACCAAAACAGAGATCAAATACTAGCATAGCTTGATGAGATGTTCTGGGCCTGTTAAGGGAAGAAAGGGGCTGTCCACCAGTACACCTGCTGGATCAGCTTAATACGTATCAGCAGGAGCTGAAAGAGTTTGTATGGGAAAGGATACCAGTGATATTGGATCAAGTGGTAGCCTATAAATATAGGGCATTCTTCTCTGATATAGGGTTTAGCACCCTAACAAGGACTCTGAGAAATGGCCCTTATGAATTTTAAAAAAAATGTTTCACATTAAATAAAGTAGAGATGACAGAACTATCAGGACTAATAAAGAAAAAAAGGGATCAATAGGCTCAGAAAAGTGAGCATGCGGGGGTAGGTATATCAGGTTGGAGAAACCACTTGCCCACTAAGTTTTACAGAGGACATCTCGTCTACCAAAGAGGCTGTGCTGGTGAGAGGGGTAATACCATCACTGTGAAGGTCTGTTATGCCTTTCCTTCGTACACCAAGGCTAGATCAGGAAATGCTTTTACAGAACTGGCGTCCCCAAAATAAGACAAATCAGGTGAGGCGCTTAACTGCCAGAAGGAGGGAGGGGGTAGCACAGTTACTGCATTGAGTAGAAGGGCCATAGTGTTATCTAGGGAATCTCAATCCACAAGGAATTATGGAGGTGGTCATAGAAACGGAGTTTAGGGGTAAGGTAGAGAGGAAACCAACAAGAGTATTGCTTAATGCTATACCCGAAGGAAATCAGGGTTAGATGATTAGATGTCTGGATGCAATTACCAGATTCTGGACCTGAGATTGTTTAAGAACTAGAATCCCTCTACTGAAGGAGAGGCCAGGTCTCTACTAAGAAAGAGTCTACAATACTGTGACGAGCATATTCAGCAGGAATTCCCTTACTTTTCCCCAAAGGGATCTCTGGCCATTTATGTAGGTAATTAAACATTGGCAAAAGGACAATACCCTTATGTTTCTGGGATTGTGAGAATCTAAATTGACATTGAGACCTAAGTACACAAATACTATCTTTGCCCCCTGGTTGAGTGAAGGCATGGAGAAGCCAGGTTATAAACAAATTCCTGGCCCACGTCCAACTCACAGTGAGTCCACTGGGTTTACAGACCTTTTTGGTTTTAATATACATAGTCCCTGAGTTTACAATTGAAATGGATATAGTTGGTAGCTGGCAGAATCCTCCTCTTATTGTCTTGACCCAGGGCTGGGGGTGGAAATGGGGTGACAGTGCTATTATAGTGGTTTGCAAATGACCTACTTCCCAAGTAATTAGCAAATAAAAATGAATAGTACATCACAAGAAGAATGACAGAAATGGATATTTTCATATATAATGAAATTTATATTTCATATAATAGGTCACTGTTATATCCTCATTTAAATTCACTAATCTGGCTTCTATTAAGACTGGATGGATAATGGCAGTTTACAATGGACAACCATAAATTTCAACACATAGTTGCGGCTGCTATGTGAGATGTGGTAACTTTACTTGTATAGATAAAGGTAACATATCTTGGAGATGCATTCTTTTCCATTCTGTCAGAAAAAAGATTTAAAATCTCTGCTAATGTCCTGGCTAGTTGGAGCCTGGAAAGAGAAAGATTAGAAGCTCTGGACAAGATGGTTAGGGGAAGAGGCACATGAAGGGATATATTGGAGGTCTCTGTATTACAGCTCAGTGGCCATCAGAGGAACTAAATAACCAAGACCTCCAAAGTACTAGTCACTTGTTATTCATTTGGAGCAGTGGTCTATGCTGAAAATCAAGGATGTATGGGCCAGCATCTATCAACTGGCCGCAGAGCTGGCCATAATGGACACCTAATGGAGTAGCCATGATGGCAAAAATGGTATCTAAAACCCAACAGCATGGATCTTCACTCAACAAGATGATTTTTCTATGATTGCTGCCATAAGTCCAATTTGCAAGTAGCAGACCAATACTTAGCCCTCAATATGGCCCATTCCCCCAAGGTAAGCTAACTTACTACAAAGTTGGCTGCATTGGATATCTTTCACTCTTGAAGAGGCAGTAATCTACCCTTAATGGGTCTGACTCATAGTTTGGAGATGGGTTTTCTTTCCCTATAACAGGACCTTGATAAGCATCACTATTAAAGATTTCTAGAGACTGATCTGCTAACACAGGACACTGCATAACAACTTAGAGCAAGTGAACTAAATTGTAACAAAGTTATATACAGACACTGTAGTACACACAGGACCAAGAGTTCCACTTGTTTTACAACACATGCTATAGATTGGATGGTATGTTCCCCTCCCTGCCAAAATCCCTATATTGAAACCTAATTCCCGATGTTATGGTATTAGGAGATGAGGCCCTTGGGAAGTAATTAGGATATGGGGGTGGAACCTTTATGAATGACATTAGCGCCCTTATATAAGATATCCCATAAAGCTCCCCTATCCTTTCCATCATGTGAGGACATAGAGAGAAAATGGCCATTTTGATCTAGGAACCAAATCTGCTAGCACCTTGAGCTTGGACTTTCTAGCTCCAGAATTGTGAGAAATAGGTTGCTTATAAGCCACCCAGTCTATGGTATTTTTTTATATCGGCCTGAATGGACTAAGACTGGTGGTTCTCACAAACCAGAAACTGTCCATCTGATACATCAGTAGAATGGTGTTGTAAACACACAACCAAGGTAACAGCTTAGAAATCATACCTTGTAAAGATGGAGTGCCATACTTCAGGACATGGTATATACTGAAAATTAAGTACTATTTTATTTTCCTATGTCCTCTGTGTGCTAGAATTCATGCGACTGGGAACCAAAGCATGGAATTAGACATGGTGTCACTTACCAACACCCCCAGTTTTTCTCTAGGGCATTTGTGATTTCTGTCACAATAGTTTTAGCCCTTGTGGGTCTAAAGGTCGTGTTTCTCAAATATGTAATAATTTCACCAGGAGAGACAGAAAATTCCCACTAGATTTTAAGATATGTCTTCCAACTGGATACTTGGTCTTCTCATAACTAGAGACTAGCAGTGAAAGAAAGGCATGAGCAGTGATAGGGGCAGCTGGCTCAGATCAGCAGGAGCAGGTGAGGCTGTTGCTACATGATGGGGAAGGATAGAATGTGTTTTGAGCTCAGGTGACCCACTAAAGTCATCCAGTTTTAAGATTAAATGCATAAGTACAGTAGCCATTATCTGAGAAGGACATGGTAACTAGTAGGACTCAGACCTCTCAGGGATGAAGGGTTCAGTCACTCCACCAGGTGAGCCTTCAGCTAGACCAACAGAAGAGTTGGCCAAGGGGAAAGAGGGTCTAGAATGAGTACCGGAGAAGATGCCTTGAGATCAAATGCAACAACACAGCTTGGGTTTCTTTCCATTTACGCTGAGCTCCCCAAGCAGCACCCTGGGAAAGCTCTTTCCATGTGGGAAAACTTCCTACAAACAGCAAATGAATCTGACAGTGGTTCTTCACTCCCAGTCCTTCGTCAGAGTCAGTGTGCCCCTCCCCCAGCTGGTGGCAATATGAACTGCTGGTAGGTCAAAGCTGTGTCCTTCACTGGGAATTGTCCTCAGACACGATGATTGCTCAAGCCATTTCCAGTGGGCAGCTTGTGACCAGTGACTGCCTGTTGTGAGGATACAAACAATGGTCCCTTTTCTACCACGTGGGACTAGTCTGAAGGACTATCCTAGCACCAGAGCTCCCCTTCGGTGGGCAGATGGCCTCATCTGCAACCACATTGCAGGTCGGCTTCTCCTTTGGCTAGCCCTGCCTTCTATACTTCCTTATGGCTGTAACCCCAAGAATGCGCCTCCTTAAACCTCCTGGCTGCAATTTCCCTTCTATTATGGACTGAATGCTTGCGTTGTCCTAAAATTTATATGTTGAAGCTGTAACCCCTAGTGTAGTTGAATTTGAGGATGAGGCCTTTAGGGAAGTAATTAAGATTAAGTGAGTTCTTAAGGGTGGTACTCTGATCAGATAAGATTAGTGTCCTTTTAAGAAGAGATACTAGAGAACTTGCTCGCTCTCTCTCTCTCTCTCTCTCTCTCTCTTTCTCTGCACATGTGCACTGAGGAAAAGCCATGTGAAGACATGACTAAGAAGGTGGCTTTCTAGAACCAGGAAGAGAGCCTTCATGAGAGATGGAATTGGCAGGTGCTTTGATCATGGGCTTTCAGCCTCTAGAATTGTGAGAAAGTAAATTTCTGTTTTGTAAACCACCCAGTCTGTGGTATTCCGTTATGGCAGCCCTAGCGAGTTAAGGTGCCATTTCAGGCCATTACCAGAAAACTCCACCTAAGCACACACTAAAATGTGCCCAGAGGCCACTAGCTCTCTGAGTCTAGAGTTCACAAGACGATTCTTGGCTGTAGAGTTTTGTATATTGCTCTGGGCCAAAGAATTCTGGCAATAATTTTTCAAAGGATCTGGCTTTTAAAAGTGTATTTTGTGACCCTTTATTTGAAGAGGAGAGAAGAGCCTGTAAATTATTTTTAAAATAAACACTTTTCTCAGCAAAGGTTTTGTTTTAGCAGGTTTACAGCTACCATGATAAGACTCCCAAAGAATGATTTTGGCCACACAAAACAGGTGGATTATTATTACATTATAAGTAATACCAGAAGCAGGCATATATAAATATGCCTGTCAGTGAGCTGACTTTAGCAAATTGCTTGACCCATGTTGAGTCCAATATAATGTATAAAACAAATGTGGGGTTTGAACAGAAATTATGCAAAAGGATCATGTTCCCTTTAACTTGACCTATTATAAACTCTCCAACCCGCAGAATGGACCACTTTTAGGGTCCTAAATGTAGAGGAAGTGGAGAGAGGTAGAATTCTGGCAAGAACACATCTACCCACCCACGTATGCACACCCATGCCTGCACACACACATACGCACACCCATGCACCAATAACTCAATCCTTCTATTTCAACAACTGTGTCTCTAGTTTGGATATTTTAACATCTCTAGTTTGAAGTCAAAACAAGGGAAACCACTCTACTTTTCTTCCTTATATTTCTGAACATAGAATCGGATACAACATCGGTTTCAACGGGTGTGTACAAACACTATGCCCACAGCCAGAGCCTAAGGAAATAGGTCTCCTAACAGAAGTGGAGTCAGGGTCTCTTTCTGCAACAGAGCATGGCCTGAAATCCATCCCTCCCTCTTAGAGTAGTTCATTCTATAATTTTGATTTGAGGAGACCATCTCAACATTGATAAAAAATGGAAATTTTCTCCCAAGTCAAAAATGTTCCATTATGTTTTTTTCCCCGCAATGAATTCAAATTACACTGAGAAGAGCTGCAGAAAGTGAGTCCAGTTTAAACAGTGTTTGATTGGATGCAAAACCTTTCCTCTTCATCCATAAAATTCATTCTTTGCGGACAAGGTAGCTTGGTTCTCCTTGTCGCTACTGCCAAATAATGGATATCCAGTTTAATAGTTTTTCGCTTGCTTTGGGATTTAAAAGAGTTATTATGTTGTCTTTTTTCCATAATCTTGTTTTCGCATCTTAGGGTACAAAGTATGTTGCATCCAAATCTAGTTTTTGAGTCACTATTTTAATGGAAGCCTGTGGTTTCAAATTTACCAGGAGAGGCAGCTACCCTCAGCACCTCAGAGTTTTCTGTCTGTTAGGATGTGCCTTAAATCTGGAGCAATTATACTTCTCCTATAAGATCCTTTAGGCAAAGGCTTAATTTTGTTTCTTTCTCCCTAGAACATAATATGCTGATAAGCACATAACAGCTACTTCTGCAATTGGAACTGATTGCTTTTTTTTTTTCTACAGTCATTTATTTTCCAATGTTTAATACAACACTTGCCTGGATAAGGTCCAACTCTTGCTGCCGTTCTGTTTTTTTTTTTCTGTATGCTGTGGTACATTTTCCCTCTGTGAGTTCCGAAATCATTCCAGAGTTCAGCCTGAAGTCGCCTTAAGCTGTTCCCAGCTTTTAAGACATATTTCATATTCTCTCTTATTTTCACAAAATTAGTTTGGCCTCAATCTATTCCGTGACAATGAGCCAACTATTAAATATTTATTGAGCAGTTTCTAAATGGATAACAGCACACCAGATGACATAATTAAAATGGAAATTTTTTGTATTTTAACATTATTGCATAGCCAGAAATGTTTCACATTGTATATTTTCCCTACCGCTGTTTTCTCATCCTGGGTGTGGACATGCATTAGTTTCCTAGGTTGGCAGTGTTTAAAATCAATTTTTTTTCTACTAAATCATCACCTCTTGAGGCATTTTTTTTACAAAAAAATAAGTGCTCGAGCCTGTCCTGAAAACCTCATCACCTTACTTGTGAAGGAAAGCTTACATGCATTCAGAATTTTCTTCTCCATGATCACAGATAAAATTCCGTTGCAAACACTTCATATATTGAAACTGAAAATGTTTTCTTTCTCTGAAGAGTCTTCTGCTGCTGTGAGGTCATGGCTCCTTCTGCTGCTATGAGGTCGTGGCTCATGGTAATTTCCTTTGACTGCACATCTGTCTCCAGGCTGCCTTCTAATTCGTGCACTGAAACCTTCCACCGGGGATTTAGGTCATCTTGTTTATACAGGAATAGAGCCTCATTCTGGAAAGGCTAATATATTCTTAAGTTCCCCTGCAGGTAATATATTTGCTAGGAGAGGAAAAGATGGGGAGTAAATATAAATACACACGTGCATAAAGAAAGGGTTTGTGTTGTTCCCGTGAGCCTGGCACTTAAGATGAGACATTAGTTATGGCACGACATGCCGATGTCCCTGATACCACTGCTGCCACTCTAATGTGACCTATTTCAAATTTTTAAAATTAAATCAGAGAACATTACATAACATTTTAGGGTAGAAAGGTTATTTTCACTGACATTCAAATAGAGATAATGATAAAATCAGCCCTGTAACTGACGGTTCTCCAGCATGGAAACCCTTACCAGTATTTCCTATAGGCAGTGCAATAAGAAAACTAAAAAGAGGTGGAGTACTGAAATTAACAAATACTGGGGTCATGAATAAACGTTCTTCCAAGGAAGACATACTAACAGACATATGAGAAGATACTCAGCATCACTCATCACCACGGAAATACAAATCAGAACCACGATGAGATGATGAGATACCACCTCATGACTGTCAGAATGGCTAAAATTAACAACACAAGAAACAACAGATGTTGGCTAGGATGTGGAGAAGGGAGAACCTTCTTGCACTCTTGGTGAGAATGAAAACTGGCACATCCGCTCTGGAAAACAGTATGGAGCGTCCTCAAAAAGCTAAAAATAAAACTACCTTTGACCCGGTAATTGCACGACTAGGTATTTATGCAAATGTACAAAAATACTGATTCAAAGGGGCACATGCACCCCAATGTTTATAGCAACACTATCAACAATAGCCAAATTAGGGAAAGAGCCCAAATATCCATCCACTGATGAATGGATAAAGAAGATGTGGTATATATACACAATGGAGCATTACTCAACCATCAAAAATAATGAAATCTTGCCATTTGCATCAATGTAGATGGAACTAGAGTGTATTATGCTAAACAAAATCAGTCAGTCAGAGAAAGGCAAATATCACATGTGGAATTTAGGAAAACAGAAGCACATATGGGAAGGGGAAAAAAGAGAGAGGTAAGCAAACCGTAAGAGACTCTTAATGATAGAGAACAAAATGAGGGTTGACTGCTTTGGTGGGGAGGGAGTTGGGTTGGGGGAAGGGCTAAATGGGTGATGGACCTTAAGAAGGGCACTTGTTGTGATGAGCACTGGGTGTTGTATGTAAGTGATGAACCACTAAATTCTATTCCTGAAACTAACATGACACTATGTTAACTAACCAAAATTTAAACAAAAACTTGAAACGTTAAAAAAAATACTGGGGTCATTGGCCCTGAGTCCCTGTGCATGGTTATTACTGGGCAGCACCCAAAGTCAAGCAATATACTTCCCCTGCCATAGAAAATAAATTAGAAAGTGTCCTGAAACATGACAAGGCTCCTTCAGGGTCTCAGCAATGTAAGGTCACCCAGCTAGCATTCCTTAGTCTCTTGGAATAGTATTTACTTTATCTTTACTTTCTCCAAACACACTTACTCTTTAAAGAGCAATAAAATTTCTTAGCAGAATTACCATTCGCCTCTCACTTAGCATCTTGCTTTAAAGCAGTATCCAGTCCCATAGGCTTGTATTTGAAGTGGATCCAAACAGGTCCTTTATGACTGATGACTTCATGCCTATAGACTTTTTGAATAGCCTACTTTATGCTAAAATTTATTCCTCTAAAACCTAAAATGTTCTATCTTGGTGTTAGGGAACGAAACTTTGATAATGTCAGTAGGCGGTAAAGTCTCCTGGCTTGCCATCTGGTTGGAATAGAATAGGAAGAGGTCAAAGATAATTTGGGGACTTTGAGCCTCCATGCTGGAGAGGAAGGATACATTTAGAAGGACAATAATGAAGAAGAATTTATATTTTTAGGCAGCATACTTAAAAAAGAATATTGCATGAGCTGTTACAGCCAAAATTTGAAAAAAAATTCCTCTGGCCTCTTTGCTAAGCTGCTTTCCTCACCTTCCCATCCTGTGCATCCCCAGGTTATGGGACACACACATTTGGCAGGAGTAAAGCAATAGCAACATCTTGCTCCCCCCAAAATATCATTTCATTTCTTGTCATAGATTTATATGGAAACTACCCTATAAATTTAACATATTTTGGACACCATACATGTTCCAATGTCCATATCAGTCAGTCACATCCATGTTATTTTGTTTAATGTTTCAAAATAGCCCTATGAAGGAGCAGTTGCAAAAACCAGGCCAGAGAGAGTTTAGGGAAACTCATTTGAAGTTATAAAACCATTAGGTGGCCAAACCAATGTTTGAATCCAGGTCTCTCCAGGAAATTCTGTGATGTCTGCATTATTAGTTGTTGCTTTTTGCTAAAGGAAATGATACATCCACAGTTCACCATTTTAGTATTCCTACCTTGGTTTCCATTGATCTCAGTGTGCGTTGCATGATTACTTACTGCCATAGTCTCAAATACCATCGCTCAGTGGCTGTATACCAAAAAAAACGGATGTCTGGTCTTAGCAGCTGTACCTTCCTTTCTCGCATTCCTTTCATGATCCTGTCTCTGATGTTGCACGTTTGTATATCCATCAAGTAGCAATCCTGCTTCTTTTTAAAAAATGTCTATTAATTTTTGAGAGGGATTAAGTGAGCAGGGGAGGGGCAGAGACAGTGAGGGAGACAGGAGATCCAAAGTGGGCTCTGTGCCAATAGCAGAGAGCCTGATGAGGAGCTTGAACTCAAGAACTGTGAGATCATGACCTGAACTGAAGTCAGATGCTTAACTGACTGAGCCACCCAGGCACCCCTAGCAATCTTACTTCTGAAGAGCCATTTGGAAAACAGTCAGAATCCTCTGTCACAGATGCAATCATAGAATAGGGTTTTACAAGTGATTGTTCTTGTGATAATATGATACCGTTAAGAGGGAAGGATGCTGAGTATAAGTCATTGTTCTGTTCCCCCTAGAAAGCAATCAGTATTTCAGAGTGGTGGAGGGTGACCTTGTGGAAGAGCCAGAGTCTGTCACCCCTTCTGATATACACACCATTACTCTCTCTAACCCTGATTTTTCCTGTCAGGCAGGGATGTGGGTGGACATGTCAGGTCGTGGGCCAGATAGGAAAGAATGAGGTAGAATAGAGTGCCAAGAGGTCAAGTGAAGGACCCAATTTACTGATACTGCACAGAAGTGGCCTCCCATAGGCCAAGGGAGAGGCAAGAAAAGAGTAGACATTCTCAAGTCCATATCTTTTTCTCCCTTTCCTTCCATCACTTCCTAGTACGTGGCCTTCATCTTGTCTCTTCCGTACTATTGCAAATGCTTGAGAACTGCTCTCTCTGCCTTACGTGTCATCCCATCCAATATATTGAAACATGTTATAATGTTGCTTCTCTCTCTAAAATTCTTTATTAGCTTCCCCTTCTCATATGATATAATCCAAGTGCTTTACGGTAGTAAACAAGGACTTGTGTGATCTAGCTTCTGCTTACCATTAGCATCGCCTCCAGTCACACACAAACATAGTTCGGTTGCCATACACTAACTGTCTTATTTTGTTTTATTTTTCTCTATGTATAATGCTCCTTCATGGTCAGTGGATTTTCTTATGCTGGGTCTTACATTTTTCTGTGCTAGTTCTTCTGATAACTTCCTGTTTATACTTCAAGGATCAGCCTTAATGTTATATCTTGTTTGAAGTGTTCCTTGATCACCTCAGTCACAATTGCACATTAACCTCTCCACTCTTCTCCCAGGGTACTTAGACACATTTTTTTGTACTTTTTCATACTTTATTCACACATATCTTTGTATAGGCTTGATTCTACCCTTAGTCTTTCAGTTTTTCCAAAAGCAAGAACTGTGTTTTATTCATCCAATGTAGATGGTTTTGTTTCCAAATAGGAAAAACTCCAAGTGAAACTAGCCTGGTTGGGAAATGTGTGTGGGGTAGGGCAATGTATATTAGTACATACCTTTCAGAAATGTAAAGGGTGGGGGATGGATCTAGCTTCTTGCAAAGAGGATTCACATTTCAGACAATTTTGTATGTTCTCGTCTTTTTGTCTCCTTTTCCGTTTCCTTCTTTATCTCCCTATATCTCTTGGATCTGTTTGTCTTTGTTGGATTTACCCACAGTCAGACTCACCTTGAGTTCACATCACCTTTATGACTTAAACAACAGAGGAAGAAGGAGGCTTTCTTCTTCCAGATGTTTCCAGGTAAATCGCATGGACAGATTTCAATTGACTAGGGCCAGGAATTCACAGAATTCTCATTGCTAGGGTTTTAGTATTGAATTATTTAATTATTTATCTGAACAACACAGATTGGGAAAGTGGCAGTTCTCCAAAGAAAGAAACTGACCAAGTAAATAGAAAATCTACTACAATTGACCCTTGAACAACATAAGGTTGAACTGCACAGGTTCACTTATATACAAACGTTTAAAATATTTTTTTACATTTATTTATTTTTGAGAGACAGAGAGAGATGCAGCACAAATGGGGGAGGGGCAGAGAGAGAAAGAGGCACAGAATCCGAAGCTGGCTCCAGACTGTGAGCTGTCAGTACAGAGCCCATCATGGGACTCAAACTCACAAATCGTGAGATCATGACCTGAGCTGAAGTCGGATGCTTAACCGACTGAGCCACCCAGGCGCCCCTTATATGCAAGTGTTTTACAGTACTGAAATATCAATCTATTTTCTCTTACAATTTTCTTAACAACATTTTCTTTTCTCTAGCTTATTTTACTGTAGGAATACAGTATACAATACATATACAAAATGTGTATTAATCAACAGTTTATATTATTGGTAAAGCTTCTGGTCAATAGTAGTCTATTAATAGTTAAGTTTATAGGGAGTCAAAAGTTATATGCAGATTTTTAACTGAATGAGGGGGGGTCAGCACCCCTAACCCTTGCATTGTTCAAGGGTCAACTGTATACATTAGAAATGTGCAAGGTAAAGGGTTTGTTAGATGAATGCATAATTGGATATAAGTAAGTTTCAGCCTGACACAGAGAAGCATATGTATTAACAAAAGGCGGTCAGGGAATGGAGAAGAGGAAAGATGTTCCCTGGAGTGATTAGACACAGTCTGTAGTTATATGATTATTATTATTATTAATATTATGATATTATTATTTTTTACAACTCAGTGGTTTTCAGTATATCACAAAGTTATACAACCATCACCATTAATTCCAGTACATTTTCATTGTCCCAAAGGAAACGCTATAGCCAGAGTGTAGTGTAAATGTTTCACAATGATGTCTTAAAATGCATGCTTGTCTACCTTGCACCACCAGAATATGGACAGTGTAAGCAATGACAAATCATTAATCAAAACAAATGGGGGGAAATGGAATGAATCGGTTGTTTGTGCCTTACTTCTCACTTAAATCCAAGGGGAATGGTTATGTGAATGACTAACTTTGGTAAAAATGAAGAAGTCCCATTTCCCTTCAAAGGCTGACTCAACTTCTCCAGGATTCATCTTCTTGTCCTTTGATGTTCTTAGACTATATTTATCTCTAACGTTGTTAGAGAAAAAAAAATTAAACCTCAAAATGCATCTTAATCATATCATAATTAACATATATTTTTATGCCAATCAATTAAAAAATTAGCATCTTCATATAATTTATTAGTGTCCTATAATGAATAGCTATAGTTTTAGACAGTAGAAAGTGTTACAACAAATAACATGCTCTGTTTCTGAGGTGCAAACATTGAAAGTCTTTCATAAGACCCAGAATCTGTTTCTATAGATGCAAAGGTCACCTCTGGTTGTTATTCTAGATTACTGCTCTCCTCATGACTCTTGCCTTCCCTTTCATGAGAACAGGGTCCAACAGTCCAATTTCCACTTGGCTGCAGCCACTAAATCTACGCTTAAGGACAAAGCAACCAATGGAGAAACAGAATGAGAAGGAAAGGGAAATGAGAATGGAATTTCAGCATCAACAAAAGAAATTGTGCTCAAACATAGAGTATGGGTTCCAACAGTAGATAATTTAGCCATAGTTCCTTATTTAATATCATCTACTCTGTTTTTAAAACTTGAAGCATTAGAATAATTCAACAAGCACTGTTTAAGCGTTGAAAGAAAATCAATATTATCTATCAAGTACATGAAAAAGTGGAATATGATGTCATGTAAGACAGAGAAGTTGTTTTAATGCTGCCAGTAAGTAGCTTTGTAATTTTTAGCAAGCTACTTGATTTCTTTTGGCTGTGCTTGTGAAGGGACACAGTCATATGGAAAGAAAATTAGAATTTTCCTGTGCTTCCCCAGAAGGCAGTCCAAATGTAACAGCTGGAAGTTATAGGGAGCCCATGGTAGACATTCAATATATTGCTTTGAATTATGGGGAAACAGAAAAGACCTACTTAATAATTAGAATTACTTAACAAAATAAAACAAGGTCTTCTCAATCCTTAGAAATGTTGCAGTAGAGTTTGTATGACTGTCAAGCCTATTTAAAAGGAGAAATTATTGGTAGGAGATATTACTAGAGATCAGAGTTTGAATAAGTAATCTCAAATCCACTCTTGAAAAACTATAACTTTAAAGTTATAGGGGTGCCTGGGTGGCTTAGTCGTTTAAGCATCTGACTCCTGATTTCAGCTCAGGTCATGATCTCATGGTTCGTGGGACTGAGCCCCTTGTTGGCTTCTGTGCTGACAATGTGGGGCCTACTTGGTATTCTCTCTCTCCCTCTCTCTTTGCCCCTCACCCACCTCAGAATAAATAAACTTGAACATTTTTCAAAAAGTTTACCACATACAATAATTATATTAAGAGAATACCCATAAATACATAAATATGCTTTTCAGATGAAGGGTTCTTATTTTCATTAATGAGTCAGATGTTATTTAGTGCCTACAGAACAGTCAGTTTTCTTCACAATTTCCTTGCAAAGAGAGCCCTAATATTTTTTTGACCCTGGGCAGCCAAATTCTTAAGGTTGATTTCTCAAAGGTGATCATATGAATTCCAGCCCTCTGATGGTAATTGGCCTGGTAAAGGACAAGGGATACCATTATGTCCAGTGAGATATGAAGAAAACTTATCTAAGAAGATTCATTACTGTTAAGAATGGATCATGAGAGGGGCACCTGGGTGGCTCAGTTGGTTAAGTGTCTTGAGTTTGGCTTAGGTCATGATCTCATGGTTTGTGAGTTCAAGCCCCACATTTCACTCTCTGCTGTCAACACAATGCATGCTTCAGATCCTCTGTCCCACACTCTCTCTCTCTGCCCCATCCCCTGCTTACCCACACATTCTCTTTCTCTTAAAAATAGACATTAAAAGAAAAAAAATGGATCATAAGCAAAGGATATACATTCCTTAATTTAGAACTTTGTAAATGAATGAGGAATTGATGCCTGGAGCCTATTGCAGCCTATCTCTTTACTTCTGTAAAGACTGGGCCTAAATATTTGGTCAAACATTATTTGGGCTGATTTTTTGAGATGTTTTTGGATGCACTTAATATTTGAATAAGTAGACTGAGTAAAACATTGCCCTCCCTAACGTAAGTGGGCCTCTTCAATCAACTGACGGCCTGAATAGGACAGAAGGCTAACTGTGAGTAGGAGAGAATTCTGCCTGGATGGTCTTTGATCTGGGACATTGGCTTATTGTGTTTCTATAGCAACTTCTGGTGATTGAACTTGGCTGGGATATCAGCTCTGCAGACTTTGGACTTGTCTGCTTTCATAATCATGTGAGCCAAATAAATCACTTTCTCTTTATATATATATATCTTTGTATATATATAACGTCTGATATATATATATCTTATAGGTTCTTTTTCTGTGTAAATCCCTGACTAATAATATAGGTTCATCTATCATACAAGGATGATGAACAAAAGGTAGACAATGCCTGGTTTTTTGAGGACTTCATTGGCAAATTGATTAACCAACCCTGGTACCAGACTACTTGCATATTTCATGTTATGTCATAGAGAGAGGGACATAGAGAAGGAGAGGGTAGGAGAGATCCTTGGTGTTTGATTCATTTCAAATTGGATCTTTGTTACTCGTTACTTTAGCCAAAAACATGCCCTAACTATTACAGTCATGGAAGCTTTATACTGAGTGTTCTCCATGGTTCCTTCCTACTCTAAAATTTTATGATTTATCTGGCTTGTCCACCTCACAGTGTCATGAAAGTAAAGTGAGATATTTTTATGGGAAGATTCACTATAATGTATAACGTCTGATGCAATTGTCAGGAACTATTAACATTTCTTTTATGATGACTAAAATATGTCCCTTAGCTCCTGAGTTGACAAATCTTTATGGATTTTTGAAGAAAACATCAAACATCTGTAGTAATAAAACGATGCAGGTACAAATGAAGTCCAAGATGAATTGAAATTCAGCAAAATTTTATTAGAAAAAGCTATTCTTTGACATTAGTGAGGTAGAATCATTAACTAGACCGGAGAGAAATTCCATGAAGGGAAAAATCCCATGAAGATCATCCTGTCATTGAAGAATTAGGTCATGTCTGTAGGAAAAGGGCTACAATAGGGAGATTCCAGAAATGTGACAATAAAGGCATTTATTCTGTCTGATCATAGAGGCACCATAAATTCTGTCATTGGTGAAAAAACAACAGCAACAAACAAACCAAAGAAAACCCTATACCGAGGTTAGAGCTGAGGCTTTCCTTTAAGCTTGTTCTCTCTCTCTATGGCACTGATTTTTTTTCACAAGTTGGAGTGAACTCTAAAATGATCCTTAGCTATTCATGCCCCATAAAACAAAACCATCCCTGATGTTTTTAGGTGTTAGGTTAGCCAATAGCTCTTAATTCTGCCGTCTTCTTGTATCTTTGTATCTGCTGCATTAAGCACATTTACCCCTACACTTTCTGCCCTGAAAGTTCTCTTTAAATATCCATATGCTTCCTCTGCTTGTTTCCAGTTCTCTCCACTGGCTCACAGTTGTTCCCAGACACAAACAGAAAGAGCCCATGTAATTCGGTTTTTATCTCGCTCAGTTATGAATATTAAAAGAAGTGCAGTCACACTTCAACTATCGCATCGACAAGATCTGAACAATGAAATGGCAGGGTATTTGTTCCCTCACTCCGAGTTGATGGGGCGTGGCCTTTCAACAATTCATGATTTTCCAAAAAATGCGATGTCAGCATCAAATACTTTTGGAAGTTATTTTGTGAAGCTTGACAGATTAAAAACGGGCTTCGGAGTTGAATACTTTATGTGAGAAAATGTAGAGTTAACTATGCAGAAAGAGCACACCAGTCACAGTTGAATAAAACCTATAATGTACTCTATTAAAAGTGCAGGGACAACTAATATTCATAGAGACCTTATTTCAAGTGTATCGCTTACTAGGTACCAACGCGCACCAGTTAGCATCCAGTCAATGGATAGAAATCACACTGACGCTTTGAGCACAGATAAATCCGTAAGAAGAACTGCAAAGTAGAAATTAAAGAACGAACAATCAACAAAGGAAGCCTTCACTTGAAGGTAGGAACTGTAAGAAGGAGCTGTCATTCCTAGGGCTGAGAGAACAAAGGGACCGGAGTTGAAATGATGAAAACATCGAAGTTGAAAGTGGAGCACTCGACTTGAAACTTTGACCTCGGGGAGGGATTTTTTTTTTTTTCTCTGCAGGTAGCATCTGTAAGAGGAACGCTAAGAATTTGGTTCTGTAGGGATTAGAAAAATTCCAATATCAAATCAATCGTTGCTAGTGAAATAAATTGTCATTATCCAATAGAAGATAATTTGCTAGGGTGATTCTGAAAGATATAACCAACAGAAAAAGAACAGGAAAGAACCAGGAAGGAGTTTGCCCTTCTCTCTCTCTGGTGCCCCCTCCCAGGTGATAGCCTAAGGGGAAGCCACAGGGACAGCTTGTCACCACAACACAAAGGGGGAAGGGTGGGTTTGAAGCCGAGAGACCGTGTCTTAGTAAATTACAAATGGAGAATTAAAGATTAATAAGTAATTTACCTGGTCCTCAAAGAATTCTCATTTTAGTAGGACAGAAAAATAGGTAATCTAATACTGTAAAAAAAAAAGTATAAAAATCTGCATAGGAGAAATCCATAAAGTGTTCATTTTGAATAATACACATGAAAATATATGTAACTTTATTAAGACTTATATTGGTATATTTCTTCTTCATGGGAAAATAATAACTACTTAATAATTATAGGGGTTAAATCTAGGCCAAACCTTAAGAAATAATTTGACTCTGTTCCAAATCTTCATTCAAATAAGGGATTCCCATGAGCTTGCTTGGGGTCACTTAGACGGTAGAGTGGGGAAGGCGAGCGAGAACTCCACTCTGCCTCACAGCACAGAGTGCCTCTGAAGCCAGACAGAAAATAACAACTTTACTTCAATTTTTAATTTAAAATCACTGATGGCACCAAATATTTCTAACACAGTACGATACTGCATACAAATAAAAGTGGTGTAAGCTGGACAGCTAGAGCTGTTTATTTTTAAATCTTTTTTATCTCTTTGACAGGATCATTCTAGAAGTGCCAATCTGATGACGCTTACATTATCCTGACCTGCTATCCTTTCTTTAGTTTGAGTCTGTCTGTATCTGAAGGACATGTATAGCTAGAACACATAAACAAATACATAATAATCTTCCCTAAACGTATGCCTTAACATATTTTATCATAGGGGCACCTGGGTGGCTCAGCTAGTTAAGCATCTGACTTCGGCTCAGGTCATGATCTCACCGTTCGTGGGTTTGAGCCCCGCATCAGGCTCTGGGCTGACAGCTTACAGCCTGGAGCCTGCTTTGGATTCTGTGTCTCCCTCTCTCTCTGCCCCTCCCCTGCTCACACTCTGTCTCTCAAAAATAAACAATAAACATTAAAAAAATGTTTAAAGAATATTTTATCATAAAGCATCAATTACTAATGTATATGTGTATATGTGTGTATATATTTGTGTGTGTACAGATATCTATATACATATATGTATACAGATATAGTGAAGAGCTAATGATCTATGTCTTTTCTTTCTCCTATCACAATTCTTTAAGTAGTATATCCTTCATATTTGAGGGACTGTGTGGCTCTGTGCTTAAGAGCATGGATATTGTTAGCACCGGACATCTAGCTAGAACTCACTAGCTCTTGTAAAATACGTCAACTGCCCAAAGCTTGTAAATATCATATAAAGATGCTGCTTCGTTTATTCAAACCTTTCTTCTAGTCAGCTGCTCAGTTCACTTATATGTGCCTTTTTATTTAATTTTAATGATAATACAGATGTTTGATATTCTTCAAAATTCAGATGAATGAATCTATTTATTAATAGAATAAAGTTGAATTCTTACTTTTCTGTTACGGGATTACTTCTTTTCTGGGTTTTGAGCATGTATTTAGAATTAGAATTCAAAATTCCCATAAAAATAACAAAATGAAACACACTACAATTTGGAGTTGACCAAATGCCCTTTTGCGAGGAGTTGAATTGAGACTCTTAATGACTTTATTCTAATGTCCTTGCCTTCAGTTCTGTCCTTGGAAGCTAGGCAGTGGAGACATGTCAGAAGGCTGTCTAGCATCTCTCGTTTGTGGTTGTAACTCTGGGGCCCAGGTAGAGATAGCATGCCTCTGGAATGAGATACCGAGGTACCCTCAAAAGGGGCTGCACATATTTCTTAACTGAGAAAAGAGAAATAGTGAGGACTTAGTCTGAGAACATATTCCCCAGGAAAGTTTTAGTGATTCCAAAAGAATAGGAAAAGGGAAACCGTATAGAAATTACCATGTGCTAGGCACTATTTTAAGAATTTTATGTTTCTAACTCATTTAATCTTCATAAAAATCCTGTGATGTTGGTATTACTGACACACGGTTGGCAATAGGAGAGACAGAATTCAAACCCAAGAGGCTAGACTCCAGTAACTGTGTACTTATCCACACACACTAGTGTTTTCCAAATACTAGAAAAAGCATTTCCTACTTCGCAGTCCCTGTGCCGATTTGTCTAATATGTTAACTTATTTGTTTCCTGACATTTAAAGTAATATAATCAGACAGTATAAGTACTAGTCTCATCTCCATTTTATAGGTGGGAAAATGGAAAAACAGGGAAGCCAAGTGAGATTCCCAAGGAATCTAGTAAAGGTGGAACATTAGGACAGATCTCTATGTCCAGAAATGTGGAGTCAGAGTTTCTAGTGGTAAAACTTAGGGTTGGCATTTTCTCAAGCATTCTGAGCATATTTTGTAGATACTAAAGTTTGAAAATCACTGTCAAAGGTCAAGATACCTCTAATTTAGAACTGGTACGAATCCTTTTATTTTACATTAGAATAGCACCATTTACATACATAGACCACTTTTAATCAATAGTTAATTAACTCAACATATTTTAATGAACTGCTGTGTCTCAAGCACTAGGCTAAATTCTTACGCTAGGAAATTGAGTAAGAAATTGCCCTTGCTCTGAAGGCCATAAGAAAATAGTAAGAAAACAAGATAGAAAAAATATGTACTTATAATGTAATGTGGAAAACATTATAATAGAGGCTCTATTAAAATGCTGTATGGTTAGAGAGAAGAGAATACCCAATTAGGCCTGGGAGTGTCCAGGAAAATTCACAAAGAAAATCACATATAAACTGAATCTTTAAGAATTCATAAGAGATGAAAGAAAAAAAAAGGCTTTCCAGGGAGAGTGCAAATCAGGTGTCAACATATTGAAATATGAAAGAATGTAGTTTGTTTAAGTTGCTCTGGGCTATTGAACAAGGATAGGTGCATAGGTGTGTAACTGAGAGCAGCAGAAGATGTAACTGAAGTAGGGATGGAGATCGAAGGCATTTTTCATGGAACAATTGTTGTATTTTGTACCAGCAAATTTTTGCTGCAAAAAATGGAAAACACAACTCAAATTGACCTATTGATGGTAAAGATGTTTATTATTTCACAAATCTGGAAATTCTACATTGAATGTTGACTGGTTCATGGCCCAACGGTGTCATCGAGGTCCCAGTTTCTATCTCCTCACTGTCCCATCCAGTGTTTGCTTCATCCCGAGTCTGGTTTTTCTTCTCATGATCGTACCCAACCATGACCAGTGTTACAATGTCCTACATAGTGAAGTGAGTATTTCTATCTCAACAAGCCAGGAAATCATCCTAAGATCCATACTTGTTAGGTCGGCTATTAGGTAGTGTATTAGCTACCTGTTACCATGTAACAAATAACCTCAAGACTTAGCATCTTAAGACAATAAATATTAATCATCTTGCATAGGTTGTATGAGTCAGGAATACATGAGTGGCGTAGCTCAGAGCTTCTGGCTTGAGATCTTTCATGAAGTTGTAATCAAGATGTCAGTTGGAGCTATGAATGTCTGAAGACCTAGCTGGGTGAGAGGATCAGATTCCAAGATGGCTCATTTGCATGGAGGGCAAGTTGATGTGAGCGGTTAGCAGAAGGATTCATCTTTCCAATGGTCTGACTGAATGTCCTGAGTGAATGATGCAAAGAGAGCAAGGAAGAAGCCCCAATGTCTTTTATTACCTGGCCTCTAAAGTCACACTCTCATTTCTGCAATGTCCTTTTGGTTATACAGGTTATCCCTATTCATTGAGGGAGAAGACTACATTTCACAATTTATTGCAAATGCTTTCTTGTGCCTTGAAATTTATTTTATGAAAAATTTTTAATGACGATATTGTATTAATATCATACAGATATACCAATTTTACCAATTTTCTATTCCTGGCTATTACAGGTTATTATTGTTACTATTTTATAAATCAAATAGTTATTGATGATAAATATATGTACACAGCCCTAGTTTTTTTCTTTAGGTTAATTTTCTAAGTTTTTTTTGGAAAAAATTTTGATAAGTATGCTTAATTGTCTTTCATGATGATTTTTTAAAAAATTTTTTAATGTTTTACTTTATTTTTGAGAGAGAGAGAGAGAGAGACAGCATGAGCAGGGGTGGGTCAGAGAGAGAGGGAGACACAGAATCTGAAGACAGGCTCCAGGCTCTGAGCTGTCAGCACAGGACCCGACGCGGGGCTTGAACCCATGAACTGTGAAATCATGACCTGAGTGGAAGTCAGATGCTTAACCGACAAAGCCACCGAGGCGTCCCACAAGATGATTTTTTAAAATCATTTTCAGATCTACACATAGCCCTAGATATTATAATTTGTAAGTAACACCAATCTCATAAAACTGTTTTCATTTTAATTTATTTTTTCATCATTGGTGAGGATAAATATTTTTCATGTGGCTAATGTGTATTTGCCTTTCCTCCATTATTAGCTATTCATGTTCACATCCTCGGTTCTTTTTTTATTGGGGTATTAGTTATGTTCTTTCTTCTTAATTATTTCAAAGAGCACTTTTTATTAAAAGACTAGATAGTTTTGCCATTTATTCTGCATTTTAAAACAAAATTTTCATTTGCCTTTTATGTGTATTTATGAAATTTTAGTAAAGGAATATTTAATTCTAATTTATCATAATATATTTATATTTTCCATTATGATGTTTTTGCACTGGCTCACATGCACATTTGACTAGATTTTAAACTAAATCGGTGAACGTTTATCTGCCTTTTTACATTTAACTCAACAATCCAACTGGAGTTTATTTTGATGTACAAGGTGAGTTAAGGACATATGTTTTTCTAAAAATAGATAAATTGGTAAAATGTAGAAAAGTAAGTTTGTATAAACTTTTCTTAAGTAATAGAAGAATTTTGAGTCAGTAATCCTGCTTCTTTGTCTTCTTACTCTTGGTCATTGTAATCTTACTTATATAGTTTTATTTTAGGGAAGTAACATGCGACCAAGATATACATACAAAGATATGCGTAACATAATTTATTAATAGCAAAAATTAATATACAACAATAACGTTAAATAGTTGGTAAGTTAAAAATTACAATAAGAACTATGTAACAAGTGAAATCAGGTATTTGCATAGCACTTAATTATGTTGAAAAACTTCTTAAGATATAATCTTAAGTAGAAATAGCAGGCTACAGAGGTGTTTGTGCAGTATAATCTACCTTCCATAGATTACATTCAAATTATATTATTTTTTATGTTTTTTATTTTTTTTATTTTTGAGAGAGAGAGAGAGAGAGAGAGACAGAGCACGAGCACAGGAGGGGCAGAGAGAGAGAGAGAGAGGTAAATACAGAATCTAAAGCAGGTTCTAGGCTCTGAGCTGTCAGCACAGAGCCCCATGCAGGGCTCAAACGCACAAACCTTGGGATCATCACCTGAGTCGAAGTCAGACACTTAACTGACTGAGCCACCGAGGTGAGAGACAGGTCCTCTGTGTGGTGATGAGAGAATTAAGAAGCAGGTGGCTACAATTCTCCAGGAGCCAAAGCACAGGTCTCCCGGCTCAAGCCTCTCTTATTTTGCTACATGTCTGATAACAGCAAGCACATACAACATAGTATTCTGCATCTTGACAGGTCATGCGCCTGCAGTGTATTCCATCCTGGGTCACGAGCACATCTGGCACCAGACAAAACATTCTTATCCCTGGCCTGGCACCCGTATGATGTCATTCTGGAGAGAAGGAGCAGTCCTGGCGCTTTCCGACCTGGGATGCAACTGCTTTCAGTTCCTTGCTGCTCCATCCCTTTCCTTCAGGACATTCTTACAGTGCCTCTGGGTTTTTGTTCTCCAACACCCAGGTGCCCCTACATTCAAATTATATTGTATTTGAGATATGTTCTGTGACTTTTGGTTTTCCAACATGACTGTGTATTGCAACATCAAATTTAAAATATGATGATGATTTTTGAAGAATAAATATGTAATTATAAAACCCAAGGGAAATAACTTTTTCCTTTCAGACGTAACTTTGTAATGATTAATCATGAGTTTCTTTCTGATTTTGGGTAGCCTCAAGTGCACATACCTAGGTTTAGTCACCGTAATAAGCAAACAAGCGTGTCTTGCAATTGTAATGACAGAAGTATTTATTAACTCATTAAAATTTATGATGAAACATAGTCAGTGGTAGTTTCCGAAATGATTCCTGAAGTTCCTTCAAGTAACAAAACAACGGAGGTTTTTATATTGGAAGCTTCTGTAAAAAATGATAAAATCTGGTTAGCACTAGAAAGCAGGATTGTTCTCATGTTCAAATATATTCTATAATTGGATTAACTTTGCTTTCATCCGACCTGCTTTGCTTTTCATGGAATTTTTTTCATGAAGATACTTCTAAATATTTTTTTTGTTTCTTTCCTTGTAAATTCAATGCCTTACATTTTATATAACATCACTTATATGTGTACCATCAAAACAAATGTTAAATTCTTATATTTACTGCCACAATGACCTACACATATGAAGTAGGAAGTAAATGTTAATGGGTTAGATTTTAAATATATATGACCATATTCAGAGCGAGCTTCGGAGGCAGCTGCACAGACCCCTGCCCTTAGAGGGATCCCACCGTTGGTTTAAGGTCATGCTGTTGGGGTCTTAAGATTTTAATAATTTTTGGAAAGGGATTCTGCATTTTAATTGTGCACGCGATGCTGCTAATTATGTAGTTGATCCTGACAGTATAGGCTGGGAAATTTTTGGAGTCAGCAAGAATAATGTCACAACTACAACTACATCTGACCTAAGCTGAAAGAGGAAATTTAAGGAGGGGCATATATCAGATGTTTTCAGTGAGTGGATAACTTCAGGTGAGGCAGGTAGTGCTACTTCCCACTCTGGCTTTGTTCTCAAAGTTTGGAAACTAAAGTCTGAAGTAAATATAGATGGAATTAATACAGATTTTAGTAGAAAACAAAACAGCTGCTCATTTACATTAGGAGTAAAGAAAAAAAGATTTCAAGGAGGTTGCCATGATTATATTTCTGGGGGGTTGTACTGGATGATTGAGAATTTGAAGAAAAGACAAGTGTTTCTGCCTCATCCATTACTATTGGGCAACTACTACATTAGACTCAGCCACAGAAAGATAAGGTCTAAGTAAAGGGGATTCAGATACCACTTAAAATCATGCTTTTACCCACCTAGTACATCACATGGCACATAGGTGACACCATGTTTGATAAATGTTGGATTAGTGAAGGAATGAATAAATAAATGGAATACTCTTGCTTTGGAGGAGCTCAGAGTCTCTAAGAGAAGTATGAATCATGTCGCATATGTAAGACAGTTGGAGAAGCAGAGCTAACTGGCACAGGTGAAGGGAAAGTTTCACAGCAGAGTGTGAATTCCCAAGGATGAGTTGGAGTTTATCAGGTGGAGGGGGGAAAGGACTTTTCCAGGCAGAGGGAATCATTGCAGACTCTTGGAAGAGGGGGAGGACTTGGTGTGTTGGGGGGTTGGTGTGGTGAGGGAAAAAGTTCATGAGGGAAGAGGAGCTTGGTGATGTCATTGACCAGGTGGGTAAAGAGGAGGTTTATTTGTATGCAATATCAAGAATAAAATGAAGGCTAATGAGAAGTTTTTAAAAGGAGGGATGTTTTTGAAGTTTTTATGGCTCTCAGTTTTCTGGCTCTAACTGTGTACTCCTGAGCACTTTGCTTTTTGGTTTATATGCATTATCTCATTCAAATACCTACCCCCCACCCCCACACACAATAAGCTAGTGAAGTAATTCTCTTATCCCCAGTTTACTAATGAGTAAACTAAAGACTGAAGAATAAACTTCTCAAAGGACATCCAGATCATAAAAGGCAGTAAAATGCAAAGTAGCAAAAAGGTGACATTCACCTACATGAGCATCTACGCATGTCTGGGCAGTCCAAGAGCAGGCCAGTGCAGAAAGGCATGCTATGAATGGAGCGTACATTTTCCTTCCCTGCACATTGCATCCGCAGCCATCACCCCTGTTTCTGCACACGCTTTCCTTTTTGACAGTTTACATTGTACACCTAACTTGAAACTCCGCCTTGCTCTTTGAGGCCACAGCTCAAATTGCTTTATCAAATTTTAAGCAACTATGTACAATGCTGTTCTGCACAGAGAGTAGACATTTTAATCTACATTTTAATTTCATTTTGTTATCCTCCAGGGTCTTACTTGAATGCCATCTTTTACTTGACTAATTCATTGTTCATTTGTCGGTGTGACAAAGTATACCCAGTGCTCTCTATCCAATCTCTTCTTTCTTACTCCTTAAAGACCCCGGGCAGTTCCGGGGATACGTGAGGAAACAAGAGTGGTGATGGCTGAATAATTTTTAAATTAATGCCTTAGTAATGGCAATCTGGTCGGAAGGATTAGAGGACAAGAGGATTGTCTTGAGAACTCATTTGCATAGTTAGATGACTCTGCATGTCTGTGTGTGTGTGTGTGTGTGTGTGTAGAGGGTTGTTGTGAAGGCTTTATCATTATAAAACTATAATGAACAACATATTCGTTAAATCTTTCCACCTCTCATTTCAAGAGAACAGCCTGCTTTCTTGAAATAAATCTTTTGCAACACTTTTCCAATTTTTAGCAGCAAAGATCTCCGTAAGGGATATCTCCTGGTGAGGGAGTCAATAATTTGTCCGTCCTGAATATTTGCCAAACCTCTATTCCTCCTAAAATTGATCTATTAAACAAAACCAGGCCTAATACAAGGACTCTGAAGACGAAGGACTTTCAGATCCTTACCAAAATGTTGTTTTCTTCTAAAGCTTTGTTTTCATCATTTTCAAGGACATGTCACTTACAATACCTGTACTTTGTAGCAAAATGTCATTTATTCCGGCTCCATTAATCAGTCAAGCCAGACAGTTTCTGGCTGTAGTTAACCTCTGAAAGCAACGATGGTGAGCAAGTGATAGGATAAGCATATTTCCAAAGTGTTTATCCCACCTTCTTTAGAAAGTCATATTTTAGAACACTTCAAAAATTTCTATTTCTAAAAAGGTATCTTGTTTGGGGATTATTCGAATTTCTTAATGTCACAGTTTCAAGACAATCTTTGACAGCACCAGACAAAGACATGGACATCTGAGCTGTGCTCTTTACTATTCCGTAGCTTTGCATAAATCAATAAATATGCCTTATCTATTTCTTCTTCATTTTTAAAGGACATATTGTTTACCTCCCAGGATTGTAGTGAGAATTAAAAAAATACCTGTGAAAACCTCTGAGCAGTAAATAATATTAATTAAAGGTAAGACGAAAACATATGACTTCTCTGAGACGTTTTTCAACACCATGAAGAATTAAGCACTTATGTATTTTGGTCCCAGAACTTTGACATCAATAAATATTGCTTACTGCCGCATTACTATGTCAGCTTTGTATTTTTCTGGCTCCCTAGTTTCACCAAATTGCTTGAAGGCAAAGCTCATTGTCTTATTTGTTTTCATCCTCAAAAGCTAATTCATTTAGTAGGCACTGTTATAACAGGAGCTGATAAAGCAAATGGAGTTGAGTAAATAATAAAAGTGGTGGACTTTGTGTTTGATGCTTTTCCAGCTGCTTTTAGAGATTGTGTGTGTCTGTGACCGCTCTTTCCGTTTCTCCCTCTATCTGTCTACCTTTGATGAGTCTCTCAGGCAGGTGCTTACTCATTCCTTATAAACTGGTACACCGTTTAGGTTGTATTTGCATAGTTTCAAACTTTCAAAAGAAGAAAACTCTGAATTCTCCAAAATGAGTATACAAAAGTGTAAATTCAGGCAGTATTTTGAGGAGTGAAAGTCAGAAAGGGTATTTAGGTGTTAAGAGAACTGAAAATTATACCTAAAACGTGGTCACCTTTTCCCAAGATTCCTCCTGCTTTTTCGGGTATTCCAACCACATATTCATAGCATCAGTTCTTTATTCAAAAGATTTTGGTGAAGCCGATTATGATAATGTAATTAAAATGACCCCAAAATGAAGAATTAAAAAAAAAAAAAAGAAATGATAATGAAGCATGAAGTTCTAATTTTAGGATTACAGGAAGGAAAAACATAATGTAGATATCTGTTTATCGAGAAATATGTATGGCTAAAAATACAAAAGCTGAACTTTTAAAGTATGAACTTAATAAAAGGATATTCCCTATCAATTTTTCTATAGTTATAACCTTTACCATCAGTTAAAATAGGTTTGTGGACCACAGTTTGCAAAAAATTTATGGCATGCACACACAAAATTGTGATAAACACTTTACATTTTCATTTTCCTCAAAAAATAATTAACCGCAGGTGTATAGATATCAGACTTCTAATTTTCTAGACACTTTGTTGTTGAAAGAGCAGGCATTTCACTTATGTAGACACTTTTGGGAGTATATTTTGCTTGTAAATTGAAGGACATAAAAGTTTAAAATGCTAGGGAACACATTTTAGTCCATTTCAAATATTAGAACAAGTATGTGAATGCTTTAGAAAAGTGCTCTGTATTTTGACAGGTAAGAGATAAGTTGTACAAAGCACTGAAAATGAAAGCAAAAATCTTTGTTAAAGAAGAAAATTTAGTAGGTTATTGAGAGAAAAAAATAAAGCCCCTACAAAATTTTCACGGTGCTTTATTTTTAAAGTCCATCCACTTAATAATTTTAATTCACTTCTCATCTCAGTAAGTGGGTCCTGAAGAGACAGTAGGGTTTATTTTCAATTTGACACATCATCAGTGTATTCACACAATGTCAATCTATGTGGTGTCAGCTGTTCTAACATGGCTATTGTCCTAGGTGTCTATTCTCAAAACCAGAACAAAATGAATAGAAATCAAACAAGTATAATTGGGACAGGGTTACATTTTTCAAAATTGGACATAGGGTTGTTATTAAAACACTTAATATTTAAAAACCTCTTGAAACTAGAGCAAACATAACACTAAGAATCACATGCTAATAAAATGTTTAAACATCTTAATCTTATTTATTTTACAGAAGTAACTACAGTTTTGAGAAGTGAAAAAACTTGCCCAAGATCCCAGTTTCCTTGTAGTAGAGATAGAGTAAGAACTCAGTTGTTCTTTTTACCAATCCAAAACCTTTCATGTGATGGAAACTTATGAAAGAAATATAAAGCACATCTGGAAAGTGTACATGGTAGAATGCCAAAAGTGCTTTAAAATTACAATAGAAATATAAAACACATTAGTGACAGTCTATAATTTGCTCTTAAAACAAGATGGTATCAACCAGAAGGAAAAAGAATGGGCAAATCCAAGGTAATTCTCTAGAAAAACAAACAGACTTGCCATTTTTGTTTAAAGGATAAGAACACAATAGGAACAAAGCTGAAGCCTACATTTTTAAGCTTGTTGTCAAAATACTTATGGACTTACTTATTGAGACTGATCAATTCAAGGGTTGGAAACCACCACTAACCGTGAAAAAAACCTTGCGATTTCTACTTTGGAAGATGGAGTAACATGAAGCTAGATTTACCCTCCTACCAGAAGCAAATAAAATACTGGACAAAATATATGAAACAACCACTTTAAAGTCGTTGAACATTAGGCAAGTAAAGGATAGTTATCTTTGAGAATGGCAAACAAATGAGGTGAACCCTATTATCACTCCAATTACTGCTTCGAGAAAAATTACAGGTAATAGCTCTGGGATAGAAAACCTAGGTAGAGTCTGGTAGTCTTCAAAATATGGAGATAGAAGTCTGGGAAAGCCAACATGTCCAGAATTCTCCGAGCAGAGAAGAGAGAGTTACACAAAGAGAGAACTTGAGATCTACAGAGCATGCCCTTGAGAGCTTATCTGAGAACTGAGCAGTGCATGCATGTGGGGAAACTGAGGCTGGGAAAGAGCCACCTGTAAGGATTAGAGATAAAAGTGATTTAACAGGTCTGGAAATACTACCTGTTCTCAAAATGGAACAGCCACATGGAAAACTTCATAGTTCTCAAAACACTGGTTAGGGTAGGGTTTTTTTTTTTCCTTCTAGGACAAAATTCGCCTGAGATTAAATGTTGTTCTGATTCTGCCTAACAGTGTAAAGGAAAGAACTTTAAAAAAAAGAAAGAAAATAAAAGGAAAAAAATCAAGCGGTTTCCAAGCTACTTAGCTGAATCTCAAAACAAAGCTCAGGATTTAGTTTTAGAATTCAAAATTATCTAACAAAGTAAAATTCAAGGTGTCTGACAGCCAATGAAAAATTAGCAGACAGACATGAAAAGAAGTATTAATGTACAATGCATTATGAGGAGATAGATTATTCATTCAAAATCTATTCAGAAATAATATGGATAATTGAAGTAGTAGAGGACATCAAATTATTATAATTGTCTTCCATTTGCTGAAGAAGACAGACCTAAGATGAACATGCTAACTAGACAGATTAAAGGCATAAAAAAAGACCAAAATCCAAGTACTAGAGGTGAAAATTGTTATACATGAAATAAGTGCACTGGCAGATTAGATATTGCAAAATATTTAGCAGTGGCAACTGTACAAAATAAAACACACAGTAAAAATGGGAAAAAATAAACAGTATGACTGAACTGTGGGACAAATTTAAGTTGTCAAACATATATGTATTTGGAGTTTCTGCAAAGGCTGGAGGTGATTTTTAAAGAAGTGATGATTTAAAATTGCCCAAGTTTGAAGAACACTATAAATTCACTGATCCAGTAAGTTCAGTGAACCTCAAGCATAATAAACGTGACGAAAAGTATGCTGCAACTTTTCAAAATCAAATTCCCTAAAACTTCAGGTTAAGAAGTATTCAGAGGTGAACAAAACCTTACAGAAATGAAAAAGATAAGGCTGATAAAGATAAGACAGATGTTTCATCAGACGAATGAAAGCTAGCAGACAGTGGAACAATATCTTTAAAGGGCTGAAAGAAAAAAATAACTGACAATCTAGAATTTTTTATGAAACAAAAAAACATTTCCCAAACTAAGGCGGAATAAATATTTTTCGCACACATAAAAGCTGAAAAGATTAATCATCAACACTATAAAAAATATTAAAAATCCTCCAATCAGGATACCATATGGAAACTTGGATGTACAAAAAGTAAAAAGTTTACCTCTAAATAACTTTGAAAATGTGAGCTACATGGGTAAAAACGTATCTAAAATATAAATCTCTTTAATCAAACATTTAAAGCAAAAATAATAACAATGAGTTGTGGAGTTTAGAAAATTTGTAGAAGCAAAATGGCTGATATCGTCACAAAGTCCTGGAGGGAAGAAATGGAAGTACACACTTGCGATGTTTATATACTATAAGTAAAGTAATAATAATCCTTGGAGGCTAAAAAAATATATTTAAACCAGAAAACAACCATAAAGTCTAAAGTAACATGGCAAAGAATTACTGCTAGTAATCCAACAGAAAAGATAAAATGGAATTATAAAAACTACTCAATTAATACAAGATAAGTCAGAAGGAGAGGGAAAGGGGAAATAAAGAATAGACAACAACTAGGTAACAAATAACAGGAGGATAGATTGAAGCCTAGTCATATCAAAAGTCATGCTAAATATAAATGGGCTAAATTTTCTTCTTAAAATAGATTGTTTGTTCAATTAAAAAAAAAAAGCCTGAACCATATGCTGTGCATAAGAAACTCACTTGAAATATAATGACAAAAAGAGCTTTAAAGTATGAAAAACAATATACTCTGCTAATACAAATTGTAAACAACCTTGAAATATTATATTAATATCAAACAAAGTGGATTTCAAAGTGAATGAGAATTAATTCATAATTTAAAAACTGTCAATACATCAACATAGAACAATTCTAAATTGCACCTGAGAGCTTCAAAATAGATGAGGCGACAACAAATAAAACTGCTAAGAGAAATAGACAGAGTCACATTTACAGAAAAGATTTCAGTAACCCTCTCTCAGTAACTGATAGAAAAGGAGGCAGAAAATCAGTAAGATTATACACCTCTTAAATGACGTCGTGAGCCACTTGACCTCACTGAATTTATATGGAAAATAAGTCTCTATAATTGAAAAAATATTCAAGTAATACTATTGAATTAAATTAGTAATCGATAACAGGAAGACTTTGGGGAAAGTTACTAAATATTTGGAAATTAAATCACATAATTTAAAATAACCTATGAGTGGGGCACCTGGGTGGCTCAGTCGGTTAAGTGGTTAACTTCGGCTCAGGTCATGATCTTGTAGTTCATGAGTTTGAGTCCTGTTTCGGGCTCTGTGCTGACATCTCAGAGCCTGGAGCCTGCTTCAGATTCTGTGTCTCCATCTCTCTCTGCCCCTCCCCTGCTCATGCTCTCTCTCCCTCCTTCCCTCCCTCTCTCTCTCTCTCTCTGTCTCTTAAAAATAAAAAGAAATAATAAAAAATAAAACAAAATAAAATAGCCTAATGAGTAAAAGAAGAGATAAATAAGAAATTAAAACTTTTGTTTAACTGAAAACGAAAACAAATATCAGAATATGTGGGATGCCATTAAAGCAGCATTTTGGGGGAAATTTACAGTACTAAATGCCTATGTTAAAAAAGAAAAAAAAGTTTCAAATTAATGACCTCAGCTCCTACTTTAAGGAACTCTGGGGCACCTGAGTGGCTCAGTACGTTAAGCGTCAGACTCTTGATTTCGGCTCAGGTCATAATCTCACAGTTTGTGAATTCGAGCCCCCGCATCAGGCTCTGTGCTATGAGTGCAGAGCCTGCCTGGGGATTCTCTCTTTCTGCCCTTCCCTTGCTCTCTCTTTCTCTCTCAAAATAAATAAATGAATATTTTTAAAAAAATTAAAAAGAAACTCAAAAAGAACAAATTAAATGCAAATAATCAGAACAAAGGAAATTATAAAGATTATAAATAAAATTAATGAAATAGAAAAGAGAATTCCAGTGGAGAAAATGAATACAATTTTTATCTTCTTTGAACAGGTAAATAAGATCAGTAAACTTCTGTTTAGATAGATCAGAGCAAAAAGAAAGAAAACACAAATTACTAGTAAGCAAATGAGAGAAGTGAAGTCATTATTTATTTCAAAGATAGTAAAAAGATAAGGAAACCATGGGGTAGTAGTAAGATAATACTATGCATGGTGAGAGATTGGTAATCAACAACTTTATGACAATAAATTAAACACCTTGATTAAATGAACAAATTATTGAAAGACACAAACTAAAAACTTCACTTAAGAAGAAATACATGGGGCATCTGGGTGCCTCAGTCGGTTGAGTGTCAGACTTCAGCTCAGGTCATGATCTTACGGCTTGTCAGTTCAAGCCCCAATGTCAGGCTCTGTGCTGACAGCTCAGTGCCTGGATCCTGCTTCAGATTCTGTCTCTGTCTCTCTCTGCCCCTCCCCTGTTTGCACCCTCTCTCACTCTCTCTCTTTCTCTCAAATATAAATAAACATTTAAAAAATTTTAAAAAAGAAGAAAGGAATAATACAAATAGCTCTATGTTTGTTATAGACTTTCAATTTGTAGTTTATAAACTTCTCACAAAGTAAACTCCAAGCCCAGATGATTTCACTGACAAATTCTACCAAAAAACTAAGGAAGAAGTAATACTAATTCTACACGGAGTTCCTCAGAAAAATTGCATGACCAAAGACATTATAAGAAGAGAAAATTGTCTCTTATGAATATAAATGCAAAAATTCTTAATGAAATTTTAGTAAATATAACCTAACCATAGATAGAAGTCTAACACTTGATACCAAGTAGATTTTCTCTTTCCAGGAATGCAAATTTGGTTTACCATTGGAAATCAATCAGTGTAACTCACTATAGTAAGAGATTGCAAGAGAATAAAACATATGGTCACTCAACAGACTAAGAAAAAGCATTTGGAAAATTCATCATTAATTCTTGATCAAAACTTTCAACAAACCAAGAAGAGAAGGGGACTTCTTCATTCCAATAAAGGACGTATATTAAAAAACCTATAGCTAACATTATTCTTAATGGTGGAAGATTAAATGTTTCCCAACAAGATCAGAAACAAGGTAAAGGTATCTGCTCAGGCCCCTCCTGTTAAACATTTTCCTAGAGATTATAGTATGTACAATGGGCAAGAAAAATAAATAAAAGACATGCACGTTGGAAAGTGAGAAGTAAAACTGTTTTTATTTGGCATCTAAAAAATGTGAGTAGAGCTATTGAGTGAGTTTAGTATGATTAGCTTAGTGAAGTTAGTATGATATAAGTCCAATTATACAAGTCAATTTAGTTTTACTATGTTAGCAACATTCAGGAATTAAAAACTTAAGAATACCATTTATAGTATCATGAATAAATGTGAACTACTTAGGATTAACTATGACAGAAGATATATAGGATATATATATGAAAATACAGAGCATTGTGGATAGAAATTAAGACTCATAGAAAGAGATAAACCACATTCATGAATTATGGGTGAGAAGATTTAATTTTTCCCTTACTTTATCTATACATTCAACACAATTTCAAATGAAAATATAGTTGGTTTTTTTGGATAGAAATTAAATAAGCCATCTCTAAAACTCATATGGAGATGCAGAGGACTTTGAATTGCCAGAACAATTCGGAAAAAGAACATTGCTAGAGGGCTAATAATACTATCTGACTTCAAGTCTTATTATACACTACAGTCACCAAAACAGCGCGATAGTGGCATCAATATATACAAATAGATTAATGAAACAAAGTAGACAGTTCAGAAATAGACCTATACATATACAATCAATTGATTTTCGACAAAGTTTCAAGACAGCTTTCCTTTCCACAATTCAGTGGAATGCAGGCAGTGTTTTCAACTATTGGTCTTTGAAAAATCGGAGATTCATATGTAAAAAAAAATTCCCCAAAGCAAAAAAAAAAACCTCACTTTAGTCTATTCTCTGAACCCAGTAGAAAAATTAACTAAAAAATTTGGGGTAGAAATTTAAGGCAGAGCTAAAAACACTTTGTTGAATATGCCCCCCTGAGAGATGTGGCAGACTGTCACTATTGCATTTCATTTATTCTCAGACACATTTTTTTTTCATTTTTAAAAATATCTTTGAAATTTATTTTATGATTAAAATTGGTGGCAACTTATAGCTCCTGTCAGGTGGCAGTCCCCACATAGTTGTCACATCCTGCACGTGTGTGATTTTGATCATAGTTACGATTGTTTATTACAGTTCAGGTAATAGATGTATCTTAATATAAGTAATGTAACTTGACTTTGACCATATTTAGAATAAGCAATCTACATTTAATTTTGAATTTTATTTTTTCCAACAGCTGCAAATTAGTCTGAGCTAATTTTGGTGAATAAGATTGGGCATCCATCACTTTTAGGTCAAAAGTGATATAACTATATAGAGAGAGTACTTCTTGTTGGTTTAGAAACTGTCTCTAACAGCAATCCCAAAAAGAGCATTCCTAGCATATTTTGTGCGTTACCAGACTCACTTGAATCTGCATTCAGAACGTCATGAAAAGAAAGACAGTGTTTCTTCACATGTAAATATAGTGATATGTATACAAAACTTATTACTTAATCTTACATCAAGTAGTAATCATGTAATTACTAATTTTATCCAACCAATGAAAAATCAGTGACTACTCCATAGGGTCATCCTAGGAACCGTAGGGAAGATGGTACTCGTCAATAATAATGTCAGTCATGGATGAAGTGGTATTTTGTAAAGAATATAGTTTTCAAGTATTTAGAGACATTTGTTACCTCATTCAATCGCTATAAAACCCCTGTGTAAAATGCATTATGATACTCATTTTCTAAAGGAGTTAATGCAGAAGCAGGTTAGATAACGTTCCCAGCGTCACTCAGTACTCAGTTAAGGAGAACTAAGCCCTGAACTTCAGTGTGACTTGTGAAACTCTGATCTTAAGCAACTTTCATTTAATAAGGGAACAAGTGATAAATGCCATAGAATAGGCTATGGTTTCAGGAGATCACATCTGGAAGGAGTTAAAAGAGAACATTGTATGAAGTTAAATTTTTATTAGTTTTTTTTATTTTAGAGAGAGAGCCTGCGAGCAGGGCAGAGGGTCAGAGGGGGAGAGAGAGAGAGAGAGAGAGAGAGAGAGAGAGAGAGAATCTCAATCAGGCTCCACGCTCAGCACGGAGCCTGAGGCAGGGCTCATCCCACGACCCTGGGATCGTGACCTGAGCAGAAACCAGGAGTTCGATGCTCAACCAACTGAGCCACCCAGGCATCTTCTCGTGAAGTTAAAATTGTAATTGAACTTCGAGGCATCTGGGGTTGGCTCAGTTGCTTGGGCATACGACTTCAGCTCAGTTCATAATCTCACAGTTTGTGATTTCGATCCCCAGGTCGAGCTCTCTCCTGACAGCTCAGAGCCTGGAATCTGCTTTGGATTCTGTCTCCCTTTCTCTCTGCCCCTCCCCCACTTGCACTCTGTCTCTCTCTGTCTCTCAAAAACAATGAATAACCATTTTTTTTAAATTTTAATTGAATCTTAAATTATTTCAATAGATATATCTAGAAGGAAGAACCAGTGTAGTGGAAAGGGAATTATAGGAGAAAAGGCCTAGAGGTCATAAAATGTAGGACAAGCTTGTAGAAATTACATTTAACTCACTGATTTTATATCATAGGTCTTTGCCTAGAATGGAAGGTCAGGACTCCATCTTCTAGGGTCTAAACACAAAGGGAAGGGCCCTTTGTCTATTTAATTAGGTTTGAGTAGAAGAAAGGTGTGGACTTCAACAGCTGAGTTTTGTTTAAGAAACTTGACCTGGCAGTTGAATATAGTCTTGATTAAAGCAGTAAATCAGAAAGAAATAGTAAGAGGCTGGGCTATGATAATGGCTTTGAAAATGGAGCTACAGGGCGAATACAGGCAGAGTAGTGTATTTGCATGAGTAGTCAGTGTGCTACCAGAGATAATTTTTTTTTTTTTGAGAGAGAGAGAGAGGTGGAGGGAGGAGGTGTGAGACACTGGCCTTAAGAATTCCTAAAGTTAAATTCTGATAGGGAATAATTGATTTTTCTCTTGTACCCAGAGAAAGGTACCCTGTTGAAATAGTAATCTAGTATTTTAAAGAATATGCAGCTATAAAGAGATAATACATTCTTTCTGGATTATCTATCATCTATCTATCTAACCTGTCATCATCTATCATCTACTTTTAGTTTATCGGTTAAGGGCTGAAACCAGTGCTAGATAGACTTTTTTATCTCTGAAATTTCTAACGTATGTCCCTGAGCAAAATTCCCTTATTGTGTTTAGCTTAAATTTTCTCATATGCAAAATGGGGACATTAATGGCGCCTCCCAAAAGAAGTTATTATGATTAAATGAAATAACATATGTATCATAGTTATCATGGTCTTCTGCCAGAGTCAGCACTAAAACATATATGAGCATGCACATATTTGCATATTTAAAAATGTACAAATACATTTACAGATGGCCCATTGGTTCTACTGACTGTGTTTATTTCTTCTGGGGACTAATTACACTAGTGACCAAGACAGATTGTTGGAAATATTATCCTGTGGGAAGAGTTAATGTTTCATGCCTTGTCAATCCTCTTCCATTTCCTTTGGTGGTTACTTCCAGCTAAAGCACCGCAAATCCCCTAGAGCCTTCCCAGGACTCTCCCTCTGGCACTATCTTTGCATTGCTCAGACCTTCCTAATCTATCCCTTTCATCACTGGAATCACTGGATGTCATTCTCAAGTACTTAATAAGATAACTTTATGTATGTATACATGGATTACAATTGCTTAATGAGTTACTCTTTTCAGATGATGGATTTATATTTAACTGAACTTAAGAGTTTAAGATGATGGTTTTCTCAAATTTGGGTCTACATCAGTATCATGTGAGGGCAATAAAACACAGCTTGTTGAGCCTCAGTCCCATCAACTCTGCTGAGCAGGGCTGGAGTGAGACCTAAGGATGTGCATTTCTAATAAGCTACTGGGGGTTCTGATGTGGTTGTGTGGAGACCACACACTGAGAACCTCTACTTTAAGCTGAAGGGATGCTACTAGAAGGAGGTTCCAGAAATACAATTAGGTTACTAGGGGAGGCATTTGATGGTAAGACAGACTTTCAGTAGTACTTCTAGAAATTGTTGGAAATACCTTGATAGTCAAGTGACTTCTAGTCGTACATGCCTTTATTTATTTGTTTTACCTCCCTGGTGTCTGATGAAGATTTAGCTGTCCCAAAAATATATTTTATATTGGAAAACTTGGGAAAAAATTTTTTGCCATTATTAGTCCTGAGGTTTCTTTATGCCCCAGAAATTTTTGTGTGTACATACCACACTGACTTCTCAAATGCATGCATCTCAAATTGCAAGCATTAGCAATCTAGTGCCTATTTCTAAACACATTTTATTTAGATTTATCTTTGTTTTCTAAAATGTAAAAAAAATCTGAAAATAATCCCTGCATTCTTGAGTCTCCTCAGTGATCCATGTGTTTTCATTAGGATGGAAAGGATGAAAGATAAATTTGGAATTTGTATCACTTCATAAGAGAGCTATTGACATGGGAGTGCCCGGATGGCTCAGTCGGTTAAGTGTGTGACTTCAGCTCAGGCCATGATCTCGTGGTTCATGAGTTCAAGCCCCATGTCAGGCTCTCTGGTATCAGCACTGAGTCTGCTTCAGATCCCCTATCCCCGCCTCACTTGCCCTCTGGTGCTCTCTGTCTCTCTCAAAAATAATTAAAAATTAAAAATTAAAAAAAACCACAAATTAAAAAAGTGAGAGCTACTGACCTAATTCCCAAATCTTAGGGCTTATTGTTTTTAGTGTCCATGGTGAATACAGGTGAAATGAAAGGGAAATGCAACCCAGTGTTACAAGGTTGCCTTAATACTCTGAGTTGTTCAGATGATTGTTTCTTTGTAATTGTCCACATAATAACTTTAATTTTCTACTTTATTTTGCTTACATAGGCCTGGCTTAAATCCAACAACTGAATCCTTTAGGACAATTATCAGGAGTGTCTTGTAACAGTTAGCAATGGCCAAGTAATTCATATTTCAAAAAGTGAATAATTATATACACAGGTATCAAAAAATAGGCATTTTGAAGTACTCATTTGAACCCATTATAAACGATTGGCCAAATTATACTGAACATTCCTATACTGAATGCTCTCGTGTTGAGTTCCAATCCAACTCAAGCTTAGCTTCAAAGCCTGCTTTTGATCTCTAAACGCCTGCTGAAAATAGTTCATCTGCTGAGATCTGTCACACTAGCACACACTTCCATCTCTCCTCCCCACAGCAAACTCATATATCTCACCAGTCAATTCCCCTTCCGAAACATTCCTTTGTCTCCGTGAAATTTCATTTGTGTATTTGATACTACGACATGATTTCTTGGTGCACATCTGTATCTTGCCACAATTCATCATTTTAAAATGAGCTTGACTTATCTCGATTTAGTTTTAGATATTCTTCAGTGTTTGAATTTAATTTCCTGCCAATCCGCTCGCTTGTCTGAAATGTAGTAGATATGTTAAGAATAAATTATTTAAAATAATGGCTGTTAGATTTAGGTGTACATGATCACCTCTTTCATCCTTCCCTACTTTTGTTTTCTCTAAATCCAATCTGTTTATATCGGCAGTATATTATTACACCTAAGTCCTATCTTGCTTCTCTTTTGTGCATCTCTTCCTACATGTAAGAAACTGATTGTAGATATTAACAACAGAGATGAAAATACTATTTTTCTTTTTTTTTTATTCCAATCTGCAGTTTCTTTAAGCATTGGGTCCTTTTGCAAAGGGAATGATGGTCTCATTAGTTCTTTGTGGAAATGGCCTAAAGTCCTCAAAGGAAGAGAAAGCTGTAGGATGTATTGTTCTACTGGAAATATCACTGACATTAGGGATCTGTAGTCAATACTGTCAAACATACAGGTGGTTTTGAAATAACTTGAATCTTATGAACTTGCTCCTGTTCTTTCCATACCTTTCATACCTTGTGGATTCATATGAGCAAATGCTGAAAATTCACAGTAATTATAAAAATAAAGATTTTGCAATGATTTTAAAATAAAAGAAAAACCTTGCACTGAATTGACTGGTTAGGGTGTAGGAAATGTGATGACCATAAGGAAAGGCAAAAGGATTTTTTTGAAAGGATTTGAGTGAAAGCATTCTGTGTTGAAGAGGGATTAGGGGGAATATATATCGATCATAGGTTTTAGTTCTCTGGCCAGTCCTCATGGTTTTTATGTCCTCTGAAGACAATTGGTATAAGTATCTGAAAAAGGAGTTTGCACGTAAAAATCTCTATGTAAGGAATGAATTAATAGTTGGCATGGCTCAGATTTCTGGACCCATAGCTGGTGCTGCTGCATTCATGGTCTAGGACCATTTAGGGTCACAGGCTTTCATGATGGGGACAAGGCCAAAGCAAATAAACGCTAGAACCTTGCTGCAGGTAGTAACATTGGAGAGCTGTTGACTTTGGATGAGATGGTTCTCCAGGAGCTCATGCTTCACATAGGTGGAGTAGATTTGTGTTAGCAACACACAGAGCTATGATACTGAAGGCAAGACTAGATATTGAAAGTTGTAGGCTGCTTGTAAAATCATGAGGGGGACTGTACCAATGTGGAAACTTCTTTCCTAGGGAAAAATCATGCGCTGGGAGTCTAAAATGTGGGAGAGAGTTTAGTCCTGATCATTGACTCACTTATTGGAAATGTCAGCTTATTAGATTGGAAAATGGATGAATAGTGTTCTCTGGGAAATGTCATGTGTCCAGCTGGGATAGGAATGAAAGCTTGTAGATAGCAAGGTTTGCCCAGGTGCATCTGGCCAGTCTTTACCACACACTGAGTAGGACTAGACTGCACATTCTCTTTTTCATAAGAGGTGGAACATTCTAGCTCTCTGAACAGCCACAGGGGGGCAGAACAATACTGAGCCTATTTTGTGAGCCCACCAGTGCAGCAAGTCCACTGTGTATGCTGACTACTTCTTCAGAACCTGGTTCTCACGTGATTATATATGGAACCCCTTACTGAAACTTTCCCTTGCAACTTTGAAATTAAACACTATTTCAGGTATCAATTATCTTAAGAGCTTACCCATGGTTGGAAATGTGAAGAATCCATGGAATAAAAATGAAAACAAAAGAAGATAAAAATGATTTGTAAAAACAAAAACAAAAATCCCTGTGTGAGACTTTGCTGGTGAAAGAGGATACTCTTTGGCACCTGAGTGGTGGTGAGTGAGGTACCTCAAGCAACAATGTAAGGGGAAAAAAACCTCAGTAATCGAGATACATAATATTTTAAATCTATAAGGGACAAATACAAAATTTTAAATAAAAACTGGATCAATATTATTGATTTTTCTTCTTGCTTCAGTCTCCAATATGGCACTACTCCTAGGAATTATTTTGTCAAAATGCAGTGTAGATCAATTTGCATATACATTTGTGGGTGTTGAGTGGGGTAAGGAGTTCTACTTTAAGCTTTACCTCAGCAGAGAATTGACATACTCGGACTATGGAATCCAACATCTGGAAACAACTCTCTTGGAGGAAGCAAAACCATTAGTTTGGGTAGAATATTTCCATCTTTTGGGTGGCAGCACCATCAAAAAAACTAAAGATGAAGATAAGACAAATTATCAACCTGACAACAATCATTCAGGACACGTGGCTGGGAACGTTTTGAAACTTCTAGAAACATCCACGGAAAAAGCTGGGTCACCCTGTGTATTCTCAAGTAGAGGGACAATAAGGAAGAGATACACATACTGCTTTTATTTCCTTTGGGTAAATACTTAACACTAAATGATCTTAGAAGCAAAACAGAGAGAATGGGAAAGTCCAATAAGCCATCATCACCAACCTTTACAGAGAAATGAACATGTAAGCATCAATGGGTATTTTAAGTGATGATTCCCCCCACCATGTGCATGTCATGACAACATTCTATTTTATATTATGTATTCTTTTGAGCACTTTTTCTGAGATAATTTAGAAAGCTAAATAACTTTTGGGAATTGAATAAAAAACTAGGGCTATTTTTATAAAACAATCCTAGAAAAGCTAGAGAGATAATTGAAGATATAATATAATATTAATAGTGAAAAATGATCACACCTATAGTAGTCTTCCTTTAGTTATTTTTGAATACAAAACACCAAGTTAGTGTTTTTATAGCAATATATATTTGAAATAACATTTATTAGAAATAAATTAGAAAGACTATCTTATTTATATATCTTATAATTTATTAGAAAACTAGAAAGATATTTATTAAAATAACATGATATACAATATTCTTCAAGTTTAGGGTGAATAGGAAATATATATTTAGCAACATTGTCAGAATGACCCTGTGGGATATTCCACAGAAAGTTATGGAAAGAAATTGAAAGATGGTGTATGGTACATTCCCTGAAGAGAACATATATTAGTCTCCATTTCTCTGTATAAGTTATGCTGACATTATTGTTGTAATTTGTATTTGCTGGTTTCATTTGCATGTGGTCTAGTGTGGAGGGACCTTATACTTCACTCACTTTGTCCTTTTAATGTCTTTTGGCCTTGGCCTCAGAAAATTTTAGGTGGCTTCCTCAGCTCCTGGTGTTACAACTGTTTCAACAAAATATTGTTGAGTTCCTTAAAAATGTTAGACATCTCTCTGGACCAAGGATACACAAATATTAATAAGACATGTTCATTGCCTTTAGGAGTCAAATTCTCTCGAGGATATACAGCGTGATAAAGTAGCACCTATAATTCACTGTTAAGGGTTTGTAGCAATAAGAAACACAGCATCACTGAAGTATGAATGAATATTTAATCCGCTCACTCTCTTTCCATTTCCTCTTGTGGTCATATGTAATAATAGTGGCAAATATTAAGTTCTAGGGGAAAATTCATCCCACAGATATCTTGGAATATTTTTTAAACTCAATACGTTATGCCATGAAGCAATTTTTCAAACACCACCAACTTATTTTTTCAAATGTTCTATAATATTAAACACATTCTTACAGGAAAAAAAAAGAAACTATTTCAAAGGAATAATTCTATTGAAAGCATTAAAGAAAAAAGGACATGCTAACTTCTTCATCAGCATGGATCAGAAATTGCCATGATGAAATCCAATGTACTTTAGTATTTAGCCAACAATGTCTATAAATATGTGATTTATAATAACTCTCATGTATCAACTAATGAATGTTCAGCAGTATTGTCAAGTAAGAGAGTAGCCTTGAAGTATATGTTTGCGTTGTTGTAAAACTATCTTCTATTGTAATAATAAGCATTTCAGACTTAAGGAGAGATTCTAAGCCATAAGACAAAAAGGAAATCATTTCTGTTTTGCTGCTAAAGATAGTTTGCTTATGTTTACACAAGCACATGGCAGAACAGAGAACATTTTGACTCTCACATTAAAATTATCCTTTTTAACTCTCGTGTAGAGCGTATCTTGCCAATATGTTCAGAGATTAATGAATATTGCTGTACTCAACCAGGATATTACTAATACCTGGGACTATAGTTGTTCTAACAACTATAATAGGGTATCAAAACACATTTTTTCCCAACAATTTTTTTTAAGGAAAAGATCTTCTTACTGTTTGGAGGCAACAATGATGAAGCCATTCTGACAACAGCAGGGATGGAATCAGGAGGTGAAAGTCCTTGCAGAGCGATGTTCTCAGAATTTCCAGGTAGGTAAATGGGGCACCAGCAGAAGATCTCAAAAACCAGTGGTGGCTTTGTGGATCATTTTATTATATGCTTGTACAATAAAATATTTAGGAGAGGCAATGAAGTTCAGCCTTTCTATTTCTGTGAAAAATCGCCATTTGTTTCTTATTCACCTCTGCGTGCCTGGTAAATACAGAGATTGAATGACGTGTGAATGCACTACAAACTTAATTCTGTGCTTTACATTCTATGGTTACAAATGAGTGTCTTTCCAGGCTGATGAAGTCCAAAGAAGTCACTTCCAATACCTTTTTAGGTCTTCTGCTGCAGCGGGGTATTTGTTAAAAAGAAAATTAAAAGACCAGAGTTGGCAGCTTTACCCAGTGTCAGCTCCCAGCTCCGTAATAACTTAAGTTTTGTCTTTGTATCTCTAGTGAGAGGTTTAAACTCTTGATTAATTTAATTTTTGTTTAGGGAAGCAATACATGTGAATAATTTGAAGTGTTAACATATTGCTTATATGGAAAAAAAAGCAGTGCCAAATCTTCTATGCAAGTGCTCAAGCATTCTCAGTACCTCAACAGCAACTATTTCATATGGGGGTTCATTTCTTTGTTGGATTCCTCTAATAATTTAGAAATTCTACCTTACATTACACATGAATTTGCCTGCTTGCACCTTTTAACTATTAGCCATTTTTTTCCTGTAAAAAACAGAGATCTTTCTTTCTCTAAGCATTAGAATTTACTTCTTGAGCCTATATTTAACCCTCTTAAGTAATAGGTAAAGCACTTTAAGATGACATTTTTAGACCTTGAGGAAGGATTTTGATATTAAAGTCTGTATTTTATTTCATTGAAAAATTAAAAAGCAATCTCATATGAGTGTCTTTTAAAATAAAAATTGATATACAGCTTACAATAAAATTACGCTTTCTCATTTCAGACTATGAAAATCTTTCAAAACAGTTTATTTCATTAAAGTACTAGTAGAATGTCTTCTAATGTAGAACATTAAGTATCATTAGAAATGTACATTTTTACATCACTTCTAAAAACATTGCATTATTTTATTTTTCCTCTATGCTATAAAATGTAAACCTCCAGGTAAAATTTTGTTTTTTATTTCTAAAACCTTGAGCAATATTACAGTGGACTAAAATAGAGATTCAGATTTTCCAGCTGCATAGAATTTGTTCCACTAGATATTTAAATAAAGTAAGTCTACCACTGACACTTGCCAGTTATGGTATCACATGTAGTTTGGGAGTAAAATGATATTAGATGTGAAAAAATGGATTCTGCACAATCTCTTTTCTTCCCTCTTTCCCTCCCTTCCATCCCCCCTTCCTCCTTTTTTTCCTTCTCCTTCCTCTTCCTTCCCATCTCCTCCTCTTCCTCTCCTCCTTCCTATCTCCCCCTCTCCTTCTCCTTCTCATCTCCCCCTTCTCCCTCTCCTTCTTTCCTCCTCCTCCTTCCTCTTCTTCTCCTTCTTCCTTTTCTCTTCCCTTCCTCATTCCTTTTCCCCTCCCCATTTTTTCTTCTCCTTCTTCTTGTTCTTCTTGTTCTTGTTCTCCTCGTCCTCCTTGTCCTCCTCTTCCTCCTCGTCCTCGTCCTCTTCCTCGTCCTCCTCCTCCTCCTCCTCCTCCTTCTTCTTCTTCTTCTTCTTCTTCTTCTTCTTCATAGTTTAAGAGCAAGTCTTCTCTCTTGTTCCATGTATTTTTCAGTGTGTGTGAATTAAGGAGAATGTAAACATTACCTTAAATGAAGCAAGTACTTATCTGAGGATCATTGAACAAACCTAAACTAAATGACGTGGTCAGTTTTTCTGATCACTTTCCATTTATCATTTATCCGTGTAGTAAGAACTGAGTCATTGTCTTCAGAGTCAGCAGTTTCCAGACCTCTGCTTCTCCTCAAATTGACCTCTGTTTTTTTTTTTTTTCTTCAAATTGACCTCTTAAGGATAAGTTAGGCTAAGTGTACTGGCTATATAATTTGAAAACTCTTCGGCATTTAAGTAAATTGTTTTTCTCCTCTACAGATTTGCATTAGAGACCATGTCCACTTACACAAAAGGACAAATCATGTTGCATATGTTTCATATTTTTATCTATTCATTTTCTGAAGACGTCATTTTTATTTTGTAGTGTGGGTAAAATTTAATTATTAAGCATATTAGTATAGAATTTGAAATAAAACTTTTCCCTAAGGTTAAGTTAGCTTCATATAACACACACACACACACACGCACACACACACACACACACACTCACATGCATGCACACACATGCACATATATAATATAGTCCAAATAAATATTTGGTTAAACACATTTTTTACTAGAGAATATACTTTTCAAGTACTTATCAAACACTGATTTCTTCAAAAATCCAGAAATGCAATGAAATTATGTAACAAGTAGTTGCAAATTTCTAATTGATGGCTCTTTTCTTTTTTTCCAAAGAGACAAAAGAGTTTTCCTGGAACTGATTGGGGTCGTGAGGGTTGACATAACATAGCCAAGGGAAACACTTGCTTTGAATAGCTGACTAGTCACTTTTTTAAGGAGTACTCCCATTAGTGTTTTCAATTATAAATGGATTTATTTATTTAATTTTTATATATTTTTGAAAGACAGAGACAGAGAGAGAGAGGGAGAGCGCAAGCGAGGAAGAGGCAGAGAGAGAGGGAGACACAGAATCTGAGGCAGGCTCCAGGCTTTGAGCTGTCAGCACAAAGCCCGACACGGGTCTTGAACTCACAAACTGCAAAATCATGACCTGAGCTGAAGTCAGATGCTCAGCCAACTGAGCCATCCAGGTGCCCCAATGGAATTATTTAATAAATATGTTTTCTGATACCAAACCATATTGGCTCAAATTTAATTATTTAGATGTGTATATATTTTAAAATGTTAAATTTAGTATGAATCTATTTTAGCAAGTCTGGGAAATAGAGAAAATAAAATAAATCACCCCAATCCCATCCCAATAGTGCTGGTATTTCATCCTTCTATAACTGGTTCAATGTCTGATTTCTATTGGCCTTTCTATCACTCAGCCATTCTCTTCTGTCTATCTACAGCATCACAATCATGTCTCTTGTTTTGCTTATGTAATATAACCAAATATTTATCTTGGATTTTGCAAAATCTGAAAATTATGGATTTTCATATCTATATATATTTCACAGAGTGAATAGATTATGATTATTGAATGATGACTTACTGTTGGGTTTTTAGGATATCCCAAGGTTTTTTGTTCCTGTTGTTGAATCATAAACATACTTAGATAAAAATCATTACATATATAACTTTGGTGAGATATTCAGGTAAATGAACATGAGCTATTTTGTACCTCTTGATTACACAGATATAATATCATAAATATTTTAATAGTTTCTCATTTCTTATCCTTGGTTTTCTTGCTAATTGGTTAAAAGAGGTACTGCTCACTATAGTGAAATGATTTGTCTACTTGCTCTTGAATTTGGGAGATTTTAGAACTTCCAGGAAATTCTAGTTTCTTCACATAAACATTTGGAAAAATAACACTTTCTAAAAATGTTCTGATATTTAAATAAAATACAGTAAGTCTTTTAGCAATTGCCTATTTAGTGAGCCTTTGATTGATTGCTATTAGTATTAATTTATTCCAGTTTGCCTTTTTTAAATAAGATTGTAGTGATGCTGAAAGTCATCAGAAATACTGGGAGGAGATTCAGATTTCTTAGTGGTGTTGACACTTTCATGCCTGTTGTCCCATGGCCATGGGAGGGTACTAGCAGTAGACATTACTGAAGAGACAGGGATGACAGATCCAGGTTCTCTGGTCTTTTGTCCAGAAGTTTCCCTATCTAGGCCACTTTACATTGGTCTCCACTTTTTTTTTTGAAGTTTATTTATTTATTTTGAGAGACACACAGAGAGAGAGAGCATGAGCGAGTGTGAGTAGGGGCAGAGACAGAGGGAGAGAGAGAATCCCAAGAAGGTCCCACAATAGATCGTGCACAACCCAAAGTGGGGCTTGACAGGAGGCTTGAGGCAGGGCTCAGTCTCACGACCCTGAGATCATGACCTGAGCCAACATAAAGAGTCAGGATGCTTCACTGACTGAGCCACGCAGGCGGCCCCAGTCTCTGTTTTTAAAGACTTTACTGATGGACCGCAGCTCTTTCAGTAATTTGTTTTCACATCTCCAAACTGATGGTTATGTTATTTATTATTATTATTATTATTAATTTTAATAAGGGAGACATTTTGCATTCTTCAGTCATTTGCTTCACCTAAAGTTGTAGTTCCCTTTTGAGGCTGAAGGCTACCTAGAATTAAAAAAAAAAAAAAGTCACCTTTATATGGTCCAGACTACTGTGCAGATCCTAGAGTTCATGGCCAAAGCTCTTGTTTGTTAACAAATAGCTGCTTTTCCTGTTTCATCTTCTTTGTATATAAGCACCTGAGGTATCTCCCAAAGGCAAAAGACTACTGGGAACAAGGCATCTTAGAAATACTACTTGAAAATGGTTGAATATTACTTCCACAGATTGTTTAGCTTTGAGAGACCCTGCCAATATGTGAATGGGGGCAGTAGTTTAGGGGTAAATCCTGGGCTAGGGTGGGTCTATCATGAAATAGATAGTATTATGGCACTGTCATTTTTCACCTTTGAAATTTAAATCTAAGTCACTGATGCCTGGTGCAAGATTAGTTATTTTAGTCTGTTCCCTCTTTATCTTGTTTTGAACACCACTAAAGGAGCTATCAGCTCTCGTGATGAGTGGGCTGGAAGTAATCTACCTTGTGCTCTCAATCTGACTGCCTGTGTTGTTTCTTTGATAGCCCAGACATGGAATCTTGGGAAGCAGGACAGCAGAGAGACAAATGAAAAGACAAACCTTTGATGATTTGGTGGCCTATATATGAGGCATCAGGATATCTGGATACCCCTCCGTCTCTTTCTGTATGAAGGAATTATAATGGCAGTTAAATAAAACAGACTTCCAGAGGAGAAAAATTTTCCCTTATATTTCTGCCTCCTAAACTTTTGCTCAACTCCCAATTAATTCTAGGAAAATTACTAATCCAACTCAACCAATTCTGAGAGTTTGAGTAGATATTTTCTAGAAGACTAATATTTTGCATGAAACAGTCAGAAACATGAAGCTCGTCCTCTGTGTGTTCTCTCTTTTGCCCATCCAGCGGCAGAGAGCTGACTCATGACCGGTTCTCTTCCGAAGTGGACTTCAAGATTTCAGACTGATGAATCCCAGAACAGGACACTCAGCAGTAAACATTTTGGTGGAAATATCAAGGGTTTCTGTGGCTCCTGCGATCTTCAAGGGCTTCTAAGGACATGGAACTCTCAGAGTACCTTCTTCAGTATGCACAGTGCTGAGGTCTGAATGTATGTAGTACAGAAATGGGATGATTCAGATTTGGGAAAAACAAACCAGTTTCTCGTTATGCTTAAGTTCTAGAACCGTTTTGAAGGTTTGTTTCTCTGTGAACCTTCATGAAAGGAATATGAGACAGGGCCCATTAGAAATGGCTAGCCACTTTTACCTGGGTTCTTTTAGTTACTGACAAACCTAGGAAGGATTTCTCTTTCCAAAACTGATTAATGTGAGAGTTGCTTACTTTTTCATGACAACTAAAATATTTAAATCAGATAATCATTTAAATATTGATATAATTTTTTAAATGATTTACCTGTATATCAATCAGGTTAACAATTATCTCCAGGTGAACAAGTCTTCACATAAATTAGCTCTAATAAACTGTTTATAAAGCAAGCATATAGTAATAACCTTTGACCTGCCTAAAATGTTGTCTTTTCCTACATCTTGTCTTTATCAGTGAACATGGAAAGACATGGTCAGTATCTCTACCTTTCTAGGTAAAAACAATAACTAAGTAACCACATGCGTTAGTTTTGAAAAGACTTCACTGTCTGTCCACACCTAACACAGTTGACCAATATTATGAAATAGAGGTCTGCAATCTACAGACACAGGACAAATCTGTCCTGCTATTTTTTATATTTTTATGCTGCTTTATATATATATATATATATATATATATATATATATATACACACACACACATATATATATATTATGCTGCTTATTTTTGTACATAAAAATTTATTGGAACACAGCTCCACCCATTATTTTGTTACCTTTTGTCCACAGCTGCTTTTACACTATAAAGGCAGAATTGAGAAGTTGCAACAGAGACGAATGGTTAGTAAATCTGAAAATATTTATTATCTGGACATTTGAGTAAACTCCTTTCACCCCCTGCTGTTGATCAACAACTTTATGATAATAAACATCAGGAGGACCTATTGGATGATACTGATAAAACCAAAAGGGAGAGAGAAGGAAATTTTAAAAAGCAGAAAAAGAAAATTGGGAAATAAAAAAGAATGGATTGAAAGATATCAAAAAGAGAAATGAGAATAAGAAAATAGAAAAAGAAAAAAAAGTTAAAAAATCACATTTTGGTGGTGGGTTGTACAGTGTCACTGCCTAATAGATTTTAGAGAAACTCAAGTATCTGCACCAGAAGCTTTCTGTTTTCTAATTTAACCAATGAACATGTTATGTGGCAATAAATTTTTCAGAGGTTTTGAGAGGTAAGAGGTATTACTGACCAATGAATAGTGTTCAATTGCATATGCTCCAAAACCATATCAATTTGCTGTTTGATTAATTATTGAATTAACCTGAAAAAAGCATTTAACAAATGTTGCTAATGGCAGTTTCAGTTCCAGTCGGCTTATCTCTTTGCGAATATGAGATTTCTTAAATTTTAAAAAAATGTTTATTTATTTGTTTTGAGAGAGAGAGAGAGGTTGAATAGGGGGAGGGGCACAGAGAGAGGGAGGAGAGAGAATCCCAAACAGGCTCCATGCTGCCAGTGCAGAGCCCGACATGGGGCTCCATCCCACGAATTGTGAGATCATGGCCTGAGACGAAACCAAGAGCCAAAGGCTTAACCGACAGCCGTCCAGGTGCTCCACATCTTTTTTAATTGGACAGTAATCATTCCCAGAATGCTAGACTCATCAGTTCTTAGAAACAATTTTAAAATTGGGCTTTGAATACGATAAAGCCTTAACAGCAGCTCCAAGAAACAGGTTTAATTTAAACTGACAATATAAGTTTCGTTTTTTAAGTTGAACACTGATTCTCAATTCAGCTCTGTTTTATGAAAAGGGTAAACATTTTGAATAGATTAGAAGAAAAATACTTACATAAATGTGAGCAAAAGCAGCCTTTGCTTAAAAAGTAGAGTGAGACACCATCACCCAGAAAAATGTTTGTCAGAATAGTAAATGTTCTTGGAAGATAATTTTGTTAGGGCTGATGCTATTATTTTAACTAATTTTAATGAACATGCTTATAATAAATTAGGGGAGGATCGTGGAAAGGGGTAGACAGACAAGTTCAAGGTTTTTCCTATCACCTACTAGTCATTTGACTTTTGGTGAGCCACAGTGTATTTTCTCCTGAGTATTTTCTCCTTGCCCTATTTTGTAAGGAATTATAAGATATTAAGTAAAATAATTCATAAATTATTTTCTTGCTTGGCATAATGTTTGTCTTCCAGTTTCATCCATGGGATAGCAAATGGTAGAAACTCCATTTTTAAAGCCTGGATAACATATCATTATTTATCTGTTTATACTTATACACATGTAAAACCTTGTAACTTCTTATTCCATTCACCCATTGGTGGACACATCGTTTTTTTTTTTTTCCATCCCATGCCTACTCTGAATAACGTTGCAATGAATGTGGGACCACGGACATCTCTATGAAGTACTGGTTTTATTTACTTGGGGGTTGTACCCAGTGGGTTGCTGGTTACTGCGGTAGTTCCAATTTATTTTTATGAGGAAACTTAGATTGTTTTCCATAATGGCCATGCCCATTTACATCCTAACCAATGTGTGCAAGGGTGTGCAAGGGTGCCAATTTTTCCATATACTTGCCAATTTTTCCATATACTTGCCAATACTTACCTTTTATTTTATTGATATTGAATTCTGCCTTTATAATGTAAATGCAGCTGTGGACAAAATGTAGCAAAATAATGGGTGGAGCTGTGTTCTAATACTGCTTTATTTATAAAAACAAGCAATATAACAGGACAGATTTGTCTTGTGCCTGCAGATTGCAGACCTCTGATCTAGAGTCGGGTTCATTTTGTGATTTACATTTAGACCTCACAATGCTCTATTTCATAATATTGGTCAGCTGTGTTAGGTGTGGATGGTTTTCAAAACTAACTCATGTGTTTAGTTCATAATTGTTTTTACCTAGAAAGGCAGGGGTACTGACCATATCCTTCCAGGTTCACTGATAAAGACAAGACGTAGGAAAAGACAACATTTTAGGCAGGTCAAAGCTTACTACTATATGCTTGTTTTCATAAACAGTTTATTAGAGCTGATTTATGTGAAGACTATTTTGTTCACCTGGAGATAATTGTTAACCTGATTGATATACAGGTAAATCATTTAAAAAATCATTTAAAAAATTATATCAATGTTTAAATGATTATCTGATTTAAATATTTTAGTTGTCATGAAAAAGTAAGCAACTCTTAACATTAATCAGTTTTGGAAAGAGAAACCCTTCCTAGGTTTGTCAGTAACTAAAAGAACCCAGGTAAAAGTGGCTAGCCATTTCTAAGGAGCCCTGTCTCATATTCCCTTCATGAAGGTACACAGAGAAACAAACCTCCAAAACGGTTCTAGAACTTAAGCATAACGAGAACCCGGTTTGTTTTTTTCCAAATCTAAATCACCCCATTTCTGTACTACATACATTCAGACCTCAGCATTGTGCATGCTGAAGAAGGTACTCATAGAATTCCATATCTTTAGAAGTCCTTGAAGATCAATGGTGTGCGAATTTTTCTATATACTTGCCAGTAAGTGTTATCTTTTATTTTATTGATAAAGGCCATCTTAAGAGGTATGAAGTGATATCTCATTATGGTTTTGATATGCATTTCTGTAATGATTAGTGACGCTAAGTACATTTTCTTAGCGTCCATTTTTTATGTCTTCTTTGGAAAAATGTCTACTCAGGTCCTTTGACTATTCATCAATAAGCACGCTTTGAAGACTAATTGCTTCTAAACATATTTTGGTGATGCTGGAGTCTTTTTGATTACTTCTATACTAGTGTCTTCTCCAGATGATATCAGTTAATATTCCTCCCTCCTGTTCATTAAAAAACAAGCAGACAAACAAAAAACAACACCCCAAATCCTACTGTTTTACCTTTAGTGCTACCTGTTTAAAATATTTTACCTAGAAATCACCTCAGATATTTACACAATTTGAATAATACTAAAACTTCATATATATGTATATGTATATATATGTATAAAGATTTTAGAAAAAGTCAGACTAGAATTAATATCTCTTAAATATTATATAGCAAGATCTTTCCTAGAACTGCTCCCTGGGAATAATATTTTTGATTGAATGATTTGGGAGAAAACATTAGAAAGAAAAATACAATCTATGTAATGTGCTATGTTAAAATAAAATTATTGTGTGAACCTATAGCATTAAAAATTGGTGTTAATTTGCAAAATGTGTTAGTAAAAAAACTGAGGCAGATGTTTTCTTCATTGTGAAATTATTACAACACTAACCAAAAGTTTGTAGGAGTTCTGGTAACCGAATTTGTAAAATCAAACAGAAAACAAACAAACAGAAAAAAACCCTGGAGAATTATAATATGAATTAATTCTAACATTTAGTGCCAATATGTGATTAGGAAAATTATTCTGTTGGCAATTTTTATTATCAATTTTTGCCCACAAAAATTGAAAGACACAAAGATTTCTAATATAAATAACTGCTAAGTGATATGAAAAACAAAAACAAAAGCTCATGGAAAACTGAAAATCTTCTGATTTTATCTTCTAAGTTCTAGTGTTGAACATTTTCATGTTTTTGATTCTATTGTACAGTGTTTTCACATTTTTAAAATATCCTACTGATCATTACATTGACAATGCCTTTAGATAGTTTATTTTCAGGAAAAATTTTACAAGATACACACATTATGTGGAATTTCAGCTCCTTACTAAAAGTAACAGATGTTACCTTTCATTATTCCCACTTTGTTTCACAACTTTTAATTCTATAAACAATGTTTTACCAACTGTATTATAACATAAAAGACATAGGGATATCTTTTATAAAAATCAGCACTTTCAGGAAACCCACTGATCTGCTATTTCCTTTGAACAAGAGCCTGAAGAGCCAAATTTGAAATTTTGAAAAATCACATTCTTTCATCCATTTAATGATAACAATTATGTAAGCCATCCTTACTGATGGCTTCAAAACTGAAATTCAGCACTTAGATCTCAGATTCATTACCTCATAGACCCAAAGCGACCTTTCATGTTACACTGCTCTATTTATGAATGTCTTGGGGAAGCTTTTGAATTAAAGCAAAACAACCAACTCACTTAGTTGTGTTTTCAACAAAATAATAGCAGTGTTATGTCCAGGGAAAGGAAGGTTTTTTTAGTACTGGTATTAATCTGTGCTTATACACATAGATCAAGAAAATTTTTTTGGGTGGATTTAGACATGTTTCAACCAAACAATACACGAATATTAGACATTTGGCTTTGTCTATTGATGATTGCCTTTTAATTTTAGAACTAAGAAATCTTTTGGGACAAGGAAATCAGAAATCTCCTTTTCTTTTTTTTTTGTCATTATAAGGATGATTTATTATGTTTGTTTAATTATAATATTCTATATTTCAGTTTTAATTATTGCTCTTATTTTTCTTTCCACTATTTTTCTTAATAAACCACCCTTTCTTTTGCTTTTATAACTTCCAATATTTTGAGATGTAATATTAATTTCTATTAAAAGCTGATTTATATGTTTTAAAATGTTCTTGGGGTTACATTTCTGTATTTTTAAGCTCAAATATAAAATAGTTACTTTTTAAAATTTAGATTCAAGTTAGTTAACATACAAGTAGTATTGGTTTCAGGAATAGAGCCCAGTGATTAATCACTTCCATATAACATCCAATGCTTATCCCAACAAGTACCCTAGTTAATGTCCATCAACCATTTACTCCATCCCCCCACCTCTTCTCCAGTAACCCTCAGTTTGTTCTCTGTATTTAAGAGTCTCTTATGGTTAGCTTCTTTTTCTGTTTTTATCTTATTTTTCCTTCCCTTCTCCTATGCTTATCTGTTTTGTTTCTTAAATTCCACATATGACTGAAATCATATGATATTTGTCTTTCTGTGACTGACTTATTTTGCCTAGCATAATACACTCAAGTTCCACCTCTGTTGTTGCAAATGGCAAGATTTCATTCTTTTTGATTGCCAAGTAATATTCCATTACAGATATAGAGATAAAGATACCATGTCTTTGTCCTTTTGTCAGTTGATGGACATTTGAGGTGTTTCCATAATTTAGCTATTGTTGATAGTGTTTCTAAAAACATCAGGGTGCATGTGCCCTTTTGAATCAGCATTGTTGTATCTTTTGGATAAAAATCTCCCAACAAACAAGATTTCTGGGTCAGATGGCTTCTCAGGGGAATTCAACAAGACATTTAAAGAAGAATTAATACCTATTCTTCTCAAACTATTAAAAAAAATAGAAATGGAAGGAAAGCTTCCAAACTCATTCTATGAAGCCAGCATTACCTTGTTTCCAAAACTAGAAAAAGACCCTACTAAAAAGAAAACTTACAAGCCAATATCCCAATGAAACTGGATGCAAAAATTCTCAACAAGATACTAGCAAATTAAATTTAAGAGCACATTAAAAGAATTATTCACCATGATCAAGTGAGATTTATTTCTGGGTTTCAGGGCTGGTTCAATATTGGCAAATCAATCAAAGTGATATACCACATTAATAAAAGAAAAGAGAAGAACCATATGATCCTCTCAATACATGCAACAAAAGCATTTGAGAAAATATAGTATCTTTTTTTAATAAAAACCCTCAAAAAAGTAAGGATAAAAAGAACATACCTCAACATCACAAAGGCCATGTATATGAAAGACCCATGGCTAATATCATCAATGGGGAAAGACTGAAGACTTTCCCCCTCAGGTGAGGAACACAACAGGAATGCCCATTCTTACCATTGTTTTTCAACATAGTACTGTAAGTCTTACCCTCAGCAACTAGACAACAAAAAGAAATAAAAGGTATACAAAATTGGCAAGGAAGAAGTCAAACTCTCACTCTTGGCAGATTACATGATACTCTATGTGGAAAACCCAAAGACTCCACCAAAAACCTGTGATAACTGATACATGAATTCAGCAAACTTGTAGGGTGTAAAATCAACATACAGAAATTGGTTTCATTTCTATACACCAATAATTATGCAGAAGAAAGAGAAATCAAGGAATTGATTCCATTTACAATTGCACCAAAAACCATAATATACCTAGGAATAAACCTAACCAAAGAGGTTAAAGATCTGTACACTGAAAACTATAGAAAGCTTATGAAAGAAAGAGAATAAGACACAAAGAAATAGAGAAACATCCCACACTTGTGGACTGTAAGAAAAAATATTGTAGAAATGTCTATACTACCCAAAGCAATCTACATGTTCAATGCAATCGTTATCAAAATAACACCATCATTCTTCACAGAGCTAAAAGAGTCTCCTTAATGTTCCATTCTCCTACTTATACTAAAGTCAAAGGTTAACATGACTTTCACCAGATTGACACAACTCAAGATTAAATTGAGATGGGTATAATTATATTTCTATAGTGAAGTAACTTATCCTGATATTCTTGAAAAACCCTTAAATTCTACCAGAATCTAAGAAAAAGGCATAGAATGCACTTCTTCCTCAAAGCTCTCAAAAGGAACTAAAGCAACTTACATCTTGATCTCTCATTTCTAGCTTCCTGGCTGTGAGACAATAAATTCCTATTGGTCTAAACCACTCAGTTTGTGGTACCTTATCCTCACTGATCCGTGTTAATCCATCATAGCCAGCAGTCAGAGTCCTGCTTTGTTAGATACTTTAAGAGATCTTATAATTTTGGTTTATTAGTTCATCTCATATTTAGACAAGAGTTATAGATTTATTTTCTAAATTGTGTTAATATTGATAAAGCTTTATCAATTCTAATTTGATCTAGGGAAGCCAATTTTATAGAGCAGTAGAAATGGAAGTGTCAGTATGTATTAAGAATTGTCAATCATTTAAAAACACAAAAATAATTAATCCCATTAGGTCTTTAGAGAAGCATAGTTGAATGTCCAAGTGATATTGTGATTCTTTAAAATTTAATGGAATAGGCTTTTTCATGTTTTCTTTACTTCTCCTTAAAATTGTAGCAATTACCTATCTTTAGCCTTATTTAAAAAGTCTGAAGAGACACTAATTTTGGATCATTTTATCATTGAAAGTGTTTCAATTTCCAAAAGTTGACTATTGCATGCTAGCAATTTGGTTTCTTTCTATTCAAAAGCTTTCCTTGAAAGAGAAATTTATATAGGTAAAAACACAAACCATATAACCAGAGAAGATTTCTACTAATGATTAAAAAAACAACAAAACACATTGGTTCTCACATGTCAGGAAATATCAGAAATTAAATAAAGACACAAATTAAATAAAGACTAATAGGAAAATGGGTCCAGATTTCTTGTCCAGCTGACAGAGACTCAATTTCTGACATCTACCACATATCAACTGCATAATTCAATATCAGATTTCACCAGGGTTGTCACCAGAAAGAGACTTGATTATAAATAGAGTTACTGAGTACAGCTAAAAAAGCTCAGTCCTCATTCATGATATTTGCCAAAGGAGCTAAGCAAAACCAAGCCACGGGCTTAGCTGGCACAGGTCCAGACAAGGTATAGCATCAAATTTCACATTTTTATTGGCTTTCGTGGCAGAACAGAGGTGTACTATAACCTACGGAAACTATAAGAATGAGTGTCAAAGAAGATTCAGAGACAAGTGCAATTAGAAAAAAAAATATTACAAAGAATGCAAGGGAATCAGATTGCAGAAGAAAAAATTTGTCAAATTTAAAACACAACAAAGAAAAATATAAATTAATACTATTATCTAATGTACATTCATTAGCTCATGTTGACAAACAGTAATTTTCTCAGATTATCATATATTCATAAATAATGTGATACATCTTCAAATATCAGGACATCAAGAATTAATGATAAAATTGCTGTTGTTAGGAAGTCTAGTGTAAGGGAAATATTCAAGATTTTGTTACTGTGGGGACAAGAACCAATCAGAATGTCTCCTTTATTTTTAGCTGACCATAGATTTTCCCCCCTTGACTGTGGTTTGTAAAGTAGATAGTAGTTATATTAAATGAAGGACAAAGTATTGGATTTGATTACCTCACAACCTACTACCTCTACTCTTTAGGCAAGTTTCTAACCTTCTTTGTGCTCCAGGTTTTTCACCTGCAAAAAATGGATGGCAAAAAGGTTCTTTCTCAGTGAATTGTTATAAGGATTAAATTAGTGTACAGCAGGGACTATAATATAGTGAGCAATATAAGAATGTTTGTCCTTATTGCTATCCTGTGGATGGAAACGAGCCAATGGAGAAGAGAACTTGATGATTCAGGTGAGGACAATTTCTGCAGTGATGTCCTTAAGTATATGAAGATAGGCAGATGGGAAATGGTGTCCAAGTAGAAAGAAGACTTGGACAGACATAGATGATTTGTCCATATAAACATGAAACAAAGCATGAAACAAAGCACAAAATGTGGGTGCAAAGTATACAGAAGATGTGGCAGAGGGGACTTTTCTCCAAACGGCTTATGTTTTCTCCACCAACTAAGAAGCAATGTTCTCATCTGGAAGTGAAAATAAGGAAGGACGTATTGGAGGAGGGGAAGGTGTAATATTACCATCTCAGAGAGTAGAGTAAATTGACAGTGTAGTAAGATTCTGAAGGCAGAATCTGAAATACCAAGAATTATGGCAGAGAAGACATTACTGACAGAGTCTGAATATGTTATTTTTATGTTTTTATGAAGTTTTAGATTCAAGACCAAATTCTACTTTATGTTGGACTTAAATCCCGTAAACTTTATAGAATTCCACTATATAGAAGTGGAATTATAATTCCTATTCTTTTTTGTATAGCATTATCCATTTGAATATTTTGACTACATTTCTACAACTTCAACAAAATCTTCCTGGTGGATAAAAGCACATTAATTTATACATATACTTGTTTTATAGATACCCATGAATTTGGTTTTATTGGTAAAATGCAACAATGAAGAAATTCAGCAATAGTGTGGGTCCGTCCACCTGAGTTTACTGGTTATTAATAAAAAAATCAAACCAGTCACACAGGTTCTGTGAATAAGATATTAGATACTTGGACCAAGGTAGAGATGAGAAAGAAAGTTAAAGTTAAATGCAAGAAGTTCACATAGACATGAATTATGTAATCTCAGCTGGATAAAAGAGGAAGCGGGAATTTAAATGGGTGAGGTTCAGGGAAAATATGTTAGGATCACCAGATGATAGAAAGGGCTTAGTTATTGGCAATGGGATGTTCTAGAAGTAAGAGGTTGAGCTAAGTCAGGGGATGATATTATGGAGTAAAGAAGGCAGGATCTGGGAGGACTGTATGTTGGATGAGTTATCCATATGTATGTGGAAATATCACCATCTTTATTTCAAAATAAAAATACTCAGGTGTTGGGGGAATCACATCTTTATGCATCTCTAACCTTAAAAAATGCGGTTTAGCTTTTATTTTTGTTAATTTGTTTTATTACCATCAGCTCCAGTGTGCAAGTCTTTTGAAAAGGAAAATTCATAATGAGGCAGGTTTTTCACTCGTAAGATAGAGCAGAGATATAGTTTTTGATGTAATGAAGACTATAGGATGGAAATGAGTCATGAATGTTTCTCTCTTAACACTCCAGTGGTTCATTCTCAGGGTACTCTGTATCTGGAAGAGAAAATCAAATGTCTCCTTCCCTCTGAGAATAGCAATTCATTAATTTATCTTCCCTAAATAATACATTTTGAGGAGTTTGATATTTTTAAAGAGTAATTTAAAATTGTCATTGACAGTAGAAAAGTACTGAAAACCATAGAAGAATAGGAGAAAAAATAGTGATAAGTCTCATTTGGCTTTAATTTAAAATATTAAAAATAGATTTCATAAAATTCCTCTTTTCTTAAATGAAATAGTATTTGGTAGGTCACTGATTTTTTAGTGTACAAAATGAAGCTATGTAAAGCACTTGAGGAATGAAAAGAAATATTATAGACTCTTATAAGAAAAATATTGTTTGAACAAGATTATTTTACCTAACTGTAGTGGTGTTATTAGCTCTACTTTGCTAAAAAATGACAGAAGAGAAGCCTGCACTCTTATTAGATATTGTGCTTTCATGTTCAAGAACCTATTCTTTGAAGCTGAATCTGAAATATAAAGTATTACTGCCAAAAGCATCATCGGCATAGCTTGTTTATATTTTCAGGGTGGATTAGATTTGTGCCCAGTTTCCACTTGGTATTGAAAATAAATCCTGCCAACAGCTCCGAAGAAGTGACTGGTGGATTTTTATTCTTTGTTTCCTTGTCTATATTTAATTAAAAACACAGCAGTTATTTATCTACTGGGGTATATTTATCCAATGATAGTCTTTAAATTTTTTTAATGTTTATTTAGTTTTTAGAGAGAGAGAGAGCATGAGCAGGGGAGGGGCAGAGAGAGGGAGACACAGAACCCAAAGCAGGCTCCAGGCTGTGAGCTGTTAGCCCAGAACCCAACTTGGGGCTTGAACTCATGAACCTTGAGATCATGACCTGAGCTGAAGTCAGACTCTCAACCTACTGAGCCACCCGGGTGCCTCCAGTATCTCTTACTTTTATTTCTTTTAAGTTTTTATTTATTCTTCTTTTCTTTTAAGTTTTTATTTAAATTCCAGTTACTTAACATACAGTGTAATATTAGTTCCAGGTGTAGAATTTAGTGATTCAACACTTTCGTACAACACCCAGTGCTCATCACAGCAAGTGCACTCCTTAATCCCCATCAATTATTTAACCCATCCCCCCATCCACCTCCCCTCTGGTAACTACAGTGTGTTCTCTGTAGTTAAGAGTCTGTCTCTTGGTCTGCTTCCTTCTGCCCCCCCCCCCACTTTTCTTGTTTGTTTTGTTTCTTAAATTCCAAATATGAAGGAAATCATATGGTATTTGTCTTTGACTTACTTCACTTAGCGTAATATTCTCTACCTCCATTCATGTTGTTGCAAATGGCAAAATTTCATTCTTTTTTAAGGCTGAGTAATATCCCATTGTCTATATCTACCTGACCTTCTTCATCCATTCATTAGTCGATGGGCAGTTGGGCTGTTTCCATCATTTGGTTATTGTAGATAATGCTGCTGTAAACAGTGGGGTACAAGTACCCCTTTGAATTAGTATTTTTGTATTCTTTGGGTAAATACCTACTAGTGCAATTGCTGGATCATAGGGCAGTTCTGTTGAACGATATTTTAACTGCAAACTTAAGCTCTCTAAAAGTAATCATATCTGGCAACAAACACAGTACTTCCCATATGTACTTATCTAACTAATATACTGGAATTTTGTGTCAGTGTTGAAAAAAAAGTGGAGTAAGTGTTAGTTGGCAGAACTATGAGAGTTTCTGTAAACAATGACAGTTTACAGAACATTATAACTTGTTTATGAATAAACCTATAACTACATTTAAAATTAAACTGAGCTACTTGTAAGCCAGGAAACTGTTCCAATAATATTATGATGTTGCAGATGTTAAAGTTATTTTATTTTAATACTGGGGAAGTAATGCACGTCATGATTTCAGAAATAACTAATCAACTTTATTAAGATAGCATTTACTGCATCTTCATATCAGTTTAAAATAAAGTCCATTATCTTGACAAAAAGGCAAAATTAATTCTTGTCTGCATCCAGATATCATAATGGGCTTGACCTTTGGGGTAAGAATTATTCTTTTTTGATTAAAAAAACTAGGGACATCTCGGTGGCTCAGTCGGTTGAGCATTCGATTTTGGCTCAGGTCATGATCTCACGGTATGTGACATTGACCTCTTGCTGACTGCATGGAGACTGCTTGGGATTCTCTTTCCCTCTCACTTCTCTCCTTGCTCTTTTTCTCTCTTTTTCAAACTAAATAAATAAAAACTTAAAGAAAGGAACTAGCAAACATATTTTAAGTGTTAAATGGCATTATTAATTCTTTTTAATAAGTGAAGTAGTTGATAAAGTTTTCAACAAGACTAGTGAAACAGTCACTGACTTTATTAATGTTTACTCTTCTCCGATCTATAAATCAGTCTGGATACACAGAGTGAAAGAAGATGCGACACTTCCTCCCCATACAAGGAGTCCTTTATATAAATGTATGATTTGCATAAGCATGCTCTTTTCACAAGGGAGTAAGACATTTTGCCTCTTGAAATCTCTATGAAATATCACAAATTAAATTTGCCTACAACAAGGATAAAAACCTCAGAATAAAAAGAGTTTTATTTCATGAAATGGCCCTATCTAGACAATAATTTCCTCTCCCTGAATATGAGGAATCACTTTTACGCATTTTATTTCTTCTTTCAATCCTTGGCTTTCTTCTGTATGAAGCCAGGAAGGGCTACCATATGTTCACTTTGTTTAGATAATGGGCCAACCCTCTCAGCAGGTCCTTGAGTACATTTGGGCCCCTTTCTTATAGCCCACTCTGGGCTGTGGATGGAAAACCACATTTTCACAAGATCTTCAGAGGTCTGACATAATCTGAAAAGGTAGCTTTCTCTCTTCTGGTTAGAGCTTAGAAAAAACTCCTCTTCTATCTCATTCAAAACATGGACATCTACTCTCTTGCTGATTCATGTATCCTTAAACACAATCAAATTTGTGAACTCAAAAATGCTTAATTATCTTTTTAATGAGGTTGGTGAAATTACATTAATTATTATATTGATAATCACTATTTGCAACAGGTGGATAGTAATAAGGACTGGAGAGAAAGTATGACTTGTTTCTTAATTTCTACTTTTGATCACCATTAAGGAAGACGTTGTAATCCATATTGCACTTTGAAATCATGGCAGACAGAAACTCAGCATATAACATATAATAGGCCTCAAAAAGTACTTGTAGCTTGATATTGAGTGTTATACAGGAGGAAAAAATTATCTAATATGATAACTTCCTAAGTTTTTTCTTTCCATTTTTCACACACCAGATCTCTACCTACATAATGCAGTACTGTTTCAATGGCTCAATTCAACTATTAACAACTCTTACCGTCATTATGAGCTTCTACAAGTAGAAGAATAGAGGAAAGAAGCAAAAATATGTTTGTACTGCTTTCATTTTTACCTATGTTACCTCTCCTGGTGCCTTTTATTTCTGCACATGAATTTGAGTAACTGTCCAGGGTCATTTTTATTTCAGTCTGAAAGTGAATAAAACTGGTGTTACAGTCTGCATCGTGTTTCTCCAAAATTCATATATTGAAGTCCTAACCCCCAGAATGCACCTCAGAATGTAACTGTATTTGGAGATAAGTTATTTAAAGAGGTAATACATTTAAAATGAGGTAGTTGGGGTGGATCTTAATCCCATATAACTGGTGTTCTCATAAGAGGACACTTTGACATTTATTACAGTTCCTATTGCTTTTCTGGAGGGGAAGATTATAATGTGAATGTCAGCTTCAGATTTAAATTGTCTCTTCAAAGATTTTAATTTTGCTTTCTCCTCAGCACCAGGGCCAAGACAGGCTGTATGTGTGTGTGTGTGCATGAGTGTGTGTGTGTGTGTGTGTGTGTGTGTGTGTGTAGGTTTTACTCACTGTTTTTATTCACTTTTAAAATAAGGCTGTAACTCATGAGATTCACATGTATGCACATATATTCTTTCATCTGTATTTTCATGAGGGAGCACTAGGCTTTATCACATGTTCCCTTTTTTCCTCAAAGCCAGAAAAATGGAAGCTCAATGTCACAATGATTTGGCCCCTGAACCCGTGCTTTTTCTCTAGGCTTCCCATTGATTTTATTTTTGCCTTTTATTCATCCTTCAAATTCTTGCCAATTATGCAATCCTCTTATTAGATAAAGTGTACTTTTTCCAGTTTCAGAGTTGACTTGTTCAGAGTTGCTCAAACTTTCTCATGCGCCAAACTATCAGAAGTAGAAGTCAGGTGTTTATTTTTCATGAACAAGATTCCCTAAAACCTCTCTTGTTTTATCTCCCGGTAGTAATAAAACTTTAAAATCAAAGTCTCTAAATTAATTTTGCAGTGATACTTCTTTTTCACTTGGCATAGTTTTTATGCCTATGCTACTGTTCAGAAATACCAAGCATTTCCATTACATTTAGTTATTTCCTCTAATCTTAAGGAAATCATTGAAGTAAGAAAGCTGTCCTTGACTTGATCAATTGCACAGTGATGACAAGAAATGACTAGTAGAGAGCAGTCTTGATCAGACACTAAATGTTGCTATTGTTACTTACATAAGTAGATTAATATCTTAATATATATTATACTTTTTGCTCACAAGACAAAGATAAGCCAATAATACATTTCGGTATTAGTCTAGTCCAGAGGTACAAAATTTGTTTATTACACATATCTTGCCACTTTTGCTTTTCATGTACATTGCAATTATGATAGATCAATCTTGACAACTTACCCTCTATATTCAGGCATAGCCTTCTAAGCCTTCTTAACATGGTATACTAGGCAATCTCTGGTAATTGATCATAGTTGGCATAGCATGTGAAAATGCCATCCATAATTAATGACTACCATGTTAGCAGTTAGATTTTAAAATTTTACAGGGAATGGTGCCTGGGTGGCTCAGTCAGTTAAGCATCTGACTTTTGATTTTGGCTGAAGTCATGATCTCAGGGTTCATGAGAGCAAGCCCTGACAGCACAGAGCCTGCTTGGGATTCTCTCTCTCCTTCTCTCTCTCTGCCCAACCCCTGCTCATTCTCTCTCTCTCTCAAAATAAATAAATAAACATTTAAAAAAACTCTACAGAGAAATAACCAACTCTGTTAAGGTGTCTAAAAGCAAAGTCATCTCAAATTGTTAAAACCAGAACTATTTTATAAATGTATTTTACTCCTATCGATTTGTCGTATTTATCATTTTTTAATATTTATTTGTTTTTAAAAGAGAGAGAGAGAGACCTAAGTATTTAAATAATTATATGATATAATCTAGCTCTTTCACTTTTAATCACACATAATGAAAACTTCTTGGTTCAAGTTCCTAAAGAATGAACCCAGGGTGACAGGTGTTGGAACAACTTGGCAGTTAAGGTCAAATGCATATTGTGGCCATGTCCAGGAAAACTACAAAGTGGCACAGAGCTGAGTCTGAGATGAGAGAATCAGTATTGTAAGAGGCACCTAAGATAGATTACCAAGATTTCATTTGAAGATGCTGTAAATTTTGCAAAAGAGGTACTAAATATAGAATTGTAAAGTTAGGCATGGGTCAGGATTTAGGAAAATAGCCAAGGTAAGCTTTGGTAGTGTAGAATCTTATCTTTGGCAACATTGGAATATCCTTCATAATATATCTCACATATACTGTGTGAAAACTCTTTGACAATACAAAATATCATCATTTTTACTTTACAAGTTTATCCAAGTGGTTCTGTTACATGAACAACAAACATTTCATCATATTGATGGGTGTGCTTGATAGAAACATGTTTGAGAGCTTAATTACTCTTCTTCTCATATATAATTAACTAAAAATTATTTTCAATTTTAGCTCCAGAAGTATTTTTGTTTTTTTTAATGTTTATTTATTTTTGAGAGAGAGACAGGGTGAGCAGGGGAGGGGCAGAGAGAGAGAGAGAGAGAGAAAATTCAAAGCAGGTCCCAACTCACGAACCACGAGATCATGACCTGAACCAAAGTTGGACGCTTAATCAACTGAGCCACCCAGGCGCCCCCAGAAGTATTTTTAATAAGCAGTTTGGCTTGTCAAGATTCTATATGGTATTATTATAGAATGCATGGCTTCTTCTTTCTAACGTTTTAAAATTAATTATTCTTTCGCTAGTTGGTTGTGTTCCAAACTGTGGCCCTGCATTTCAAAACCAAAAAGATATTATTGAACTAAAATATTAGGTATTTGAGGTCAAATCCAGACAATATTCAATTATAGATAAATCAGTCAGATAGAGAAAGACAAATACCATACGATTTCATTCATGTGGAATCTAAAAAACAAAGCAAAGAACAAAGAAACAAACTAACCAAAACCAGACTCTTAAATACAGAGAACAAACTTGTAGCAGAGGGGAGAGGGGAAGAGAACATATCAGTGAAAAAAAATAGATAAATCGTTGAGTGTTGAGCATTGTGATGGACTCATTTAATTGTGAAAACAAGAGACCTTTTCCCTGCTCTCGCAGAGTTTATAATCTAGTAAAGAATACAGAAAATAAAACAGATAATTACAATAAAGGTTGATGTCAAAGAAACACAAATCTGGACTCAAGTAAGTAGAGTCTTTATTCAAAAGGATAATTGCAATAATGGTACAGAAGTCTTCTGATCATAAGAGCTAAAATTATCTCAAAGGGCAGGCAGAAAATGGCTTTTCTTTTATTGAGAAGAGGGGTAGATAACGGAAGAAAAAACCAGGTAGGGGAAAGGGAGTGAGATGGCATGATTGCAAAGTACATGTATTTTCCCTAGGATCAGTGATTCTATCCCTGGGAATTCTTTAGAAATCCTTTAGAAAGGACTGCTCTGTGTTCCAGTGCTCTAGGGTGGGCCAAAGTTCAGGAGTCGGGTAAAGAGAGAAGCTTGATTAAAGTTTGGTCAAGTTAGTGGACATTGTTTTCTGATTGATCAGTACAAACAATTGAGTTTCTTGTTTTTGAGACAAAGAATGGGCATCTGGAGGGGCTGGATCCTGCCTTGTCCTATGTAAACAAGAAGAGCTATCACGAGTTTTACCTAAGTAAACATATGGGTATGCGTAGTTCTTTGCACTAAATTGTTTTCCAGAACACAAAGGGTGGAGGATTTATTTAACTGTCCCTGCTTTCCAGAAACACGGTACTCAGGTAAATTTGTTCCTATCGTTCTATATTGTTCATAATAAAAACTATGCTGGCAGAATTGCAGAGTCCTATGGGAACACAAAGATGGAGTCTGGGAGGAAGTGAGTCCAAGCTCTGATTCTAAGAATTAGTTGGACTTAAAAAGTACAGAAGGATCAATGAATGAAAAGGCAAAGTGCATATCATTTACAGGCAGAGTAAATGACCTTGTAGATGTCCTGTTTGAAAGAATTAAAAATACTTTCTCCATATATTCATGAACTTGCACAATTAGGTTTTTAGTTTGTGTGTGTGTCCCTGCAAATATAGCTTCATTTAACCAGAGGTTAAATGTGTTTGAGAACCAAGGAGTACTTGATGCTTATCCAGAAGAGGTAGTCAATGGCAGGATTTCAGCTCGTGGTACTGAGGGCTGACACTAATTACATGGGCACCAAGGCTGAAGATCAAAACACAGCCCTGTGTTAGGTAAAGTGAGGAACATAAGCATGGCTGAGACCCAGGCAGTGAAGGGAGAAAGTAATGAAATTTGGGTTCTCCAGCGTCTTAGCTCCTGAATCTGGATGGGAAGAGTGTTGGGGGGAAGAGCAAGCAGTTTGGATCAGCAGACCCCAAGCCTGGAGAAAAAAAATTATTTCCAGACCCCTGTTGTATTGTTAGGACTCTATCTCCTAAATGATTTCCCACTTCACTCAGGATTTGAGGCAGCATGTTGCCCTCAATAATGATGGAGCTGGGCTTACAAATTCACATTCTTGCCTCTCACCACAACCATATTGCCACCTGGCATCCACAAGCCGTGTTGACCAAAATCAGACAGATGAAGGGACTTACGCTGGGCTTGTAGAGATGGTACCTAGTCTAAAGATCAGAGTGCCCCTTGACTCAGGTCCTGGGGCTCTTTCCTGAGGTCTGTGACTCAAATATATTTACTAGAACAGAGGAGAGAAGACATCAATCCTTTCCAAATGCAAATGATTCTTGATTGATTTCTGTATCATCAAGTCTTCAATGCTCATTTTTCAACTCTTTTCTGGTACTACGAGGAAGATAGAAAACCTCAAATACCTCAAAGAGAAGATGGAAAGCACTGGGAAGAGAAGAATGCAGCAAGGAAGGACCTCCCGCTCTCCCAAGTACAGTCTAAGTTGGGTTCAGTCTGAGGCGTGAATTTACAGTTTGCTCACGTCACTGCTGCTACGAAGAGGGACCAGATGGATGGCCCTAGTTCTGATTCTCACAGTGTCCCCGGAGTAGTAAATCTGCACTGATATATGTTATCTGCACTCAGGTTCAACAAATCATCAGCCTTTTAAAACGCTGAAATAGTACTTTGTGTCTGAAGACAAAATGTCTTAGGATACTTTTTCCCCGTGGATTTTTATGGAAGTCAGGTTTTGAAACAGCTGATCCCTCAGGAATTACAAGGAGGTGTGTCACTGTCAGTCAACTGACTGAGCTCCGGACTTCTGACTCCGTTTGTTTTTCTCTTTCCGTGAGACTCTTGATTTGAGAATGCTTGAACACAATCCAGAGTTCTAGGGCATTTCCTTGGATTTCTTAGCAACTTTGATCCGGGGGCATAACAAGAGGGATTCTGTCGAAGCTTTAAGAACTCCTTCATCTAGCAACCATTATACCCTCTTTCCCACAAACATTGTTTTAATATTTTTCTACTGAACCTACTTTTTACTTAGGTCTTAGAAAAATATGATGTCTGATGGTAAAAACCAACATAAAAATGTGATTTTTGCCCATAGCAAAGGCATAGAACGCATGATCACAGGGACGCTACGTTTGTGCTAGATAACTCTTTTATAATTTGAGTTTATTTCTGACCCTCATGGGCATAGAAAAATGGTTTACTATGTCTTTTAGGTGACTTTACCATTCTCACAGAGCTTGTTAAATATCTCTGCCTTTAATAGCATGCTGCCTCAGGAAGTTAAAAAAGAAAGTACAACCAAGTCTAGCAAAATCACACATGGAGCACTCCTCAGCTGTCAGAGGCTCAATTTAAAAAAAAAAAAATGTTAACGTTTATTCATTTTTGAGAGAGAGACAGAGTGTGAGTGGGGGGAGGGGCAGAGAGAGAGAGGAAGACACAGAATCTGAAGGAGGCTTCAGGCTCTGAGCTGTCAGCACAGAGCCTGACGCGACAGAGGCAGAGGCGGGGGCTCAAACTCACGGACTGAGACATCATGACCTGAACTGAAGTCGGACGTTTAACTGACTGAGCCATCCAGGTGCCCCTCAACTGTTTTTTAAAACTAATATTTATTTGATATAACAGAATCACAGAAAAATATACGAAAGAAGTAGTACACATTTAGCTACGCTAACAAAATTAACAATTGTTAGGACTATATTATGTTTGCTTCGTATCTTTAAATAAAAATTATATTTACACATGCATGTATATTTATATAAGGTTGAAATTTCATATATCTTCTATTTCCAAAATTTTTCTTCATCTCCATATTTCCAATCCCCCAGCGACCATTGTCAAAAATATAATGCGTTTCCTGTCAAGCCAGTTTTTATACTCTTTCGTATACCTTACAAGTTACCATAAATAAGGCATATTTTTGCATGTTTTGGGGGAAAACCCCAATACATAAATTGTATATATCATTCTATAATCTTTTTCATTGAACATTGGGTTTTTGAAATCCGTAAAATAATCCAATGTTTTTACAATTGCTAATGTTTCTTTAAAAACAAGCATGGACTGTAGTGTTAATAAATGGACTCTGCAATATTATTATTAAAAATAGCATTAAGCAGATAGATTTTCCACAGCTAAGAATTATAAAAAGAATATAACTACTGAACCACAGAGCCAAGATTGGGGGAGGGGTACAGATGCAGCATTCCATACTAATGCTAATCATTATAGAAAATACTGACTTGAAGGATATTTTAGAGGCCAGCTGCTAAAGAAAATATTACCATGCTCTAATGGAGGGAGTCTCCTGGGGTAGTGATCCCTATTTGTCATCTCCTCAGGCTGGCTTTGCCCACGTTTTGAAATGAGGAGGACATAATTGAAAGAGCAGTGTAGTCATTTTGAGACCACCACTGGGCATATTGTATGTGCCCCCAGTTGGCCAGCCTGTTCTAGATGCTGTCCTTTGGAAAGCATGATGTGTAATGGATGCGGTTTTAATGTGAATGCTATTAGAGAAGGCCGGGGGCTGTGCAACCCCTAAGTATTTGCGAAGACTTTCATGTGCGTATTAATTTCACCAGCTGCAAATGTATTTCTGGCTCTGCACATATAATAGGGGATCTCCAGTTGCCTGAAGTTACATTTTCTGCCGAAATGTGGAGAGATGCACCACTCTCAGCCATGATAGGTGAATGACCCACGTCTCATATCTCAGATCACCTTACGAACTCGAAATTGAACTTTAACCTTTCTTGGCATTTTGTAAGAATTATCTACTCAGAATTGTATTCTCCTTGAATTAGAGTTGCCGAAATGCAGGAGAAAAAAATAAACCTAAATCATTTGCTACGGTTAAAATTTCAGGAACTGAAATTTTTCATTTGAATATGGATGAACAAGATGCTTACTTTTTTCATAGCCCTACAAATTTCTATCCATGCTTCAATACAACATCTCACATTTATGCTCTTTCCTAATAGCTGCTGAGGTCTCTCCTGCCCATATGATGTGCGTGCTGCTTCTTTTGGGCTCCTGTAGCATCATGTTATCTTGTGATATTTTTAACTCCTAACAGTTTTGTTTTCTGTCTTCAAGTTATTTACATATCGTCCATAAAATATGCATCTTATTATATTTTAAATAACTTGTGGTAGGTAACCCTGTCCATTAATCTTTGCATTTTTCACAGTGTTTAGTACAATACTAGACAGGTAGTAATGACCTGGTAAATAGGAATCAAATGTTTCAATGAGCAAGTGAATGCGTGAGGATAGGTACTAAACAACAGAAATCTTTAAATTCTTGCAAAGTATTTAGGCTTCTTAAATAAATAATTTTATTCAAATTGATTACCAGCTTAAATATACTATTAGACACTTCTAAAATTTTAAAGTGTACATAACATACTTTTTCAGTATCACTTATAAATATATAATAGTCAATATCAAGAATATATATGTATGTGTATATATACATATATATGTGGAGAGAGAAGAAATAGCAATTAAAATCTAAAGTTAATTAATAATGAACGTAGTTCCTATATTATGCCAGTTGCTTAATTAAGCACTTTTGCTACATCATTTATTCTATGCTTAAAACATTTTATATGGGGGCACCTGGGTGGCTCCTTTGGTTAGGCGTCTGCCTTCAGCTCAGGTCATGATCTCATGGTTCATGGATTTGAGCTCTGAGTTAGGCTCTGTGCTGACAGCGCAAAGCTGGGAGTCTGCTTCAGATTCTGTTTCTCCCTCTCTCTCTCTGTCCTTCCCTTGCTTGTGCTCTATCTCTCTCTCTCTCTCTCTCGAAAATAATACAGAAACACTAAGAAAATTTAAAAAAATATTTTATATTAAAACTTTATTGGTCTCATGTTTGCCTTGTAGAAACAACTGCATAAATCTCAGTACCATGTTTGAGATTATATGTCTGAAACAACAGAAGACATATGCAAAATAAGCATAAAAAATTAAATATCAGTCATTTCTGTTATAATTCCATGTATCAGAAGACCATTTATTTTATAGTTAAAAAAATGCTAGCAAAAACAACTTGCCAGCACTCCCAGAGGGTGAAATTTTCCAAACAATAGTTTGAAAAGTCTGGAGACAAATTGAACTTATGTTAATTGAAGATATGTACTCATCTCTTTGTCAAAGTTGTTTTTTTTTAAAGAACTGTTTCTTCATAAGCCACAATTCTTCCATTACACACCAGGTGTTTTTATTATTGTTATCGAGAAATGATTGTGTTCGCTAGACTATACTAAGTCCCAACACATATGAGAGCAAGCTCAGTGCATTTCGCTGTAGGTCATGGTAACGTTAGCAGAAATATGTTTTATGGCATGTTTGTTGCATGAGTATTAACCATTTAATTGCTTACTCATTCAGATTTTTCTGAATCACAAAACCAATCTTGTTTATTTGTTGAAATTCATATATGGATTTGCACACCTGCCCCTGAAAAGTTGATACAATTTCTAGGGCCCATGTAAATGGGTGAAATAATTGGGTAGAAGAAGCCCAGAACAATGAACAAATCACCATTTCTACAGTCACTGTTTTGGCTTTGATTGCTTACCATTGTTTTTTCAAGTGCATACTTGAATAGTCTTTCATCCTTTAATGGATAGCGGTGCGATGTGCTAATGATACTAATCGTACGCCACTGTGGGATGGAAGAACATTTTTTTACAGCTTCCATAAAAGAACAATATGGAGAGAGTGCTTTGTGGACTTTGCAACCAATCCCACTCCACGAGCCTCCTAAGACCAGTCCATTAGACATCATCTTCTCAACTGGTGACAGTAAGTAATAGTTTCTACTTTAGCAAACTGTTGTTAGGATTGCAGAAGATGATTCATGTAAAATGCACAGTAGAGTTCGGACTCTGAAAACACTAGTTATTTTAAAGGATATTACTAATTAGTATTCTATGTTTAAAGAATTTTAGAAAGCTGATTATTTAATAATATGATGATGTAATTTAAAAATTGCTAATCAGTTATAGGCTATATCAATATAAGAATGAATTATAAAGTGAAGTGTATCAATTCAGAATGCTAGGAGGGGAGTAATAATTAGTTGTTTTTTAACTCTTTATCCATAGCCATGATTCACACCTTATATCCATGACATTAAAGGGGAAAAGAATTTCTCACCCCAAAAATATATCTCTGGTATAAGGATTATTTTAGGCTGATTATTTTTACGAAATAGTAGACATGGAAAAGCTATGAAAACTGAGTGGAATTACCCTTTTGAAAGAGATGGTTACTCCCATGAGGAAAAATCTCCATTTGTAAGAGCAGCTCCCTCCCTGTACCAGGAAGAGAAAGATGACTAAATTTCTAGAAACTCTTATCAATGGAGGAAGCAATCACTAAATCTGCATACCAAACGTAACCGTAACCCTCATTTACTGTGCTTTTCCTGATAGCCTCTCATAACTAGCCCCCCAACTCCTCAACATTTTCTTTTATCTTTAGCTGAAGATGTTAAGGTAATGGCCTGGGCCATTTCTGAAAGTTACTCGGTTTTCCTGGGTATTTTCCTTGTATACAAGAGACATATATTATTAAACTTCTTTTATTATGGGAGTGGGGGGGTCGTCTCAGCCAAGGATCTAGAATAGTAAAGGGAAAAATATTTTCCTCCCCTACAATATCCAGCTGATAGGGTGTTTGATTTTTTTAATGTTTATTTTTGAGAGAGAGGGAGAGAGCATGAGCGGAGAAACGGCGGGGTGGGGGTGGGGGGCGGACACAGAGGCTGAAGCAGGCTCCAGGCTCTTAGCTGTCAGCACAGAGCCTGATGCAGGGCTGGAACTCACAGACCGAGAGATCATGACCTGAGCAGAAATCAGACGCTTAACTGACTGAGCCACCCAGGAGCCCCATAGACTGTTTGAATTCTTAAACCTTGTTTTCTTTTGCCTTTTAGAAAAAAACAAAAACTCCATCTTATCTGATGCCAATTTTTCTCTCCTATTTTTTGTTTTCTCCTCTTCCCCCAGAGACTACATTATGTTCCCATTCCTTTTTATTTTCTTATTTTCCCATTTTCTTTGTCTTTGTATCTCTCTCAATATATTATCACATTTCTCCCCCTGAATATAAGCCATCAACTTTAACCATATAATAAACCATTTAATAAATTAGTTGCAGCCTAAGTAGAGAAAAAAACTATATCATTCTCTTTCTGGGGTAACTTTTTTTTACCCCTTCCGTGTAGGTAAGTCCAAAACCCTATTTGTGTTTCTCGTTCTTCTAATTCTATGAGTTTGTCCTGAGAAAGGTTACACACTGATTTAACATCTGCTTTTCTGACTGTGATTTTTAGCTCTCTCTTCTCTGTGAGGATAATGGCTTTTTCTTTCCAACTGCCTTTTCCATCTTGACGTCTCAAACACATTTTAATCTTAATATCTTGGAAACCTCCTCTACTCACTAAGTAGTAACATCCAGTTACCCAAGCTGTAAACATAGTAGTTCCTCTTGACTCTTCCTTCTCTTAAATCACACATGTAATTGGGTTCAGCTAAATAGTTCTTGGAATTTTCTCCACCTCTCTATGATAACTGTCAGATTCAATTTCTCTCACAGACAAATAACATATAATTTCACTCATAGGTGGAATTTAAGAAACAAAACATATGAACATAGGGGGGAAAAAGAGAGGCAAACCAAGAAGCAGACTCTTAACTATAGAGAACAAACTGATGGCTGCTGGAGGGGAGGTGGGCCGAGAGACGGTTAAATAGGTGATGGGGATTAAGGAGGGCACTTGGGATGAGCACCCTGTGCTGAATAACTAAATTCTACACTGTATTTTAATAATATTAGTAATATATTAGTAATATTACATTATGTGTTAACTAAATGTGTTTAAGTAAAAACTGGAAAAAAGATTCAATTTCATATTTACACACTATCAGTTAAAATTCTTAACATTGAGAAAAACAGAAAATGTTTTATGCCAACTTGAGCATCTCATGAAAGATACAGATTGCTTAACAGGCCAGCCTCTGAAAAAATAGGGACAAGGACAACTCCAGAAGCCCTGGGGATTCATGGCTTTTCTCTTCAGTTATGTTATTTGAAAAAGTGTAACCGTTGTAACAAACAATGACATGCTGATGACTCAAGCACGAGAGAAGTTTATTTCCCGCTCACAGACAGTCTAAAATGATCACTGGTCATTAGCAGGGGACTCTGTTCCAAGTCAAGTTTCAGGGATCCGAGACTTTTATTATGTGTGGCATCTGGTATCGCTGGACTCATTTGCATCAAATGGTAAAATGGGAAAGAAGATGGAGGGTTGTACATGGCAGATTTTTGTGGGTAAACCCCCAAGTGGTCCATATTATCATTCATATTTCATTGGTTCAAAAGCAGTAACATGGCCACACCCATCAGCAAGAGAAGCTGGGAAGAAAGAATAGGTTTTGTAATTAGCTCAGTATTCCCTCTAGAGCCTGACTTTCAGTCACTAAATACCGAATTCATCCTTCCTTCCCCAGCTGGAACATGCTCATCCCTTCCCCAGGACAGAAAAATCAAAGCCCAGCCAGCAGATTCTTCCAGCTCAGTTTCTCAGCTCCCTCCTTGGTGCACAAGGCTTTGCATCAGGACCTAACATGACAATTTATTTAACCCTGCCACACACACGCAATATACAATGATGACATGGGGACAGAGAAAACACACTAAGAACACCCATTCAGAAAAGAATAAAATGTGCACAGCACCCATGTTCCATTACAGTTAGAAATTTCTTCAGGGAAAAATTTCTGAAGGCCTCTACATTTGTTGGGAGGCTCCTTGATTAGGCTCCAATTCTGTTTCCTTGGAGAAGCACCTCTATGTGGCACCTGGCTCCATTCCTTTGGGGTTTCTTTTTTGGCCCTAGTTTGAATGGGCCTCAAGGCTTATATTCTCCTGGGAATTTGGTTCTTTCTCCAGTCTATTTCCTCGTTATTATAGCTTAGGAGGCACTAATGACTGTGTTAAGGTTAAAAGGTCAAAAACTTTTTTAGTCCAGGGACACGGTTTCTTTCCAATATAATATGACTCCCCCAAAACTCTATCTTGTTCCCCATCTATCATTTCTAGAAGTCCTATATGCTAGTAAATATCTCCCAAGCTTTTTTGTTTTTTTTTTTTTTTTGCTAGGAATTTTCAAGTCTAATATAATTCTTGGTCTCTTAGCTCCTATTTTTCCGCCTCCTAATGTAATGGTTGCCACATCATGGCCGCCTAAGATACCACGGGGGCAAGCCCTTAAACCTGTTGTTTTGCCTCACAGTTGTCACTTGCTTGATTGAGAAGTTTTGGGGATTTTCCTAACTAACTAGCTTTCTGAATCTTACCTTTTACAGTTAGAGGTACAAATGCGGTTGGAATTTCTAACCCTGTAGGACTCATAATCTCTAGACAGTCTCTATTTTATTTAATATTTGTTTAGAAGACTTATCTTCTTGCCTAAGCTTGTGAATATTTTGTTTCTTGTAACACCATACTGAAGGTGGTCAAGAACAGATAACATATACTTAGCCCCTACTCCCAGAGCTTGGGCTCAAGAATCTTCCAGGTAACTGTGAGCATCTGACCAATTGCACTGCCTCTGCGTGATATGAGTCTTCAGGGTTCCAGCCTGTGCTGTGCTAAATTCTGGGAGACGGTGGGTTTTTTGCCCCACCTCAGGCCCCCAGACTGTGAATGTCCTAATTAGAGGGGCTAGATTTTATTCATCTTCGTATCTCCAGTGCCTAGCCCATGAGCTCAGGGTGTAAGTGCTTAATAAATATTTTCTGTGAAAATGAATCATCTTAGGTTAAAGAAGTAGCCATTAGATAGCTGGGTGCATCATTAGGAGGATTCTTATTTACACTTATCCCTCCTGTGCTTTTTTTTTTCTCTCTCATCTGTACAATGAAGGTGTTGGACGAATAGACTTCCAACTCCCCGTGTTCTACTTTTCTAATGATCTATGCTTGTTCTCTCCTCTCTCTTTTCACATTCAGACAATTTCCTCACAGGATAGGAAACAAAAGGTAAGAGAAGCTAAATTCTGCAAAAAAAAAAAAAAGCCTTTCAAAGATGAGTAAAAACATATGTGAAACAAGAGAAACTTAACAGAGGACCATCGGGGAGGGGAAGGGGGAAAAAGTAATTAAGGAGAGGGAGGGAGGCAAACCATAGAGGCTCTTAACTACTGAAACAAACTGAGGGCTGATGGGGGTGGGGAGGGGAAAATGGGTGATGGGCATGAAGGAGGGCACAAGTTGGGATGAGCACTGGGTTTTATATGGAAACCAACTTGACAATAAATTGTAATAAAAAAAAAGATCATCCATGTCTTCAGTGCACGCTCATGAAACTCATGAAGTTGTGAATATAGTCTTATTACCAAATTAGTTTGTTCTAACATTTTATGTGCTATTATACTGATTAGTGCAAAGCTCCAGGGTTAGAAAGAGTTTACCTTCCGAATGGAGTTCTGGTAAAGAGTCAAACAGAAAGAAAACATCTCAGGAGAGCATTGGAACGTAGGTGAGAATCTAACAGGAATAAGGTAGCAAAGCAGAGTATGCCAGACAAACGAACAGCTTGCACAGAAGGCATGAATTATTCAGACAAAAGGCTTTGTTTCAGGATTGAAAATCCATGTTGGATGTGGAAAGACTTTTTTTCGGGTCAAGATTGTTAGCAGGTAAGATGAAAAAAACAGGGGCCTCTGGGTGGCTCAGTTGGTTAAGCATCCAACTCTTGATTTTGGCTCAGGTCAAGATCTCAAGGTTGTGAGACTGAGCCCTGTACTGGACTCCTAGGATTCTTTCCTTCCCTCTCCCTCTTTCTTCTTCAGCCCCGCCCCTGCTTGCACTCTTTCTCTTTCTCTCAAAAAAAAAAAAATAAAATAAATTAAATTTTTGTAAAAAAATGGAAAAGACAACATAAAATTCATTTTAGTCCCTGTTGAGAGAGAAAAAATATTTATGCCTTGAAAATTGCTTTTCTTCTAAATAGTTTTGCTGCCCTGTTTTTCTCCATTCCTTTCACATTTTCTATCCTTAGTAAAATAAACACTTGTGGCTCATGAAATTCCTACAGGCAGGTACTTGTTTCTACATAACTCCTCCATGATCTTTGATTTGATTTCTTGGCATATAGGACATATAAACAAAAATTCTTGCAGGCTAATTCCAAGATTGGTATCTAAGGTACTAATACACAGTAAATAAGGCAAAATTCATAAATCCAGCTTTTTTATTGTTTTACCCCTCAGGTGAATTTATTGTCCCTCAGCCAGTACTTCTGTAAGAAGGGAAGAAGCAGTGGGTAACAGGTCAGCGTTTCCAAGGAAAAACAATGCAAACTTTTCCTCCTAGAAGGCCCATTTAGGAGTAGCATGAACTCAGTGACATGATTCAAGAATAGAGGAACGATTTGAAACTTGGGGATGGGTGTTCAGAATAGCTACCGCAAAAAGCATTTGTTAAAGAAGGGTCAAAGTTGTCAGCTCCGATATAAACAACCAAGAGTTAAAAGACCAGCATAGTAAGTGCTTCCCAGTGCTGATGATCCTTTTCCCCCCACTCTGGCCTATTCTATTTTTGGTGCGTTACAATCATTTATCTTGCAGACCTGCCTCCTACTTCTAATTAATTCCGGACTCCAATCTCAAGAGCCCATTTCCTGCCCATCTTCACGGAGACCGAAAAATATCAGAAGACATTTGGCCACCCCTCAGTCTGTGACAGTTGAAGGAAAACCCAGTGGGAGGCATCGATGCTTCTGGCTGACAGGAGCCAGATGGGAAATAGACTGGTTCAGAGGCTCAGGGGTAAGCGATGGAACTACAGTCTCAAAGCGGAGAGCAAAGAAACAGCCAAATACCAGGCTTTGGCATTTGCTTTGCACTTTGAAGCAATGACATGGTGGGAGTTGCTGAGGGGTAGGACGGAAAGTGTGTGAAAAGATAAAATAGAAAAACGATCCTCAATTTGCTCTGCATCGACAGTCTCTGTTAGATGTCCAGCATTTCTTAAACCAATGCACCTTTTTTTTTTTCTAATGCCACATTCTTATTGGCTCCACTTTTCAAGATTTTGAGATTTTTCAGTATGAATCTGCCTCACATTTCTTATTTGCAAATTGAGGGCCTGAGAGTGTCCGGTTTTAAGATCCTGCTTACAAATGTGAGGACAGTCCTCCAGCATACATGTGTTTCTGACAATCAAATGGGAGAGGGGAACCCCTTATCTCTCTCAGAAGTTTCAGGAAAGTTTTACCTCCAGTTTATCATGCTTGAAAAAAATACCAGTGGTCCACCAAAATCGATTTCTTTAATCAAAGACACCTACAAGTGTAGTATTGAGCAAACAACAACAAAAATAACCTCTGTATATATTCATTCTCTGTTCTGTAGGAAAAGGAGTTCAAACTGAATAGATCGTCAGGTGAGATCATAGCATTCTTAGTACTTTCCATGACTTTACTTACGGTCTTTCTTGTTTTCATGAAGTTACACACATTCACATACCCTCGACACACACACACACACACACAGACACACACACACACACACGCATGGCTGTTCTAGGGAGGCGGGAAATAGCAATGAGCAATTCAAATAATAAGATAATAGCAGATATATACATATATACATATATCAGAACTGATTCAGAGTTTCCTGTTACAAATCTCTGAGTTGTGCCTAGACTAACTTCAATGAATTCACCTGTTAGGCTTATCAGGGCTTTAAGAAACTTGGACAATGAATTAGTATTTCCAGTAGTTTCTTATGGTTTGAATTCATCAACCAAAGAGAGAAACAGTTATCTGTTCATGATAGAATTTCATCTCTAATTTGCTAACATTTTGGAACAGTTAATTTCATTAGAAATAACATTCTAATTGTAGCTCATCAGTTACAGCTGAGTACTTCCGGGCAGACACAAAGAAAAGAATTTAGTAGTCTAATATGAAGAGAATAAGGAAAACAGAAATGAAATAAAGATTCAACTCGGATTTGTTTGAAGAAGGCAAAAAGAAAACTCCCACAAATGAGGAGAAAAGGGAGAAAAACAAGAAAAATGGTATTTTAATAGGAAAAAAGTTGTATTTCAGAGATAAATTTAGAAAGATCAAAATTCAAAATGAGACAAAATTAATAAAGAAGAAGGAGGAGGAGTGGGGAAATATTACAAATTGGCAGAAGTAACAGAAAAGTGATAAGAAGAGAGGAGAATAAATGGATGGTTTTAAACTCTGTATGTACTATATTGAGTAAAGCAAGCAACTGAGGAAATGGCAAGACAAACACTAAAACTGTATCGATGCTGACATCATAAACACCCATGCAGATAATTTATATTATATCATCTAGACTTTAAATATATTTGGTATGGACTCTCTTAGGGGGACAAACCAATTTTGATTCTGCTGCAAGCTCTATATGAAAATACAGTAAGAAAAAACCCGGAAGTGCAATATGATTTAAAATAATGTGCTTTTGGCAATACTGGACGCTATGGTCTGAATGTCTGTGTCCCCCAACGTTCATGTCTTGAAAACCTAACGCCTAATGTGATGGTATTGGGGGGGGGGGGCTTTGGGAGGTGATTAGGTCATAAGGGTGGCATCCTCATTAATGGAATTTGTACCTTTATAAAAGAGGTCTGAGAAAGCCTTTTGTCATGTGAGCACATAGCAAAAAATGGCCAGCTGTAAAGTGAGTCCTCACCGGATACTGAATTTGTCTGCACCTTGATCTTGGACTTGCCAGCCTCCAGAACTGTGAGAGATAAATTTCTGTTGTTTATAAGCCACTCAATCCCTGGCATTTTGTTATAGCAGCCCAGAGACGACAACACTGGATACATTTTTTGGAGGTAGTTTGTTGATGTTACTAGTCACCGAAGAATGTTTAAATCTCATTCTTTCTTCACGCTTCCTTATGCACGGGTAACTCCCAATGACTATGTCTGGTGAAGACTGAATTAGAAACTGGGAATCAAGTATAAGTGAGACATTCTGCTTACAGCGTCTTGCGAGATTACTCAGTTTAACAGTTGATTTTAGCAGACGAACACGCAGCTGTAGTCATGGAAATGGTGGAATGCACAGAGAGGCCTGACTTTGACCTGTGCAGACAGGTTCTACCTTATTTGCGTACTTAGGGGCACAGAGAGCAAACACAATGTAGTTTTCATTGGCTGTTGACCTTTAAAGGTCAGTAATCCAACACTGTAGTAAAATGCCACCTCCATCCTCAACCCCAATTTCTCTAAAATCACAGTGGATATAAATTTCTTCTCTCTATGCACAGGGGTTAAGGCACAGGGAGAAGATAGTCAGCATCCTTTACCTATGTAGTAAATTTGAAAAAAGAGATTGAACATACTAGATGGAGAGAAATAGTAGAGACCAAGGTGTGAGAACGAAAGAAAGTGGTGTATTTAGGAAGCACCCAGAGGTCAAACTCCCTGCAGGGCCCTAACTGCAGATGATCAGCCTTATAGGTAAACACACACCGTGTGTGCTGAGTGATTGCCAAACAACCAGGAAAGGCTCTTTGTCTCCCTAAAATTGGCTTTCGTGTCCAATGAATTTTTGTTGCACCGTGAAGTACATCAAAGCCTTTACTGCCACAGTTAGAATTTTCCTGTGCACGTATCAGTGGAGAAGTTAACACAATGCCCTAAACACAATGCAAAGTCTGAGTTAGCATTTCCAAAACATTTAGATTAAAGGGTGGGGGAAAAAATCAACAATAAAATTATTGGAGGGTAATGACATAGTGGTAAATGACATCGGAGGGTAAATGACATTTTATTATTCCAACTGAGAACATTAAAACAGACAAAAACTTACATGTAATCATAATGTCATTATGGAGTGGACATTTTATTGTGGATACAATTTGTCCATGAATTTATATGTGGACCAGTTGATAAAGTTTTCCTTAGATGGTTGAACTTTGCTTTTTGCACTGTATACATAGCATAAATAATATATTATTTCTTCTCCTTCTCCTTCCCCTCCTTTCCTCCCTCTCCTTCTCCTTCCCCTTTCTCCTCCTCCTCCTCCTCTCCTTCTTCTTCTTCTTCCTCTTCCTCTTCCTCTTCTTCTTCTTCTATCTGAGAAGTAAAATATGATTAACAGGAAATCATGAGTAAAATAGATGTCAACTAGAATACAAATGTTCTAATCAAAGAAGGAGCTTCTTGTTACAAGATTTAGCCAAATACTTCCCAGACTATTTAGGAAATAAAATAAAATCTCAAAGGTACTCATGATATTTAAATATTAATAATAGATTGATGAATAGTATCTTGATGCTAAAGAATGAAAAGCTGGTAGAATCCCTTTTTATAAACTGTAAATTAAACAGTACTTGAGAATTAGAAAACAGTTGGTCAAATTCCATGCTTCTGGAAAAATTTATTTTAATAGAAAATCAATCTGGGAGCACCTGGAACACCAAATGTTAAATAGCAGTCAATAGAGACTTGTCAGGGACAATTCCTCTCCTCTCACAATTTTAATAGTTGTTTCCATCTAAATATTTTGTAAACTGCAAAACATTGGCACAGGTAAATAGCATCTACTTTTATGCTAATAAGATATAATTAAAATATATCAAAATAACTATAGAAAAAATATGATCAAATCGAACAGAATGACACTTGTATTAGAAAAGTTTCCAATTGCATCTTATGCATGTAGAAATCATCAAAATTTATCCAAAATAAATACAAAAAATGATGTTAGTATCTTTAACACTGTGCAATATTGGACCAAGTTTACAGATTTCTTTAAACTTCATTTCAATAGATTGGGAAAATACTAAATTTTTAAATATACTTTGTATATTTATAATTCTTTTTTTTTCCCTGAAAAAACATTTAAAGCAAAGCGTAATTGCAAATTGCTTTCTCACGTCAAAACTCTATTATTTTAGTATGAATTGGTGAACAGTGCTGATGAATTGGGTTGCATAGATGTTGATATTATTCTGGCTGTAGAACCCTGGGAGAAACACGGATGATACTACACATTGTCATTTTTATTAATTTTTTTATTTAGTGCTGTCATTTGAATATATCAGTCCTCAAAATTCTCCTACATATTTTATTTTTTCCCCCAGCCACTGGTCTTAAAACCAATCCATATTTCACCTCCTGTGATCCTGTCTCCCACTGGTAATATTTTTCATTTGGATAGAAATCTAACACTTGCAAAGTGCAAAAAACCATTACCGTATGCAGTCTGCCTAACCTCCCTGCTGTTCTCTCCATTTTACAGATTTTCAGTAAATGAGACTCAGAAAAGGTTGAAGTGGCTTGTCCAAAATCACATTGTCATAATGAGATGTGGGCATTTATTTTGGGTCTTCTTACTGGAAGCTGGGTGCCTTCCACTTCGTGTCCTTGAGCGTTAAGCCCTACTCTTGGAGAGGGAGGAGGTGAAAGGAGTAGGCATCCTTCCAAATGGAATTTGGGGGTCTGGACAAACCTGCTTAGTCCATTTTCTATCAGTTCACAGGTGCCACCTAGAGGTAAAGAGATTGTAAGAAAAATAAAACCATTGTTTCCACTTTTGTCTTAAAAGAAACATTTATTTCAAAGAGAAAAGAAACAACTGTTCTCCAAATTCTTCCTTTTGAGGTGTAAAATATTACAATTAAAGTGAAGATTATAGAAGGAAAAAAATATTGAATAGATTACTATTAACTGTTAAATTCTCTTCACTGAATGGTTACTTTTAACTTTTCTTTCACCTAAGCATGTGTTTGCCTGGTCCATTTTTTAGATCTCTGATCTGTAAGGTCTAACCAATTATTTTTTTTCTCAAATTGATTCTTCTTTCCATATTTGTTGAAATGTCTACGCTCTGTGTCATTAATCTCTGTTCTGTCCCCTGAAGTTTGCTTTCATGTACCTTTTAACTTTTTTTAATGTTTATTTATTTTTGAGAGAGAGAGAGAGAGCGAGCAGGGGAGGAGCAGAAAGAGGGAGACACAGAATCCAAAGTAGGCACCAGGCTCCAAGCTGTCAGCACAGAGCCCCATGTGAGGCTTGAACCCATGGACCGTGAGATCATGATCTGAGCCGAAGTCGGACGTATAACTGACTGAGCCACCCAGGTGCCCCTGCTTTGATATACCTTTTAAAAGAACCACATACCATTTCTTATATATGTATTTCGAATCCGCTCATCATAAGCCCAGACTCTTCTAAACATATGGCTTTTTTGGTGCCCAAACTTGTATTTTTAACAGTGTAAAAGAGTGAACATTACAGAACATAGAATAAGAAAAGAGAATTTTATCACCTCTTCTGGATTCGCTACCCAACGTCCGCAACTTTAGCTTCCCATGTGTGCTGTTTGAATGGTTAGATACTAACACGAATATCCTTTCCTTTGAAACAAAATTGAAATTTTTAAACTTACATAAAATTCTGATTAGACATACCAAGATGTGAGCAAAAGGTTTTTTAAAATCGTAACTCAACATTTCTTTCTTTTGTTTTTTAATTGAGAAATAATTTGCATACAATAAAGAATGCAAATCACACTATCATCTAGTGAGGTTTCAGATGTTTCCTCCTGGGTCAACAATGCAGATCAAGGCGTAGACTGTTTCTAGCACCCAAAAGGCTTCCTGGACTCTTGCTCATTCAGTATCTTCTATCAGTGGGAACTAGGTTTTGACTTCTAGCGTCATACATTAGTTTTGCTTATTAGCGAACTTCATAGAAATTGGATCCTGCTAGATGGCTTCTGTTGTGTCCGAATTCTGTGGCTCAATATTTTATATGTGAGACGTAACCATTTTGTTTCATGTGGTTGTGGACAGTGCATTTTTATAGTGTGTGATATTTTGAAAGCAGAAATCTTGAGTCAACATTTACATTATTTATAGCAAAACATGAGAAAGATCATATATACTAATATTTGCTAATATATATACTAAGGAGTTGATGATAAATCTTGGGATTAAGAAAACGTATTTACAGGGACGCCTGGGTGGCTCGGTTGAGCGTCCGACTTCGGCTCAGTCATGATCTCACGATTTGTGAGTTCGAGCCCTGCGTTGGGCTCTGTGTTGACATCTCAGAGCCTGGAGCCTTCTTCAGATTCTGTCTCCCCCTCTCTCTCCCCCTCCCCTGCTCATGCTCTGTCTCTCTATCTCTCAATAATAAAAATGTTAAAATAACTTAAAAAAAAGGAAAACGTTTTTACAAAAGCATTTTAACATGGTACACTTGCTTTGTATTTCACTTTCTGTTGTCTTATAATTCTCTTTATATTTATTGCAATAAAGTACTTCCTGTTTTGTTTACTTTCTCATGACTAAAGTTATTATTTCCATTTTTCCAGGAGAAACTATGAAAAAATTTTTGTTCCTATGAGTTCTACTTAAGATGTACATTCATTTGCAAAATTGAATGTGTTCTTTTTATATTGTTGATGTAGTAGTTACAACACATGAATTTACTAATAATTAGTTAAATAAAGGATGAAAGAAAATAATTACATCTAGTTTTTCACAGTTGGGTTGTAACTGAATGCTGAACATGCATTATGAGTATTATTTAACATACTTGTTGAGACCATAAAAAATACCAATATTGAAAAAAATCATTCTGATATAATATGACAATAATAAACACTGCGGACAATGTACTGATGAGGGGCATCTAGGTAGCTCAGTTGGTTGAACATCTGATTTCGGCTCAGGTCATGACCTCACAGTTTGTGGGTTCAAGCCCTGGGTTGGGCTCAGTGCTAACAGCTCAGAGTCTGGACCCTGCTTCAGATTCTGTGTCTCCCTCTCTCTTTGCCCCTCCCTGGCTTGCATTCTGTCTTTCTGTTTCTCAAAAATGAATAAACATTGAAAAAAAATTTTTTAAATACAACCAATGAAACTTTATTGTCAAAGATAAAAACTATTGTAATGAACCAATGAAAATTGAGCCTTGATCAAAATGAGGGAAAAATAAAATAGATTATGTTTGAAACTACACACTGTTACAGGTGCCTGGTGGCTCAGTCAGTTTTGCATCTGATTTCGACTTAGGTCATGATCTCACCGCCTGTGAGTTCAAGCCCCATGCAGGACTCTGTGCTGACAGCTCAGAGCCTGTAACCTGCTTCAGATTCTGTGTCTCCCAATCTCTCTGCCCCACCTCTGCTCACACTCTGTCTGTCTCTCTGTCTCTCTCTCTCTCTGTCTCCCTCTCTCTCTCTCTCTCTCAAAAATAAATAAAAATTAAAAGAAAACTGCACATTGTTCAAATTTGTCCCAGGAAAATTACACTATGCAGAAAAATGTTCCCAAATGGAAACTCAACATGGGAGATGTTACATTTGGTAAAATCAGATGTTATTTAATAAATTGATCAATGTTTCATTGTGATAGGGAAAAATCTGTTATAAGATGGCTAACAGGACTGACAGTGGAATTCCAGTCCCTGCCCAAAGACTCCCATTCCAGGTTTTCCTTTCCACCCACTTCTCCCCCCGCCCCCACCCCCCCTGCTTCATACTATTAATTGTCACCTCTGCTTATGCAGGTCTGGGCTCAGACCTCTGGAGAATGATTTCCTCTGAGCCCACCGGTGTAAAATAAACCTCCTGCCTTCCAAGATCTCCGAATGCCTCTTGGTTCTTCTACTGGATGATCCAGGCCAGATTCCGTAACAATTGCAAAACACATTTGGAAAATAATTTATCCAGGAGAATGTTTCATAAACTTCAAATAAAAATAGGAAAAGTTGTAGGTTATCAATCATAGCAAACAACAAAAACCTGCTTGTAATCAGCATAACTGATGAAATGTTGGTTCATTTCATGCAGCAAAAGTATAAATTTAGTCTGAGTTTGGTTTGTACAGCAGTACTGAAAAGACCCACTCTCTTTATTTTCATGCTCCAAGATTTCTAATAGCTGGATATTTTATTCTTCAGGATGATAAAATAGCTGCTGCTTCTCCAGTAATCCCAACCATATACAAGGTAGTAAAAATAGAGAAGGAAAAAGGCACAAGGGACAAAAACCAAAGCAGCATTCTAACTAAGTCTGTCCTTTGAAAAGAGCTCTACCCATATCCCCCTCTGTGCATCTTCCTCTTATATTTCATTGGCCAGAACTGGATCACACGACCATGCTTAGCTGCAAGACCAGCTGGACAAGTGGGTGGTATGGTTTTTCTACCTGGATAGTAGAGGAATACAGAGGAAAGGGGGACTCTAAATGATCTGGGATGAGCAATTCAGGGTCTACCACATGGTTCCACTGTTCCCTTTGGAAATCTGAGTAAAGAAGTAAATTGGCTTAATTGTTTTTTACATTAAAAAATTTTATTGGGGCACCTGTGTGGCTCAGTCAGTTAAGCATCCAATTTCAGCTCAGGTCATGATCTCGCCTTCATGGGTTTGAGCCCCACATTGGGCTCTGTGCTGATAGCTCAGAGCCTAGAGCCTGTTTGGATTCTGTGTCCCCCTCTCTCTTTCTGCCCCTCCCTTGCTCATGTTCTCTCTCTCTCTCTCTCTCTCTCTCTCTCTCTCAAAAATAAATAAATTTTAAAAATTGTATTACAGCCTTAATATTTTTTTCTATAACTCTTTCGTAAACAGAGTAAAAAAAAAAAAAGATTCACATCGCAAAGTTGCAGACAAGTCACTTCTGCTGTTTCAAATTTTCTAAACATTTGCTAACTGTAAAAAAAGAGTCAGATCTTAAACTTGTGTCGTGATAATTTGTGCAATTACACTGAGTGTAGTAGCAACTCTTTAGTTTCAGATCTGTGGAAACAAAGTATTTAGAGAAACAGTGGACACCATGGTGTATTGTCTTCCCATAATAATGCATCAAATATTGTTGGAGGGTTACTGATTTCTCCTGAATGCTGATTATCTTTTAATTTTGTATCTCTTGAGTGTCCTGGATCTTGAATACATGGAGATAATATTTTGCTTAGTTCACTTGTTTGTGCTAAACTCAACTGAAGCTTGTTTTACTTGTTTTGTTGACTTTCTCCATGTTGACCTATGTTTCTTTGCTATCTCAGTTTTATTTTATTTTATTTTTTGCTTTCATGACACCTTCCCAAAGAATGATCATGGAAGGATAATAATTTTACTTACCTTAAATTTTAATGACCTTTATATTTATCCTATCCATTCAATTTTCTTTTGTTAAGGCCATGATGTTCTGGACTTCTATTTATAGCTCATGTTTTTATTTTAAAGTCTCTTGGGATTCCTTTCTGCTACTAGCACCATAGAGAGAAACAGAATTTTTCTTTACCTAATTTCATAGCAAGTCATTACATCTTTTTGAGATAGTTTTGAAAGATGTGCTATTTCCTATACTGATGTTCATAGATGTGCACTATTGATATTGAATTTAATAGAGTTTGAAGAAGCATATGATGAAATATTCTTTTCAAATTCTAGTGACACCTAATAAAAAGCACATGTATGCATAATAGCAGCATTCAGTTTAAATAATTAGTATTTGAAAGGATTGTTAAGCTCATAAAGTCAAATGGACTTTACAAAAATTTCTTTTTTTTACTACTGATGGATTTTTTTTTTGTCCCAGCAATGAGAGCCTTTATTAGATATGAAGGGGTTTTCTCCCTAAAGCATTAATTAGAGGAAACATGTACTCTGACATTAAATAATGTGGTTTTTATATTACCACTCATTTGAAGGTTTGTCAAAATGACATTACATATATAAAGATTTATTTTTCTACCAAAGGTCAATGAATCCAGAACCTGGAGTGTATGAAGGGATTTTAACAAAGGCTATTAATACATGCCTTGCCATTTCCAGGATTGATTCTGTACCTGGGGCAGCATTAAATACCAGATGATCTCTCTTAATAGATTCAGTAAGAAAGCAACATGGGAAAAAAAAGTAGAAAAAAAAATGAAGCTAAAAATGGACAAGTTCCAGGCAGTCCAGGGCTCCAGCTTAAACTTTGCACTGAATGAAAATTCCAAGACTTCCTGCTTATATGAAAAGTTCTCAGAATGTGTATCAGGAATGTGTCTATGTGCTCATATGTGCATGTGTCCATGCATGTGATTTGTGTATATGTATGTGAGAGCATGCGGGTGGCAGACATAGGGATTTTGTATGCATAAAGGATCTGGGGTTCCTCCTAAAAGAGCAGTTGGGCATACTTGGGAAGATGATCATCCTGCAGGGCTGGGCTATCAAGGTGTATAAGTCATCTGGTAAGCCTCCAAATAATACCTTGGTTGGTTAAGACCCACAATTTGAGAATTCACAATAGGAAGAAAGATCAGTAGGATAATAGTGGTTCATCCTTCCTTTACTCAACAAATAGCTGCAAGAGTATAGCAAGGAAAAAGTTGGCAAAATTCCTACTATCCTGGGCTTATATTTTGGTGGGGGTACAATCATTAAGATAAACAATCCAAATGTATTGTGTACTAGATGGTGATAAATTCTATGAAACAAAATATGGCAGAGAAGGGAAGAAAGGAGAGTGGACTGAGGAAAAGTAGTTGTAATTTTAGTTAGGATGATTATAAAAGTCTGCAATGAAAAGATGGCATGTGAGTAATGGTCTGAAAGAGAAAAAGGAGTAGGCTTTGCTGGTATCTGGTGAAGAGAATTCCAATAAGAAGAAATAGTAAGAGCAAAGGCCCTGATGTAGAAGCATGCCTTGAATAACAGCTAGGAGGCCAGTGTGGTAAGAGAGGAAATAAGAAAGGCATTGGGTGGTTTTGAGTAGAGAAGTAAAATGATCTGATATAACAGGTCTTGTTCACTCCTGTGTTAGATTATTCTGAAGGGAGGCAAGGACATAGTAAGTATGGTTAGGATAGGAGGCTACTATAATCATCCCAGCTAGAGATGATGATGGCTTGCACCAAGGTGGTAGCAGTAAGAAATGGTTGTACTCTGAAAATAAAGTAACAGGAGTGCCTAACTGAATACATGTGTAGGAAGACACCGAAGTTTCTGGTCTGAGCAAATGGCGGGATTTTGTCCTTTACTGAAATTGATAGGTTGTAGGAGTCATAGATTTGGGGGCAAAGATCAGAGTTCAGTTTTGGACATATTATATTTGAATGTTTGTTAGATAGTCAAGGAGAGATCAATTGTCAGTTAGATATGTGGTCAAGAGTTTGAAGGAAAGATAGATATAGTGATTGGAAATATTTATTTGGAATCTAAATATCAATGATATAGATACCATTCAAAGCCTTGAGGTGAGGAGAGTCATTAAAATTGCTAAAACTCAAAAGAGAGGAAAATTTGAACAGTAAATGATGGTTAACACTTATTTGTGCCCAGAGTTTCAGGTTAGAGAGATATATATGAATAATAAATAATATACTGACAAAATAATAAATAATTTATATTAATAATAAATAATACTATAATAATATATAAATAATAAATCAAGTAAAAATCTCTATATGATACAATACATTCAATGTTCCTATCACAATTGTTTGATGTATATCAGTCATTCATTAGTTGTTACTTTTATTGTTTAAAAATATTTTTATTGAAGTACAGTTGACATACAATGTTATATTAGTTTCAGGTGTTCAACATAGTGATTAAGTAACTCTATACTTTATACTCTATTCACCACAAGTGTAGTTGCCATCTGTCGGCATACAGCACTACTTCAATACCATTGACCATATTCCTTACGGTGTACTTTTCATCTCCATGACATATTCATTCTATAACCGGAAGCCTGTATCTCCCACTTCCTGTCACCCCTTTTGCATTTTGCCCATCTCTCCAACAACCTTCCCTCTGGCAACCACCAGTTTGTTGTTTTTAGGAGGCAAAAGATGTTTTGAGGAGATTTCTCAAAATACTAGAAATAGAATTGTCTCATCTCTCACATCTATGTGATCAAACAGTCCTACTTCTGGGTTTAACAAAAAAAAAAAATCAAAGAAGGATATTGAAGACCTATCTGCATTCCAATATTCATTGGAGTGTTAGTCACAATTACCAAGGCAGAGAAACAAGCGGAGTGTCCACCAGTGAATGAATGAATGAATGAATAAGATATTATATATATTATAATAATATGTCAACCTTATGTATAAGTAATAATATATGATCTATATTATATATAATAGAATATTATTCAGCCATGAAGAAAAAGGAAATCCTAATACTTGCAACAACATGAACAGACATTGAAGGTGTTATGAAAAGTAAAATAATGATGTGAAGTAAAATAAGCCAGACAAGAAAACAGAGAAAGTTAAATACTGCATGGTATCACTTGTATGTGGATTAAAAAAAGAAAGTCAAAGCCATAGAGAGAGAGGAGAAAAGAGGAGCTAAGGGGTGAGGGAAGTAGGGACAGGTTGGTAAAAAGGTACAAACTTTCAACTATGAAGTAAATAAGGTCTGAGAATCTCATAAACAGATGATTGTGGTTGATAATACCATACTGTACAACTGAAATTGGATAAAAGCATAAAACTTAGCTGTTTCCACACCCAAAAATAGATAAATATTTAAGGTGATAAATGTATTTACTAGATGAGGGGAATCCTTTCATAATGTTTTGTATGGATGCTTTAAATGTCTTACAATTTTCATTCCCATGACTTACCTATTTTATAACGGAAAGTCTGTATCTTTTAATCCCCTTCACCTATCCCTAGAACCCTTGCCTCTCTCTCTGGCAACTACCAACTTGTTCTCTGTATTTATGAGTCTCGTTTTTATAATCTGTTTGTTGGTGTATTCATTTGTTTTGTTTTTAAGATGCCACACATAAATGAAATCATATAGTATTTGTCTTTCTCTGTATGACTTTTTTCACTTAACATAATACCCTGTAGGTCCATCCATTTTATTATGAATGGTAAGATTTTATTCTTTTTTATGACCAAGTAATACTCCATTGTGTAAATATACCACATCTTCTTTATCCATTCATCTATGGATGGGCACTTAGGTTGCTTCCATGGTGAGCATTTCATAATGTATGTTATGTAATTGTCAAATCACTATGGTTTTTTTAAATTTTTGTTTATTTTTGTAAGAGAGAGAGAGAGTGCCGGAGTCCAGCTTCAGCAGGGCCAGGGTTCCTGAAGGATGGATGGTATCAGCGAAAGGGAGTGAGAGAGCCTCGAGTTTCTTTCTGATCACCAGGCAGCCATCTCTGTCCTGTCAATTTTTGTGTCTTTATTTATAGATCAAGCGTTAACATGACATCAGAAAGTGGAATTTTTGCTACGAATAAATCTCAGTGATAAGATGCTTTGAAAAGTGTGCAGAAACAGGTTTTACAGAGGCATTTTTGCAGAACTACTCTAATTACAGTGAGGTAGTTAATTTTTACAAATAATAGGATAACAGGATATTCTTAGTGAAAAGCAGATAACATACACATTTGTTGAAACCAGTAGTAAATCTTACAACTAAGAAGATAGCAGGGTGTTCTCAGTGAGAAGCAGATAACAAACACATAGTTTTGTTAATAGTAACTCTTGTGTTCTTTAATCCCCTCTATTATCTATGTCTTGGGTCTGTAAGGCTAATAGAAGAGCCTTTCGACAAACATCTGCAGTGCTTTGTCTAAAATCTTCTTTGTAGAGGTGGGAATATGCTGCTTCTCATGAGGTATCTGTGTGGGAAATATCGGTCTGATTTGGAACATTGTGAGGCCTAATCAATAGCAGCAGTCCCATTCCCAATATGACCCAATAGTAGAAGGAGACACCAGTTTCGCTTCATGGCAGGAGCTGTGCAAACGTCTGCCATTTCCTTGCTGTGACTGTGTCATCCAGCGAGGCTGATGCGGCTCCGAGCGAGCGAGAGAGAGAGAGAGAGAGAGAGAGAAAGCGAGCCATAGCCCAATGCAGGGCTTGATCTCATGAACTGTGAGATCCTGACCTGTGCTGAAATCAAGAGCCGGATACTTAACTGACTGAGCCACCCAGGTGCCCCAAATCACTATGTTTTACACCAGAAACTGACATTGTATGTCAACATATTTCAATAAAAATTTTAAAAAAATTAATTAAAAATGTCTTAAAATTTTGTCAATTGTACCACAATAAAGCTGAAATTCTTTCTAAAAGTGGAAACAATTTTGAATAAACAAAATGTGATACATCTATACAATGGGATTCTACTCAGCAAGGAAAAGAAAGTACTCACACTTGCTACAACGTGGATAAAAACATGTTAAGCAAAGAAGTCAGACACAAAGGAAGACATGCTATATCATTCCATTTATATAAAATATACAGAAAAGACAAATCTATAGGAGTAAAACATAGATTAGTGGCTTCCTGGTGGTGGGGATGGGAACGAGAAGCGACTGAAAGTGAGCAAGAGGCTTATTTTTGAGATGATGAAAATGTTCTGAAATTTGGTTGTAGTGATGGTTGCATAATTCTATAAATTTAGTAAGTATTATTGAATTGCACACTTAACACAAGTGAATTTTACAGCATGTAACTCGTATGTCAATAAAGCTGTTTTATAGAAAAGAAAACCATAAATAAAAAATTTAAAAATGTTTCTGTGAATCATTAAAATCCACGATTAACGAAATTATCTAAATTATGTTGTGCTTTAAGAAAAATTCACTTTTTTGGCAGAAAAAGTCTTCTCTAAGGAAAGTGAAATTCTTATTAGATAAATACAAGGGATCAAATCTTAGCAGGACTACACTATCTAGTTCGTCAAAAAGAGGGCGAATCTAAATGTCAAACACAGATGCATATCCCTCCTCTATCACTAGGAGTCAATCAGGAAAAGTATTTTTAAAAAAGATATTTGAACAAATAAGATTAGCTATTACAAAACTTGCTTTGTTGACTAGAGTGATTTGTTTATTCCTGTTATTATTATCAATCTGAGGTTCTCACTGGGAACGATGAGCAACTGCTATCTGTTAATTTCATGGATGGGAAATATTTTCTTGGAACTATGAACTTGGAGGGTGGCATGTATATACTGGAGAGGGAAAGAGAACTGAATTCTCCCAATTCCCTGTTCCTTAAATTGGCAGTTAAAGTTGGCTGTAGGCATGTCTTCCTGTGGCAGCTTTAATTAAATTTTTTCCTGATTTTTCAACTTAGGATCAATAATGCCTAATAGATTCCTTTCTTCTCTTTTAAAATGAGCAGTTGTTTTTCATAGCAGTATTATTGTTATCAGTAGCCATGGAAGTAGCAGTAGTAAATGTTTAAGAGACTGGAAATAATACATGTAGAAGAGGAAATTTAAAAAACGTGACCCATATTGATCCATGGCATGAATTTATTCTTATCTTACAACTTTCAGGTAAAATTAAAATCTTATCTCTAGGTATCTGCTCTCAGAATATGTTCCACAGAGTAATAGTTGAGTTTGATGTAATGATTCATAAAAACAAGGGAAAATAATCCTTAAAAAATTGGGAAACATTGGGATAAACAAAATTACAAAGTTGTTTTTTTAACCATATGACTTTTCAGAGTCCTTCAGGTGGCCATAAGTTATAAGAACCTTTCCCATTTTCTCTTCTGTGAATCTCACTACAGACCCACTTTCTTTATTTCTGCATAGTGGCTATTTGGCTGGAAAAATCCAAATAGCATGGTGGATCAGTACTTTCTGTTGGCCACATATCCACTCCTTGTGTACATTTTTGAAATTTGTTTCTTCTTTTATGCGCCTTACCTGGGAGACTGACATGTTTATTTGCAACCCAAACAAGAAAACTAGGAAGGATTAGAAACCCAGCATATCCTTGTATGATATTGTGATTGAAAAAAATGTATATTTATTTATTTTGTGAGAGATGGAGACAGCACAAGCAGGGGAGGGGCAGAGACAGAGGGAGAGAGAGAATCCCAAGCAGGTTCCACACTGTCAGCGCTGAGCCTGATGGGAGGCTCGATCCCACGAACTGTGAGATCATGACCTGAGCCCAACCAAGAGTCAGACACTTAACCTACTAAGCCACCCAGGTGTCCCGATATTGTGATTTCTAATAAGAAGTACATAATTTGTCCTCATCAAGGTTGCTAGCATAGAGCTTTTAAATTTTCAATAGAAGAGTCATCAAAGCATCTTTTGTGATAACACTTAGTTTTGTTCCCAGTTCCTGAAATAGGTCCAGAGCAGTACATGTGAAATGGATGTTTTTTGTTATTCATAACAAGCCCCTTTCAAGCACACCTGTTTATGCTAATGCTGTGACTATTAGGAAGCCACTAAGGAGTGGGACTGGTTGCCAGGGAAATCAACCATGTGGATTAGAGTGTTGGGCAGGTTGGCGAACACCTGGAGGTGATGGAAGAGTGGCGTGCCCACAAGGGGCAGGGAAGCTGCGAGCAGTTACCATATATGTTACAGTTTCCCTATACATCTTTTCCATCTGTTTCTAAGCTATATGTTTTCATAATAAACTGACAATTTAGTAGGTAAAATGTCTGAGTTCTGTGAGCCACTCTAGAAAATTAATTGGACCCAAGGAGAGGGTCATGGGACCCTTTGATTTACAGCCAGAAGCACAGGTAACAACAGACTCGACTTGCTATCTGCATCTGAAGGGGTCAGGCAGGAAGCAGTCTTATAAAACGGAACCTTTAACCTGTGGGCTCTGACTCTGCCTCCAGACAGACAGTTTCAGACAGAATTGAGTTGAATTGTGTCCCAATTGTTGGCAGCGTATACTCCCAAGTGTCTTCTTTTAATATGCCTTATTTGAATGACAGAACCCTTTTGCACAGAGCAATCCAAACATAAAATCTGAAGAGTATTGAGAAATCTATTATTTGTATTTTTACAACTTCTACATCTTTTAGGTGAGACTTGCTTAAAACAGAAACTCCTCCTGCATATCCAGTCTGTCTTACACTGCTTTATATATTTTCCAACATAATGTTGAATTTACTTGTTGTTTTATTTGTTGTTTACAAAGTGTAAACTTCCCAAGGACTGGGGACTTTTTGACTGTTTTAGTCATTGAGGTATCCTAAGCATCTAGAACATTTTGGTCACTCAATAAATATTTGTAGAGTATAGAGTGAATTTGTAGAGTGAATAAATATTTGCATAGTGTAGAATTTGTAGTGTACATAACTTTTTTCTGTTTCTCTCACAGCCTACAGAATTCTTTGAGATCATGGGTACTTATTAAGTATCTGTTGAATGAATGAATGACAAACAACTCAATTTCTATAAACAACAAAATTTTCATGAGCTCGTCAAGTCATGGATTTTAAGTGAGATGAACTGAGTAGATGTAACATCCATCATAAACTACAGAAACTGTCTACGAATTGTAGATTGTGTCTTTTCCACTTGAGTTTTGTTTTCTATTAATAAGCAACAGACACTCTGTCATCAGGAACTGTCTCATCCCCAGATGTTTTCATAGAAGACTTAGATATGTAATTCCCCTCTATCCTTTGACCTGGATTACCAATGAAGTCTTATTTTGTTAAATATGCACCAAATTTGGCTTTACAAACTTCATAAATTAGCCAGATGCATTTTATTCTGAGTGGTCAAAGGTTTGGATGTGAGAAATTATTTTTTGACACATTTTTCATTATATTTGGGACAATAAGCTTTATTTATATTTACAACTTATATGACCTATCTAAATCTGCTAAGTTATTTATCACAAGTATTTGTTAACTAGAGTGACCTTATGATCTATTTCCAATTTGGGATATGTCTAAAAGTGAAAGAAGACACAACTAATTATTCTGGGGTTTTGGGTTTATTTAAACCATCTTGAGGGAACAGGAATGCCAGATAACATATTGTTAACTCATTTCATTTGCATTTGGTCCCTGATAAGATTATAGCACAGTTCAATAATGCAGTGGTTTTCATATAAACCATTAGAAGCAGGAAGAGTAATTGATAATTTTCATGTTTTACTTCAATAAAAATGTAACAAAAATGGTCTTTTCTGAACAGCTTACCATGCTATCTCAAATTATTAAAATACGTATATGAATTTTCTTAACAATTTAAATTAATTTAGAATAATTTATCCAATGATCATTGTATTCAAGTTATAATAGATAATTTAAGTCCCAAGAATATCAAGGGACTACCAAGACAGAATGTTTTGTGATGATGGTAACATTTTATTGCCTTTGCTTTGGTCTAAATGGCAGAAATCAAACTGTGATGAAATGAGTAAATTTTTAGAGGGCAGATATGTTTGAACAGAAGTGAGTCCATTCAGAATATATGAGCAGAGAACAATGTTTCAGAACAGACTAGAAGAATAGAGGAAGGGGAGGACAAATAAAATAATATAAAAACAGAGAGGGAGGAGAACCGTAAGAAACTCTTAATGATAGACAACAAGCCAAGGGTTGATGGAGGGATGTGGGTGGGGGGATGGCCTACATGGGTGATGGGCATTAAGGAGGGCACTAGTTGTGATAAGCACTGGGTGTTACATATAAGTGATGAATCACTAAATTCTACTCCTGAAACCAATACCATGCTATATGTTAACTAGCTTGAATTTAAATAGAATCTTGGAATAAAAAAAAAATAGAGGAGCTTCATGTCATTTGATATCCAAAGTGGAAAAAGTAACAAGGACAGTTTTGCTTGATTTCATAGTTTTGTGGTTCTTAACTCTGTCTATGGATTAAATACTATTAATCTTTAAGAAAGACATTCTTTATAATTCATTTCTCTTCTTAGACAAATCTTGCTTTGAAGAGCAGAAAGTTACATGTATTCAATTCTTTAAATTTTAACATACTGTTTTTTTCCCCACAGGTTTCATTGCCTTTATCTTCACGTGTCAGTTCTACAGATGGTCAAAAAGACAACAAGGGCTAGATAATGGAAATAAGATGGAATGACTCCATTTGATCTGCTGTATACCTGATCAGATTACATTGGGGCTTCTTGAGTAGTTGTCTTTCAAGAACATGCTTAATTGATGATTGAGAAGATAATAAAATGCACAGTCTTACCTCTGTTTATCGTACTCAATATGTTAAAAGTGTATTTCTTCCCTAAAGAATCCCTAACACAGCCTAAAAAAATTATTTTTCTAGTTCAAAGGTATAACACATACTTGAGCTAAGTTAAGAAGAAATGTAGACAAAATCCCTCAAAAACAATGTAATTAAAATAGAATTATATTGATTTGAATTAAAAGCATTAAGTTGCAGGTATGCTCAGCCTAATGGAGAGATACTGATTAATTTTAGACAGCAAAAAGACAGAGGTAATTGAAGATGGAAACATCTATGGCATGTTCATATTAAAAGAGTAACCTATAAAAGAATAGTATCAAATGTTTATTAAAAGGAATAAAGAAAACTTGATAATCAATAGAATTCAGAAAAGGGGGGAAATAATAGGAACATCAGGATAAAGAGCCACGAGAAGAATGCAAATAGATCTTTATACATCAGTAATAAGATAAATGTAAAGAGACCAAACTGGCTTATAAAATGATAGTGCTTATCTGATTAGATTTTTAAACCAAGCTATAGGCTCTTAATATAGAGGCACTGAAAACTTAAAAATAAAATCATAGAGGAAGACACAGCAGGAAAATAACCATCAACAGAAAATTGGTTGAGCCATGTTAGAAACAAATTAAACTTTGAAAGAAAGAGGAAATTTTGGCTTTAAGATATTTAGTGCATATTAAAAAGAACAATTTATAAGAAAGAATAAAATTATGAATATGTGTGTAACTAATATCACTGTGTTAATTAATTAAACAAAAATTATTAGTATTATGATGAGTTGTTGAAAAATCATAACCAGGGGATTTTATAATAAAATTTTCTGAAATATCAAGTAAACAAATCTAAGCAAGGTATAGAAAGTTTGCAAAATACAATTCACAAGCTATCTCATGAGCATATACAATCCCACCTACAATAATCAGAGTGAACACATTCTTTTCAAACATGGTATATTTGCAAAATTTAAATATGTACTGAGCCAAAAGACATATTGTTGATAATGTCTGATATAATTTTAAATCCACTTGCTCATGACAAAAATTAAATTTTTCTTAAGAGTACAGTTGTTCTGGGGGTGACTGGGTGACTCAGTCGGTTAAGCCCCTGACTACCAATTGGTGGATTCCAGTGTGGACCCTACTTGGGATTCTCTCTCTCCCTCTGCGTCTCCCTGATTCGAGCTCTCTCTCTTCTCTCCCTCTCTCTCTCTCAAAATAAATAAACTTAAAAAAATTTTTTAAAGGTAAACAGTTCTGATTAAGAGTAAAGTTAGCTGTGACAGGATAGCATCATCTCATTTGTTGTCATTACTCTCAGTAGTTCAGTTGCTCAGGGACCCTCCCGGGCTTTTCAGTAAAAACACAATGAAGCAACTATGGCAAGGAGACATTTGGACTGTAAATGCCTAGAGTTTGTGAGAACTGTCTGAGGGTGGGTCTGGGCAAGGCGGCTCTTCGATGATCTAAATAGCTCTCCTGAAGACCTTGGGGCAATTAGCTTCTGCTGCAGTAAAAGAGAACTCTTTTACTGGCAGTGATGAAAACCTGCCCACTAAGGAGATCCTCTTGCCTGGTTGGCACCTGGTGGTCGTTTCCTAGCAACAGTGGACTTTTACTTTGGGCTGGCAACTGGAAGTCTGCTTTCAATGGCTCATTCTCTCTCCCCAGTACTTACGCCTATAAAGATAAACCTCAACCATATTTGGACTTTATTCCTTTCATTTCCTCTTGTCTGGAACACAGTGTGATTAATCTATCATTGGTTTGGAGTATGTTATTTCTTGATTGGCTTATTATCATTGGCGTTATCCTGTATGCTATTGCTTGTGAAGTTCTGGAAGTAAATATGTGTTAATCAATTCCTGGCAAAGACAAAGCCTGAGCATGAATTTGCCTCCTGAAACAAACACTTCACTTATCTTAGTAACTATTAAGGTATTGTAACCATTCAGAGTTTATTCTATGATCTAAAATCAATTAAAGTAGAAATGAATTGCAAAGTATCAGACCTTTGGGATTTCTAAAATACTTATAAATAGCCATACTCATAAAAAGCTAATTGGTCAAGAGGTCATCAAAATGTAAATAAGAAATGTAGAGCCATGGGCAAGATTGCCTTTGACTTAAATGTTTACACGATTATTTTCAAAAAAAAAAATGAAAGAAAATTAGTGAGCTATGTATCTCATTTAAGAAATTAGAAAAAGAACAATGAGATAAATCTCCAGGAAAATGAATGATGAAAATTATGATTCTAGCGTGCATAGATTTGAAATAGGAAACCAAGGCATGTTAAAGTACTAACAATCCCTTTAAAACTGGTTTTTTGAAAAGGCTAGTAAGAAATAGATCTTAAAAAATTCAGCAACGGTGAGATGCTTGATTATAAATATAAGATAGAATCCTATAAAATCCTATAAAATTCAGAAGGCAATCATACCCCTTAAAAATCAGAAGGGAATTTAATGCCAATACATTTGGAAATGTACATGAAATAGACTTTGAATAAAAACATATGTCAAAGCTAAGGAAGCAATAAAAGACCAAAATACACCAGTAACCATTAGAGAAACTATGTCAATATTTTAGAAAATCTCCACAGAGTCTAAAACATTATGCTGTCTTGTCACCATGCATACGAAGAAGAAATAACGTCAGTCTTAAGTGAAATGTTCCAGAGAGTGAAAGTGAAAATTCTTCTTATTTTGTCTTCTGAGGTTAGTATAAGCTTCATACTCAAATCAATTAGGTACAGTATGAGGATAGAAAAGTATTGACTAGTTTCAATTTGAACATGACATACAATTTTATTTAAAATCTTGGCAAGTTAAATAAAATTATTATATATGAATATGTACCACACACACACACACACACACACCCCATATCTAGCATAATTAAGTTTAATATATCCAGGAAATGAAAGCTAATTGATTGTCGTCCTTGAATTCCCCTTAATAATACAATTTTAAAAGGGAAACAATGTGTGGTCAGCCCCAAGGATGCATAAAAATATTTGATAAAATATATTACTTATAATGATATAAAAATCAACATTTTAGCAAACTGGCAATAAAATGCAAATCCCTTAATTTGATAGGGTAAGGACCTTTTCAAAAAATTTTGTGAAAATGTCATAACAAATTGTGAAATTAAAACATTTTATTTGAACTTAGGAATAATAAAAACAAATCTGCCTTAATGGATTTTATCTGTTAGAATATTTAGGCAAGAAAATTATTTTAAAATGATTTAAAAGCTAAAAAAAGTTAGAATAAACAAAACTGTCACCATTTAAAATTAGAGGAATGAATGAACAAAAGTCCCTTCTCTGCCATTTTCCATGTCTGAAACCCACTTCATTGAAATGGAGTCCACATTGTTTCAAAGTTAAAATTATTTTGAGAGTTTTAAGCTGACAAGCTAAAAGCGTTACTATGGATAAAGGGTTCATCAGAGAATCTCTTCCATTTCAAAAGCAAGATTCTCCAATAGGCAAGTCTCATGTATTAGTAACAAGCAACCCAATTTCACCATTCCTTGACAGTTCAAATTATACCTTATCAAAAACTACATAACGGGGCTCTTTATGACTATCTGGACAATGAGTGATCCAACATCACTGTTATTCAGAGTTTATTTTCTAGAACCATTTTTGTTATTAACTCTCTTAGGTGCCAGGAATAGATCTTAAGGTGAGGATCCTGATGTAAGTGATTTATTAAAGAAACATGGAAGCCAGCTGACTTGTATCTGCATATATTCCATCAGTCTTTTCTGAAAGAGGTGGCATATAATTCAATATAACACATACATTAATTAAACAATGGTATCCTTCTGTGCTGTACTTACGTGCCACGTTCTCCTCTCTTTCTGCTAATACTATACCCATTCCTTTGCAGAATCTCCTACCAACCATAGATACTAAATGAACATGTAACCCAGGCATATTCAACCATAATGATTACCCCATCACTCTGGTCATAATGATTGGACCATGGATGGCCATGGAACACAAATGAAGTTGATCTAAGTCTTTCAGGATAGCAAAAACAAGAAAGTTTTATCCATTATTGATGATGGAGATGTTGTGATCTGGTCCATCTATGAGCATACTTTGCTCTCATGCCGTATTAAGAAACAAACTTGGATAAACATAGAAAGTATCAAACTAGAGATGGAGAGTGATGCCTATGATATCAATTGTGCCCTGAATCTTGTCGTGGATCGTTGACTCCTTTGGCAATCATGGGGGCCAGAATAGTCTACTTTTTTTCAAAGCTCATTTGTATAGGGTATTATAGTATTTACATTACATGAAGGTGAAAAGGCAAGATTACTACTCTTTTTTAAAAATTTTTTTAGTGTTTCATTTTTATTTTTGAGAGAGAGACATACAATATGAGCAGGAGAGGGTCAGAGAGAAAGGGAGACACAGAATCTGAAGACAGGCCCCAGGCTCTGAGCTAGCTGTCAGCACAGAGCCCGACACGGGGCTTGAACCCACGAACCGTGAGATCATGACCTGAGCCAAAGTCGGATGCTTAACTGACTGAGCCACCCAGGTGCCCCAGATTACTACTCTTAATAACCTGAGATGTAGTGAGTTACAACTGAATGAAAAATGCAACAAAATCCGGAAGAAAACTGAGTGACATACTTAAAATGATGAAGGAAAATAGCTATTAACCTAGTATTATAAATCTAGCAAAAATATCCTTGGAAGATGGAGATGAAATTGAGATGTTTTCAGACAAACAAAAATTTGAGAAAATTTGCGATGAGCAGAATTGAATGAAAGAAAATGCTTAAGGGAGTTGTTGAGAGAAAGAAAAATGATCCTAGGCATAAAGAGAGAAATACAGAAATGAATAAAGAGCAGAATAAGGGGTGAATATGTAGATACATTTAAATGAATATTGATTGTGTAGAATAATAATAAAAAGTCTTTTATGATCTAAAATTAAATTAAACTGCATGTCAAAAAATGGTGCAAATGTGGGAGTAGGCAAGGGTACTTAAAGTGTTTTAAAATCTTTGTATGTCTGTGAAGTAATAAAAGTACTAATTTATATTAGGAGCAAATAAGTCAAGATTTCATGTTGTAATCTTTAGAGAAACCACTAAGGAGTAGTAAAAAATGTACAACTGACAAGCTAACAAAGGAGAAGGTTTAATAATAATATTTCATTCAATCATTCCAAAAAAAAGCTAGATAAGAGAAGAAAAGAAACATAGAATAAATTAGAAAAATACAAGATACATTTTTTTGACTTTTTAAAAATGTTTGTTTTTGAGAGAGAGAGAGAGTGAGTGTGAGCAAGGGAGGGGCAGAGAGAGAGGGGGACAGGGGATCTGAAGCAGGCTCTGCACTGACATCAGAGAGCCCGATGTGGGGCTCAAACCCACCAACCATGGATCATGACCTGAGCTGAAGCTGGACACTTAACCAAATGAGCCACACAGGTGCCTCAAGACACATTTTAATACGATAGATTTAAACTCAAATATATAGTAATCTCATTAAATATAATGGGCTAACTGCTTCAAGTAAAAGTAAAAGTCACAGACCCATTAAGAAATACAAAGCCAATTATATGCAGTCACATTTTAAAATGACAGGGGAAAATGAGAGTGAAAAATTGAAATATACACGAAGCAAAAGTATATGACATCTACCCCTATACTTTCAGAAAGATGTGGCTATATAATATCAGATAAATGTGACTTTAAGGCCAAAAGCCTTACTAGGAATTTGTATGCTCTAATAATGTATACCAGCAGTCTTTAAACTATGGACTTTCTATTGTATTTGTAAATAAAGTTTTATTGGAACATAGCTGCATCAATTCATTTTGTTTTGTCTATAGTTGCTTATGTACTAGATGGCAGTGTTGAGTAGTTATTAATACAGACCATATATGTTCCATAAACCATAAAATATTTATTAACTCACTCTTTACCAAAAAAGGTTTGCCACCTCTAATGCAGACTCAAAATATAAAAATTATAAATGTAAAGATTTAAATAGAAAAATAAATAAATTTACAGGTTGTGGGATTTTAATGTACCATAATTATACAAATCAAAGAATCACTAAGTACAATTCAAACAAATTACAAAATGGAATTATTTCACTTAAATTACAGAATTTTTTCAAGTGGACATGAAATACTTACTATTTTTTTTCATATTTTGGCCCATGAAATATATTTTCACAAATATTAAAGGATCGAAATCATATATTATATATTTTAATCACAAATTAAGCTAAAAAGAATAAGATAACTATAAAATCTTCAAATGTTTGGAACTTAAGCCATATACTTCTAAATATACTATGCATCAAAGAAGAGGTCACAAAAACTAGTGAAATGTGTGCTAAATAATAATGTAAACATTACATATCAAAAGTTGTTGGATTCAGCTCAAACTCAACCCTTCCTGGGGCTCACTTAAGTTCAAACACTTCTTGGAGCTCACTCAAGACAAGAAATAATTTATGTTCCCACCACCCTGAATATAAAGACCTTGTTAATGTAAGGAATTTGGAAAAAGGCCTCAAAAGGGTAGTGGGTCTCAATTAACTTTAACTGCTGCTCTAGATCCATCCTGAGGAAGCCTGAAGGCAAGTCTCTGAAGGATCAAACAGATGCAAGTAACTTAGCTGCATGCCAGGACAAATTCAAAGGGACAAAACAAAATTTAGCATTCAACAATGTAAAAATCATGATGAATGGGATGCAAGAAAAATAATCAGCAGATTTGCCAAGAAAGAAAATAACATCTACAACAAGAAAATCATTGGTCAGCAGATGGAGACTCATAAATAATAGAGATCATTTGCACAGTGAGCCTAAATAAAAAATAATGACAACAACAGATGTTGGTGAAGATATGGAGAAATTGGATCATTAGTAATTGCTATGGGAATGTAAAATGGTATAGGCACTCTGGGAAAGAGTTTGGCCATTTATCAAATTAAACATGCAATTACCATACAACCCAGTAATTGTGTTCTTGGGCATTTGTGCCTGAGAAATTAAAAATTATGTTCACTGGAAAGTCTGTGCATAAATGTTCACAGTAACTTAATTTTTAGTAGCCAGAAACTGGAGTCAATCCAGATGTTCTTCAAGTATGGTTAAACAAAGTGTGATGTATACATACCATGAAATGCTATTCAGCAATATAAAAGAATAAGCTATTGATGTGAAAAGCTATAAAATGTTATATACCTTTTTTTAAATGTTATGTAAATTTATATAAATTTTGAAAATGACAAAGCTTCAGGAAAGTAGGACAGATTACTGGTTTCCAGACATGAGAAACCAGTAATTTGCTGTGGGCAAATAGGTTAGGGTCAAACACTTCTTGGAGCTCACTCAGGACAAGAAATAATTTATGTTCCCATCACTAAAAAACCAATGTGAGGGATTCTTGTATTGATGGAGGTGCTCAATATCTTCACTATGGTGGTGAATATAGGAACTATAGAGGTGATAAAATAATGTAGAACATAATACATGAACATGCACGCAAACACACACACACACACACAAATAGGTACAAGTAAAATCAAAATCTGAAAAAAAAAAATCAGTGGATTGTATGAATACCAAAAGTCTGATTGTGATCTTATACCACAGTTTTGCAAAATGTTAGCATATGGGGGAATTGAGTGACGTATATAAGGGATCTCTTTGTGTTATTCCTTATAACTGCATGTGAACAATTATTTCAATTCAAATTTCCATTACAAATTGGGATGAGTCAAGATTTCTCATAGATAACAACAAACGACTGATTCCCCCAAATAATTGCCTAACTGGAATTTATCAATACTAAAAATTCTTTTATCATTAGACATTGTTAAGGAAATAAACAAATTTTACACTAGTGGCCACAAAATATATATATAACAAAAATATGTGAAGAACTCTACAAATCCAATAAAAACACCCCAAAAAGTAAATCCTGAGAAAAGCACTCAACATCAATAGTGATTAGAAAAAAGCAAATAAGCATGGGCCCCTTGGGTGGCTCAGTCGGTTAAGCGCCAGACTTCAGCTCAGGTCATGATCTCACGGTTTGTAGGTTCGAGCCCCATGTCGGGCTCTGTGCTGACAGCTCTGAACCTGGAGCCTGCTTCAGATTCTGTGTCTCCGTCTCTCTCTGCCCCTTTCCCACTCATGCTCTGTTTCTCTCTGTATTAATAATAAACATACAAAATTTTAAAAAAATACAAAAAACTGAAAACACCAAATATTAATGAGCATGTGTAACATGATCATGAGGATGAGAAATGGAAAATATAAAAGATCCAAATAAAACTTTTGGGTATAGGGGTGCCTGGGTTGCTTAGTTGGTTAACTGTCCAACTCTTGATTTCGGCTCAGGTCATGATCTCATGATTTGTGAGTTCAAACCCCATGTGGGGCTCTGTGATGACAGTGTAGAGCCTGCTTGGGATTATCTCTCTGCCCCTCCCCTGCTCAGTCGCACTCTCTCTCTCTCTCTCTCTCAAAATTAATAAATAAACTTAAAAAAAAACTTCTGGATATGAAAAACTGTGTTTGAAATAAAAAAAAAAACTTTTGGTAAGATTGGTAAGATTAACAACACATTAGAGACTGCAGAATAAAAGATGCATGAATTTTATTATATATTATTAGAAACTATTCAAAACTAAAAAAAAAAAAACTAAAGAAAAAGTGACTGAAGAAAGAAACTGAACAGATTATCAGTAATCTATGGAACTATATAAAGTATTCTAACATACATGTATTTTGAATAGGGAGAGGGAGAAAGAGAGAGAAAATAGAACATTTTTAAAGTGATAAAAAAATTTCCCCACATTTGATGAACATAATAAACATACAGATCCAGTTTAGTTTAATTATCCCCAACAGAATGAAAAAAAAAAAGATAAAAAGAAAATCACATCAAAGCAAATCACAAGTAACTTGTTGAAAATCTTATATGCATCCAAAGTAGTGATATATTGTTATTTGAAGGTAGACTTAATTGTTTAAATGTAAATTGTAGACATAAGAGCAGCCACTAAGAGATTTTTTTTAAAAAATGAATTATAAATGATGTACTAAAAAGGAGATAAAATTGAATAATATAAAATTCCCATTAGAAACTAGAGAAGACAGAAAAAGAGGGGAAAGGAAATAAAGAACAAGTACAAGAAACAAAACAGTTAGAAAGGTGGTCGACATTTATCTAACTACATTCATAGTCACTATAGGTGTAAATGACCTAAAGAGTAGTTCGAAGACCAAGATTGTCAGGGTGGATAAATAAATTAAATGCAACTACGTGCTGTCTATAAGAAACCGACTTCAAATATGAAGATTTAGATGGGTTGAAGTAAAGAGATGGAGAAATAGCCAATGCCAATACTAATCAAAAGAAAGTTGGGCAGGGGCGCCTGGTTGGTTCAGTTGGTTAAGCCTCTGACTCTTGATTTCAGCTCAGGTCATGATCTCATGGTTGGTGAATTCAAGCCCTACATTGAGCTCTGCACTGGCAACGTGGAGCCTGCTTGGGATTCTCTCTCTCTGTCCGCCTCTCTCTCACTCTCTCTCTCTCTCTCTCTTTCTCTTTCTCTCTTTTAAAGACAGTTGGGCAGACTTTAGAAGAAGTTATTCTACGATGATAAAGGGCTTAATTCTTAAAGAATAAAAATCCTAAATGTATTTGCTCCTAAAAAGAATCAAACAAAATACTGGAGGGAAAATCTGATAGAACTGGAAAGAGAAATAGTCCAATCCACTGTTAACAGTTGAAGATTCAATGTCCCTCTCTTAGTAGCTGATAAATTACGCATCTAGAATCTAGTAAGGATAGAGACAACCTGAATAATATTATCTAACTAATTTAATTGATATTTATGAAGAACTCCATCTTAAAATGACAGAATATACATCTCAAGTTCACAAAGAATATTCACCAAGATAGACCACATTGTGGGCCATAAAACATACTGCAACTAACTTTCAAGAAGAGACATTATAAAAATTAGATTCTCAAAACAATGCAATTAAACTGGAAATCAATAACAGAATGTTAGATGGAAACATTCCCAAATATTGGGATTAAACAACATACTTCTAAGAAGCACATATGTCAAAGAGAAAGTTTTAATGGAATTTCAAGAAATATTTTGAACTAAAAGAAATAAAAATAAAATACATGAAAATTTGTAGGATGCAGCTAAAAAACAAAGCTTAGAGAAAATTTTATAGTATTAAATACATCTATGTTAGAAAAAAGTAAAGATCTAAAATCAGTGACCTAAGCTTCCACCTTAGGAAACTAGAGAAAATGTGTAATTTATGCCTCCAGCAAGCAGAAAAAAAGGAAATAATGAAAACTAGAGCAAAAATTATTTAAAATGACAAGGAAACAATAGATGAAATGAAAAAATAAAAACAACTGACTCTTTGAAAAGGTCAATGAAATTGATTAACCTCTAACCAGGTTAGCCAAGAAAAAAGAGAGAAAACATAAATTACCAATATCAGAAATGAAAGAGGAGGCATCAATATTGATCCCATGTATATTACAAAGATAACAACTCTACGTTCACGTTTGGTAAATGAATGAAATGATCTGAAAAAATTTTTCTACATTTTCTGAAATTAAATCCTATGGCTATAAGCAAATTTTTACAACAGAAATGTTTGGTGTGAGAGAGGAAATTCAATAACAAATTAGCTTAGTAGCAGTCTGCCCTTGAATGTGATCCCTGATTTGAATCTGAACTCTGACACATCCAAGCTTTTTACCTAGAATAAGATATTAAACTCTGAACCTTCGTTTTCATGGCATATAAAACAGCAATAAAATAGTATTTTTTAGACAAAGTTAGAATTAAATATGAGAATGTACAAAAACATTGAATGTATGCTTGAAACATGGTAAGCAATTCATAAATATGAGCATTAATAATAGTAATAAAAGAATACCAAAACTCATACCCAGGGTGAAAAAGTAATTACAATTTATTATTATAACAAATCTAAATGTACTTGCTATATTATGCAAATCAAATTTAAAATTAAGGTTTCTAGTATAAATATCACAAACACTCCAATTTCTCTGAAATACATTCATCAATTCCACTCAAAAAAACTAAGAACATTTTTGCAGTTGATTAGTTTAAACTCTGCATTTTTTAATGATTTAGTTAAAAATTGATATTTTTTATAGAATGCCAACACAGGTATTATATCTTCACAATTTTATGTTCAACACACTTACTCCTCCAAGAGCATGGCACCAACAAATCACAATGATGCAAGGTCCTGGAGGCATCTTGCTTTGTTAGGACATCACTCCAAGATGGAGGTCATAGTGGAATTAGAGGGAGGCACATTGAACGCAGTGACAAATGGGATGCCAAGGTTGTAGAGGAGGGAGTGTCCTGGAAAGCAGCTATTAACTGACCATATCTGTGTAACTGGGGTGCCCATAAATGTTTGTACTAAATGAGTATTACACACAAAAAACCTACTCTACCTTGATTATTTATAGAAAAGGTAGCTGTGTAAAAGTTGCAATGATAAATTTTAGTTATGCAGATAAATGTGAAAGGACAACTTTTACTTATAGTCACAACAAGCCGCAATACGACAAACTTAAAAAAAACTTGATCCATCTTTTATAGTTGAAGAAATGTTGACCTAGAGAGGTTTTCCAGAAGGCATTTAGTTTGGCAAGAAAACAAGTATGAGTATGCATATCTTCAGACATATTGATTGGCCCTATTTTTCTGATAGCAAGTTGTAATTAATATTATTCCTATTTTCAGTGACTCATGCCTTGAGAAAACAAGGTGAATTATAGAGAACACCATTCTACTATTAAGGAATTTATGTTTATAATCCCCTTAAAGAAATATTTGCTTTGGATTATTAAATATCCTTTCACAGAAACTCAAAAGAGAGGCTTAATAGCATCCTTCAGTTTTTAGAAGTTATAAATTTGTTGTTAGAGAGATGCCAAATCTCTACCATAGAAGCCAATAAAAACTAGAGGAAAATGTTCATGATTAATGTGAAATATTCCTAAAAGTCTCATCCTTCCCTTCCTGCACTTTCTCAAAATTACACGTTTCTTTTTATTTATTTATTTTATTTATTTATTTGTATTTTGTAAGTAACCCTTGGCAAAACACATTCTCTTCAATTCAATTGTAATCATTAGATGACCAAAATGTTCAAGTGCTATTGTCACACAGTATTTATTTTCATTTGAGGTGATGGTCAATATCTCCCTGATATTATAATATTGTAGTTAATGTCATATGATTTTAAAGTGTCCCCATTATATTCTATTACAGGCTAAGTAAGGCAAAATTATGAGAATTTTGTTCTTCCTTGTTTGCCCCTTTAACTTTCTGGCAAATGATGTAAACAAAAGGACATGAAGTGATCTTACTATTTAAATGCAACTTAATGAATGCTATTTTATGACTGGTCTCACTAAATCACGTTTAGTGATGCCGGCTGCCTCATTAGGTAAATGATCTGCTCTGTAACCATAGCACTGGGCTACAGTACTGGAATTGTTTATAAGTGTCAAAGGATCCTCTTTCTTTAGACACAAGTCAAAATGTTAAAGCAGTAATGTGTTTTCATTATAGCTTTTATTATCATTAAATCACTTGGTTCTCATTTTTTTATTTAAGAATACTGAGTATTCAAAAATGTACTCCAAATTTCTAAGCATTTAATGACTAATCGTGGCCATGTGTGTGTTTTGAGAGAGCCACATTCTATTGGGATATTTCTGAGATTTGTCAGGATTTAATATCCATTTATTATATAGGGAAATGCCTATTTTCTATCCTAAAACAGGACCAGCTTTAGACACAGGCAGGATCAATCATTATTTCTACTGCACAGATTAAATAATTTAAAAGAATAGATTGAAATCTCACTTTCTATTACCTATACCAATTTGATCTCTTGTTATCCTAATTTATCAAGTATCCGTATATCGAATATTTGCATTTAAGGAATTAATAAGGAAGTGGATTTAAGGTATGTCTGTGAAATTAAGCCACAAAGAAGACAGGAATAGAATAATGAACATCTACAGAGAATGATATTTTAGAATATATGAACATATCTTTATATGTAATGAAAAGAGCCTGTTAAGAGGAGGAGATAAAAATTCAAATAAGATATAGCTGAGTGATCAAAGTGCTAATGTTGTGAAGAAGGATAAGGTACTATAGCGAAATTGGCGCCATCTTGGCATACCAGCTCCTCCCGCTGTCCTTCTGTTTCCTCATCCTTTGTTGCTAATTGCTCCCATCTGTGATCTTCAGAGGATAACTTTTAATAACTACAGCTGGAAATGCGCTTCTGGAAAAAAAAAAAACCCTCCATATTCCTTCTTTCTAGTAAAGAATATTTTGAAGTATAATTTATTCTCCCAAGCTCCCCAGAAGACCATCCGAGGCTGCAACTGCACCTGACGTTGCTCCTTTGCTTACTTTCTTTCCCTTTTCAGTTCTGCTTCCTCCAGACCTATTGGTTTTTCCTAAGAGAACTTTAACAAATGCTATGGGCAGGTGTTTCAGCTCAGGGTCTGCTTTTGAAAAAATCCAAACTAAGACTGACATACTTTGTCATTTGATGCAAAACTGGGACAAAAGAGACATGGTAAAGATTCAGAGTGCTTTGAATTTTAAGGGGCAGGAAAAGCATCATGTACACTGAAGGTGATCTTAATTTCATTAAAATAGATAGCAAAGAAATCCATCAAATTGTAGTAAAAGATGGTGTGAGGAAAGCATCATTTTAAATATTCTTCCAATTAATAGTGGAAGGATTTCAAAACAAGTTTGAACTCACTGGGAGTTTTGGATAATTGGATTCCTTATGAGGGTTGAGAGGTTTGTGTCAAGAATGTGATGTGGTGGCAAATGTAGAAGTAATTAAAGCAGAGGGCAGGACTTAATGGTGCAGTGTGATGTGGGTTCAGGGACTAGAATGTACCATAAGGCACTGGGGTAGCTGGAACTAGGTGGAAAGAAGGACATTCAGTGATTGTACATAGAAATGCAGAAAGGTTACGTGGAACTGTCCAATAAATGCTTATCTTAAAGTTAATTTTTTTAAACTAGACTTGACTTTCCCCTCCCAAGTATGGCTTTACTCTTAAATGGAACACCAGTAATTTGGAGTGTGAGTGGCTCATTTTTTACCTCACAACATCAGAATTAAGATTAACTATACAAGATACATTATCCCTTATGCATAAATGGCCAATAACAAATCAAAATGTATTTTTCCTTTTATTTAAACTTCAACAACAGCCATAACTTATAGATTTGCTTATTCCCCCTTTGTGATCAACATTTATGAAAAGATGTCCTTCACTTTATGAAAGCAATACATCCAAGTCTTATGGAGGGAGATGATCCTGATGGTGTATGCATGTAATAGACACTAAATACATTAAAAAAGTTGGTCACTTGGCAAAAGTATTTAGTTCCCCCACCCCACCAAAACACAAAGTGTCTCTCTTTTTTTAAACTACTTTCCAGCAGTATTCTAAAGGCATATCAGCCCTCTCAGAAAATGTACACAAGAAAGGGCATGGAATGAGGTAGAAGTGAAATAGATATAAAAAGAATGAGGGAGAATGAGCTTCAGCCATCATATTCCCTCTTTCCTAATCATCTCTGCATCCCAAACATCCATGAACAAACTACACTTTAATTTGTGAATAATGAACGCTGATCTTTAAGTCCTTAGCCATTTTCAAGGTCTGATTTGGGACAGACCATGCCAAATACTTTTCTTTTCAATAAAGACATCTAGCTTTTGTTCATAGGATTCGAGTTATTTTACTGACAACACAGATGATAAAAGAAACAATGATCAAAAATTATCAGCTTCTATTCAACTCCTTTTATAATTAGATTCTGGCATCTTGAACACTCAATGCAAGTAGAAAACCCCTTTGATTCTATGTCATCAATCAAGAGTTCCCAAGTGATCAAAAATGTCATACTCTATTATCACTACCACTGTAAAATTTAGATAACATAATATAGTGAAGAAAACACTCAACTTAGAGGGAGAAGCTCAGAATGAGAGGCTAAAATTCTGCCATTCATTGGTCCTGGGGAAATTACAAACACTCCTAAGCCTCTATTCTTATCAGTAAAATGTGTTTTTTCTTATCTGGAAAAAAAGATTGCCTATTTTACTCCCTTGTAAATTTTTTTACAAAAATAATTGAGATACATAAGAAAAAACTATAAATCCTCAATATTATCCACAAATGAATTGTCATTGCTATACTCCAAGAAGGGCAGAAACTTTCACGTTTTTCAAGGTGAGAAAAATAGTAATAACTCATTATCATTATATTGTGTCTATTATCATCTTCATCTTGACTTTTTGAGATTGATAACCACACTTTAATTTCACTTATTTTTTAAGCGGAAAAAATACTGTGCTCAGAGAAATTTGGTGACCTACCCAGGGTCAGTAAACTCCAAATTTAGTTATTATGTGCATTCAGTTTAAGAATAAGTAGCCATGCTTTAGGGTGAGGAGAGTAAAATACAGTTTTAAAAAAGAAACTCTAAATTAATATTTTATTGGGAATTTAGTTCCTCCTTCTGCATTTCCATGCACCATCTTGCAAAACTCTGAGCTGTACTGAAAACTGTCTGTCCGAAACATCAAGGTATTTTCCTTTTTGTTGTTTCACAGGAAAGGGAGCTGAAAATTTACAGTGGCTGCTGACACGCACACAAAAATACTGTGACTTCATAACTTTCATAATGCAGAAAATCATTCTTATTCTATATATGGAATCAGTGAGCTAATGTAAAAATATTACTCTCTAACAATTATCTCTGCTCTTTTGGGCAGGAATAAGTATCACATCAACTCCATTACATGGGTATTTATTTGAACATGTCACTGGGATTGTACCTAGCACACTAGTCCTTTCTGTCTAAAGAAAATTTCCTTCAATTTTGACTTACTTTTTTTATTCTCTGGGGCCTTTGCAATGAAAAAGCATTTAAAAATAACCATTCTACAATCCAATTGCATTGGTTGGAAACATGAAATGCATATTTCTAGACTTCTTTTTACCCATATATTTTCTATTTCATTATCCTCCATCTCACAGTGTCCTAAAACAATTAAGTATCATCATGGAGCATGTGAAGTCCTTAATATTCTTGAGATGGTTGATCAGCAAGAGTATCTAAAGATACTTCATTTCTCTAGTGCTGATGATAACTTGGAAATTATAGTACCCAGGAGGCACCCATCTTCCATATCTTAACTATACACTCTGGTTGGAAGAAAGCAACTAACAAGAAGATAAATCTTAAGGGGGATCAACTGAAAGAACAGCCTCATTATCTACATACTTCACAACAGTAAATAGTATAAGGGCTCTTTCTGCAATACCTTTTGGTGATAAAATTGAAGAGATAGCATATTGTGTTGTTGAATATGAAAAGTAAAAAATTACCGTTGGATAAATTAGTACTGTAACATTTATTAGGAGGCCTGCTTTGTATAACTTAATCAGAGTTGCTGAACGCATGATATGCTAATTGTGGTGCATTTTTACTGGGGAGAGATTATAAATGAATGTTAGCAAACTGTTCCAAAACGATGGTTGCAACATTATACTCATACATTTTCCTCATGCACTTTGAAATGGATTTGAAATACCTTACAAAACAGAAGACACTGCATATGCATAACAAATTACATAGAGAAAACTAGTCATAAAAAAGAATCAGAGGGATTAGAAATTTCTAGGCAGTTATAGTGAAATAAATAGCAAAATTACAAGCTCCTCCTTATTCTGTATTTCTTGGAAACTAAATCAAAACAGGTATATGTGCCATGTTACATATTTTTCAATAGGAATAGAATAAATGTATGCATGTTACTCAGCTGAGACAAATGTTTTCTTGGAATTATGCTGAAGGAGAAGTTTATGTGCATTTGTATATGAGGAAGATTGGGTTATATTGGGCAAGAAGTTTCTAAAACACTTTCTACAAATACTAAAGGGGAGGCATCACACTCTTCCTTTCAAACTAAATTATGAAGTTAAACTAATCAAAACCATAGGGTATTGGCATAAAAATACACATATAGGTAAATGGAGCAGAACAGAGAACCCAGAAATAAGCCCATGCATATATGTAAATTAATTTATGACAAAAGACCCAAGAATATATAATGGGGAAAAGACAGTCTTTTCAATAAATGGTGTTGGAAAAATTGGATAGCCACATGCAAAAGAATAAGACTAGAATACTATTTTACACTATACACATAAATCAACTCAAAATGGATTAAGACTTGAATGTAAGATCTGAAGCCATAAAACTTCACAAAACTGAAACCATTAACAAAATGAAAAGGCAACCTTCTGAATCAGAGAAAATATTTGCAAGTCATATATCTTATAAGAAGTTAATATCTAAAATACTCATACAACTCAGTAAAACAATAAAAACAATTCAATTTAAAAAAATAACAGAGGATTTGAACAGACATTTTCCAAAGAAGACATATATGTGTCCAACATGTACATGAAAAGGTGCTCAACATCACTAATCAGGGAGATGCAAATCACAAGCACAATAAGATATTACTTCATTCCTGTTAGAATGGCTAGACTTACTTTCTAGACCACACTTTCAATAGAAGTATATAAGATAGTCTCAATTTACTTTTGCAAATATCTAGCATCACATGATCACATTTATTTAATATTTGACAATTTCACATAAATTGTCTTATTTTAAATTTTCATTTAAAATTTCATTTAACCAGTATAGATGAGGATGTGGACAAAAGGGAACCCATATGCATTGTTGGTAGGAATATAAATGTGTACAGCCACTCTGCAAAACAGTATGAAATTTCCCCAAAAAATTAAAAAAAGAACTACCATATGATCCAGAAATTCCGCTTCTGGGTATTTGTCTAACTAACTGGAAATGATATATGGAACCCCATGTTCACTGCAGCACTATTTACAATAACCAAGACATGGAACAACGTAAGTGTTCATTGATGGATGAGTGCATAAAGAAAATGTGGTATCTATACATAATGGGACATTATTTAGCCATAAAAAAAAAGAAATCTTGCCATTTGCATCAACATGGATCGAACTTGAGGGCATTACTCTAAGTGAAATAAATTAAACAGAAAAAGACAAATCCTGTATGATCTCTTTTAAGTGTGGGATCTAAAACCAAACCAAATCAAAATTGGACTCATAGGTAAAAGAGGTGGATGGAGGTTGCCAGAGGTGGAGGTTGGAGAAAGGGTAAAATGGGTGAAGGCGGTAAAAATGTACAAACTTATAGTTATAAAATAAATAAGTACTAAAAATACATACATACATACATACATACATACATGTATATGTACATAAAGTCCTGGCAATATAGTATACAGTATAGTGACTCTAGTTAATGCTACTGTATTGCATATTTGGAAGTTGCTAAGATTAATCTTAAAGGTTCTCATCACAAGAAAAGAAATTGTA
>CM053577.1:13226456-13338033 GCA_028646485.1 Cryptoprocta ferox
TGCTTATAGTTCTTCTGGCCTTTTGCCAGATGTGGTAAATATTGATAGATATGCTATCTGTCTATCTGAGAACTAAATTTAAAGGGGAAGTAGGCACTGAAAAAATAATTCTAAATATCTATTATATTTAGAAAAATATATAGAAAAATTATATATAACATGACAAAGAAGAAATGCAAAATACTAATAAACACTGAAATTGTCCACTCTTATCAATGACAAAAGAAATGAAAATTTAAAAAGACTTAATTTCTGTGAAGTTGCCAAATATTAAATAAATGTGATTATTTTCATGCTAGATACTGGCAAGAGTAAATTAAGACTATCTTTTATACTTGTATTGAAAATGTTGTTTGACACCATATTTCTAAAAGTAATTTGGTACTATGTTGAAGATACTCTATAAAAATGTCATTTTCTCACATTTTGTTTAGGAATCCTTAAGGATATAATCATATGTGGGTCATTCTTTATGTAAATGTATCCACGCTTGTCAAAGTTCTAAGGTAATTATGAACCATTGGAACCAAGTTATATGCCAAAAAATAGAAGGTTTGCTGACAATTTACAGATTTATTTCTGAATAAAAAATTATTCAAGATTCTATGCTATAGTAACTGCTATATTTTATAAATTCAAACTTATTTTGATACTGCTTGCATATTTAAAAATCTTGAAGGAAATACATGATATGTTAATCTTGGCTTTATCTGGAGAGAAGTATATCCACATGCCAGAAATCTTCCAACGAGAATCCTGAATGAAAGATTTTTGATAAGCTTCTTGGAAGGCGGGAGGAGATGGCAAAGAGTTATACTTAAATAAAAGCAGAAGGCTGCTAACTGTCTTCCAAGGAGAGAGGTCCCATTAATTGCCTGGTTTTAATTGTGTTTAAGAAATATTCAAAAACAAGAAGTTTAAACACAGATGTTTATAGCAGTATTATTCATAACAGATAAAAAGTGGAAACAATCCAAATGTCAATCAATGGGTGAATGGATAAACAAATATGTTCTATCCATTCAATGGAATATTATTTTTCATGAAAAAAGGAATAAAGTACTGATTTGTGATACAACTTGGACGAAGCTTGAAAACAGTCATAGAATTCCAAATATTATATAATACTATTTATTTTAAAGTACAGAACAGGGAAATCTATAGAGACAGAAAGTAGTTAATGGCTTCTTGGAGGTGAAGGTAGAGCAGTGAGGCCAGTGATCGCTAAAACAGATGGGGTTTCTTTTTCAGTGATGAAAATGTCCTAAAACTGACTGTGGTGTTGACTGCATATATTTGTGGATGTACTAAAAACCCTTGAATCGTATACTTTAAATGGATGAACCGCATGGTATATAACTTATATTTCCATTAAGCTGTTTTTAATAAATAAAGGCAAAATAAAAACAGTTTCCAATAAAGCACCACACACTAAAATTAGTAGTTTTTCTTGCCTGTTCATATTTCTCAGTCAAATTTCAGGTGCGGTCTTGATTCTAGAAATATAAACAGAAAGTTACATGCAAAAAGCTTTTTAAAACTTGAATAAATCTTTTTCAAAGCTTGAATAAAGCCCAAACCAATCAAATCTCTGCCTTTGAACTCAGACAGGAGAACAGAGCGAAATGTATTGCAGGCAATGCTTACTCCCACTACTCACCCTACTGTACAATCTATTTGGCAGACGTGGAAGTGGAGTGTCTGCCCTCCGTCTTCGGTGTCCACCCTTGTTCAGTGCTTGTCCATCTGCTAAGCAGACTTGCAACCTCTTTTACCAAGTGTTGTCGATGCCCTGCCAGGTGTGTTTGTGTGTTCAGCTCTCTACTTCCACTGCTCCGTGCCCGTATTGCTTTCTCTAGCTGTCTGCTTACATTTACATTTCCTCGCTAAATCCCCAGCCTCTTGGAAGGACAGTCAGTCCTCTCATTTAGCCTAGCTGAGTTTACTACAGATAATAAGAAATAAATACATCCAAAGCTAGTATATCTTCTTCTGAGTTAAAAACAAATAATCTATTACACTTATTCTACATTCCCCTAGCAGTGACCTTTCTAAAACACATGTCACAGCATGACACTCACCCACCAAAAACGTTGAGTCTTCATCGTCCATAAGACATCCTCTGCTGCTTCCCATCAACCTGGAAACTTCAACAATGAGAAAGGGATTGCATATCTCTAAAGTCTATGATTTCACAGTCCATGTTTTTCCCTAAAGCCTTTTATTCCTTGTCTCTTGGGAAATTTTCTTGACATTTCAAAATCAAACTCGGAATTAATTTTTCCAGGGAGATTGAACTACCTCTTTTGGCCCAAGATACAGCTAAGCAGATTTTTTTTTTTATTTATGCTAAGTATTTTACCTGCTTCTCTTCACATTTATTACATTGAATTTTAATAAAGTTAGTCTTCCTAATTCACTGGAGAGAGAGATCGCCGTGTTCAGAAATTGTACTGCTCTTCTTTGGGATAGTATCTTGTAAATAGTAGGTTCTCAACAAATGATGGTTTTAATGATTGAATAAGGGAATGAATGAACAAATGAATACTTCAACACTTGGTTTTCAAGATACTTCTCATGCATCAGGTCATGTGTTTCTTTTTTAATTTATTTTTATTAATTAAGTCTTTTTTTTATTTGAGAGAGAGAAACAAAGCATGTGCAAGCAGGAGGGAGGGACATAGGCAGAGAGAGAATCTTAAACCCATGCCCAGCACAGAGCCCAATGCAGGACTCAATCCCATGTCCCTCAGATCACAATCTGAATGAAAATCAAGAGGCAGACACGCAACTGACTGAGCCACCCAGGTGTCCCCTGTATTTCTTATATCCATACTGACTTAGGCTTATTAAGCATCAGATTCCTTTAAGAACCGAGAAAATTTAAGGACCCGAGAAGTGTAATGACACTGGTCATTACACTGGTATAGAGGTCCAGCCTCTCTGACCGCTGGATCACTGTACCCTGCTGCAAGGTCATCCACATCGGAAGCAACAATATTTGACAGATATGGAAGCTACAGAATGAAAATAATAAAAAAGAGAAAGAAATGAAAGTAACTCAAAGAAAGACACATTGTTGTATCTAGATTATAGTATCTTACTGTACACTGGGAAGACAATCTTGTATAAAGTCTTCCTTGGAGAGCCGCATTTCTCCCAATCACTATTAAACTCATTTTCGTCAAAAGGAACAACTTATTACAAATGAATTAATGTTGCTTTGGGAACATTTGCTTCCTAGGTCAATTTTAATTTAGGAATTGTAGTTTATTTATTAAGTTAATATAGATTTGTGCTAATCGGATCAGGAGTCTCATGTCACTAGGTATCTGAATGTCCTGAAGAATAGATGACAAACTTATATCTAAAGCACTAAATTCAAATGCTTGCAGATTTATTATACATTATTTGAAGTGAAAGAAACCTTGAAATCATCATTACCACCCATCATATTTTTAAGTTAAAAAAAAAACATAGACCCTATAAGGTGAAATGATTTGTTTAAAATGATTGAGGAGCTTGCAATAGATCTGGGAATTAGCACCTGGTCTGCTGACCTGGGTACAGGCTCTTCTTTTATCCCTTGTCTACACAGTATTTTTATGCAAACTGATAATATATTCTGCATCACTTTTGTTTTCATACATCCACAACTGTTTGTACTCTGGGGAAATGCATGAATTTTTTTAACAGCTCCCTCCTTTAACCATATTATCATGGTAAATGTGTCAACATATTGTCTTCTTATCAAATAGCCTGGAGGAATCATCACATACGACTATGGATAGAGGTAGTATTGTTAAAAAAAAAAAAGTATGTGTTTTAAAAACACTTTGCAACCTCAGTTTGGAAAGCCTTATCTTGGTTCTTAAAAATTTTTTTCAGTGAATAAATATTTTCAATTTAAAGTTAGTTAGTTGTAAAGAACCTTATAAGTCTTGTTTTCAACTGCCTTCTTTCACTGGCCATTTTCTAGTGTTTTCTCTGGGTCTGATATTTCCTCCATTCTTCCCCACTTATTTCCTCCAGGCTAGATTTAATTTTCTTTCTAGTTCCATAGAAGCTATGCATATAGATTCTAGAGATAAATACATGGATTAAAATACTGTCTCTGTGACTAACTAGCTGTAAAAAGTTGGGAAAAATTCCTGAATTTTTTTGTATTTGTTTCCCATTTGGTAAATGTTGGTAATATTGGTACCTACCTCATGAGGTAGTTGTCGGCATTGTATGAATTATTCCATTTAAAGCTAGTTGCAAGTTGCATACTATTTAATAACTATTTTTAAAATTTTTTACAAATGTTTATTTATTATTTTTTAAAGAGAGAGAGAGAGACAGAGTGCAAGTGAGGGAGAAGCAGAGAGAGAGGGAGAGAAATATAGAGTTGGAAGCAGGTTCCAGACTCTGAGTTGTCAGCACAGAGTCTGACATGGGGTTCAAACTCACAAACTGTGACATCATGACTTGAGTCCTTGTCAGACACTTATCTAACTGACTGAGCCATCCAGGTGCCCCTTTAATAACTCTTTAATAAATTTTAACTATTCATACCATTATTACTCATCTATCTATGAATATGGAGAATGACAATTGTGACTTGACCTAACAAATTATGGGTGGTAATGATGATTTCTAAGGTTTCTTTCACTTTAAATAATATATAATCAATCTCCAAGCATTTGAAATGAGTTCTTTAGAAATAAGTTTGTCATTTGTTTTTCAGGACAGGCAGATACCTAGTGACATGAGACTCCTGATCCAAGCAAATAGCCCTTTTTCTTACTTCCCCTTTTGAAATATACATTCAAAAATAAACAGCATTGAAAATCAATCTTGAACAAAACCCCTGCTAAATACTGCCTCTAAAAAAATCACAACTATTATGAATGTAAAGTTATTAAAAAGTCTTCCTAAATTAGATTAAAAATAAGAATGCAATGATTGATCACATTCATAAAGATGACAAATGGCTTCCTTTTAACTAGAAAATTTGACACATCATTAGTCCACAGTAATGTGGTCAAATGACTTTCCTTAGTTGGGGAAATATACAGGCTAGAAGAATGATAAATGGATGCTTTTTAAATGCAAGTAGTTCAGAAACTTTAACTTTCATGATAGAATAAAAACTGTATGATTCAGAAGAATGACTCAGAAGAACATGAAGATAATTTTTACATTTTGTACCAAGTGAAAAAAAATGCTGTTCTTTGCAAGGATCTCTGTTGATGTATTACACCTGCACATTGAACACATATCAAATAAATTATCCCTTGCTTATTAAATACAGTATTCCTATTTGAATATTTTAATGCAAAGCCTTCTCATCTGTACAACACCAGTGCAAGACAATAGAGAATAGAGTTCTTCTACTGAGGGATGGCTCGGACATGAGGTGTAGGAAGGCCTTTTCTCTCTGGCACATTCCACTTTAAATATTGACTGTCCCTCTAAATATCTGCAGCTTTGCATGCCTCTTTCTGGGCAAACAAATGATATTTCTTCTGTCTTTAATTCTCTGTATACTAAGTCTTCAAGGATAAGAAGGAATTTGGGTCATTTCAAATTTGGCATTAAAGATGCTATTTTTCCAGCACTTGTGTGTGTGTGTATGTGTGTGTGTGTGTGTGTGTGTGTGTGTGTGTGTGTGTGTGTAATATATATATATTAGTTTCCATTAAATGCTGCCTTTGGAAAGAGTGACTTGGGCCATGGTCATTTAGTCATTAATGCTCAATATTGTGGAATAACTACAGGTTGGATGGAGACATCTTTCACCATTATATTTTATTCAGGTAACACTGTTATGAAACAAGAACAAAAAGAATTTGAGGGGCACCTGGGTGGCTCAGTTGGTTAAGCATCCAACTGTTGGTTTCAGCTCAGGTCATGATCTCCTGGTTCGAGAGTTCAAGCCCTGCAATGGGCTCTGTGCTGACAGCATGGAACCTGCTTGGAATTCTCTCTCCCTCTCTCTCTCTCTGCCCCTCCTCTCACCTCCCCACCTTGTCTCTCAAAATAAATAAATAAACTTTAAGAAAAGAGAGATAATTTGATTTCTAACAATCTTTTGCAGAACTATTTTGTTGTCACTATTAGAGACTTTGTCAAACTAGGAAGCAATGAAGGTATAATCAACAATGATATTTAACAACCAATCAGACAGCAGATATTTTATGGACTGAGCCAGGTTATTTCCTAGTGTTATTGTTGATCCATTTTTCATCTTGGGAGAAATAAGGCAAGCATAAACCAGAGACCATTTGAAGGGTTAAAAGAGAATTGTTAAACTACCCAAAAACAAACAAAACAAAACAAAACACAAAAAACAAAACCAATCAAACAAACAAACTTTTCTAATTAAAGAAACACCGTGGAGATGGACACAATCTGCAGGGAATTTAAGGAATTTTAACAAGGTGGGGAAGGTTTTAAATGGATGAATTTTAAGTGGTTGGCTGCTACATGGACCTTCCATAAAATTCCACGTAGAATAATTTCAGAGTGTGGAAATTCTCTAAGAATACTCCATTTGTTCCCTTGGTTCTCAGCTTCATTCCCAGAATTCTATGCATTCCTTTGTGTCTTGGAGAGGCCAGTAGTGGCTGTGGCCTCCAGTAGCATCGGGGATGGTTTCCCAAGAACAGAAGCCAGAGGGCAAAATTCTGGTGGTTTGTTGTCGTGCAATTCAGTGGCAGCGGATGCCCGAGAGAAACTCTACGCGGGGTGGTAAGGGAGCCATGAGGATGCAGGCAGAAACTTCAGAATTCTTTAACTTTGCTTCGAGGTAGAATGCTAGCAACTCTGTCTTGTTTCTTTGTCTCAGTCCAGGCAATATGACTGAGCCCAAAGTCAAGGCATAGGGAAATCTATGATCCTCCTTCCCTGTAAGGAATTGCAAAGTTACATGGCAAAAGGCTTCAAGGATTGGGACCAATAATGCAACCTGCCCCACACTCTGTGTGTTCCTAATTCAGCCAATCCGGACACTGCACACAAATGCAAGAAACATCTCGTGATTGTCTGGCTAGAGGGACATGTAGTGCTATTGTTCACTTTTTCTGGTTCTTTAGGGAAAGCAGCCAGGAGAAGAAGTGAAGACCCTGAAAGGGGAAATTGTACCTGAACAAGGTAACTTTAAATGTTACATTTAGTCAGGGAACAGCAGATAAACACTGTGAAATCTAATTTGTTGCACAAACTCAGAATTATTTTTGTTGCTAAACATGAACCCAATGTTAAGAAAAACTGATTTCTGTAACTATCATACTTAGAGAAAATAGTGATATCTATAAACTTTTTCTTCACTTATATATATGGTGATAATAAAAAATATTTATATCAGGCTATGAAAATATTTTAATCACAATATTTTGTGTAATGTCATTAGTTTCTGTTTTATTTTCTGAAAAGGAAATATAAAATATCAAAGATTGTATATGTATTTTTATAGCATTGAGAAAGATCATCATCCTGAGAAGACTTATATATAAATCATGGCTCTAAATTATGAAAAAAAAGGTAAATTTCTGCAAAGGAAGGCATGAAAGAGCTATGAAAATCTTCAAAGGGACAGAATTTTATCTTCTGCCAAAAACATATTATGGAGAAAATATAATAAGTTTCAGGATTTTCTAATTTGCTTCTATTCAATAAAGATTATGGCTGTATTTCTACTTTTTGCTGTTTCAACTATTCAAGAAACTACAGAAAAGGATCTTGTAACTCTAGGGACTGGGGACATCTTGACCTGAGGTGAGATTAAGAGTCAGACGCTTAATCGACTGAACCACCCAGGCACCCCTAGAATGTATTTTTCTCACTTCATATCTTGAAATCTGTACCATTGGGCTAAATGTACTTAACACATGTGAATACAGCCCAAATGGAGGGACACTGAAGGAGATGGGGACCAATCAATTGATGATCAATATCTCCAGGGCCACCTGAAAAGAAAAATGCGCACTTGACATGGTTTATTCCAGTGTCCAGAGACACAAAACAGCTGAATGTATAAGTGGAGATTTAAACATTAACAAATAATTCCCTGTCAAAAATATCTCTGATTACCATCTTTAATGGTGAGATGACCTTCCCATCACAAGCCAGTACTTGGAGTTAAAGCACTAATTTTAGAGAAAGCTTAATTCAAAACACAAAGAAGTATGTTAACTGGAGCGGGAGACCTCTGATACGTTGCAATGCATTTTTGTTCCATGATCAAGTCTTAGGCACAGTAAAATAAAAGTCCTAGAAGTTTGAAATGATTCCTAGCTTTCTTTTTTAAAGGAGGTATCTGCTTCCTGCTCTGGTGGGGTAACAGGAACTGGATTACTTTCCTGGTACAAATGCATGCATACATGCACACATGCATACGTACCAACGTACACTATTAAATCAGAAAACAAGACAAAACCTATTCCAGGTCAACAAGTGTCTAGTTCCTTTTCTCCCTTGGAGACACCTGTCTTTCTCTAGATTTGGGATTTTTAGTCATTTGCCAAGCAACTGCCGCTTTCTGGTGTCAAGAAAAGTTGCTAATTGGCATATTATCCAGACTTTCGTATAAATATGAGAGCGATGTACTATCTAGGGCTCCATATCTCTGAGCTGAACTGGAAATCCCCATACTCTTTTAAACTTTATAGTGTACTTCTATATTTTACAATTTCTTCCTTCTTTTCAGCAAACTTATCTAAGCATTTCTCGACTTATTGTTTAATTTAGGGTGAAATGGATATCTCTGAAATTTAAGCATATCTATCAGTAAACATGATAACACTTTAGTTACTCAGGTTTTTATTTTTGCTCTTCAGTAAGGTGTTTTAATTCTTTTTTTATATATAAGATATATAGTTCTTGTTAGATATGCACTTTATACCAAGGAATATTTTTTTGATTATTTCAAGTATGAAATTTAATTTGATTGCATTTCCAAATTGATCATTACTCTGTATGTCTTATTTATTTTTTGTCTTATTTATTTCTTGAAAGAGAGAGAGAGTCAGAGCATGAGTTGGAGAGGGGCAGAGACAGAGAGAGACACAGAATCCGAAGCAGGCTCTACGCTCTGGGCTGTCAGCACAGAGCCCCACGCAGAACTTAAACCCATGGAGGGCGAGATCATGACCTGAGCTGAAGTCAGATGCTTAACTGACTGAGCCACCCAGGCGCCCCTAAAAATATTTTATTCTTGATTTATAGTTCTGTCTATTTTGATGAGGTCTCTTAGTTTTGCAATTGATTCTCTTGAATTTTCTGTGTAGATGGTCATGCCATCTACACATAGGTTTATATGCCATTTTATTTCCAATATTAAAATCTACTCTTTTTTTATTATGTTTTTGTTTGATTATATCTCCAATAAAATGACTAATGCTTGTGGCTGGTTTAGGAGTCATTGTAGTATTTCTACTTTAATGGTAATGGTCCTATTATTTTATATCAAGTATATTTGTCATAGATGTATGAGACTCAACCTTTATCATTTTAAGTAAATTTCCTTGTTCTTAGTTTTTAAAATCATGAATGGATGTTACATTTCATAAAATGCTTCCCACCTTCCTTTGAGAAAAACATATGACATTCTTCCTTTAGATTAATCTAATAATTTACACCAAAAATAATGCTAGTGTTGAGCAAGTCTTGCAATTTTAAGATAATCTTACTTGGTCATAAGCTTTTAATTCATGGTGGTCTGTGCTATCCCTGTTGTGTCTGGTCCTTGGTTAAGTGAAAGTCATCATATAATGGAGTTGTATTCCATACTCTGGAACGGGTTACTAAGACTGGGGTTTTCTGTATTCTATTCTTTGTAAGAATGCCCTGTCCAAGGGGGCTCCATTCTGTGAATGGTGAGATCATGACCTGAGCCGAAATCAAGAGCTGGTGCTTAAATGACTGAGTCACCCACACATCCCCCATTTTTTTCTTTTTAACTTTTTTTCCTTTTTTTTTTAATTTTCCTTATTACATCGGTAATGAAAAAGCCAGTGATTTCCAGATCATCATCAGATATACTTGATTCACAAAGGACTGTCTACAACTTTCATACGCCCCATTCTCACCGTCCACACCAAACCATGCACTTTGCTTTCTGAAACTCATAATCAGTCGATAATAGAATTCCCTGTGCCCTGGCCTTCTCTGAATTTTCTTTTTTACTTATAACTGTAAATAAATCCTACTCTTTTCTCTCTAATAACACTGATCCCCTCTCTAGCTCTTTCAAATGGTGGCTGATTTGTCTTTTACAATGGTCATGGCACTGGGCCTTGAGTAGAGAATTGTCTTCCTCACTCCTTATTGTCACTACCAGACCATTGTCTCTGAAAGCCTACTGTTCTGAAGCCTATTTCCATAATGTATACATCAGTGTGTATAAGACACTCTCCTTTCATGTTTAAAAAAAATTTTTTTAATGTTTATTTAGTTTTGAGAAAGAGACAGAACATGAACAGGGAAAGGGCAGAGAGAGAGGGAGACACAGAATCTGAAGCAGGTTCCAGGCTCCACAGCACAGAGCCCGATGTGGGGCTTGAACCCATGAACCGTGAGATCATGACCTGAGCCAAAATCAGATGCTTAACCAACCAAGCCATCCAGGCTCCCCTCTGTTCACATTTTAGTGAATCTACAGACCTCACTATTAGTCCTTTCACTTTGTGAAGATTTTAGCTTCTGTATCTGACTCTATCCAATACTGGCTCATAATTTTGGTGATTTAAATACTCATTTAGATAATACCTCTCACTGCAACACTACTTCCCCACTCCTTGACAATTTCTACTCTAATAATCCTCTATCCAATGTAAGCTTCCCACTTCATATTTCCAAGTTCATATTGAAAACTGTTACAACCAATAATTGAACTCAATGCATGTATGAAATATTAAGCACCCAAATCTTCTCTGTTTGCTGTTTACTCCTTCTAGGATTCTAACTCTAAAAATTCATGAATTTGTTTGAGATCTATATTTCATTGATTGATTCTTACTAATCTTCAACCCGTTTATGTCTTCACTTTCCATCCTTCTGCTTAGATTCCATAGTGCAGAGTTGCAATCTTTCCTTTACATGTATTTTTAAATCCTTTGGCCCCACCTCTTTTGGTTGAACACACCTAAGATTCTACTATCCTGGTTGAATTACAACTTTCTGTCTGTTGCAGAAGGAACGTAGTTGAAAAAAAAAGAAAAACAACTGTGATGGTTGCTTTCACTTTTAATTTATTATCCTTAACTTCAGTCTAGCTGAGGCTTTTCCAAAACCAAACCCGTTTTCTTCTCTCCATTCACGCCCCCCATCTAGATGACTAATTCACATGCATGTTGAAAACATTCACCTACCTTGACCATTTTACTGCCATACTTCTTATCCCCGTTACCTTCCTTTATTTTTTCCCCAGTAGTACTTATCTGCCTTTAATGTGCTAATACTTTTATATTTTTTATCTTTCCCAGTGTGCATACTACAATATAACTATGATAGCAAGCAACTTATCTATTTTGCTTCCATTGAATCCTCACTGCATAAGACAGTGTCTTGCATAAAGTATTGGCACTCAACAATGTTTTCTAAAATTTATTTATTTATTTAAGTAATCTCTACCCTCAACGTGGGATTCAAACTTATGACCCCAAGATCAAGGGCAGCATACTCCTCCAACTGAGCCAGCTCAGGCACCCAACTATATCTGTTGGATGAATTTAGAGATTGGATTTTTCCTTTAATGACTTAAGAAATGTGAGAGTTTATTTAGGAGTGGTATCTCTGGGAGGAATAAATCTTTTTTTATTGCAGCTGGAAGGCCTGAGTATCTCAAACACAATAATACATATTCATTTCTAAATTGTTTTTTATAAAACTTCTTGAGAAAATACAAGTTTCCTACCTCCATCTCATCATCTTCCTTCATTTCTCATTTCTAATAGTAGACTCACGTGTTTAGTTACTGTCCTAGGGAATGAAAGAATCTTAGAGGTAAGTCGGGTTCTGACACGTTTGTGCTTTGGAGAGTTGTAACTGTTTGGTCTGGCACACCCCTAATGTGTTAGATTAATCCTAAAACATTTTAGCCAATGAATGACCCCTCCAAACCATCTGTGAGATTTAATCATATAATCTCTGGGATCAATTCTGAGGAAATTATCTTATCAGTATAATTACTTCGGTTGGCTAAATTACTACTTTGGGGACTAGAGGAAAGATGGAGATAAACAGAAGCTGGGAGTAATTTCTTTTATGATCTCCCAAAACAACAGGTGCAATTTAATTGTTCTAAGCATGTCATGAGGCACAGTCAAAACTGACATGTTACAATATTAAGAATTATAGAAAGAATTCTCTTTGGCCAGTGATTCCAGGTTCCATGTTTAATAAAGTTTTTTTTTCTTTGAAGTAGCCCTGGTGGTGTAACAATCTTCTGACCTAATTATTTACTGTGTCTAAGTGAGATTTTGACAGGCTCTTAGAACAATTTCTCCTCTTGAAAATCATTTACTTTCTACTAGAGTTAACGTCTAGCACAATATTTCCCAATTTTGTCTATAAGTCAGAAGAAATTAATTTGGTTTTCATTATATGTGGATAAATTAATTTTGTTAAATTTAACTTGAACTAAATATATTAATGAGGATTGTGATTTCAATTACTCTGATAATAACTATATTTTAGTGCTGGTTCCTCTACTTATGAACTATGAACCTGGGCAATTGTATTAATTTCTCTTCACGTCCATTTTTCTCATATATAAAATAGGGCTAACTAAGAAGGGTGTTTTGAAGATTAACCAATGTTTGCTGTCTTCTTTTTTATGCACTTTGTTAAATTCTCAACCAAATCACCTTATTATTCTTCGTCCTCACTCAACCAAATTGACTTCTATGGTAATTAATTGGATCATTTAATTGCCAAATTCAAATATTTCCTCCCAGTCTTCACTCTTTTGAGATATCCTCGCCACTTGGCATTACAATCTTCTTTTAATCAAGAAATTATTTTTCTTGTTTTTTTGATAATGTTATCTTTTAGTATTTTTCTATGAGAACTCTTTCCTCACTTTAAATGCCATTATTCTCAAGATTTCATTCCTGATCATGTTTTACATCGATTTTAACACACTCGCTGGAGTAATGACTCCAGATATTACCTATTTAATGGTGACCTTACATTTTCACCTCCAGCCTCAATCTCCCTCTGAATTAATCCAGATGTCTGATAGACATTGAAGTAATCATTTCTCCAAAATTCCTAACTATTTTCATTCCTCTATGTCACAAAATATTCTAAGCTGAAAGCCTTTGGTTATTTTCTAAATACCACCAACATGAACAACAACATCATTATCGCCATCATCACTGTCAAAACATAATATGCATCCATTATTTAGCATCCAGTAAGATCCAAGGATTATTAAATGCTTTGGAAACATTATCTCATTTAATAATCCCAACTATGCTATTTCCCAAAATTAGAAGAAAAAGATAAATGAGGTGATACTGATTGCCTCTGGTCTCATAGTTATTAAGTGGTAAATCTGAAACTGTAGCCTAAATTTATTTGATACTCAAGCTTGTGATTTTAACCACCACAGTCTACTGCGTTTCTCACTGGACTTCACTGTTTCCAATCACTTCCTAAGGACACCTACTTATGTGCCTCAAACTTGGCTCATCCTATTGTTATTTTTCTTCTTCAGATTTTTAATTTTTTATTTATTATCACTTCTAGACAAATCAACTTGGAACTAATTTTACTAAAAATCATATTTAAATAAAGAAATAAAATTCTTGGGACGCCTGGGTGGTTCAGTCGGTTAAGCCTCAGACTCTTGGTTTCGGCTCAGGTCATGATCTCACAGTTCATGGGTTCGAGCCTGGCATTGGGTTCTGTGCTGCAAGCACGGAGCCTGCTTGGAATTTCTCTCGTCTCTTTCTCTTCTCCTCCCTGTCTTGCTCTCTCTCTCTCACTCCCTCAAAATAAATGAATAAATAAACATTAAAAAAAAGAAATAAAATTATTTTGGGGTGCATGGGTGGCCCAGTGTGTTAGGCGTATGACTTCAGCTCAGGTCATTATCTCACCATTTGTGGGTTCGAGACCAGCATCGGACTCTGTACTGACATCTCAGAGCCCAGAGTCTACTTCAGATTCTTTGTCTCCTTCTCTCTCTGCTCCTTTCCTGCTCATGTCCTCTCTCTCTCTCTCTCTCTCTCTCTCAAAAATAAACATTAAAAAAATCATTAAAAAATAAAATTCTTTTTATCTTGCTTTTCAGGAAGGTAATTTTTTTAAATTTCAGTTTTATTATACATATGTGATGTATGTGGCCGATTATATTAGGAGAAATAAGGAGTGACAATGCAATGTATCCAAAATGGGATGTGGACTCAATCATTATTTGCCATTATCATACCAATGCTGAAAATATGACATACACATTTTTAAAAGTTAATTAGATTACTAAATCAGGTAAAAATATTTAAATCCATTTGGGATTCAAATATTTGCATGTTTGGTGAAAGAAAATAGGCAGCGTATAATCCATACTAAAATCTTAACTTTTTATATGATTAATAATTGTAAAAAAATAAAACATGATCTGTTTGGGATTCTATCTCCAAAAATAGCACCATTTTAATGTTTCCTGAATCATGTACTTATAACATCCTTAACCTTCAAATGTTCTGGACCTGAACATCTTTTCTATGAATTTCTTTTAATAATAGGTGCTGCCTAGGATACAGGGTTGAGTAGGGGCACCGGGGTGGTTCACTTGGTTGAGTGTGGGACCCGGGCTCAGGTCATGATCTCATGGTATGTGAGTCTGAGCCACGCATAGAGCTTTACTGTCAGCACCCAGCCGGCTTAGGATCCTCCGTTCCCCGCCCCCCCTCTCTCTCTGCCCCTCCCCCTCCTTGTGCAGTCTCCCAAAAATAAATACAACATTAAAAAAAAAAAAGATATAAGGTTGAGTGGAGAGATGGCTAAATATATCCATATACCTTTTGATGTATTTCTAACATTTTTACACTTGGTATACCTTTTGTTTTTAACTTGAGCGAGTTTTGTTTGCTTTGTTTCAATTGTTCCCCCTTTGCGTTTTTTAATTCAGATTTCTAATTCTGGCCCTGATGGAGCTACAGTCATGGAGCTTAGCTTCCCACTATAAACAGAAACTGGGAAACATATAAAATACCTGCCGTCAGACACTGGGCCAAGGGACAAGACGACTGCAAACCTGGAGGGAAGTGAAGAACATGGGGTGGGCCATTCTGGACCACGGCTGCAGAAAGGGGGAAACCTGAGTCCATGGCGTCTCTGAGTAGCATTATAATAAGAAATGTTGAATCAAAAATGAGAATTTGCTTGCTCAGAGAGGCTATGGCTTATGTAAGATTTGGAAATTGTGTCCATAGCTCACCAGGCTTGCTGACATAAATAAAATGGAAGGTCTTTTCAACGTTCAAATATATTTTTATGGTAAAACTCCAATGAGAGCTCATTCATTTTGATTCCAATTTTCAATCATTCGTCAGCTGGTATTGCATACAGGCTGCCTCCTGCCTCTCCAAATATGCTGACCTAGGGGAGAGAGGTGCTCTGAGTGATGGCAGTGTGTGTGTGAACATCCCATTAGTTCGCCTCTGCTGCACCTTGAGATGGAGCTGAATTCTTCCAACCCTGACGTCTAAGACCGAAAGCAGCAATGGAGAGCACCTGTATGGAAGCAAGTAGAGGAAAGTGGTTTTGTTTTTGCTTTTGCTTTTTTTCCCATTCAGAGTCAATTCCTAGTACCTTGGAATAGTGCATATAAAGTACGAAATACCTATTTGTTTCCCAGGGTAAAGATGTAGCCCTGTTTCCTTATAGAAATAGTGCTGAAATCATCCACTGTAAAGATTTCAAATTCATCCTACAGAATGCTTAAAAAATCCAGTATTTTTAAGAACTGTACTGTGTATTAGTGATGCTCAGTGATACTGGTCACCAGAAAAATAGCCCTTATGTTATATGCCAATTATATTTTATTTTAAAAAAAGGCAAACTATATTAAAAATTCTTTTACTCTAGGTGGTACATCTTCTTGGTACTTGAGATGTCGATCATCGGAAAACATCAACCTTTATTGAGTCACAATTTATTAATATACAGCACATCATTCCCATTCAAAGTAACGCTTTTTTATACTATCTTGGAAGTCAAGTTTATAATCACTAACATTTGAGGGTGTGAGCGCTGACTTAGCGTCAAACATTGTTCTAAGCGCTTTATAGGAATCAAACCAGTTAATCCTCACACCAACCGCAATGGCTGACAAGGAAACTGAGGCTCAGAGCGTTTACATGATTTGCTCACAAAGAAAGCCTAAGTCTTATTATCGAGTCCAGAAACACGTTCTTTCTAATAGGGAGAATCAAGACTGCATCCTAATGCTCCTAAAGCTGGCTACTCATGCAATTTTTCTTTTTGTATTTAAGGTCTAAAGGAGAGAGTGGGTAGCATGCAGTTTGCCCGGGGCTATAATAGTATCTTCTAATCAACTAACTGCATTAACAACAGAGAACTTTTATACTGTCAGTTTAATGACAGTGAAATGCTGTGTGCCAATTTATGTGCAGGTTGAGTCCAACATCCTAGGACTTCTATGTAAGAGGTGTTATTAAAACACATTCCAGCAAAAGCAGTGAAGAACAGGCCAACATTGATTCAAATCTGACACCTTTTGCAGTATAATGATCACTGCATCAAAAGACATTTTCCTCTTTCGTTGTGGGAGGATTAACTTTTCTGTAAAGGAAAATTGTTTGTGAAATGCTCGTATTACCAGGGAAAAGGGTTAAAACTAAAGTATTCAGTCTTTTGAAAATGTCAAGTGGTCAGCCTTCCAAAAATGGTTTCAAACTCTTAGTCTATTAACCAATTTTGTTGTAACCATGATTTAGAAATAGTTTTTGTGGATGGCTTTTTCAGACAAAGCCAGACAAAATGGGCAAAGTAACTAGGAATTCAAGCAAGTTAAGATGGACTGACTTAATTTATTCCATTGTAATGATTTTCATCAAGTAGTTTTCCTTTTCTATTTATCAAGGTTTTTTTCCTTCTTCAATAGGAAAAAAAAATTTGAGACCTTCTTATTTTTTTTTAAATTTGCTGGACATAATTGCTTAGAATTCCCTTATAGCTCTAATTCTTAATTGAAATGGACTCTTAAGGAAAAAAACAAGATACGCCAGATGTTCTGTATACAATATGAATTCCTTGAGTGTCTCCTTTATTTTTCACTTTTACAACCCCTTTTTATATTATATTATCTTATTTTCAGTCTGCAGGTTATTACATTCATCATAATCACCCGGCGAAATCACCAAGATAAATCATCTGTCATTTCTTGGCTCATTTCATAAAAATCCTGCTTCCCTTCCTCGTATTTGTAAGGAATATAAAGCCTGTAAAAAGATGATCTTTCTTTCATGAAATCCTATTATATCTAAAGTACTATGAACCTAAATTTTTCTCAAGAGTTTTAGGATTTCAAAGTACATGAGAAATGCTTTTTCCTCATTATTTTTCATTCTTGGCTGTCTCGTGGTATAGCATTTTTAGATCATCTGAATGATCTCAAAGTGAGAGGTAACATTTTAGACATCAGCTACCGGATGAAGAAATAAAGAAAGCAATTACTGAGAGGTCAAGAACAAATCAATAGCCTTTTTCTAAAGGAAGGTACTAATTAGATTCTCATCATAGAACTGAAGACATTCTGTTGATTCATTTGGTAGTGTTTGTAATGAAAGTTTTGTCACATAAGTTATTAAGGCTCTTGGAAAGTACCCGAGAGAGAGATTCAGCATCAATGCAATAAACTTTTTCTTTTTCAATTGTTATATTAGTTTCAAAAGAGAAGCTATGATCAGAGCCTAAATTAAAGTTTAAAATGCATAAAAATTTGATTAGAGTATTATGTTTACATAAAATTCAGCTGGCATGCATATCCCAAGGAGCAGAGCCCAAAATTTGAGAATGAACTTTAAAGAGAATTGAAATAAATACAGTATGAGTATACACAATAGAAATTATGAGGAAACTGTTGCTAGTAAAGAGGAAATGATCAAAAGGGTTATGCAGTATAGCAAAAACTTATAAAATCAAAACTAAATTTTAAAATTAAACTCATAGGGGTGCCTGGGTGACTGGGTTGGTTAAGAGTCTGACTTCGCCTCCAGTTATGATCTCACGGTTCTTGGGTTCGAGCCCGGCATTGAGCTCTGTGCTGTGGAGCCTGGAATCTGCTTCAGATTCTGTGTCTCCCTCTCTCTCTGTCCCTCTCCCACTCTTGCTCTGTCTCTCTCTGTCTCAAAAATAAATAAACTATAAAAAAATTAAATTAAACTCAAAGTAGTGGCATCAACCATTATAGGCGTTGTAATAGTAATTTATGCAACTTAATGTAACACATTATCTAATTATGATATTTTCCTCAGGGGCCTTATGAAAGAACCACCTTATATGATGTGCTAGTGGCATTTCTTGATTCTCATCCAAGTGGCTGTGAGTGTTGACCCACTCACTTTCCCGTTTGATTCCATAGCAAATGGAGACAGAGTGCAATTGCCACACTCTTATCCTGGGACCCTGATGGAGAGCCATGGAAATAAGATAGGGATTAGGCAAAATTGTACTTAGCAGATGATTCTGAGCTTCACATATTTTAAGAATTTTAATTGTTTTCATTTCTAATCAAGATAAGGTAGAGATAAATAAACTACAAAGCCAAAATTAAAAAGTTAGAAAAATTTCAAAAAATTAAACTTAGGTAAGCCAACTCAGAGTAATCACTGGTAACATTTTGAAATACTTCTTTCTGGTCTTTTGTATTCTGCTTCTTTTAAAATAAATTTATTTCCCATGAAACATACATGGGTTATTTATTACTTATTATTATTTATTACAATGATCATGATAACATAGTTTTACTACAGTTAATCTACAACACTTCATTTCTGCAATAATTAGATAACTGGCCCATTTTTAGACAAATATTTTATGTGTGATAAAGTGAATGAAATCATCTTACAGTTAGCTTCCTGTTTCCTACATTAATGAAGATGAATATCTGTCTCATTCAACAGTAGTATTTCCGTTTTCCTCCAATAGGCAATTTTGTATCATCTGCCTGTAGACGTGTCTTGCTTAGCCTGATCATTAGCACCATTATGATTGTGTATGTGGTTCAAAATATGGGGAAAGAAACCAGTTACTAGAACTGTGTATGATGTGAAATCATGTATTCAGGAACAAGACAGGAGGCTCAAGGCCAGAGAAATACTGGTAACAAAAGTGCTAAACAAAAGTAACAAAAGTGGTTTATTACTGAGCCCAGATCTGTTATATCACCAGAGCTTAAATAAAATTTGCAAAGATCAGAATTACTCTTCCATTACAGAATGAGTCATACAAGAAAGCAAAGTAAGAAGACGATATAAAAGATGAAGGTTTTCATTAGCTTTCAAACTTTATGATTCTGAAATCCAAGTAGAAAGGTATTACAGTCAGTTTTGCCTTAACTCCTGTTTTGGAAAACACAAATTTGTTCAAATGTGATTCATATTAAGGAACAATTTGAGTATAATATAATTTTGATGTTTGTTTATACATGATTTCTACAAGAAACACTAGATAAACTGGAGCACTATATCTAGCTGAAGCGAATAGCACTGAGACCCATAACATACACACAGGCACGCTCCACAAATATCTATTTGCTACCTCAGCTTGTAGTGCATGTTATAAATCACACCCATTCACATTGAGTGTTAGAAATTTCCATCTTCTTTCAGATAACTTTCTGTTATCACTTCACAAAAATTCACAAGCTGTAACCCTCCTGATAACCACTTCTCGTCTTTTCCCAGGTAGAGTACCATATTTATTATAGAATTTATATATTTTTAAACAATTTAATATGTAAAATGTTGGTGTTTTTATTAGTTCTCTACTGTTTTATATGTATCACAAAGATTTTGAGCGTTGTGCTCCTAACCCTATTTTCCCTCATACTTCCCAAAGTTTTATTATTGATTTCAGATAGGGCAGAAATCTCTAGGATACATGTCATGTAATTGCATAACTGGCTGTGTATTTGATCCTGAGGATATTAATTAATGTATGAAAAGTTAAATTTTAGTAAGTATTAAAAATAAAATTTCAACAAAATAAAAACTGAAGATATAGATTACTAGATGAAAACATTGCCTATTTGTTACATTTAGGAAGATTAAATTTAGAGTAAAACATTAGGAAAAAATACCACTAGAAAACTTATCCCAATTTTATTTTTGAGTGCTTAAGAAAAAATATGAAAAATGACTGCATTTGAAGTCAGTTGTTAGAAAAACACACCTATATCTAGAATAATCATGTCTGTTTACTAGTATGAACATTTACATAAAACCCAAGTCCTGTAGAATTTATTTAATATGAATTTGTACTACACATTTAAGAAGAAAATATAACTTAGTCGATTTATACGGGGAAAAATGCCATGCCATTTTATTCTGCTGGGAAAACACTTGTTGAGTCACAAAAATATTGAAGAAAACAGAAAAGAGAGTAAATTGAACCTGAAAGCTTCCAGCACCTCCTCAGATTAGTTGACTTGAACTTAGTTACCACTGTTCTCTCTAAAACACCTTTGACAAAGTTTTTTAAATGGCAGTGTTTTCTTTTTAGGCCAGGATGCCAGTTAATGTTGACCAAGTTAAAATGTACTGAGTTCTAACGTGTATTTTAGCAACTTAGCAACATTTTCTTTATGCGAAGACTTTGGATTTGAGAGACACATTTTGTTAGAAAGCTCAGATGTCTCAATTCGTACTGTTTTAATGTATGATTTTCCTACTTTAAAACATATCCTTCTCTCCACCTAGATTGCTGATGTCAAAGTGCTTAAAAATACGTTACTGATAATATATGCAGCCTTAACTATTAAATTTTTAAAGATACTGTTGGTGTCTTATCTAAAACCAGCAGGAAAACACTGATAGTCAAATAAAGCTAGATTTAATGAAGCATTAAGTATTCAAAAACATTAAACATTCAAAAAGCCACAAAGTGGCATTTTATAGCATATGTAGTATTAAGGGTGTTAGGAGGAACTTACTAAGGATTTGAGGTATATTTTGCTAATATGATATCTCATATGAATATTGTACATAGTTTTGTTTAGTATCCTCTGGATGTAAGTCTGGATGTGATTTCTTCCTTTTCTTTATTTTCAACAATTCTGGGTTTTTTTTCAGGGTGTCTTCTGTAGACCTGAATAACTGGATTCTAACAAATACAGTGTCATTCTGCCTCTCTCAGTGTCTCATATATAGATACAGATGTGCATAATATAGACATAGATATAAAATATAGATAAGTATTTATATACAATTTATTTTTATATGTAACTTACATATGTAGAATGATACATAGATATACACACATGTATTTTTCTCTATCAAGGGTGTGTTTGGATTTCTTTCTGCTACCTTATTTGTGTTATTAACTACCATGCTAATATTAGTTGTCTATTGCTGTGTAACAAATTATTTCAAAATGTAAGAGCTTAAAACAACATATATTTATTATTTTATAGTCCGTGGGTCATAAATCCAGACACAGCTTAGATGAGTAAGTCCTTTGCTTCAGTATTCCTCAAAAGACTCAGGGTGGTGACTGGAGCTGTGGTATCATCTGAAGAACTGACTGAAGAAGGATTCACTTCCACATCCACTCACCTGGTTTTGGTAGGATTAAGTTCCCCAATCACTTTTGGACTGTAGACCTCAGTGCCTCACTGACTGTTAGTCAGAGACTTCCTTTCCCAATTCTTTGCTATATGGGTCTCCAAATAGAGCAGCTCATAACATGACAGCTTGCTTCATCAAAGTTCGTATGAAAAAGCCAGAGAGAGAGAGAGAGAGAGAGAGAGAGAGAGAGAAAGAGAGAGAGAGAGAGAATGCAAATGTGAAAACAAGATGGATGTCGTAATCTTTTATTACTTAATCTTGAATGTAACATCTCATCACTGTTGCTGTTAGAAGCAAACCATGAAGTGTCAGACAATTGTCAAATAAATAACAATATCTTTAACTGAGTTGCATCTGCTTTATAGCATTTAAAATTTTATGACTAAATATAAATGAGAGACCTGTGAACAACTATCAGTGAAGACATTCTTTTAAAAACTTTGCTATTGTATTGCAAGTTAAATATCTACTTAGAATAAAAAAGGAACTTAAGTATTGATTATTGATGCAAATGTTAAGATTTCATTTTACCTAAAATAATGCTTGTTATTCTTGGAGATTATTTTATTTTTTAATGTTTATTTATTTATTTATTTATTTTTGAGAGAGAGAGAGAGAGAGGAGAGAGAGAGAGAGAGCACAAGCAGGGGAGGGACAGAGAGAGGGGGGGGGAGACAGAATCTGAGGCAGGTTCCAGGCTCTGAGCTCAGAGCCCAACATGGGGCTCAAACCCATGAACTGAGAGATCATGACCTGAGCCAAAGTTGGATGCTTAATCAACTGAGTCACCCAGGTGTCCCTGGAAATTATTTTAAAGTATCAGGTTTATTCTTCACGTTGACCTTGGCAACTCAAACTTTCCTAATCATAGCAGTTGACATTGAAACCATGTGATATAGAGCATTTAAAAATGCTTTGGACCATTTACTACAACTTAGAAAATAATTGAATTAAAATACGCAGAACAAAATCAAAGGTGACTATAAAGAATAAGTTAACTCTATCTGACTCATAGTTCACCAAGAAGATATGTCTCAAAGAGTGGGCATTGCTGAAATGATTTTTTTTTGTTGCCAGAAATAACAGTTGCAAAATGTCAGTGCCAAGAGTGATCATTTTTTCATTTCTCCTGAATAAAGAACTATTCCTTATTCAATTTATGTATTGAAACTCTTTTCACTCTTAAAAAATTAAATTATTGCTAGATGCATGTACACTATTGTTAGCTGATAAGCAATATAAAATGAGCTCATTTTCATTTTATCTGGACTTCCTTTAATTGAATCCCTTTAAATGAATGAAACAAAGATTTGTTCGTATTATTATGAAAAATAATCTTACTTTGAATGGTACTTTTGGTTTATAAAGACTTTTTTACTTTTCAAATACATAGTCTGGTGTTATCTTAATTGATTCTTTCCATAGTCTTTTGAAGTAGATGAGGTAGCTATTATATTTAAACCCCAAGTCTTTCTGTGAAATTAAGTTAAAATAGATTCATACTGTTTGAAGAAAATAATTCAAATTCCACAGTGCAAGTTTTATTCCTTTAATTTGAGGAAATTCATTTTAAATTAGTAACCTTGATTGGTCAATCATCCTCAAACTTAGTGGAAAGAAAGAAAATTAGGATCAGAGGGGAAATAAATGAAATAGAGATGAAAATGATAGAAAAGATCAGTGAAACTAAGAGGCAGTTCTCTGAAAAGATAAACATAATTGACAAAATTTTAGCTACATTCACAAAGAGAAGAGATAGAGCTCAAATAAAATCAGAAATGAAAAAGAAGTTACTTCTGATACCCAAGAAATACAAATGATCATAGTAAACTACTATGAATAATTCTAAGCCTACAGATTGGACAACCTAGAAGAAATGGATAAATTTCTAGAAAGAAACAGTCTTCCAAGGCTGAATCATGAAGAAATAGAAAATCTGCATTGACTGATTACTAGTAGAGATTAATTCAGTAATCAAAAGATTCCCAACAAACAGAAGTCCAGGACCAGACGGTTTCATTGGTGAATTCTACCAAACACTCAAAGAGTATTCAATACCTGTCCTCAAACTCTTCCCAGAAATTATGTGGTGATGAATGCTAACTAGACTTATTGTGGTGATCATTTCACAGTGTATACATATATTGAAACATTATGTTGTACACCTGAAACTAATATAATGCCATATGTCAATTATACCTCAAGAAAATAAACAAATAAGTAAATAAAATAAAGTCTTTTACAGTTTGTATAAGATAACTTTCAGTTGCTAAGATGTTATTTTATAGCATTTTGTCTTCCTAGAGAAAAGGAAGAAAGCCTTTTCTGAATTTGCACAGGAATGCTGTATGCACGAGGAACAGACATATCTAATTATCAAGAATTGGACTCCGTTTGTATTACTTACATTCTGTGGCGATAAAACTATCTAAAAGGGCTCAGAGCGGGATGCCTGGTGTTTCAGTTGGTTAAACATCTGACTCTTGATTTCTGCTCAGGTCATGGTCTCATGGTTGTGAGATTAAGCCCCATGCTCACGCATGCTTTCTCACTCTGTCTCTCTCTCTCTGTCTCTGTCTCTCTCTCTAAAATTAAAAATAAATAAATAAATAAAACGGCTCAGAGCAAAGACAATAGATGTGTTTCACACTAAACTCAAAAGCTAGTCCTATATTTATGTTTCTCCAAATGAAAATATATGGACCCAAATATACAACTTCTTTTAGTTAAAACATTGGCTTGAATATTCACAAGGAGACATATGGGATATAACCAGTTTGGGATTAAAAGACTTGCTTCTTACTGAAATTTTTTGTAGAATTAGTAGAAGGTGATTTGTTTCAATACAGAAAAATCATATAGTTGTTAAAAAATTATTATCTAGACTCAATTGATTAATATTGATATTTTTAACTCAAAGGTGAACAAGAAAATTAAGTGTATTGTGTTCTAAGCTTTAAGTTTTTATTTAGTTTACACAGTCCTGTCCTTTCAATGATCTGGTTACATCAGACAGATCTCATGTTGGTAAATGAAATGGAGATTTAATAATTTGTCAAATTATGTCAAGCCAAGTGCATGATAAGTTAAACATAAATTCCTTGTTTATGAATTTTATGACTTAAATGTTTCCCTAAACTATTTAAATATCTCTTTAACTTATTTTCCCTATCATTCCTATAAACACATCCAAAACAGAGCAGTCATATTTGCTTATCAGCTCTGCTCCTCTTTTATATTATACTTCTGTTCAAAACGTAAGCAGCATTGACCCAGTCACCGTTTTCTATCCTCTCTACCTCCCACACTCATTTGCTCATTATTCCTTTCAGTTCTACCTCCTACATGCTTCTCTAATCTTTACCCAACTACTGAATTCTCTTGCCAGTGAATTTTCATAAGATCCGTTGGATACTTTCTGCTTCTAGCACTAACACAATAATAGTTCAGTGAGCAACAGGCAAACAATAAATAAATGATCTGTGTGTGTGTGTGTGTGTGTGTGTGTGTGTGCTAGTATATGTTTATATGAGCAAAGGTAAGGATGTGGAATGACATATGCCAATCTGTTAACAATGAATGAACTCAGGGATTGGGATGCGGAGAAACAGTAAGATTTTACTTCATACGCCTTTTAAATATTTCCCCATTAAAGAGAAAAAACTCTTTAGAAGATGTTCTATTATCTTGCTTTTCCATGACACTGCTCTATCCTGTATCAAAGCCACAGTATGGTGCCAATTTCTCAACCATTGTCTTCATGGCAAGGTTAGTAGATAATTGCCAGTTGGAAGTCAGGCAAACTCAATTTGCAATAGAGCTTTTTCTCAGAGCAAAAATACATCTTGATGAACTCGCAGGCTGAATTGTAATTTAGAAGAATAAGTGAATAACTCAGGATGATTATGTAATGGATATATAAAAATTATTGTGTAGAAATGTGTACATGCATACATATGTGCAAATATTGTATATGCATACGTGTATATATGCATATATAATATTCACACATTTATGATAATCACGTAAATTGTTCTTTATAATTTTAAATTAAAATGACTCCTATAAATGCTTGGGTGTACCTCTATTGTCAAAAAACTGTTCACAATTTTGCTTCAGTTTTTTCAAAAAAATCGCTAAAGAAATAAGCTTTCTGTAATTACCAAACTATAACACATCATTTGGCACTATTATCACATAAATACTATTTATGGAAGAACTGGGGTTTATACATATTATAGGGAAAGGGGGGGCCATGAATTTCTCTATTAAGGATATCTCTGGGATATACATGACATACATGGAATTGAATCTATTGATATGATATCATTTTAGTAGACTTCTACGCATTTAATGTGTTCAGAATAAAATTGTATTGTTAGCCTAATTGGAAATGTTTAAGATAAAGTAATAAACAGTGTATGCATGCATTTGTTCATGACACATGTTTGTGAGTATTGTTAAAAAGAGATGTGTCTCAAATTCTTTTTGTTTTTGTTGTTCTATCCTGAAAAATATTTAGCAATGATTAGTCAGTCTCACGGACTCAATGAATCTTTTGTGGCCTCAAATAACACTTCCAACTGACTAGAACACAACTTTCTAAGAAATCACTTTAAGGAGGATTATAGTAAATTATCAAATTATTGACTTTTGCAAACTTAAGAGAGGTCTCCAGTTTATTAAAAAGAAAAAAATCAATATCAATATAAAATGTTGCAGTGTGTCAAATGTCCTTTAATTTCAAACTGCAGAGAATGCTTGGGTATATGACCAGATTTGATGTCTATTTTTCAACTGTGCCAGTGTAAAAGAATGGAGGTCTTGAGCACTGACCAAATGGGACTCAAGATCAGCAGAACAGAATTTTGCTTATTGACTCTATTTTTCCTTGTATGACTTCAAATTTAGCTCTGAAAACAACCCCTGAGTTCTTTTAGCATACTCTGGTTTTGCAAATGAGAAAACTTAACCTCAGCAAGCTTAACTGTCAAATGGCAAAAGTTAAGCCCTGGCACACGCGGAACAGACACCAGACCTCCAGATCCCCAATTCAGTGTTCTTCATGTCTTTCTCTTCTGCTTCTCACTTTGTTGAGCTGAAAATTAACATTTTGATTTCACTGTAAGCAAGTGGATGGGCTGAGGAGGATGGTATGAATGGGATGGACAGGAACATTCTCTATGTCCTGTGTAACAAAAAATAGAAAGTTACCACTTGAAGTGTATATAAAGTGTCACTAAACTTTGGTCAGATTAATTACCTTCCTTGGACGACTTTACTTTTAAAAAGTATTTTAATAAAAGTTTCCCTCTTATAATCTTAAATTACATTTTAATTGGTTTACTTAATTTATTCAGTTACAAGACTGACCTTATAAGCAATAGGAAAAGACAGTAAGAATTTTATAGAAGAATATTCTTTTAGCTAGAACTGGGATGATCTAGCCAGAATTCATTTGCCTGGTGCATTTCTTCCCTGGAGCAGGAAGCTCTCCATTGAACAGGGTAGGCTGAATGTACAGAGTAATACATTGTCAAGAAGACATTGTGTCAGTTTATATACTGAGGATAAATACAAGCATGACACATTTGAGAAAAAATAACATGGCAACATGAACATTTAAACAATGTATCTTCATATCCCAAGTGAATGGGCATACCCTTGACATCCAGAGTCTAGATATTAATGCCAAACAAAGCTATATCTGTCTTCATGGGTAAAGTCTGGCTAACGAAGAGTCGTGGCATTTCCCAAAACTCTTCTTTTGAAGAAATGCAGGCTCTTGGGAAGACGGCTCAGCTAACTTGCATTATTGTGTTTTCAAATCATTATTGTTGCCCTTGTCATGATAGTTGGTTTATTGTTGGTATTTTAAATATGTGGTGCATTCACATGATGAAAATTCAGACTAGCAAGAAGATAAACAACCACCCTCTTGCTAGGTCTCAAAGATTCGAATTTCCTGACTTCAAAGCCCCAACCTCTACAGAGACTCATGTGATGACTAAGCGAAGAGTGACTATGTCCACAATTTATTGCATTAAGTTTATTTGATGTTTATATATCGAAAGTTAATATTCTTATTTGGAACTCATTAATTATTTTCTTAAAACATTGTGAAAATAGAGAAGATATTTTTCACAGAATCATTGACTCTAGTTTTCTAAAACGATTCAAGGGTGAAGACATAGGTTAGTTTGAAAAAATAGTTTGTTGGGGCACCTGGGTGGCTCAGTCAGTTGAGCATCCGACTTCGGCTCAGGTCGTGATCTCACGGTTCATGGGTTCAAGCCCTGCATCTGGCTCTGTGCTGACAGCTCAGAGCCTGGAGCCTGCTTCCGATTTTGTGTGTCCCTCTCTTGCTGCCCTTCCCGTGCTCATAATCTGTCTCTCTCTGTCTCTCAAAAAGAAAAAAATGTTAAAAAAAGAAAAAAAATAGTTTATTATTACTATAATTGATACTGTTAAAAATATTACTGTCACTTAATGAGTCTTATTTGCTTTCAAGTGTGATATCAAGTGTTTTATGTATATTCAATCTTATTCATGACCTTGCTGTGTTGCTTTATTATCTTATCCTTACAGATAAGCAAATTTGAATCAAAGAGTTGTAGAATTCGTCCCATGATATCACTAAGTGGCAGGTGCGGACTAATCCCTTACAAAATACTCTCTGACACCAAATTGACAGGAATCAAGTCCATAATCTTAATTGGCTATCTGGTATGGACTGAATGCTTGTGTTCACTTGCCCCCAAATTCATATGTTGAACCCTAACTCCCTAGATGATGATATTAGGATATGGGGCCACATAAACTCCTTAGTTGTGACATCTCAAATTACAAAGTTTGACAGTTATGAACAAAGAATCTCTCCTGAGGAGAAGATGTCACCTCTGTCTGCCACAGAAGGCCTTATAATTTGTACACTGACAGTATAGTGTCCTTTGTCCCACTGTTTCTAATCATACTGTGTGCTCATTTTGTCCTTAAGTGTTGAGGTATTTTATGAATAATTTAAGCCCATCATGTTAGATAAGTACAAAAAGCCATGAGAGAGTCAGAGGTGCCAATGAGATCAACTGTGCAGGTAAAATGAAATGAAAATGGAAACAGAGTTCATTTAAAACCTCGGAGGAGAAGAAAAAAATCAAACTTACAGGAAGTGCTTATGGGAAAAATCACCCCCTAGCACTGGTTCAGGGTAACGCTGATCTCATTAAATATCTTCTGTTCACAAAAGTCCTGGAAGGTGAGCTCTATGAGTACGTACTCTATCGGCCATAGCTGACTTCTTTCACTCTGTGTAATATTTCAGAAATTTATCCATGATATAATATGCTCCATCATTCTTATTTCTGAGGAGCCCCTCACTCTATCTACGTCTGTATATATCCATTCACATGTTCCGGTATAATGATTTGTCATAATAAATTTCCTAGAGGAAAATTATCCTTTAATCCCTAATATAACGACATTTGTTCATGATGTAAATTCTGAGGATTGCTGGATTTGGTGTGGTAATTTTTGTTTCTAATTTTTGTATGTATGTGAATAAAAGCAATTTTACTTTCACAAACTATGTTTCCATGGTTTAGGCTTTTTTCCTTTCTGTTTTCTGGAAGATGTTGTAAGAGGCCATTTGTATTACCTAAATGTTTAGTGAAACGTACTAATTAAATTCATCTTGATCCAGTGTTTTTATTTTTTTATATTCGGATTTTTATATGTTTTTACACTACTCATTCTTTTGGATATTGTCTATTTATATATCCTGTATCTTCTTGAATTCATTTTAATAAATTAAAGTTTCAGAGGAAATCATTTATTTAGTCCACATTGCAATTATATTTGGATAAAGCATGTATTATATTCTACCATAATTTCTTTTCATCTCTGTCTTATCCATAAATATGTTTCTCTCCTTTTTTTAATGTTTATTTATTTATTTTTGAGCGAGAGAAAGTGAGTGGGGAAGGGGCAGAGAGCGAGAGGGACAGAGAATTCCAGTGCAGGGCTCAGTCCCACAATCTGTGAGATCATGACCTGAGCCAAAACCAAGAGTTGGATGCTTAACTAACTGAGCCACTCAGGTGCCCCAATATGTTTCTTTTTTAATTACTAGTATGGTTTACTTGAGACTTCCCCTTTCTTCTTAACCAACATTGTCAGAAACTTACCTAATTAATTGATCTGTTCAAAAAAGCAAATTCTGACTTTTGGGACCCTTTATATTATTTATTTTCTCCTTCATTATTGTCATTCCTTTTCTGTATCACGTCATTCCTTCTACTTTTTTGGATATATTTTACCTACTAAAGTTGGATGCTAATCTTCTAATCTCATTTACTTTGTTTTTATTAATGCATTTATGTTTCTCAATATCAAAATACCACGTTTATACTTTCTTCATATCAGTGTTCTGTTTGTAATGCTTTGCACTATTTTCTCTCAGTCATGGATTTAATCTGCATCAATTCATTATGTCTATTTAAGGACCATACAATGAAGAGCAAAGATTATTCTGCGATGTGTTTGCAATGATTTCATATTTTTCTCCCTGCCATTTTGCTTTGTTGAACTGATTGGTCCTTATTGGTTCAGAGCAAAGACAAAACAAAGTGGAAAAGTGATGAGAATTTAATGGATAACGATGAGCATTTCTCTTCTTGTAATTTCTGGAAAACTGTCCATGCTCCTCACAGGTCTTTAAGTCTTTCTGAAGATGTTCATCTAACTACAACAGCTGGTCAGAGGGAAAGATGGCGGTAGGCTTTCATTTTTGTTTGGCTTTTGTACTTGTTCACTGTCCTTTGTGACAACTTCCCTCTCTTTTTGTCACTCCACTGCCAGGATTCTGGAGAAAGTTCATCCTGTAAAATGACACATTAACCTTATAACTACAGTGTTTGTTCACTCTTGACAGTCCGCAAAATATTCTCTAGTTTTCTTTCCATTAGAAACATACTTAATAGTCAAAAGCTTCCTGGGAGTTTTAAATCTTTTCAACAAGTAAAAAAAAAAAAAAAAAGCACAAAATTACAGAGCTATTACTTCAGTTAATATCTGAAGCTACAATTCTAAACGACATGCAGAAAGACTTGTTATTGGAATATATTGGTTCTTCATATAATATTACTCTTTCCTCCCCACCCCCTGCCCAAAAAGAGCCCATAATAGATCGTTTTAGCTACTTCCAGATAGAACTGTAAATAAAAAGCAAAGCTGAGAAAATGAGCTCATCCTTAACTACATCTGCTATCTACAAGCAAGGTCACATTCTGAGGTACTGGGGATTTGAACTTTAATCTATGAATTTGGAGTTTCATAATTCAACCAATAGCTACTTACAGCAAAAATGATAACATGATGAGTTTAGTTTTTTATTCCTTGTTTTTAGTTTATTTATTTATTTTGAGAGAGAAAGAGACAGAGAGAGAGCATGCAGGAAGGGCAGAGAAGAGAGGGAGAGAGAGAATCCCAAGCAGGCTTCTCACAGTCAGTGTGGAGCCCAGTGTGGGGTTCAAATTTATAAACCGTGAGATCATGACCTGAGCGGAAATCATGACCTGATCCAAAATCAAGAATAGGAAACTCAACCAACTGAGCCACCCAGGTGCCCCTACCTGGTGGGCTTTTTTATTCCTGAACTTAAAGTCAATAAGCTTAAGTTTTACTTTATCCTTCAGATGATGTTTGAATTGTTTACTCTTGTTTTCTCTTTGTCTTTCAGTTTGGATAGTTTCTATTAATCTAGCTTCAAGATCACTGGTCTTTCTCAGCTCTATCCCCTTTACTGTTATGCTAACATGTTAAAGGAATGATTCAGCGTTCATATCTTATCTCCTGTTTTGGGTAGCACTTCCATTTGACTCTTAACATTTCTGCTCTCTGCTGAAATTCCCCAATCCTTGTCCGACTACTGAATTAGATGATTTATAATATTAATGTTTCCTTATTATTCTTGTGTAATCTTTCCAACATCTAAATACTCTCAGAGTCTGTTTCTGTTGATGGTTTTATTACTTAATATGGGTTTTATTTTTCCTTTCTTTTTTCTGCCAGATTTACTAATATATTATTGACATGTAACATACGTAAGTTGAAGGTGCACATGTGATGATTTGATGCAGGTATACATATACATTACAAAATAATTACCAACATTAGGTGTGTGTTTTCTTGTTTTGTGCTTATTCATCTCATAATTTTTTTTATGAAATGTCACTCATATTTGTAATAAATATTATTTATTTCCCCATATGAGGTTTCCTCTGTTTTTGTCATGGCAGTAGCGTGAAGGAAGGTGGAAGATTGAATCAATCCAATCAGGAGTTAAGCTGGGCTTCAGTTTCACTGTTGATCTTTTTACCTTCAGTGAGTTGTTACCTTGTGTTTAGAGTGAGCCCTGGGGTTTCCAGAAAGATTTTCTTTATGTTCCAGCTCCTCTCTTCCATTCTGATGGTTCCTATATGCCTGTGTCTCAAAGAGAGTATTTCTCAATGGTCCTGCCCTTCTCCTGACTCCTCATCCCCACTGTAAATCACTGGCTCAGTGTCTTCTAGACAGGCCCTATACCTCCCTTCTCAGTACCCCTGCCTCCATTGGCTTTGGGAAGCAAACTCTGACTTTTATCTACCATTGACCTTAGGCAGAGTTTTCTTGTTCATCCTGCAAAAGCTACAGTAGACATTTGTTTGGTGTTAAGGCAGAATCCTGGGCCTCAGAGTTTTCCTTCTCTCCCCGCTCAGTAAGGGAGAGTTTGCTTTTGCTTCTCTCAAGCATATATTTTTGCCTGTGTTGACAGATCTTTGCCTAGAGGCAGACAGATTGCACTTCAAGTCCTTCTTCAGACTTTGTGGGAAACAGAAGCTGTTAATTCATCAGAAAGAAGAGAGAGGAATACAGGGAAGACAACATAGCTTTGTGTCTCCCCCAGAGGCTGCCAATCACTTCCTGCATTCCTGACGCTCCATGTGACCTGTCCTCGCTCTTCTGCCCTGCCTTCAAACTTTCTCATTGTGCCCTTGTGTGAATGAGTTTAGGATTGAATGTTTAATTCCTTGTGTCTGGGGAGTTATTTGAAATTGACATGCCAACCTACTCTTGGTCTAAGAATTCAGCAAATTGTAGCTGGTTTCTTCCTACACACTTTTATGGAGGCCACCTCTTTCTCTTATGCTTGACCAGTGATAATTTCTCATTTCTCCTCGGATCAGATTTGTCCTCCTTGGGGTTCAGTTCACCGGTTGTCTTATGACCTCAGCTTTCCGATGAATTCAAAAACGTTATTTTGTAGATTATTTGGCTTTTTCTCATTCACTTCTTCATTTCCTAAGAGTAGAACCTTTATCATCCTTTTATTGTCTATACTGATGTCCCTGTTTCTATTTTACATGCTTGAGTTTTCTTCTCCTATGTCTTCACCAGTCTTGATGGATGTTTATCAATTTTATTATTGACTTCAAAGAAGTAATTTGGCTTCATTATTTACCTCTATTTTGGGGTATGTTTTGTAAGCTACATCATTTTTTTATTTCCCTTGTATTATTCTAGGTTAAATTTTTTCTCTTTTTCTCACTTTTGCAATTGAGAGCTTAAGTTGTTGATTTAAAATTTTTATTCTCCAAAACAGACGTTAAAGGTTTGAAATTACCTTCCAGGCATGGCCTTTAGTGGCATCATATAAATTGTGATTCCATTACCTTTGAGTTTGAAATACTTTCTTGCAGTTTCTTCCTTGACTCATGGATTTTATTTGAAATATGATTTTATTTCTAAAATCTGGGTATTTTATTTGTATCTTATTTTTATGGCTTTGTAATTTAATTCCATTGTGGTCTGAGAATGTATTTTGTATAATTTCAATATTTGAAATTCATTAATTCTTGCTTATACAACAGCATATGGTCTTTCTTGGTGAATAATTGGAACTTGAAAAATACGTATTTTGCATTTGTAAGTGTGGAATGCAGGGGATAATATTTAATCAAGTTTGAGGATAGCATTGTCTTTTTTACTGTTTTCTTTTGTCTATTTAATCTATCAATTAATGAAAGATTAGGATAAAAATATACAAATGTATTTGCGACTTATTAAGCTTCTCCTCTTTATTCTGTCAATTTTTGCTTCTATTATAGACATTCAAGAAGATGAAGAGGAAAATGAAGATGAGGAATTGATCCTTTTATAATTATGCTCTGTTCCACTTTATCATTAATAATAGTCCTTGCCTCAAATTCTACTTATGGTTAGTATTTGCATAATGTATAGTTTTCTATCCTTTACTTTTTTTTTAATGGAGGCTTTATATTTGTAGAATGGTTTTAGTTTCACACCAAAATTGTGGTGAAGGTACAGCAATAACCCATATATCCCTGCTCCCACATATACACAGCCTCCACTACTTTCAACAACTGCCACCAGAGTGGTACATTCATTACAATTGATAAACTTATAGTAACATATCATTATCACCCAAAGTCCATAGTTTACATTAGGGGTCACTCTTGGTGTTCCATGTTCTATATATTTGAACAATTGTATAATGACATGTACTAATCATTATGGTATCATACAGAGTATTTTCACTGCCCTAAAAATCCTCTGTGCTCTACCTAGTCCTCACCCCCACTCCACCGTTACCCCTATCAACCACAAATCCTTTTACTGTCTCTAGGGTTTTGCTACTTCCAGAATGTAATACAGTATTTAGCTTTTTCAGGCTGGCTTGTTTCACTTAGCAATATGAATTCAAGTTTCTTCCATGTCTTTTCATTTTTTCATAACTTTTTAGCATTGAATGATATTCTATTGTATGAATGCATCACAGTTTATTTACCCATTCACCCATTGTTGGGTCATATGGTAAGAACCTTTAGTGTTGTAAGAAACCACCAAACTACCTTCAAAAGTGGCTGTATCATTTTGTATTCCCACGAAAAATGAACAAGAGTTCCTGTTGCTCCACATTCTTGCTAGCATTTAGCGTTGACAGTGTTCCATATTTTGGACATTCTAATAGGTGTACAGTGGTAACACACTGTTCTTTTTTTAAAAAAAATCTTATTTATTTATTTTGAAAGAGACAGAGAGAGGCGAGGAGCAGATAGAGATGGAAATAGAAAATCCCAAGCAGGCTCCACACTGTCTGCATGGGACCCGATGCAGGGCTCAAACTCATGAAACAGTGAAATCATGACCTGATCCAAAACCAAGAGTTGGACGCTTACCTGACTGAGCCACCCAGATACCCCAACATACTCCTGATGCCATATGATCTGGAGTATTTTTTCATATGCTTATTTGCCACCCACATATCTCTTTTGGTGATGTATCTATTAAGATCTTTGGCAAAATTTTAAATCAAGTTGTTTGTTTTCTTATTGTTGAGTTTTAAGAGTTCTTTGTGTATTTTGGATAACAGTATTTCCCAACTTTTGTGATTTGATTAACCCAATATAATCATGCAAAACAGAATGTATGTTATATATTAGAGATGGTGTGGGGTGAGACAAAACAGAAATGTGCACTTGGAAAGATGAAAGAGATAAATAAAGACATGACAGGAGATGCCAGAATTTTGAGTCTTCATGTATGAAGTGAAGCCACTAGGAAATGGGCAAAAAAGAGAAGAACTCCTAATAATTATCCAGACTTTTTATTTTTAAAAGTAGTGTTTAATATTAGAAAAATAATAAATGTTATTACAAGATTGGGTTTTCCTTCCAGACAGTGGTACCTTCCTTCTTTTCAGTGACCTACTTCTGTTTTCAGATTATATGTCAGAAAATTGACCTAACCAAATCTGAGTGACTTATATAGATATGTAAGCTTGAATGAATAAATCAGGCAATAACTAAATACCTGTACAACATTGGGACTTATTTTGACAGAGTATTTTAATGATGATAATTTAAAATCAATCTATATAAAGAACTCATAGCAAAAAAAAATTAGCAATCTGATTTTTAAAAAATGAACAAAACATCTGAATAGACATTTTTCCAAAGAAGACATCCAGATGAATAAGTACATGAAAAGATCACTAATCATCAGGAAAATGCAAATCAAAACCACAATGATTATCACCTCATACCTGTTAGAATGACTATTATCAAAAAGATAAGAAATAACAAGTATTGGCAAGGATGTAGATAAAAGAGAACCATTGTGCGTTATTGGTGGAAATGTACTAGTGCAAAGATGAGGAAAATAGTATGAACATTCCTCAAAATACTAAAAATAGAATTACCATATGATCCAGAAATTCCACTTTTGGGTATAAAACAAAAACATTAATTTGAAAAGATATATGCACCTCCACGTTCATTGCAGCATTATTTTCAATAGTCAAAACATGGAAATAACCTAAATGTACAATGATGAATAAATGGATAAAGAAAATGTGATACATAAATATATGTACATATGTGGATATATATATCTATATATCACATGGATGTAAATCCATATATATGCATATTTATACATATATATGGATATATATAGCCTTGTATATCCCTATATATATGTATGTGTATACACATACACACACACACACACATGTATGGGGGATATTATTCAGCCATAAAAATGAATGAAATCTTGCTATTTGTGACAACACGGTTGGTCCTTGAGAGTATTACGCTAAGTGAAATAAATCAGACAGGGAAACAAATTCCATATGATCTCACTTATATATGCAATCTAAAAAACAAAAAAGAAACAAACAAAAAGAAACAGGCTCATACAATAAACAGATTGTTGGTTGGGTTGTGGGCAAAATGTGTGAGGAGAGTTAAAGGGGTATAAGCTTCCAAGGTAAAATAAACAAGTCATAGGGAAATAATGTACAGCATAGTGACTGTAGCAAAAATATTATATTGCATATTTGAAAGTTGCTAAGAGAAAAGGTCTAAACTCATCACAAGAAAATAAATTGTGTAAGTATGTGTGGTGATGGGTGCTAACAAAACTTATCGTGGTGATTATTTCTCAATGTATACAAATATCAAATCATTATTTTGTACACTGGAAACTAAAATCATGTTATACATCAATTATACTTCAATAAAACAAAATAAAGCCACAAACTTAAATATGCCAGGGAAGCCCATGATTTGCTTACTAAATGATAATTATTAATTATTTTATACATTCGTTTTCAAAATGTACCAGCTTTGAATAAGACAAGGTTCACACGACATAATGCAATCTTTCTGAGTCCTATCTATTTACTAAAGGTAAAAATAATTAGTGTGTTTTCTCTTCCTTGTTCATATCAAAATGAATTTTCTTTTATTGACCTGTTTGTTGGAGTGGCTTAAGTGTAATTACCATAGAGTCTTTATGAGGAAAAAACACATAAGAAAAAATTTATACAAATAAATAATATAAATGGATGCCTGGGTTGCAGAGTCGGTTAAGTGTCTTACTTTGGCTCAGATTATGATCTCAGGGTCGTGAGCTCAAGTCCCCCATCAGGCTCTGTGCTGATGGCTCAGAGCCTGGAGCCTGCTTTGGACACTCTCTCTCTCTCTCTCTCTTTCTCTCTCTCTCCTCTCTCTGCCCCTCTCCCACTTGTGCTGTCTGTCTTTCTCTCTCAAAAGTAAGTCAACATTAAAATATTTAAAATAAATAAATAAATAAATAAATAATGTAAATAATAGTATTATTAATTCTTTAGTTCTTATAACCACAAAACAGGTATTCTTGCCTGCATTTTACAGCTGAGAACATGGGCCTAAGGATAATAAGAAACTGGCTCAATAAAAAATGGAGCTGGAGGTTGAATACAGAGAACGCCAAAACCTGAGCTGTGACCCACACATTTTTTTTTGCATATTTAGCAAAATGAGAAAGATTCTGACCATTAAAATCCAAGTTATTTGATATGTTTATTTATTGAAAGGCAAGAGTATGATTTTTAGTGTAAATGCTCTGGTCCAAAGGCTGCTTAGGCTCAACTATTCCTCAGTTCTACAACTGACTGTGTGAACATAGACAAGCTAACGAAACACTTTGCCTCAATTTCTCACCTGTAACATATGGAACACCAATGGACCTTTCTTCACAGTAACCTGTAAATATTACATGCATTAATTCATGTAAAACACCTAGAAGAAATGCCTAATCTGTAAGCATTTAATAAATGTAAGTTTTTGTCATACTAGATTTAATCATTTTCAAGTACTAAGTATAAAGCTAAATTTCTGTGTAATCAAACAGCATCTCAGGTGTAAGAACTGAAGAAACCAGATAATTAATATAAAATGTTTTTGCAAAGTTATGTTCCCCAGTTATAAACCCAAGATGCTGAGCTTTAAGTAATGACGAATCTTGGAATTCTGGCAAAACTCACTACCCAATTTTACATCCGAGGTTTGTGATCTCATATGATTGTGATCAGGCATATAACGCTCAGCAAGTCTAGTGGGCTTATGCTTGCACAGTCTACTATAAAACAATTAACCTCTTGTCTTTTTGTGAAATTAATGACGATCCTACAGAAATGGAGGTTGGAGCTGATTTATGAATTTCAAGGTTTCTCACAGATAGATACACCCTTAAAGGAAGAGGTGATTCACAGAAAAGGAGTACTAGAAAAACAGTGGTTATTTAATTTGCATTCTGAAGAAGGTAAAGATGATATGTGACTCTCTCTATTCCATAAATTGTGTCGGATTGTATTTGAATACATCAGTATGCTGGTATTAATGTAATATATTAATAAACAGTATTCTTGTTTATAATTCAAGTAAGATTATACTTCAATTAAAATTTATACTTCAAGTAATGTACTTTTAAGGGAAAAACTCCTTAAAGGATAGGTCTCTGAGATAATCAGATGGGGAGTCTTTGGATCTAGGCTGGGCTCTCATAGAAGAACGGGAAAGCCTTACCTTGTCTTCTCTGTGCTTCACTTTCTTTATCTATTGAATAGCAATGGAAACACCTGCCCACCTGTATCAAGTAGCTCTCATTCATATGAGATAAAGTAAGTTGAAGTGCTTTATAAAATATAAAGCATATGAGGAAAATGGGGCTTAATAACAATACAGAAATGTGTGTTGAAAACAACTTAACAACTAGCTCAGAAAAACCATTAGCTACCAAGAGGAGAAAGTATGACACGGACTTCTTAGTCATCCAACTATCCATCTTTCTATATCATTTTCAATGACTCATAAAAGAAAAGCCTTCACGTTTAATCAAAGCTTTTGATAAAACAGTATTTTTCAAAACTATCTAGTTGGTTAGGAGACGATACAGTGAACACATTTGTATCTCCATCTAATAAAGAGGAGCATTAATTTAAACTATAAAATAATTGCAGGCTATAACAAATATGACAAATAAATGATTAATGCCATTTATATATAAATAATTCTTACAAATTAATTTTTTAAACACTAGGTTTGATATTCTTTTTTGTCTATCTGATGCATCTTCTTTTGGCAAAGCAATCTCATTTCTATTTCCATGATTCTGGTAAATTACCAGTCTCGGTACTCCAACCCCCAAACAAAAAAGTGGGCATATGACCTATGTAAATAAACCAAATTCTCTTCTGATATTTGAAGGTTCTTCGAAGGCACTTCGAGCTATGTTGTATGATGTTTCTGGTATCTAGTTTTGAGTCCCAGAGCTATCTGGGTTCCCATCCACTACCATTCAGCTCAATCTGAATCTATAAATCACTCTATATTACATCACAAAGTGGCTTTTAGATTTTCAGCATTAGTTACTCCACAATGCTTTATACTGTGGGCAAAGAGGAAATTTTACTCAAAGTGACCAAAATAAACAAAATATTTCTATATGTAACTTATAAAGCAGGAAAGGAAATGATATTAAAGAACAAAATAGCTAACCTTATTAGTAATCAAAGATATGCCATAAAATCAGTAAGTTGGATCTTTGCTAAGAATCCCACAATCATTCCTGGGGTGCCTGGTGGATCGATCAGTCAGTCAAACAGCCAACTCAGGTCATGATCTCATGGATCATGAGTTCGAGCCATGCATCGGGCTCTCTGCTGTCAGCACAGAGCCCGCTTTGGATCCTCCGTCCGCCCCCTCTCTCTGCCCCTCCACTGCTCTCTCTCTCTCTCTCTCAAAAATAAATAAGCATAAAAATTATTTATATAAAAAGAAATCCTACACTCATTCCCAACCTACTTCATGAAAAGTAAAAGCCAAATTTTAACAGTTCATAATCTACCCTCATTAATATCCTGACATCTTTCTTCTATGTGTCTCACACTGGAGGATACATCAGGCATCCTCCAATCTTAGATCTTTACCTCGAGCTATTCCCCTGTCTCTCCCTACTTCCTTGCTCATACCTCTCTTGGCTTAAAGCTCTCCTATTCTGTTAGTACTACCACCTGCCATCCCTTTAAGTTCTTATTCCTTAAACCTATTCTCCTGCTGATTTTATAGATAGTACTTATTGAATTTTAACATAATATATAATGTACTCATTAGTTACATAAGTTGTATTTTCTCTTCCTCTCCTATAATGTAAGCTTCATGGGGGCAGAGATCTATGTCTGATTTATACATGGATGTATCACAAGCAATTAGAACAGTGTCTAGGACCCAGTAATTGCTTAGTAAATACTTATTGAATAAAGCACATGCTACTTTAACTTTTTCAAGTAGAAAAGTTTTACACGATGAAGATGTGGTAAAATGGAAAAAGGAATAAAACATTGGGGAGAGGCTTCCAGAAACCAGAACCAAACTGCCTTGCTTCAAATCTTGGCTCCACCGCCTGCCTTCTGCTAACCTTAAGCAATTTACTTAATGTATCTGTGCCACAGTTTCTCCCTCTGTAAAATGGAAAAGACAACAAAATCAACATTATATGTTTTCTGTTATTATCACAGGTAAAGCACTCAAAAATACTATCCAACGTGTAGGAAACAGTTAATGGTACCATAAGTAGCATATGGCTCATGCAAATGAAAAATTATTAAATTTGTTTCTGAAAAACCAATAAGGCTATTTGCCTCAGTAAATCTGGGAGACAGATTTTAAAACTATATTAATAAATGTGGACAAAACCTAGTGAAATGATAATAAATAATCTAGATATTCAATAATACAGAGTAGCTACATAAACAATAACATAATTTTAGACATTAAATTATATCTAAACAGACATAATAATGTCTGGATAAGTTCCTGCTTTGATAATATGTGAAGTGAGTAAGACATATTTTAGAGTGCTATTCCCTAAAGTATATGAGAAGAACAAAACATATTATAAGAAAATAGCAAAATACGAGCAACAGTTTTTCTGTTATATTTGTAAGGAATTCAAAATATGCCTTTTTATAGTTTTCTTTTTCTGTATTGGTTTTATAATCATAATAAATTTCCTTAAAAAAATTCATCTGACTATGCAGTAAACCAATCTGTTTCCCATATGTAATCTCAATCACATGAATGCACAGGTTAATATGGAACTTCCAGCAGAAAGCATAAAATATAGTGTTTTGTGGGACACACATATATCAAGCTCTTGGAAATATGTTTTCTTTTTTTAAAATGTGAGGCTGCAATAGGAAATTTCATCATATTGTGCTGTGTTTCACAAAATTGAAAAAATAAAGCAATGCCTGCTTATGCATTTTGAATACTACCATTCTAAGATTAAAATACCTTCCAATACAAGAAATATAATTGAGAGTTTGAGCTTTTTTATTTAGGGTCCAGTTAAGCTGAACTCTGTAAGTATGCTATTGAATAGTTGAATCTTCTATAGAGATGAATGTGAAACTTTTAAACATTTACTAAACTTAAAAAGACAGCTATTGTCCAGTTTCATCTATAACATGTAAAGAGCTTGGGAGTCATCACTCTTATTCTTACAACAAATATAACCTGAAAAAACTGAAAATCAATGACTTTTATTAAACCTGTAAGAGAACGGAGGTCACAAGGCAAATCACCACTTCAAATCTAGAGGGGTGCATCCAGAGACATACAGCAACCAAGATCCACTCACCTGAAGCAGAAGCCAATGGAAGGATAAATGTGTAGCAGAACTTAAATGTGTGAATATGTTAGGCTGAGTGAGAGCAGCTTGAAAGTGGGGGAAAAGGGGTGGGGGGAAACTCCTGGGACTGTAGCGTTACAGGGCTCTCATACTTGCATTGGTTTTATCTCCAAAACTTTATTAGGCTTTCATGGTGAGAACCCCACAATGGTCCTCTGGTGGCCCCAACAGAGGGAAGGGAAGAAACATGTTCAGAGCCTTCTCCTAACAAAGGTCTACCACCCAGGAGAAAGGACCTTGCCAGAGTGCAATTCTGAAATCTTATCCTAGTGGATAAGAGAAAGGATCTGAAATCCTTCCTCTCTTGCCTCTTCTAGTCTTTCTTTCTTATCTAAAGGAGTGAGAGAGACATAGTCAATGAGGGCAGGCATTCAAGGAAATAGATTAGGAAAGCTACAGCCTTGGAAAAGAGTAGGGGGCAGGGTCAAAAGAGCTGTAGTGCTGGAAGACATTAAAATACTTGCAAAGGCTACACCCTGACTTATGGCCCAACAAATGACTAAGGTTTAATTGGAAGATTAGAGAACTCCCCATCGCTTACTCCTTAGGATGCCACCAACAATACTCTAGAATAATAAACAGTGGATTGGGGCACCTGGGTGGCTCAGTCAGTTAAGCATCCAACTCTTGATCTCAGCGCAGGTCATGATCTCACGGTTCCTGAGTTCAAGCCCCGCATTGGGCTCTGTGCTGCCAGCACACAGTCTGCTTAGGATTCTCTCTCTCCCCCTCTCTCTACCCCTCCCCTGCGCTCTCTCTCTCTCTCAAAATAAATAAATGAATAAATAAATAAATAAATAAATAAACATTTTAAAATAAATTAATAGGGGCACCTGGGTGGCTCAGTTGGTAGAGTGTCCGACTTCGGATCAGGTCATGATCTCACAGTGCATGGGTTCAAGCCCACGTCAGGGTCTGTGCTGTCAGCAGGGAGCCTGGACCCTCCTTCAGATTCTACGTCTCCCTCTGTCTCTACCCCTCTCCCTCTCCTGCTTGTGCTCTCTCTCTCTCTCTAAAATAAACAAACATTAAATTTTTTTAAAAATAAATATAAACAAACAAACAAACAAACAGTGGATTATAGGTATAAGAGCTATAGACATAGACTGTCTGACAAGTACTTAAGGAAGACCCAACCAGGGCCAAGAGAAAAGATTAAAACAAAAATACTGGATAAAACTAGAGTCTCTGCTACCTATCGCTACAACAATCAGTAAACACAAGATAACTCTCAGCCAAATTGACATTAGTGTCTCGGTTGGAGGACTATTTTTCTCAGTCTCTTTTATCTAAACAATAAGTCTGGCTTTCAAAAATCACAAGGTATTACAAGAGAGGAAAACTACACACCAATATCTCTCATCAACAGATGAAAGGTTTTTGTTGATTCTTAACAAAATATTAGCAAGCTGAATCCATCAATATATGTAAAGGATACCTCACCACCATCAGTGATGTTCACTCCAGATATGCCATGTTGGTTCAAGATTGATAAAATAATCAATGGACTTCATCAAATGAACAGACTGAATATGAAAAATAGCATGTGATCATATCATAGATGGAGTAATATTGTTTGACAAAATTCAATGCCATTGTAGAAAAACTAGGCATAGAAGCATGTTTCATTGACCTAAGAAAGGAAATATGTACAAAACTAATAGATAACATCATAGAACATAAACAGAAAGGTGAAGCAGAATGCTAAGAGTTCTGGTAATCTCTTGGAGTATGGAGCAAATCTCTACCTTTTGGAACATATAAAAGACAATAATATATCCTAAAGAGAAAAGGTTTCAATCATCTCAGTATAATTTTAATAGCGAACATTTGAAAACACCTATAATGGAGGACAAAAAGGAAAATCGCCCACAATGGTTTATCAGATTTAGTGCATTATCGACTAACAGCTTAACTCATTCTCATGTCAGTTACAAAGATGTTCAGAAATGTCATAGAAAGTATATTCAGCAAATACTTTCATATGACAGCTCCCCACTTTCTCTTTGTCCTAGAAAGATGCACTTTATACAATCAAAGTAGCCAAAGTGTCCATCACTTTCACAACCATATATTTAACTCTTACGTACCATAAAAATGAAGACTTTTCTTGAGGAATAATTTTTAGGTGGCAAAACCAGGGCATAAAAGTATTGTATTAGTAGTTTCCCATAGACACCAAGCCTTATGATGACAGGATATTTTCTTATTCTAATTTTTCTCATCTGTCATTATGTAATGTACATAGTCTGACTTGAAAAATTGGCTTATCTTCTCTAAATGTTAGCTTTTTTTCTTCTACAAAAGGAGAAGTCTGTATCACTTTAGGTTTCTTCTGAGTAATAGGTGTCAATGCTGACATGTTTATTGGTCAGCATAATTGCTTTAGCTGATGTTGTAATGGACCTCAGCATTTCGTTAGCTTAATACAATAAAATTTTATTTCTCATTAATATTATGATTCGTTTGGCTGTTTAATAACCTCTTCATGGACTGATTCAGCAGTCCGAGGCTCTTCCATCTTTTTGGGGCACCATATTCCTGGGCCTCTTCTGGTTCCTTATCATTATGTGTTCAATACACTAAAGAGTAAAGAGATAGAACAAGAAATATTGGGATATATTAGGTACCAGGTCAAGAGGTGGCATTTGTCTTTTGAACTCACATTCTACTGGCCAATCCTCTATCATATAGCTCCAAACTAACTGCAGGAGAAAGTAGCCTTCTTTTATACCTAGGAAAAAAAAGGAGATCAGGGAACTTTTAGGGAATTTAGGGAACTTTTAGCTAGTATTTGCCAAGCTGTGGTTCAAAACATGTGGGAGCCAGATGGCCTGAGTTATAATCCTTGTTTTGCTATTAAGCAAAACATGTAACCTCTTTGTGTAATAATAGAACTTACAGCATTCTTGTGAAAAAGAAAAAATGAGTTAGTATACATAAAGTTCTTTGAAAAAGGATTTGCACTGGTTTGACATTGTAATGGCTGAATGTGCACCAAGTGTTCATATGGTGAAGTTTTAACCTCAGTACCTCAGAATGTGACTGTATTTAGAGATAGGTCTTTAGAAGTAATTAAATTAAAACAAGATCATTAGGGTAGGTTTTAATGCAATATGACTGGTGTCATTATATGAAGAAGAAGTTTGGGCACAGATACACATGGAAGAGACTGTGTGAAGACATAGAGTGTGTAGAAGGATGTTTACAAGTCAAGGACAGGGGTCTGGAAGAGGTATTTTTCTTGACCCTCAGAAATAACCAACTTTGTCAATGCCATTGTCTTGGACTTCCAACCTCCAGGGACTGAGAGAATAAATTTATTTGCTGAAACCACTCAGTCTGGAGTACTTTGTTATGGTAACCCTTGCAAACAAATACAGGCTCTATTATGTGTAGCTATAAGTACAAATTTCTTGTGGAAAACAAACCATTTAATCTCTTGATGTAAATTTAACCTTTATGTATAAGGTAATTGGGAAAAACTACTCTTTCGTAGGGAATAGATCTCATATTATACTTTCATGGAACTGAAGTCTTCTCTCTGTCAGCAAGCTCCCAAATATCTAAAGGAGGTAATACAACAGTCTTCATATTGTGGACACAGTCCTAATTCCCTTCCTCCTGCTGCTACAACTGCTGAGACACCCACATTTTGTTCTCCAACTTGAGGTATGTGCCCTTCCCTGAATCAATCATTGTGTGTTCCAAGCCAAAAAAGACTTCAATCTCTAGGAAGTTCAAGCATCATTTTATAACTATAGCTGATGCTACAGTTTTAGTTATGTAATCGTCTCTTTTCCTTGAATCCTTAGAAATATCATACATTTTATATTATAGTTATAAATTTATATCTGAGTTGAAAGTATTCTTTATGGATTGCTTTCTAAAATATCCAATAGAAGACAAGACAGAGCTCTTAAGTGATAACAATAGCAATGTCAATGATCATAACATCATGGATTTCTAGACTTTAAGGCAATGTTAGAAATCATCTAGTCCATTCCTGCATTTGACCAATGTGGTACCCGAGCCACAGGAATGGTAAATAAGTCCCCGCCACTGGTTGTCACAGATGAGCAGGGGACCTAGTTCAGGGCCCCTGACGCTGGGCTCTTGTTCTTTCCACTCAAGCACAGCATCAGTAATGCAAATGAAATGTACATTCAGAGGAGAGTGTGCATCTACTGGCACAAAACATCGAAATTGTGACATTTTCCCCAGTCAGAAGAAATCAGATTTAGTTTGTGTCTGACTTGTGTATGACTAAATATAATTCTCCCATGACTGCAAGTGATCTCTCTCTGAACACTGAGAGATGGAAACGGCTTCGTAGGAAATGTAGATGGTATTGAAACTGTCTGATTGCTTGCAGTGATGAAACAGCTGACCAACCCCAACGTGATGGCAGTGACAGAAAAATAAATTATAGTCTTATTACAGACTCATCCTTAACACTTATTTTGTAAAATGACCTTAAATACTCCTACTTTTAGAGTGATGTCGACTTGGGCGCTTGGGTGGCTCAGTCAGTTGGGCATCCGACTTCAGCTCAGGTCATAATCTCATCGTTCATGGGTTCGAGCCCTGCATCAGACTCTGTGCTGACAGCTAGCTCAGAGCCTGGAGTGTGTTTCAGATTCTGTGTTTCCCTCTCTCTCTGACCCTCCCCTGCTCACATACTCTCTCTCTCTCTCTCAAAAATAAATAAAACATTAAAAAAATTTTAGAGTGATGTCGACATAAGACTCTAATAGTTCAGCCTTAACACTGGGTTCCCATTTCCCTACATAGCTCTAATCACTTAAACTAATTGATAGACACAAAATACAAACAAATATAGCTTATTCCTTCAAAAAGGAAAGATATTCATGCCCCTGTTATGTTTAACTATGAAGTATACCAAATTTTGTCTCTTATAATAAATCTCTTAAAATAAATCAATTAAAACTTAAGAAAACTATTCAAAACATTATGCTACTTTAATAAGAAATAGGGGTATGAAGCACATGTATGTTTTGAATAAAAAGTCCATATTGCATTTATCTCTTTCCAGGAAATTGTTCAGTCTCACCAAAACACACTAGGTAAAAGTGGCTCTCAAGGCAAGTGGTGAACTCTACCCAAGGATCCTCTCCATTTGGATGTTTCTTATTTCTGGTGGCTCCTCAGCTAAAGAGAAAAATCGAGACTTTTCTGGTGTCAAGAGAAAAAGAAACTGAATAAGATATGCTTGCCATACTGATATTTCAGGCTTCCTTTATTCTATTGGTAATATTCCCATGATTGGGGCAATTTCAAGATTATTTAGCCTTCCTTTCCTCCCAGGCAGTGGCAGATTGTGGAGTATTCAGAAGAAATAGGAGAATAACATTCTTTCATTTCTCATTTCTCAATTGTCCCATTTCTACCGATTTACAGTACTTCAGCTGGGAAAGAGGGTACATTTTTTTGTCCAGCCAGGAAGATTATATATATATATACATATGTGTATATATATATATAATTTAAGTTTATTTATTTATTTTGAGAGAGAAACAGAGTGTGAGCAGAGAGAGAGAGAGAGAGAGAATCCCAAGCAGTCTCTGCACTGTCAGCATGAAGCCCAATGTGGGGCTAGATCCCATGAACTGTGAGATCATGACCCGAGCCAAAATCAAGAGTTGGATGTTCAATTGACTAAGCCACCCAGATGCCCCAGGAAGATTTTATATTTAACTCCTTTAAATTTATATTATGTTTTTTTCCTGTGCTTTTAGGGTGAGAGGTCTTCAGTATTTCATTAGAAAAAGCAATATTTCTCTTTTAGACTTTTCTGCCCCTTAGAAAGGGTGATCTAACTAATTCTTAGAAGTCTTTAGTGGGGTTATACTTGAGGCTCTGATCCAATTCTTTTCCTTTAGAATGACAGAAACAGTTCACAAACGGTGAGAACATAATTATTTTCCTTATTTACGTGGAGTCCTGTGACAGCACAAAGAACATCTTTCTTAATCAGCGTGGCTTTGAATAGATGAGCACTTTGACAGGAGGGATAATCACATTGACTGATCTGAACGACAAGCTTAGAAAATCGATCTCCAGGGAAAAGCAGTGGCCTTGCTTCAATTCCAACTCACATCTTGGGAAAAATAAAGTGAACCATTTCTTTAAATGGCTTTTGAAAGAGTCTGCACTTTCGAAAAGACTTCCATTTAATCATGCTTTTCAGTATTTTAGTTACTTGCCTGTTAACGCCACTGGCATTAATCACACACGAATGAGAAACAAGTCTCTTGTAGAGATAGCAGTTAGAGCTGTTTAACTCTAAAATTGTAAGCATACTAAATAAAAGTGTCCCAAATGAGCAGCTAGAGCAAAGGCTGGTCTAGTTTTTGTGTTTATTAGCCAGAGGACCTTTCTCCTCTCCTTATCTTTGAAGAGAGGGGAGTCAACCATGAAAGACTTGTTATTTACTTACTTATGATCCGAAAAAGATTAAATTTCCAGATATTCTTTCTCTTTGCTGATTAGAAACCTTATCCTGAAAATAAAAAGCAAGTCTTTTGCTTATTTTACAGATGGGTATGAACTTTTCCAAGTCTCCTGCCCCCTGGAATTTTCTCCCTTGTCATGACCCGGCTCACCCTGGTCTTTCTGGAGCTGGTTAACACCTCCTCCTCGGTGAAGATTCACATCAAGGTGCATTTCCTTCGTGAAGCATTACATGCTCCTCCATTCCCCTCTTGCAACCCCAGCCATACTCTACTGTTCCTCCTCTACACACACTTCAATCTCCCTCTGTGAGAACGTGAAGTATTTGATGGCAGGAGCCTGCATTATTTGTATTTGATTCCCATTCGTTCATGTACTGTCTGCTGCTTTATTGATGATAAACCCGTATTTGTTGCCAGAATACATAGGTTAGAAAAACATTTACAATTTTCTCCCTATATATTTATTTTATATACACACACCAACATACACACACATGTACATAAACCTCCACATTGTCATAATCACTTATAAAATTATAAAGGGTATTCAGCAAGATTCTAATATAAAAAAATAAAACCATTTGGCTAGGTTGTTATCTCTGTTCTGACCTGTTCTAAATTTCTGTTCTAGCTTTGCCCAAATTCTGCTGGCCCAATGTGGTACCTCACCAGTTATATCATTTTCCTGACACAGAGTCAGGAAATGGTCGTGTGCCTCACCAGTTATATCATTTTCCTGACACAGAGACCTCATCTTCTGTCTTCTCCAGTGAATTCACACAAAGTCACATCCACTGATGCTATGGAGTTCCCTGCCAAACCTGCCTGCTTTCCTTCTTAATCCCAGAAGCAACTTCAAGTTCTATTTTCCTTTATATGCTATTATAACTCGGCTCCTGAAAACTTTCAGGAAAAATGCCTTCAATTCTTTTTTTATTCTTTTAAAGTTTTTATTTATTTATTTTGAAAGAAAGAGAGAGAGTGAGCAGGGGAGGGGCAGAGAGAGAGGGAGAGAGAGAGAATAACCAAGCAGGCTCGGAAACGTCAGCAGGGAGCCCAACGTGGGGCTTGAATTCACCAGCCATGAGATCATGACCCGAGCCGAAATCGAGAGTTGGGCATTTAACCAACTGAGCCATCAAGCATCCCAAAATGACTGCAATCCTTTTAAGCAGGCAGGTTTTGATGTGAAGAGAACAGTTTAAAATGGTTTGCCCACATGTGTAGAATATGCCTTAGAAAATTCCAATGGCCTTTTACTATTTTTTCAATGAAGGCAAATAACTAGTACAGCAGGAAAAAAAAAAAGCTTGTCAAGTTCGAGTGAAATCTTTAATTCTATAAGTAAATATTCGGTAAGCATAATGATGATTGAGTGATTTACTACGCAAATGGTATTACGAAAATGAAAGGTGAAATCGTATTATTCCATCACAATAGCCTTTCCGCTTATGCAAGCTTTGCACTTACTCTCTAAAGGCACCCTTCTGCCCCAGACCTCAAGCTATTTGAGTTAATTTTATTTGTCTAGAATAACTCTTATCCCATTGAGGGCACAGTCTATATTTTTCTAAGCATGGTGACTCAGGGATAGCATTTTTTTTTCTCAGAGATCTTAAATTCCATCCATGTATATGATTTCCTCAAAATTAGGTGTAGTTACAATCTATAGCAATTGATTTCCGCTGCATGTTCCTTTGCAAAAATTGCCTGATACTCTGTCCATTCATCCAGGAATGTCTGCACCCTCAGCTGGCTGGGTTCTACTTCACATTTCAGAGGAGGCTTAAAGAAAAAGACATTGAAAAAGAAAGACAGCAAACACAAAACATCTTCCCGTTATACTTCTGTTAATCCTTTGCTACCCTGAGTTCAACTGGTCTATGAAAAATGATGCCATCTGATATTCTCATTTTTGAAGATCAGAAACCACTTATGAGAAATCGGATTAGCTAAGGTACATAGATTTCCCATGTACCCCATTTCCTCATTATCGATTTCACTCACAAGAATGGCTTTTTTTTTTTCCACCAAGGATGAATCTTCTCTGACATACTCTCATCATCCAAAATCCATAGACTACACTAGGGCTCATTCTGGGGTTATACATTCTGTGGGGTTGGACAAATGTGTAATGACACATATCCATCATTATCCATCACTCTCTTAAAATTCCTCTGTGCTCTGCCCATTCTTCTCTCCCCTTTCACCCTCACCCCTGGCAACCACTGATCTTTTTATTGTCTCCACAGTTTTGTCTTTTCCAGAATGTCATATAGTTGGAATCATCCTGTATATAGCCTTTTCAGATTGGCTTCTTTCATTCAGTAATATGCATTTAAGATTTTTCTATGTCTTTCCATGGCATGATAGTTCATATACATTTAAGATTTTTCTGTCTTTCTGTGGCATGATAGTTCTTTTTTTTTAAGCACTTGATAATATTCCATTGTCTGGATGTATCACAATTTACTTATTCATTTACCTACTAAAGACGTCTTGGTTGTTTCCAAGTTTTGGCAATTATGAATAAAGTTTACCTGTGTGTTTGACAACAAAATGAAACAAAAAAAAAAAATACAAAAAACACACAAAAAAACACCAGCATCTTAGACCAGTTTCTGAAACTTTCATGTGCATATGAATTGCCTGAGGATCTTTTAAAATGGGTGAGCTGGGGCTGAGTTTCTGATTTCTTACAAGGTTCTGATTTCTTACAATTCCTAAGACTAATTAAAAAAATGATGCCTCACAGAGACAAGGCACTTCATAACTTTAGTAAGCTGCCCTGTGAGATATATTTAGTGAGTTAGACAGCTTTCATGGATCGGCATTTGGGACCAAATGGAATATAAGACCTTACCCTGACTTTTAGTCTTCTGTGGCTGAACATTATTTGTCTTTATAGAGACGACATTTTAAAAGGATGCTTTCAATACAAGACTTCATTGCCATGGATATTTATTAAATATTAAAATGAAAATGGGCGGGGTTTCTGGGTGGCTCAGTCAGTTGAGCGACTGACTTCAGCTCAGGTCACTATCTCACATTTCGTGAGTTTGAGCCCCGTGTCTGGCTCTGTGCTGACAGCTCAGAGCCTGGAGCCTGTTTCCAATTCTGTCTCTTCCTCCCTCTGTGCACCTCCCCCTGCTTGCAGTCTGTTCCTCTCTGTCCCCCCAAAAATAAACATTTAAAAAAATGTTTCAGTAAAATAAAATGAAAATGGGGGACTAGTAATTTTATCTTAACTTACATTTAATGCTCATCATTTATATATATTTATCTATTTATTTATTTAATGTTTATTTATTTTTGGGAGAGAGAGAGAGACAGAGTGCAAGTGGGGGCAGAGAGAGATGGAGACACAGAATCCAAGCTGTCAGCACAGAGCCTGATGAGGGGCTCGAACCATGAACCACAAGACCATGACGTGAACTGAAGTTGGACACTCAACTGGACTGAGCCACACAAGTGCCAATACTTTATCATTTTTAAATTAAAAACATGAATAGAGAAATTGTTGTGAATGTATTCTTAATTCTATGCACTGTACCAAAGGTACATTGAAATGATTAAGTATGTTTTTCATTTATTGTTGACATTTTGAAAAAAAATGATGTTGCAAACACTGTCACTGGCATGTGGGATTATTCCTACATCTCTAGCATTATTATTATTATCTCCAACTTGACACATTGCCATTCATCAGCTTTCGTTATCTAATTTCAATTTGAGATTTCCCTTCAACTCAGTATCAGAAATTATTAATGAAACATTTTGAAAGAAAGATAAATTATATAAAGTTGCATAATTCATTGATAAAAGATTACCTGGGACGCTGGTGAGAAACAGACTGTCGGGCAAATGACGATTATTGAACATTGGATGATAAGTATGTATCTACAGAGATAGACTACGGTGTAGATCTGATATACATTCAAAATACAGCAGGCTTAGAATTATGCTATTTTAGCCACTAGGAATTGAGCCTCTCAGTCTCACAGTGCCTGACTTTACTAGCATGGTCTTTGGCAATTATATAGTTTAACTTCAGGTTATCAATCCACTTAGGGAACACACTGAAATCTAATTGTGTACTAATCATGCAGTGCACACATGATTTGCCTGGATGTTTAGGGCTGCCTCTACACGTACATATTTTTGTAAAGGCCACTATATTCAATGGTAGCTGTCAGGTCAATAATCAGTGGTTTCGCTGTGTACCCAGAAATTCTTAGAGTCTGGCAGGAAACAAAGACTAGAGCCTGAAGATTTTTTGTAGTCTGTATAGAACCTTTTTTGATGAAAACCTTTCTTGATCAAAACACATTTATCTAAATAAGAAAGGCCTTCTTCTTTTTAAAAGTTTTAGCATTGACTGATTACACCTCTGAGATGTGTGACTCTTAATGGAAAACAGCATTATCCTTCCAGCTCAAATTTTTATGGAACAAATTGAAACGATTACAGAGCCTAAGAAAATTTGATCTCTTGGCTTCAGTTATATAAATAGATATTAAAAATCTTGATTACACCCTTTCTACCTGTCATTTAATATTGTAATGATGACTTCTGGAACTTTCTCTAATATAGTAATGTTAAATGCTTTCAACTATATTTAAAATGTCCTATTATTTTAAAAATTAAAATATTTTTGGATTCTTTCTTTTGTATCATCACTGAATATTAACTCTCAACTTATTTGTATCCATATGTATCCTTTATGGAAAGGAAAAGTAAGAAGAATAACTTCTAATTTAAAATCTTAGCAAGCTTCAAGAATTTTTCTCTATCCCTGCTAAATGTCTTCCCAACCCTGAGCCCATGCTTAAATTAATAATAAACACACCACATGTTGGATACAGTCCTATAAGCCGCACTACTTCACTGTTTAACGGAATGCAAATCTCTTAAATAATCTAATTCTTCCTCAATATCTACTTACTTTCTTGGTTGGTTGGAAGAATCATAGGTTTCACAGAATGAAGATAACAATTGAGGATTTATGACATCTCAGGAGAAGGAAGTATGAATACCCAAGAATTTTGATCTTTAGAGAAGACCCGTGAAATAGTACACATGTTTATGCCTAGAATATATTAAATAATCAGCAAAAGCATTAAAGTATAGAATGAATGATGAACCAAAGGAGGAGACAGAAAAATGAGACATGTTTCCAAGATAATTATCTGCATCAAAACATGCAAAATACCTGCTATGCTATTTCTAAGCTTTAAATAGTCCCTGAGTTTTTACTTAGCTGTAACAAGCTCTTCAAAAGAGTGAGCTCATGAATAAGTCTTCAGGGTTCCTTAGTTCTGTCCTAGGTTGTATCTTTTCTGGAATGTGTATCTAAGCCAGATATATGTGTTTCTAGTTTCTGACCCATATGACTTGTTCCTTATTAATTTCTGTTTTTCTGGTATTCTGGATTTTGATTCATTAATTGCTATAAATATTTTGCTTTCCTCAAAAATACTTTACAAAATTACAGTTGTGGAATTCTCCAATCTTTCTAAATTGGATGTTATTGATCTGTAACAATCAGCAATTATTCTTCACACTGGGCTGCTAGCAGGGCCAATGTTTTTAAAGCCCTTTAGGCATGAAGAACATTTTCTGACTTGGAGTCTAAATTAAAAAAAAAATTACTCGTGTGCAGTCCCTTCACTCACCAATTCCTCTGGGACACCATTTAGGAGCTCTCAGTTAATGAAGATGCAGATCGTAACTCTATAATCACCTACGGAAACTTCTGTGGTGTTCTGAACGGGTGGAAGTTGGAGAGTAATTAAAATCATTTACACACTTCATATGCACGTGGAAATAACATAAGGGAACACAATCTTCAAGTGTTCTGGGAAACCAGGAGGTAATTTCTGGGCTAGTGTAATACACACAATCCCTGACTAACAACTTACGATTTTTTGACTTCACAATGGTTCAAAAGCAATATGCATTTAGTAGAAACAGTACTTTCAATTTTGAACTTGTGTCTTTTCTCCAGGCTCATGAAATACCGTGTGATCCTCTCTCTTAATGCTGGTCAGTGACAGCTCTCAGTCAGCCACAAGATCATGAGGGTTAACAACTGATCCACTTAGAGCCACTCTACACCCATAGAGCTATTCTGTTTTTCACTTTCAGTGATGTATTTAATAAATTACAGGTGATATTCAACACTTTACTATAAAATAGCCTTTTATGATAGATGATTTTGACCAATGATAAGCTAATACATTAGTGTTCTGAGCATGTTTAACATAGGCCAGGCTGAGCTGTGATGTTTGGTAGGTTAGATGTATTAAATGCATTTTCATCTTAACATACTTTCAACTTATGATGAGTTTGCCAAAACATTAAGGCAAGAAGATCTGTATCATTATCAATCATCATCGGGCAATGTAGAATGAAGATGCAAAATTTAGACAATAGTTGATACACATTTTGGGAATTTCAGAGATGTTTAAGACATCTTAAAGAGTTGCCTGAGACAAAAGAAACTGGATGTTCTTTTTTAAAATGTTTGTTTATTTATTTATTTATTTATTTATTTATTTTGAGAGTGAGCATGTGTGTGTGAGTGGAGGAGGAGTAGAGAGACAGGGAGAGAAAGAATCCCAAGCAGGCTCCACACTGTCAACCCATAGCCCAACTTGGGACTCCATCTCCTGAACCACGAGATCATGACCTGAGCCAAAATCAAGAGTCAAAACCTTAACCGACTGAACCACCCAGGCGCCCAAAAATCGGATGATCTGCACAATAGCATCTCTCTATCCAAATAAATTAATTAATTAAGAAAAAAGAATATCTAACCTAATCTGTCGTTTATGTAATAATTTTAAAGGTATTTGCATATTAGTACAATCAGCATAAGATTACCATTTAATTACCTTAAAAGTTTCAGTTTTCAAGGGAGCTCTCATTTCGACAAAGTAGTAGTGATTGAAAGTTTAAATTTTCTCATCCTGAACGATTATACTCAGAATTTTGTATTCTTTTTTGTTTAACCAGTATGCATATGATATTGTTTGAGGATCATTTATCACTTACTTCACTTTCTCGGTCTAGGTTACAGTTTATCAATATCATTTTTAGAGTGCGGTGCCCAGAACTTACAACCTAGCCTCTCTCCAACTGGTGACTGGACAACACAATATAAAGAGGCACTCCCTCTTTTATCTTCAAGACTGTGCTTGCATAGATTTGGTTAACGGCTGCTTTGGCATTTATACCACACTCATCACACTGTTGCCTTACATTTTACTTGATGTCATACAAAATTGCTAAGCCCCTCCTACACATTGCGCTGTCAAGCTAGCTGCATGTAGCCATGCCCATGTTGAATATCCTCAAAGTCTGCTTATTTCAGTAAATTACAAACGTTCATCTGAGCCTTAATAGTGGTAATGTAATCAGATATGCAAGATCTTTGTTATGTTACCTAGATATTTAGAAACATGTGATATAGAAAATATCAGGCTGAATAATATATTCTCCCAATCTACCAAGAACTATTCAAAATTACAGATATGTTCATTTTTTTTTTATCACAGAAACTCTAACGATAAATGATTTTGCATTCAGATCCAGCAATCTATGTCATCTGATCATTCAATTTTCTGAGTGATTATCCAAATAGATGTTTGCATTCTAAAGTGATATTCTGCCTTGAGAAAGTTTCCATAATCCTAGATTTACCTCCTGATGGGACACCGAATTGTGTTTCAAAAATACAAACTCATTTAGGAGTAGTCATGCTTTAATTATAATTGATGCTCCTGCCAAGAAATATCATCTTAAACTTATTACCAAATCTTAACAAAATTTAGTCACAATAATAATGATTACCATTTCCAGAGAATCGTATATTTTAGCTAAATGCTACTTTTGAAAAAGAATTGTCTATCTGAAAAAAAATCTCATTTTTGTAAGAAAATTTGCCACCAATTGCCGGTACATGTGTGATATCACATTAATGATAATGTGCAATTAATAATGCTACAATTTGTATGTTAAACATTGAAGACCATTTGTTTTAAAAGTATTAGAATTCTTTATTTTGATGATACAATTATAAACAAAAATCTACCAAATTAAAAATGAAACCATGCTTTTTTTCTTAATCAAAATGGAATGTTTCATGATCATCTTGTATACTTTTACATGTACATCATTAGTGACATGGATTTAGATTTCTGTGTTTACATATGTGGTAGGTTGGTTCACTAGACATGTATTACATCTTTGTAGGATATTCCTGTATATCAGAGGTTGTGAAAATATAAACGACATTCCCTCATAAAACTTGCAAAAGATATCTATAATTGTTTTGCATTCTGTTAATCCAATGCCTTTGTGTGGTCTTTGAAGTAGAAGCCATACCTTAGTGTGTAAGACAGAAGTTTTCTTCATCTAGTGGATGTCAGTAGTTCTGGTAGCCACAGATTTATTCTGGGAGTTCAGCTCAACTGTTGAGTCTGGAGCTAACACACATGAGAGGAACTGCTTCATGGCCCAGCTTTCTGAGTGTGTCATTTTTTGGCTAGCCCAATTCCCAGGATTGTTCTGGGAATTCTTTCTGGAAACTGAGCCTCCTATGATTCTTTCAATAATTTTATGAACACTGCTTTTGTTTAAAATAGCTAGAATGTTTTCTATCATCTGCCAGTGAGCACTTCCTAACAGATTAATAACATTTGAGGGGAATTTGAAAACGTATGTATCATTACTGTATTTGCAACACTACTTTGGGCGTTATGCAAATTCAGACTTCTACCTAAATGAACCTCCTCCACTTAAAAGATGGCAATAACAGTTAAACTAAATTTTCTGCCACTTATGCAAGCCTTTTAATTTCTGCTGATTTTATGTAAGTGATAAATGTTATAAACATGTGTCTCTTTGAAATGAACTGTTGCAAATTGAATCAAATAAGGGAGTAACTACAATTGTATTCACCATCACATTCTTCCTTTTTGAGTCAATTGAACAGAGCCGATAGCTCTCTCCAATAGAATTACTTTAGATGTCTTAGCATATCAGTCGTCCTCGGCCATCAGGTGATAGTATCAGTTTAAAAGCCATAAGATCAAACTGTTTTTGTTATAGATGCACAACCTTTGTCTATCTTGTAGGTTTTATCTCCTAAGTGATATAAAAATATTTCTAAGCATTATATTAATTTGGACCACTTGTCAGTAGGTCAACACAGAGGCACCATCAAAACAACTATAACTTCTTTATCCCTGAAGAAAATTTTAAGGCAAGTCCAATAAAAGTAGCTTAACCAAACTTATGTTCAGAATTTTCCTCAATAATGTTCTACCTTGACCTGCCAACAAAGTCTTAGACAATGAACCCTTACTGTAAAGGGGTTGGATTTAGTATATAGAATTGTGTAACCATTTCTATGTCATTTTAATAGATGGAAGGGATTGAAAGCCTCACCATCCACTTCTTATACCTCAGATTTTAATGTAATAGGCATTTTCTGACCACCATATACTGGAGTAGGTATGGAGCCCAATGTCGATGAGCTCCCTCTTGCCAGAAGAAAGAAGAGGCCTTCTGAACCCTAGACTCTCAGTGCAGAGTTCCCATGGTTATGCTCTACACAAGTCCATGTTCAGTAACGTCATACATTCTATTTACAAAATACATTCTAACAAAGAGTAATAAACACTGTGCATACTCGTCCAGAAAGCTTGCTCAAAGATATGCAATATATCCTAGTATTTCTCCCAAGTAATAAGACCAAATTGGGCTCATTTCAAACCTTTTCCCAATATTAATAAAGTCAGGTTCTATATATAGCAAGCTTAAACAGAAGTTTATTATCCAAAATTATCATTTAAACCTTGAAGAAATTATTGTAGTTCATATTTGAAAAATGAGGAAGAGCATTAATTTTAATATCATTTATTTTTCATCTAGTTCACTTGGGGGATAATTTAATTTGAGAAGATCAGATGAATTGATTAAAATAGTTTCCAAATTCTCAACAGGAGGGTATAGGTAATGAAAAGAAAATTGGCTTTCATCATTATGATGTATCACACATTAACATTTTAATGAATAGAGCAATTTATACGGCAGAGTCAAAGACTTGGCATTTGATATTAAGGTCATCCTTTCTAGAAGGTTATGTTTTTCTCAAACTATGTCAAACTTTGAAGTATCTTTTTATGCTTTTTGTACATTTCTAGTTAACAATCAATTATATGGTCCTATAATTGATAATAGATGAGAATCCCCCCCACCCACCAAAATCAGGCTTCCTCCAGCCTATGTTTTTAATAATTATTTTTAATAATTAGAAGCATCTGTTCCCTGGTACTAAAAATGCAGTCCCCTTTAAAGAAAATGACAGGTAGTCTTTCCTTTGCATTCTTTAACAGATACAAAGTAAACTTAATTTTTCAGAGACATAATTTCAAAGTTGGTTGCTAAGAAGCTGAGAGAGTCCAGTGAGGAGTTAGCTTAGTCTGAAGGCAATTCCTAGACATGGTAAATTGTAAGGGGATCTGTAGGGTCCTGGGCATTTTCCTATTCGATACTACAGGTGTCTGTAAGAAGACACATTCCCCCCCCCCCGGCGTACTAACCATATTCATGTGTGCTAACAATCCTGTCCCGAGGTCATTAGATTGCATTATATTACAAGTTGTATAACAGACTCCACTGCAATGTACTGGGGAAAAACCAGATACATGAATTCTAGTCCAAGGTCTTCTGCTTATTTTGCTGATTAGTGCTGGAGAAATCGATATGGCCTTCTCTTATTGAAAAATATACAGTAAAATAATAAGAGAATCAAATTAGAAAATGAGTCCAATATTTATAATTATGTATATTTTAAATATGAAAAACACTGATTTAAAAGCATGGCCAGAAGCATATTACAGCTCTGGGTTTACTATTCTAGAAGAGAACATTTCATTTGCATATTAACAACTCAGTGATTCACATTCAATATAATTGTTCTCTTTGAGTTAAAAAAAAAGCGAATTCTGTGACTTGCTAAGTATACATAAAATGAAATCATGGTCTCTTTATGTGTTTTTTTGCTTGCTGGATGTCCTTCTTTGACATTTCATATTTCATCCCCCAGTAATTCTCAATAATGATGCATATTAGAGTTTACTGTGGATCTTTTAAAAGTGATGATACTGGGATCCTGTTTCTAAGGGTTCTGTTTAATTGGTCTTTGGGGGACTTGATATAATGTTTCAAAAATTATCCTGGATTAATCTAATGTATAAAAGAGTTTCCTTAGATGAAGAAGAAGCAGCCGTTAGCCCCCATGAAAGTAACCTACCTTGAACTGTCCTCACTTCTAGGTCAAAATGAAATCTGTGTCCTTGAGGGAATAGCTGATATCTCTTAAACAGGGTGTCACAGAGTCCTTTTGAGGGTGTTCTTTTGGTGAAAGATGGAAGGATGGAGAAGAAATATAGGAAAGAAATCTTCTTAAACTTATTTTTAAAAGTCTCGTAATGAATATATAATCACTGAATTTTGCTTAGTATCATCTTGAATAATGTTTAATATTTTCATTGCACTTATACATTTTCTACTCTAATCTTCATTAGAAATTTCAGTTACTCAAGAGACACTTTATTTTAGAATTGGGTTAAACGTGTCTCATGGTGATATAGGTAGAACGCAACATACAAACTGCTTACAGTAAAAAAAAAATGAGTTCATCTTGGAATTTAAGTCCTTGGAATATAATATGTACCACATTCTCCCTGTTAAAACAGATATGCATATTCAGCCCCTATTTGTAGGTTGACAGACATATATTCTTACTGCATTTTAGTAATGGTGACAGAATGACCTTAATGCCACTCTATTATCGGTCACAACTCAACTTGTTAACATTGACATATGTTTGATGTATGGGTTTTCAAGTTTAGGGTACAGATTAACACATACAGTTTTAGCCTATGACTCCTTAGCCTTCCAAGAAAGTCAAAGTCAGGACCTCAACTGTTTTAACCAAGGCTATAAATAATTCCTTGAATAAGATACACATGAACTCATGTAAAATGACTCATAAAAGAACATTTAATGCAACTATTCTGCATAAACAGTTTTTCCAGATGTTATGAGCTCAGTCAGCAAAAGTTTTCGTGTCTAGAAGGATGAGATAGGTAGGTGCTATGATGAAGATTACTATATGACCACAGAGTAATGCACTAGGAGAATGTGCTAGCTTGCCTCCAATATCTCAAAGATTCATGCCCCTGGTATCCATGCCCTGTATAGCCTCCTCCTACACCACACTAAGGTTGATCTGGGTGACCAAGTGTATATGGAAAAAAAGCAATCGTACGGCACTTCTGAGATCAGGTAATAAAAAGACTGTGGTTTCTATCTTGAGTTCTTGTGCATTTTCTTTTGGATCAGTTTCCCCTGGATCACTTGCTCTGGGAAATTCCCAGTTATTCAGGAAAAACTTGTGTGAGGAGGCATGAAAGCTTCATGCCAACCTCCATGTGAGTGAAATTGGAAGCTGTATCTACGGCCGCAGTCAGGTCTCAAGATGACTGCATACTTAACTAATTATTTTCCCATTAATCTTCATTTTATTTTATTATTTTATTTTAATTCCAATGTAGTTAACATACAGTGTTATATTAATTTTGTATGTACAGTATAGTGATTCAACAATTCCATATATTACTCAGTGCTCATCAAGGCAAGTATACTCCTAATCCCTTTCATCTATTTCCCCCACCCTCCCACCAACCTCTCCTCTGGTGACCATCTGTTTGTTCTCTATAGTTAAGAGTCACTTTTTGGTTTGTCTCTTTCTGGGGTTTGTTGTGGGGTTTTTTTTTTTTGCCTTTTTTCATTTTTTTTCTTAAATTCCACATATGAATGAAATCATATGGTATTTGCCTTTCTCCGACAGGCTTATTTCACTTAGCATTACATTCTCTAGATCCATCCATATTGTAGCAATTGAAAAGATTTCATTCTTTTTTATGGCTGAGTAATACTATCCCATTGTGTGTAAATATTACATATCCTTTATCCATTCATCTATTAATGGGCACTTGGTTTGCTTCCATAGTTAGGCTGTTGTAAACAATGCTGCAATAAACACAGGCTGAATATATCCCTTTGAATTAGTGGTTTCATATTCTGTGGATAAATACCCACTAGTGCAATTCTTGGGTCATAGGATAGTTCTGTTTTTAATTTTTTGTGGGAACCTCCATAGTGTCTTCCACAGAGGCTGCACCAGTTTGCATCCCTGCCAACCGTGCAAGAGGGTTCTTTTTCTCAACATCTTCACCAACACTTGTTGTTTCTTCAGTTTTTTATTTTAGCCATTCTTACAGGTGTGAGGTGGTATCTCATTGTGCTTTGGATTTGCAGTTTGCTGATAATGAGTGATGTAGAGTATCTTTTCACTTGTCTCTTGGCCATTTGTATGTCCTCTTTAGAGAAATGTCTGTTCATGTCTTTTGCTCATTTTTTAATTGGGTTATTTGGGTTTGTTTTGTTTTGTTTTGTTTTGTTTTGCTTTGCTGTTGAGTTGTGTAAGTTCTTTACATATTTTACATACTAATCCTTTATCAGATATATTATTTGCAAGTATTTTCTCCCATTCTGTAGATTGTCTTTTAGTTTTGTTGCAATCAACAAACAACCTTTGCTGTGCAGAAGCTTTATATTTTAATGTAGCCCCAGTAGTTTATTTTTTATTTTGTTTTCCTTGTCTCAGGAGACATATCTAGAAAACTGTTGTTACCACCAATGTCAGAGAAGTTACTGCCTGTGCTCTCTTCTAGAATTTTTATGGTTTCCGGTCTCATGTTTGGGTCTTTAGTCCATTTGGAGCTTATTTTTGTGCCTGGTGTAAGAAAGTCATCCAGTTTCATTCTTTTGCATGTAACGTTCCAGTTTTCCCACCACCGTTTGTTGAAGAGACTGCCTTTTTATTATTGCATATTCTTGTCTCCCTTGTTGAAGATTAATTAACCATATAATCATGGGTTTATTTCTGGGCTTTCTATTCTGTTCCATTGATCTAGGTATCTATTTTTGTGCCAGTACCATACTATTTTGATTACTACAGCTTTGTAATGTAATTTGTGTCTGGAATTGTGGTAACTCCAGTTTTGTTTTCCTTGTTTCAAGATTGCTTTGGCTATTTGGGATTTTTTGTGATTCCATAGAAATTTCAGGCTTATTAGTTCCAGTTCTGTTCTGTGAAAAATGCTGTTGGTATTTCGACAGGGATTGCATTAAGTCTTTAGATTGCTTTGGTTAGTATAACATTTTAACAATATTTGTTCTTCAAGTCCATGAGTGTGGAGTGGTCTTTCCATTTCTGTGTGCCATCCTGTTTCTTTCATCAATGTTTTATAGTTCTCAGAGTATAGGTCTTTCACCTCTTTGGGTAATTCATTCCTAGGTATTTTATTCTTTTTGGTGCAACTATAAATGGGATTGTTTTCTTAATTTCTCTTTCTGCTGCTTCATTATTAGTGTATAGAAACACAGTAGACTTCTGTGTATTGCCTACTGAATTCATTTATCCCATTTAGTAGCTTTCTGGTGAAATCTTTATACTTTTCTATAAACAGTATCATGTTATTTGCAAATAATAAAAATTTTATCTCTTCCTTACCAATTTGGATGGATTTTATTTCCTTTTGTTTCCTGATTGCTGTGGCTATGACTACTAGCACTATGTTGAATAAAATAAAAGTGGTGAGAGTGGACGTCTGTGTCTTCCTAACCTTAGGGCATATACTTTCAGTTTTTCCCCATTGAGTATGATGTTAGCTGTGAGCTTTTCACATAAAGCTTTTATTATGTTGAAGTATGTTCCCTTTAAACCTACTTTGTTGAGGGTTTTAGTCATGAATGCATGTTGTACTTTACCAAATTATTTTCCTTCATTTATTGAAATGATCATATATGGTTTTCATCCTTTCTCTTATTGATGTGATATGTCATGTTGATTGTTTTGTGAACCTTGAACCACACTTTCATGCCAGGAATAAATCCCACTTGGTCATGGTGAATGATTTTCTTTAATGTATTGCTGGGTTTAGCTTGCTAGTAATTTGTTGAGGATTTCTGCATCTATGTTCATCAGAGATATTGGCCTGTAGTTCTTTCTTTTCCTGGCATTTTTGTCTGGTTTTGGCATTAGAGTAATACTGACCTCATAAAATAAATTTGGAAGTGTTCCTTCCTTTTCTGTTTTTTGGATAGTTTGAGAAGAATAGGTATTAACTCTTTAAAATCTTGGTAGAATTGTCACTTAAGCATCAAACTCTTGGTTTTGGTTTCAGATCATTATCTCATGCCTTGTGGATTCAAGTCCCACATTGGACTCTGCTCTGAGAGTGCAGGGCATGCTTGGATTCTCTCTCCCTGTCTCTCTCTGCTCCTGCCCCTCTTGCACTCTCTCTCACTCTCAAAATAAATAAATAAACTAAACAAATCATAAATGCTTGACAGAGTTCACCTGCTAAGCCTTCTGCTCCTGGACTTCTGTTTATTGGGAATGTTTTCATTATTGATTCAATTTTGTTACTGGTAATCAGTCTATTAAAATTTTAAAGTTTTGGTTGGTTATATGTTTCTAGGAATTTATGCAGTTTGGGTAGATTATATATAAATTTTAGGAATTTATCTATTTCTTCTGGGTCGTCCAATTTGTTAACATATAAATTTTAGACTGGTTTAGTGGTCATGAACTCCTCTAAATTTTGCTTGTCTGAGAAACTCTTTATCTTTCCTTCTATTTTGAATGATACCCTTGCTCGATAGAGTGGTCTTGGCTACAGATTTTTTTTTTCCTTTCAGAACTTTGAATATATCATGTCATTCCCTTCTGGTCTACAAAGTTTCTGCTGAAAAATGTGCTGATAACCTTATGGGGTTTCCTCTTTTAGGTAACTGTCTTTTCATCTCTTGATGCTTTCAAAATTCTTTATCAGTATTTTTTACCATTTTAATTACTCTGTGTCTTGATGTGGATTTCTTTGTCTTGATTTTTTGGGGAGATCCCTTTACCAGGAGGAACATATTTTTTCTTCTCCAGATTAGGGAAGTTTTCAGCACTTATTTCTTCAAATAAATTTTCTGTCCCCTTCTCTCTCCTTCTTCTGGGATTCCCATAATGCAAATGTTATTACACTTGATGGAGTCATTGAGTTCCCTAAGTTTATTCTTATTTTGCATAATTTTTTTCCTCTCACCTACTCAGCTTGATTACTTTCCACCACTCTGTACTTCAGGTCACTAAATCATTTTTCTTCTTCCTCTAGCCTGCTATTTATTCCTTCTAGTGTATTTTTAATTTTATGTATTGTGTTTTTCATGTCTGATTGTGTTTTTTGATATCTTTTTTAAGCATCTCACGGATGTCCTCCACTCTTTCTTCATTTACTATCTTTATGATCATTACTTTAAATTCTCTATCAGTCATAGTACTTATATTTGTTTTGCTTAGATCTCTTGCTGTGGTTTTGTCCTATTCTTTCATTTGGGACATATTCTTCTGTCTTCTCATTTTCTTTAACTCTGTGTCTGTTTCTGTGTTAGTCTCCTACTCTTGAAATTAGTGGCCTTATGAAGAAGAGGCCCTGGAGAGCCCTGCAGTGCAGTGTGCCCTGTTCACCAGAACCTGGCACGTCAGTGATGTGTCCTTTGTGTGCTGCATGTGCCCTACTATTGTGTCCTGTCCATTTCTTCCTTCAGTCCAGTGGTCGGCAGATACTCTCTTTGCCTGTTGTAGGCAGTATTTGGTTTCCAGCCATGTTGGGGCACACAGTTTTAACAAGGTGCCTGCTGTTCTGTTTGCAAAACAGCTTCACCACTGAGATCAGAGACTGCATGGAGAGGACACACAATTTTACAAGGTATTCCTTAGGATTCTACAAGGCCCACTACCACTGCTGCCTCCAAGACAGAGGCCCACAAAACACAAGAGTCAGAGACATGGTGTTGCAAGGTCTTCTGGGAGAGGGGACCTGCATCAAGAATAAGACAAGCATAACAGGAGGGCAGGGGTTGGTGTAAGCAAGTTAGCTAGTGAGTGTTGGCTCTGTGCTGCCACACAGGTGGCAGTGTGTCTATACTGGGGGATTGAGGAAGAAAATGGTACCTGCCAGTACCTTTGTTGCCAGAGGGATCTTCCTGTGATCCCTGGCTCTCCTGGGACAGGCTCTGAGATGAGTAAATAATTCTCCCTCCCATGTGCCCCAGGCACTTTCAAACTGCTGCTTTTACCAGGTATCCACATGCTGTTTGTCATGCTATTTCTTTAAGGGCAGGAACCCAGCTTCTTATTGTCCTTCATGCTCTTCCAGAGCTGAGCCCTCCTGATTCTTAAAATTCCAGAATTTAAGTTCCTCTGGTCATAAGAACTAAGGGAATTCAGCCTCTCTCACTTTTGAAGCCAAATGTTATAGGGATTTGTGTCCTTCCCCCCACCCCCCCTAGTGTGAGAGTCTGTTTCTCACTCTTCTCTGTGACAGCTGCTCCCTCCCTGTTCTGGGACAGCAGCCTTCCATTTTGATCCCCACCACATCTCCACCCTTCTGACCCTCTTCAATGTGGCTTCTCCTCTACCTTGAGTTGTAGTTTGCTCCTCTGCTAGACTTCCGGTCATTTCCTGGATTATTCATACCAATGGGAGTGTTATCTAGGTGTATTCATGGGACAAGGTAAGCATCCTTAAGTTTCCCTAAGCTGCTAATTCTTGAAATTATGTTTTACACACCAATGATTAATACAAAGAATATTTTAAAGAAAGGAAAAGAGAGATCTGTTATAACTGGAAAGCTTAAAGGAAGCTTAGGGAAGGAATTCGAAAGAGGGCTGAAGGGATCAAGGGCCTTCACACAGAACAGAGGCACTCAGGCCTCCCAAGCTGACTAAATGGTCTGAGTTAATGAAGAAACACTGGCCTGTGGTGGCTATGATTGATGGGATGTGGGGAGATTGGTTACTGGAACTTCCCATAAACACATATAGGATGGCAATAGCTGAAAATGGTGAAACTGTGGCAGACTTTGAATTCCAACAAGGAATTTGCTCGTTGTCTGCACTTGTGGAAGAAAATCCAGCATTTTTTGACAATAAATTGGAATAAGAGTAGTTTCTGCCAGAAAGATCAGCCAGCAGCTTGTCAGGGAAATAATGAGCACTGCAAGAGTTTTGGCTGGGAATGGAAGCAGCAAGAGGGAAATAACTTGATAGATACTGTTTAGGCCTAATTGAAACGGGTGCAGGGTGAATTGATGCAGAGAGGATGGAGAAGGAGGACTAACAATGACTCATGTTTGCGGCCTGCAGGTCAGGAGAAGAGTGATGCTTTTAATCAAACACAGGGAACATAGGAGGGAAAGGTTGGGGGAAGATGATAAGAAAGAACCCAGCACATAAATAATAAGTCTTCATATTGACGCCACATGCTGGCATTTACAAAGTAATCTGGGGCCACTGTAGTATTTGTTCCTCACAACAGTTCTGTACAGAGAGGGCAAACCTCGTCTTCTTCATTTGAGAGATGAAGAAAACCAAGGAAATTGTCGTTAACTTGGCCAAGGTCACAGAACTGGCAAATAGCAGATCTGGGACTAGATGTGTTCTGATGAATAGTTTTGTGTTTTTTGTTATATTCAACTGGTAATACAATTAGTAACACAACCTTTAATAAAAACCTCTTTAGATATGCACATCAGTGTGTGTTTGCAGGGAGGGGAGGTTAGTGAAATGAGGGCAACAAAACTATTCTACAGATTCCTGTATTATTAACAATCTAGAAAAATCAGTGAACCACCTCAGATTTAAGCACCTGAGACCTACCATCAGACTAAATATAAGAGAGTTCATTCTTCATTGGCCTTTCTCAACTTCTCATTGACAACTTTTCAACCTTTCCACTGAAAATCATTTCTCCTTGATGTCCCTTAAAGGATTTCCATGTCTTTGAAACTATTTGTCAGCTAAAAACATGCATTTGAATTACACGGATAAACAGTTTTTTGTAGTACACATTTTGTTTCTTGTGTAGCAACTTTCATTTCAGAGGTGTGGATAATGCCATTGATTAAAATGCCAGTATGACAGTGGAAATCTGATCCAGGTCTTAGATTTATTTTAAATCAACAGTAGATTGAAACTGTTTTAGAATGGTGATAAAAAATTAACATTTTGTCCATATTTTGAGAAAGACACAGTCTGATAAAATAATCAGATAACTAGATAATTACAAGAACACAGAATTCCAGGCACAGCTGGTTGCCTCCATCAGTTAAACATCTGACTCCTGATCTCAGCTCAGCTCATGATCTCATGGTCATGAAATCGAACTCCAGTCAGTCTCTGAGCTGAGCATGGAGCCTGCTTGGGATTCTCTCTCTCCCTCTGTTTTTGCCCCTCCCTCTCTCATGCTCTCTCTCTGAAAATAAATAAATAAACATTAAAATAAAAAGAACATAGGATTTCACATTTCAAGGTCCTTTTGGATTGTCATAAGCATGCCTTTACCTATAGGAAATTCCTAATATGAACTTGTTCTTTAAAAAAAAAAATTAAGTTTTTTCATTTTTGAGAGAGAGAGACAGAACGTGAGCAGGGAAGGGGCAGAGAGAAAGGGAGACACAGAATCTGAAGCAGGCTCTTAGCTCTGAGTTGTCAGCCCAGAGCCCAACACGGGGCTCAAACTCAGGAACCGCGAGATTATGACCTGAGCTGAAGTCGGATGCTTAACCGACTGAGCCACCGCTGAACTTGTTCTTTTTAAAACAAAATATTTTGCAATATTATTTTTAAGAATCATGGTTAAATCAAATTTAAGTTGTGTTTGGTAAATCTTTCATGGGCCTAAAGACAGACTTCATAGAGAAGGCATTATCTGAAGTAGGATTTAAAGGATGAGTAGAAGTGTAAAGAGAGAATATGGTCAAAGGCAGAACACTCCAGGCAGAGATAGGAAAAAATCATGAAAGAACTAAGGTATTCTCCAATATTTAAGTAGTTTTATATTAGAAAATATATATAAGTAAGGATATAAATTACCTATTACTTATTATATAAGTAATGTAAATTACTTATATAAGTAATATAAGACAAGAATTGGGTAGGTACCAGATCTTAAAGTAGCTTGGATGTAATGCAGAGGTATAAAGATTTGCTCTGAATATAAAGATTCCTTTAATATTTTTATACAGAGGATTAATGAAATGAGACTGGGGTATTACGAATGTCACACTGAGGTCAGTACGGATGATTATGAAGAGATGGAAGGTTGAGGAAGAGAAACTTCATGTCTAAGTGAGAGAGAACAAAATCTGGGAAATGTGGGAAGTGGATTGTGGTCTCTGGGGGAGGAAAATGAATGAGTAACAGTGCTCACCTTGAAGAGAGAACAGGCGCCTCCTAATTTGTTTCAACAAAATGTATCAGTACCAATGGGCAAATCTCAAAAGACCAGGTTTCTGAAGTCCTACAACACACAAATGAGAGGTAGCCTGAAGAGTCCCGTGTTGTGGCTTGGGAAGAAAGAGAAAATGTCCCCACTGGGTTCTTTGACTAGATTAGAGTCAGAAAGAACACAGTCGAGTTGAATTGCTGAATCCAGAAAAGCAGGAGCAATTAGGAAACCCGGATGAACACCAGCTACAAACGTTCTGATGTAAAGCAGAGCTGTGAGGTGTTGGAAGGCTGTTTTTGACAAGTCCTAATACATGCTAAAAGAGTGAAAGCAAAAAGAAGAAAAAAAATCCGAAGGAGATAAAAGGGAAAGACAAGATGTGGGACCCCGTGGCAAATGAAATGTATATGAAATGAAGCAAAACAAATTTGAAAATCCAGAGTTGTGCTGCTCATATTCTACAATTCTATAAAGAAACTCCTCAGAGACTGAGGAACACGTGGTTTCTTTGTCAATGGGAGGAAACGCACAGCAATTCCCACATGGGATTCATACTTTTCTCTCCAGAAGTCTCCTCCTACATCCCTGGAGAGTCCAAATTGGATGTTTACATCTTTTCTAGGCCTCTGTCTGGTTTGTGATGATCCCTGACTGGCCACGCCAATTCCCTTGATATCTTTCTTCCCTGGAGTTTATGGAAGAAAAAAAAAAAAAACTATTCTAAGGAAAGAGGCTTGATCCATCCTCACAGTGTCAATTTAAGATTCTTCTTTCTTAGCATTAAAGTCGCATTTTGAAAAGACCATAGAAATATCTCCTTTTTAATTATAATCTGTCCGTGTCTATCATGCATTCATTTGATTGATCTCTGGGCATGCCAGGCAGCTTCAGTGTGAGAAACTGAATAACAAATTCTTTTCTAAACAAGCATTTAGCCCAAATGGGCATTTGTTTTTCTTTCATTATAAGTCTTATATTAAGGTACCATAGTCTGTATATATCAAGAGTCAACAATTCCTAAGACACAACAAACTGAAAAAAGTTGTGTTTTGTTTTGATTAATTAATGCCAAGCCATTACTTCCATTCAAAAATCAGTTTATTTCATGAATGGTGTGAAACTGACACTTCAGTCTAATGCTTTGGGCAGTGAGCCTCTCTGCATGAGAATTATCACTTTGGAGATAGGTATTTTTGCAAGGCTCACAATATCGTAGGAATTAGCAGTCATTTTAATGGATTTGAGCTAGGAGCTCTATAAAGCCAATCTGTTAGAGGATTCAACAATTCTGTGTTTACAGTTCTGCGCTTTATTAGGTGTCTTAACTACACCCACTGATTTCTAAAGGAATTTTGAAGGAAAGCTTTTATTTTGTGGGGGGTTTTCTTTTTTACTCTTGCTTCCTGGAAATGAAAGTCACAATTCTTTCCTGAAACCTCACCAACAGGCCTTTTTCATTTCTATTCTGTCATAGTGAAGTTTCTTTCTTTATTACATCCTGAACATCTGACAAAAAGAGAAATACAGATGATTGAGTTGGTAACAAATAGAGGCAGCCAAAAAGTAACATTACCAGAAGTTCTTATATAAAATACTTTGTTGCCATTTCTTAGTGCTAACTTTGACTGAACTGTGAAATTGACTTTAGATTAGATTCACAAAAAAAGATTACATTTTATGAAATGTGACTAGATAATCCCATTGGCGTTTAAGCAAGGAAAGGAAATATCAAAATGGTTCAGTTTCAACTGAACAATTCTGTTAATTTTAAATGTAAAGTTTTGTGTGTGACGTATTTTTATTGTCATGAATATTATGCACAGATATTGTTGCCATTACTTTCATGTTAGTATTCCAAAATATCTGTTCAGCTACCTCCCCCTTAGGAAACAGGATGAAAAGAGGAGAAAGAAAATTTGCGCTAAAATATTTCTTCCAAAAATGATGAGAAACGCCAGTGTAGTTTCAATGATAGAACGATTTGGTGTCCAGTTCAAACAAATACCCCTGCCTTTGAAGAGCTTACATTATAGCAGTGGATGAGTTATATATAAATAAGTAAAAAAGTATAGTATGTCAGATGATGACAGCAGATTTTGGAAAAATAGGGCAGATTACAGAATATGGGAAGCTGTACATAGTAAACAGGAGATATGTTGCTATTTCTTGAATTTCTTTTATTATGGAGATAGAAATTGCGTAAGAAAGGGTGCCTTTTTAAGTGAACAATTTGGTGAGTTTTGGCAGATGGTTACACTTGTATAATCAGTCAATATACAAAACATTTCTATGTTCCCCAACGGTTCCCTTGTCAGAGTCAGTTAATTTCCCCAAACACACCCTGCCCTGGTTAATCATTAGTACACTTGCTGTCACTATAAATTATTTTTGTCTTTTGTGCCTGACTTGTTTCATTCCATACACTGTTTGTAATAGTCATCCCCCTTGGTGTATAAATAGCTTGTTACTTTGCATTGGTGGTTGTATTCCAGTGTAAGGATATACCATGTTTTTTATATATTGACTTGTTTAATAGAAATTCACATTGTTTCCAGTTTGGGTTGTTATGAATAAGGCTGCTAGGAGCATGCATGCACATATTCTGTGTCATACACTTGAAATTTCCTGAGTAGAACTTACTTGTTCTTACACACACACACACTCATACAGTCACAATGTGAGATGATGGATGTATTCATTGGCCTGAATGTGGTAGTCACTTGTTTTGCTAATTGTGTGACCTCGTGGATTAGGTTAAAGAAATGTTACAGGACTTCTGACCATCCTCCTGTCTGAGTCACCTGCTTTGCTATAAGGTGTTACTATTTTTATACATACCTAAGTTTACTTGCTTATATCAGCTTAAAAGTTTTTTGCCCATCATCCAAGGAGACATCAGCCTTAACTATTGCTTTTATTCTTTCTTTGTTTTATTTACATGTAAACTGGGTTATGATATGAGATGGGGAAGTTTCCTTTTGTATCTAAGATCTGAAATCTTAGATTCATAACCTTAACAGTATCTATTTTTCAACAGCTTTTTTTGAGATGCAGTTCACATAGCGTCCAACTCACCCATTTAAAGGGTTAACTTCAATGGCTTTCAGTATATTTAAAGAGCTGTGTAACTATCACCACAACTTACTTTAGAACATTCTCATTACCTCAATAAGAAATATCCACACCCCTTAAGCATCACCCCAAACCCTCCATCATCCTTCCCCCAGCCCTAGGCAACTACTAATTTGATTTCAGTCTCTGAAGATTTGCCTCTTCTGGTGAATTCTTATAAAGAGAATCACATTTGTTCTTTTGTGACCGACTTCTTTACCTTATCATGTTTTCAAGGTTGATCCATGTTGTGGCATGCTACTGAATAATATTCCATTGCACGAACATACAACATTTTATGTATCCATTCCTCAGGTGGTGGGCATCCGCTGTGAACACTCAGGTACAAGTTTTTGTGTGGACATGTTTTTATTTCTATTGGGTATATACTATTAGGGTATATTCTATTAGGAATAGAATGGCTGGATCATATAGTAACCCATCCTCTATTTAGCCATTTGAGGAGCCGCCAAACTCTTTTCCACAATGGCTGTAACTTTTCATTTCCACTAGCAGTGTATAGGAGTCCTGATTCCTCTACATTCTCACCAACATTTCTTATTTCTGTCTTTTCGTTACAGTCATTCTAATGGCCATGAAGTGGTATCTGAGTAGGTTTGATTTGCATTTCTTGAATAACTAATGATATTGACCATCTTTTCATATCTTTATTGGCCATTTGATTATCGTCACTGGAGAATTGTCTATTCAGATACTTAACTCATTTTAATATTTTGTCTTCTTATTGATTTCTAATAGCCCTTTATATATTACAGATACAAATTCCTTATCAGATACATGATATACAATATTGTTCTTCCATTCGGTGGATTGTCATTTTGCTTTTTTTTTGATGGTGTCCTTTAAATTACAGTTTAAAAATTGATGATGTTTAAAGTCTTAGAAAAATTCTATTGTAAACTTTGCTGCTCTATTTTAAGTTTGCTGCTGTGACTTTTCAGCTCTTATCATTTTGCCACTTTTTCTTCTGATGATCATGATGTTTGCATCTCTCTTTTTCTCAGGTTAATTTTAAAATTTGCATTTTGACAGATAATCCGTGTTCTCTATATTCTGAAATTGGCTGTTTAATGCATTGATCTCACATTGTTTTGTTAATTTGTCCTTTATCCCTAGTTATATCTCTGTTTGATTCATAACATTGTCTATTTATGCCTTCTCTTTTTACCTGATGAAACTACTAAGTATTTTGTCAGTATCTTTAAAGGACTAAGTGTTGAAACTATATTTTCTTTCAAATATTTTGGTTATATTTCATTCATTTAGGTTTTATGTAAAAAGTTACATATAGTACTTGTATTTTCATCTTTTTTTCTAACAAAGAGGGTTTTCTACTATATTGTATTGTATTGTATTTTTATTTTAATTCCAATTTAGCTAACATACCGTATTATTTTAGTTTCAGATGTACAGTATAATGATCCAACAATTCTATACTTTACATAGTGTTCATCATGATAAGTGTACTGTTAATCCTCTTCATCTATTTCCCCCATCTCCCACCCATGTCCCCTCTGGTAATCATCAGTTTGTTCTCTATAGTTAAGACTCTGTTTTTTAGTTTGTCTCTTATTTTCTTTGTTTGTTTGCTTTGTTTCTTAAATTCCACATCGGAGGGAAATCATATGATATTTGTCTTTCTCTGACTGACTTTTTTCACTTAGCATCATACCCTTTAAATCCACCAATGTTGTAACAAATGGCAAGTTTCCATTCCTTTTTATGGCTGAGTAATATTGCATTGTGCATATATAGCATATATTCTTTACCCATTCATCTATTTATGGACACTTGGGCTGCTTCCATATTTGACTATTGTAAATAAACATAAGGGTGTATATATCCTTTTGAATTAGTGTTTTTGTCTCCTTTGGGTAAATACCTATTAGTGGAATTACTGGATCATATAGTAGTTCTATTTTTCATTTTTTGAAGAACCTCCATACTGTCTTCCACAGAGAATGCACCAGTTTGCATCCCCGCCAACAGTGCAAGAGGATTCCTTTTACTCCACATCCTTGCCAATATTTGTTTCTTCAGTTTTTTTTTTTTATTTTAACCATTCTTCCAGGTATGAGGTGGTATCATATTGTGGTTTGGATTTTCATTTCTCTGATGATGAGTAGTACTGAGCATCTTTTCACATGGCTGTTGGTCATCTATATGTCTTCTTTGGAGAAATGTCTGTTCATGTCTTCTGCTCATTTTTTAATTAAGTCATTTGGGTTTTTTTTTTTTTTTTGGTGTTGAGTTGTATAAGCTCTTATATATTTCGATGTTAACCCTTTATCAGATATGTCATTTACAAATATCTTTTCCCATTCAGTAGGTTATCTTTTAGTTTTGTTGATTATTTCTTTTGTTGTGCAGAAGCTTTATATTTTGATATAGTCCCAAGAGTTAACTTTTGCTTTTGTTTCCCTTGCCTCAGGAGACATATTTAGAAAAATATTGCAACCACCCGCGTCAGAGATATTACTGCCTGTGCTCTCTCCTAGGATTTTTATGATTTCAGGTCTCACACTTAGGCCCTTGATTCATTTAGAGCTTATTTTGGTGCATGGTGTTAGAAAGTGGTCCAGTTTCATTCTGTTGCATGCTGCTGTTCAGTTTTCCCCACCACCATTTGTTGAAAAGACTGCCTTTTTCCTATTGCAGATTCTTTCCTCCTTTGTTGAAAATTATATGAAGATCATATAATTGTGGGCTTATTTCTGAGCTTTTCATTTTGTCCCATTGATAAAGGTATCTATTTCTGTACCAATACCATATTGTTTTGATTACTACAGCTTTGTAGCATGTATTGAAATCTGGGATTATAATGCCTTCAGTTTTGTCTTTCTTTTTCAAGATTGCTTTGGCTACCTGGGGTCTTTTGTGGTTCCACAAAAACTTTAAGATTATTTGTTCCAGTTCTGTGAAAAATGCTGTTGGCATTTTGATAAGGGTTGCATTAAATCTGTAGATTGCTTTGGGTAGTCTGGACATTTTAACAATGCTCTCCTAATCCATGAGCATGGAATATCTTTCCATTTGTCTGTGTTGTCTTCAATTTCTTTCATCAATATTTTGTGGTTTACAGAGAACAGGTCTTTCAGCCTATTGGTTGAGCTTATTCTTAGGTTTACTCACCCAAGAAACCCAAATTCTGAGCATCTTCAATCTCCTTTATTGCTCCACTCTGAGCTCCTGGCTTTTCTCACGGAATTTGTGAAACTTTCCAGACTGTAGAGGAGGAGACCCCATGCCAGGTCCCTCCTCAGAGTCTCAACAGATCTGTCTCCCTCACTTATAACCAGCACCACACAGTTTCATACCTTTCTGCCTCAAGGGAGGCAATAGCTGAGAGTTGGAGTTGGAAGTGAAAGAAGACATGTTCAGTCCTTTCTGCATCCTATAATTTCCAAACTGTTAATGAACATAAAAACATTAAGAAAGAAGGTATCCAGGATTCAGAATGTAGGTCTCAGTTCACTTCCGGACACTTTCCTGCTTGCCTCAGAAATTACAGGATATTAATAAATCCATCATCTCAAATTTCAGTAATTATTATATTATATATTTAGTAAATATATAATATATATTATATATTCTGTAAAAATTATTATATTCCTGCAATATTAAGTTTCAGAAATAGATGTGGCTTTAATTATGTTGAAAAATATGATAAGTTAAGCAGGGAGCCTTGGCGGCTCAGTTGGTTAAGTGTCCAACTTCGACTCAGGTCGTGATCTCACGGTTTGTGAGTTCAAGCTCTACATCAGGCTCTCTGTTGTCAGCACAAAGCCCGCTTAGGATCCTCTGTCCCTCTCTCCCTCTGCTCCCCCCTTGCTGTCGCTCTCTTTCTCTCTCAAAAATAAATAAACATTTAAAAAAAAAGAAGAATCTAAGTTCAGCATGTCACATGCTTTCCAAGATTTTGGGTTTTCTCTTTTTTTTCTTACTTTATTGTGGAATATAACATATGAAAATGGAAGAATTGAAACATATATAAACATATTTAGGTTCAACCAAGTCCAAATCTATTAAACTGTAATTTTGTCAATGACCACCCTCAGAATTACTCAATATTTAATCAACAGTCTTCAAAGCCATTACAACAGAATTCAGCCTAATGGTATTCAAATTCAATACAACATTTTCTATTCGATTGGTATTCAAATTAGAGGAGACATAATTCTTATCAAAGTCAATTAGAAGTTTTGCTGAAACCAGTTCAGAACGTGTTGTTCCATCAGAAGCAGCCCTGGCAGTCTACCTGGCAATGTGCCAAAGAGTAATCTAGAATGAATACAATTGGGTACTTACTATCTACTGTGTAAAGACCTTATCAAAGGCTAAGAAAGAAACATATATTTAAATCTAAGGCAAATAACTAAGATTTTTTGGTGTTAGATTGCACACCATAAAAGCAAAAAGATACCTCAAATTTTCTGTTCGGAACTGTTAATTATGTGTCTCAATTTATGTGGGCATAAGATTTTCCAATACGATATATCAACTCTACGAAGTTTAATGTGTTCTCAGTTAAATGACCACTAATAAGTGGAGATATGAAAGGAAACCAGGAACCACGAACATCAATGCTATTTTGGGGGATGTGCTATGAATGCAAAAAGAAGCAGGTATGTAAGTGTGTGTACACATAACCAGTCTGTGTGTATGCAAGCTTGCGGATAGCCCCAGGATGTGGGAGAACACAAACCTAATAATAAAATATCTACCAGACCCAAAAGAACCTTGATCCACTTGCTAGATAATCTTCCTTAAAAATGTATGGCTGACATACAATTATGACTGGAGCAGCTCTTTTAATATCTGAGGATTCTGCTCAGATAAAATCTCTAGGAAAGCCAATCAACCACTAATTGGGATTTTTCTAATGAAAAACTAACCATCACTAAAATGATTGGTAAGTACTAAAAATGTAATGTCATTTTTAATGTTGTTACACCTACATTTCGTCAGACTAAAAATTAAACAAGAATGCCACTAATGAACAAGGTAAACTAGTTATTTACAAGGTAAACTAAATTGCAAAAAGGATTAAAGGAGAAGGAATCTTTATAAACCCAGTGGACAGACATTAATCTTCCTGTTAGCGCTTTTAGTTGATAATGACAGAAATGTTTGAAATTGTTAATTTGCAAAATCTGGGGAGTGCAAATCACAGAAGTTCATCAGACAGTGCACATCACTATCTGTGTTTGAGAGCATTTGTTCTGTGAGATGACTGTTGAGAAAAGGTCACGTAGATAAACAAGCTTGTGACTAAAGCTTGCTGTCCACCCTCCTTTCTGTGTTCTTGATATCCACTTGCTGTACACTGTAAGAAAGCTTACAGAAAACAAATGTCATATGGAACACATTTTTGGAAATACTGCATAACAAAATTCTTTAGCTCTATTACTTTTCGTGTTCTGATTTTATATGTTGCAAAAGAGACTGAAAGACATAAATATTTAACCACCTGTGAAATGGTAAATTGAGGGAAAGGGACATCAGAGAATCCTTGCCTGATAAAATGTCACATATCATACATGTCTTTTTATGCCAAATGATTTAATCCAAACTCTCCAATATTTCAGGAAGAGTCAGTTGTTTTATTCTAGAAGCTTCTTAAACAGTGTGTACACTTTATTATAATCTGTAGTGCAATTTAATTTAATACTTTAATGTGAAAAATAACATAGCACAAACAAATACACATGTACTTTATTTATTTATTTTTTTACATTTATTTATTTTTTGAGAGATAGAGTGAGACAGAGCATGAGCAGGGAGGGTCAGAGAGAGAAGGAGGCACAGAAGCAGAAGCAGGCTACAGGCTCTGAGCAAGTTGTCAGCACAGGGCCTGATGCGGGGCTTGAACCCACCAACTGTGAGATCACGACCTGAGCCGAAGTCGGACACTTAACCAACTGAGCCACTCAGGTGCCCCTGTACTTTATTTTTTAAAAATTAATATTGAGTGACTCATCAACCAAATTAATACAATTTATCATAACAGTATCTAACAAACTCTGTCATCTCTCATGATTTCATTCTCCTCTATTCTTCCTTCAGAGTTAATCACTACAACAAATTTTGTTTCAGCATTTAATGGGCATTTAAAAAAATTTTAATGTTTATTTTTGAGAGAGAGAGACACAGAGCACAAGTGGGGGAGGGGCAGAGAGAAAGACAAAGAAACAGAATCTGAAACAGGCTCCAGGCTCTGAGCTGTCAGCACAGAGCACAACACTGGGCTCGAACTCACTAGCCATGAGATCATGACCTGAGCCGTGATCAGATGCTTAACCAACTAAGCCAGCCAGGAGCCCCAACTGGGCATTTTCAAATGAGATTTATCTTCTATAGATGTACCCCTGAATAATATATTGCTTATTTTCATAGCCTTATTGAATTCTAATTTATATATCATGAAATTTACTTATTTGGAATGTACATTTCAATAGACTTTTGGTAAATTTATGGAGTAACACCACCATTACCAAATTCAGTTTTGAATTTAATTCGAAGAGTTCCATCACCTCCCTACATTTCCCCCTTCAGGGTCCATATAAATCCCGCCCCTACTTTTAGTCCTAAGCAAATGCTAACTGCTTTTGCTTCCATAGTTTCTGCCTTTTCTATATATATCATATATACAGAATAATACAGCAGGTGCTCTTTCATGTGTAGTTTCTTTATCAAAGCATGTTTTTGATATTCATATTTTTACATGACTCAATGGTTCATGCCTTTTTAATGCTACCTAGTACACCATCATTTTGGATATACTGTATTGTGTTCCTTCAGTAACCAGTTGTGTTGATAGAAGCATGTCTTCCGTTTTTGCCTAGTAGGATTAATGCTATTTATGAACATTGGCATTCAAACCTTTGTGTGGCTTCTCTCGATTAGAAACCCAAAAGTTGAATTATTGAGTAATTAGATAAGGGTACTTTAAGTTTTTTAGCAAACTGCCAAATAATTTTTCAAAGTAACTATAGCATTTAAATCCCCACTGCAATGCATAAGAGTTATAACTTCTCTACCCAATCCATGGATTTTGTAAGTCTTGCATTTTAGCCATTCTAGTATATGTTCAATGGTACCTCGTTGCAATGTTAACTTGCATTTCTATAATGAATGATCTTTAGAATATTTTTAGATACTTATTTATCATTTGTACATCTTCTTTGATGAAGTGTCTATTGATATATTCTGTCTTTTAATGTTTGGGTTTATTTATAATTAAATTGTAAGAATTCTTTTTATATTCGGGATAAAAGTCTTTTATCAGATATATTCTTTGCCAATGTTTTTCCAGACTTTAGTTTGTCTTTTCATTTTCCTAATAGTGTCTTTCAAAGTGAAAAAGTTTTAATTTTGTGAAGTACAAATTTTCAATATTTTATTTTGTTGATTATGTTTCCAGTTTCATATCTAAGAGATGTTTTTCTAACCCAAGGTCACAAAGTCTTTTTTACTATAACTTCTTTCAGAATCTTCTAGTTTCAGTGGATATATTTAAGAATGTAATCTATTTTGACTTAATTTTGATATATCTTATTACATGAAACTCATTTTCTATGTGACATTATCTGTTAGCAGTGAGTTCAGATTGGTTGCAGGATGCAAAATCAATACATAACAGTCAATTTCAATTCTATACATTAACCTCAAACACGTAAAGCCAAAATTAAAAATACACTATCATTTAATATTAATCAAAAGAAAATGAAGTGCTTAGATACACATTTAACAAAACATGTGCAGATATTATACTGAAAATTCTGGTGAAATATATCAATGGAAACCTAAATAAGTTGAGAGACATATGAGGTATACGGTTTGGAAGACACAACATAATAAAGGTCTCAGTTGAGACACCTTGTGTCTCAGAATGTTTTTCATAATGGTTTTGCAACAACCATATAACTGTTCTTTATTTGGTTTTTCATAGTATGGATGTTAGGTAAACATATACCTATGTTTCGAGAGCATATATTTTCATTATGTATCTCCATTGATGCAAAAATGAATTTTCTTATTTAAAACATACCTTTGATGATTTTTAGCAACTCACTTACCTTTGTTTCTTCCAGTTTCCTCTAAAATGAAGGCTCAGAAACTAAATAATTCATGATATATTTCAACATTAAAGACTTTACGGTGTAACATCTTCCATTTCTGTCATCACCTTACATTTTTCAATGTTATTATGTCTGGAATAACAAAAATGATCTTATAACCCTGATTATCATAATTCTTGTATGAATGTAGATCAGATTAGAATCAGTTAATAATATGCTTCGTATCAAAGTATTATGTTGAGGAAGAAATGAATGCTGATAAATGGTCTTAAATCTAAAAGTCCCTGAAGTTAAATCAAAGCGAATAAAAAAGGGCAAACACAAGAGGCAGTGATTTTAGTAGCCACTTTGTTTAAAAGGGTATGTGTGTGGTGAGGCTATGGCATTAAGAATCTATCAAAGAAAGTTGACTGAGTGATCAAAAAATCAAGTTCATGGACCTTAAACATTTATTCAATGAGGTCATTCTCTCTATGAGCAAGTCATTGACTGTTTTTCAAGATAGAACAATCTTTAAAAGGACTCAATATTGTTAAGATGTCAGTTCTTTCCAATTTGATCTATGCAATTCAATGCAATCCCAATCAAAATTCTAATAAATTGTGTTGCTGACATTGACAAACTTACTCAAAAGTTTTTATCAGAAGCAAAAGACCTAGAAGAGCCAACACAATAACAAAGAACAAAGTTAGGTGATTGACAGTACCCAACTTCAAGACTTACTATAAATCGATGGTAAACAAGACAGTGTGTTATTGGTGAAAGAACAGACAGATAGGTTAATGGAACAGACTAGAGAGACCAGAAATGCACCCACATAAATATAGTCAACTTACCTTTGACAAAAAAGCAAAGACAATGCAATGAATAAAATATAAAATATAGTTTCCTCAACTAATGGTGCTAAAACAACTGGACATCCACATGCAAAAACAAACAAACAAATTCAGACAAAACTTTCTATCTTTCAGAATGATAGACCTAAATATAAAACACAAACGATAAAATTTTTAGAACATAGGAGAAATGTTGGAGAAAATTTAGGTGGCCTTGGTTTTGGTGATGCGTATTCATACACAAAGCTAGAGGCATCCACACAAGAAAAACTATATAAGGAGGATTTCTTTTAAATTGAAGACATCTGCTCTGCATAAAGACAACAGTAGGAGTGAAAAGATAAACTACAGATTAGAGGAAGATATTTGTAAAACACATATCTGATAAAGGATTTTTACCTAAAATATGTTTGAGCTCTCAAAACTCAGCAATAAGAAAATAGAATTTCAACAATGAAAGGACAAAAGATCTGAACTGACACTTCACCAAAGAGGTGACGTGTATCACAATACAGATGGAAAATAAGCATATAGAAACATGCTCAACATAGTATGTCTTTAGGGAATTGCAAATTAAAATGGCAATGAGCTACCATGACATTCCTTTAGAATGGCTAAACTCCAAAAATACTGAAAATACTAAATGCTGACCAGGATGAGGAGCAGCAAGAACACTCTTTCCTTGCTGACCTGGATGTGAAATGGCACAGATCTTTTGGAAGACAGCCTGTCGATTTTTACAAAGCTAAACTGGACTTACCATATGATCCAGCAGCCATGCTCCTTTGTGTATATGTGTGTGTGTGTGTGTGTGTGTGTGTGTGCGCGCGCGCGTATGGGTATACCCATATCCAAACCTTGACCATGAAGATTTATGGAAGCTTGAGTCATAATTGCCACAACTTGGAAGCAACCAAATGTCCTATGATAGAAGAACAGTTAAATTGTAGCCCATCCACACAGTGGAGTAATATTCAGCCATAAGAAATGAGCCACCCAGCCATCAAAAAATATATAGGAATCTTAAATGCATGTTGCTAAGTGAAAAAAAGCCAGTCTGAAAATGATGCAGACTTATGCTTCCATAACTATTGAGACAATAAAAAAGTCAATGGTTGCCAGGGGTTGAGGATAGGGAAGGATAGATGAATAGGTAGAGCATGCGAGATTTTAAGGCACTGAAACTATTCTGCTTGATTATAGTGGGGGATACATGACATTATGCATTTGGAAAAACTCATGCAACTCTATGACACACACAAAAAAAGCCTAATGAAACTTAGGAACTAAAGTTAATAATAATGTATGCATATTGGTCCATCAGTTTGAACAAAGCTGCTACACCAATGCAAGATATTAAAAATAAGGAAACTGAGACAGGGAATAGTGGAATATGAGAACTCTGTACCGTCTGCACAATTTTTCTGCAAACTTAAAACCGTCATAAAAAATAAACTACTCATTTTTTAAAAACCCACACACTGAGTCAGGTAGAATTTAGGAGTGTATACATCTGGCATGAATTTAAAATGGTATGTTTTAATTAAAAATAAAACAGACATGGGGTGCCTGGGTGGCTCAGTCACTTAAGCATCCAGCTTTGGCTCAGGGCATGATCTTACAGTTTGTGAGTTCGAGTCCCACATTGGGCTGTGTGTGCTAAACAGCTCAGAGCCTGGAGTCTGCTTCGGATTCTGTGTCTCCTTCTCTCTCTGGCCCTCTCCTGCTCATGCTCGCCTCTCTCTCTCAGTCTCTCTCTCTCTCTCTCAAAAATAAACAAACATTAAAAATTTTTAAATAAAATAAAATAAAAATAGGGCAGACACTATATAAGCCAGACTCAGATATAGTCAAAGAAATAAAATAGAGTAAATCAAATAAACTTAAAATTTCCATGTAACATAAACTGTTTTGACTGCTCTTAAAACTCTAATATGATATTCTTAAATCACCTGATTATGATTTATTAACTAATCCTAGAAGAACTAGATCTCCTGTTGATAAAGTTCTGTTTAATAAGTAGTTGGATAAAAATCATTGGCAGAGAACAGGTCAAAGTTCTGGGCACTGAATGTTTATAAACTTATATTCACCACCTCACTTTAGATCTGTCCTATGGGCTATTGAATCTTCAGTATATTTGATGAAGTATAGAAAAATATTTTCCTGGGTGATTTATTAAAATTGTGAATACATTTTGGCAATTATTTTTATCAGGGCACTGAATTAGGCACTAAGGTTGCACTCATCCTACATTTAAGGATTTTGAATCTTCAGATAACTCTAGAAATAAGGTCATATGTGTGAGCTGGTGAAGGTGTCATCGCATCAGGTTAACCTATAGCATTCACTTCCTTTGAGTATTGACCCGAACGTAACATTCTAAGAAATGTATACCCCTGATCCCTCTATTAAAACCGTGGCTTCCTCTAATCTCAGTATTCCGACAGCCCTTGTCCTACTCTGCTTTCTATAGTACTTTTCCTATGAAAGCACTGTAGGATGTATTGATCTTAAAAGAATAGATTTTGAGTGTTGGGGAGAAGGGGAAAGAAGTAATCTGAGGTGAGAAAATCTGGTGAAGTGTCTTGAATAAGGGCCGGCTGGCAATAACAATACTGCACTGTTAGAACCATTAGAAAAAAATAATTCTGTGAACATCAAAAAAAAATGAGGTTTTTATTTTTATTAAAAAAAAAACTTGGTGGGGGGACACCTGGGTGGCTCAGTTGGTTGAGCATTTGACTTCGGCTCAGGTCATGATCTCACAGTTCATGTGTTCGAGCCCCGCATCGGGCTCTGTGCTGACAGCTCGAGCCTGGAGCCTGCTTCGGATTCTGTGTCTCCCTCTCTCTCTCTCTCTCTCTCTCTGCCCCTCCCCTCCTTGTACTCTGTCTCTCTCGGTCTCAAAATAAATAAACATTAATTTAAAAAAAAGCATTTGAAAAATTTTTAATGACACTTTAAAAAAAAACTAACTCTGGATTTATGGTCAGGTTTCTTTTTACTTTGACGCTGTCATATGTTTTCTCAGAACATTATCTATTATATTTGTGTCTATCAGAAAGTTAAAAGCATAAAACACCCAGTTGGTATTCAAAAGCCTTGCCATGCGTCAATGGCAAAGAGCATCATTGTCAAGCGTTATTAAAAACTGTGAAGGGCAAAAGCTCTAGCTGTGATTACAGAGGAAGTTTGGGAATTGAGTTGGCCCAGTGGTGCTTGAGTGTCACAGACAGGCTGCCCACAAAACCAGCACTTGGAAAGATCACCATGGAGATGATTTTTTTTAATAAACAAAGAAATTGTGAACATTTCCATCGGGCTGTAAGTTGTTGAGCCTTGGGTCATGGTCAAGGGGGATTAGCCTGTCCAATATATAAGGCCACTGTAACTGCAGACCCCCAGACTGGATACCGTATGTCTTCAGTCCAAGGCTTCGGACCAACTAAAGAGGTCATTGTTTTGATCTGGAATAACCTGTGATGATGACATATACATAATAAATGTACAACAGAAAATTAACATTATCACATGTGCTTCACACCCCTGACATAATTTATCGTCTCTTGGGACATTCATTAAGCTAAACTATGAACTCCAGCAGCAGGAAGATACAGATTTATGTGAAGTTAAATTTTTAAGGACGTATTTTACAAATAATGTTATGAATAAGTTAGGTTTATGTTCTTTCTGAAGGAAAAAAATTCCTTCCTTCTCTGCTTCTTAATATCCTTCTGTCCAACACCCCCCCACTCTAGCTTAATAGTAACTTTTTGTGAAAGTAAATGTATATAATAAAGACCAAAGTTTTAAGAGTTAAAATTTTTTTAAATTTTTATTTGTTTTTGAAAGAGAGAGAAAGAGTGTCAGTGTGGGAAACAGAGAAAGAAGGAGACACAGAATCTACAGCAGGACTCAGGTTCTGAGCTGTTAGCACAGAGCCTGATGCGGAGTTCGAACTCCAAGATCAATATCATGACCTGAGCCAAAGTCAGATGCTTAACCAACTGAGCCACCCAGATCCCCTGACCAATTTTTTTTAATCTCAAAGGAAAAAAAAAAAAAGCACAGCTCCAAGTATCATTAATGGGAAAGAAAAAATTCTGAAATCTTTTTTTAGTCTCCTAAGAAGCTCTACATTGTAGAAGGTGCAGAATTAAGGTGAATAAAGGGACAGACTATTGTAACTGGAGTTTAGGCTCTTCCATTAATTACCTATATGTCCTTGGACAAGTCACATCATTTCAAAGAGCTTTACTTTTTTCTCCAGAAAAAATGAAATCAGTGGTAAAAAGTCCCATTGATCTACTTATCATCGTGTTGTGAAGACTGAGAGATAATGAAATTAAAGAGTGCACTCTAAATACTCAACCACAATACAAATCAGTCACTATCATTAATATCTGTTTACATAGTGACAGAGGAAAGAAATATATTAGCTGCAAATCACCCATGGTAAAGTGAATTGTAACATATCTCAGAGAGGGCATGTCATTGAACCCACGTGTCTCAGTAGAATCGTACTTATGAATAGCTGTGGCTTGGAGCCATTAAAGCATTTGATATTAATTAACTTGTTTTTAATTTTTTTAAATTTGCTAAAGTCATAGGTGCATAAAAGCTGCTATGATACATTACTTCAGGCTAATTGTCAAACGCGTATAATTTAGCATCATATTTATCCCCCCTTTTTACAATTATTTTTAAAAAGATAAAATGCCTAAAAATAGGTTTTCATTCTTTGATAAGACAGTCTCTTTTAAAAATATTTTGATGATATTCTTAAACCTAATCTATCATATTTCTATTTCCCACGTATCCCAGTCTGTGATTCGATATAGGCCATGCTATTTATATGTGTTTACTTTTGTCCTAACGGGGATAAATGTATTTTTTCTGAACACTATTATAATAGAGAATTGTCTCCCTCTATTCTGTACTAAAAATTATATCTTTTTTCCCTTTGTCAGAGTAAATCTCAGTAACAGGGCATTAAATTTCCTGGTTGCTCATTAGCAATCGGTTTTCATTTGTTATCAGTGAAGATACGTGGATCATTTTATTTTTCCATTTCTAAAGAAATTCAATCTCCTTCTCAATTGTCTATACCTAAATTTACCCATCACTTTCATTTTTAGAGTATCGGATGCTTGTTTACAGAGTCCTTCAATATCCCATAATGGATTTTTTCTGTTTTATTGAAATTAAATACATATACCTAATATTATGCTCCTAGATTTATGAAATTTCAAATATAATTTAAAGTATTATTTTCATTCTGTCAGGGAAATGTTAATTCACTGGCACAATATAATTGGTGAAATGTCTTTTTTTAATAAAAAATACCCAGAAGATAAAAAATAACTGTGCATTGCAATGGCAAAGCGTGAGCCTTTATATCATCTAGCCATTAAAACTTAATCCAGTTCTCATAAAAGTTCTCTGCAGTGCCTGGGGTGATAGAATACTTTCGAGTGCTGTAAGGTGATATTCTTCCTACCCTTGTGAACGTGCACTGAGAGCTCCTCCTCATAATTCTCTAACCCTCAGAACTGAGACAATGAGCAAGTAACTTTTGTATATTCCTCCTTGCTCCACTCTTGAGAGAGGCAAAGTCATAGCTACAAACATATAGGAATGCTGCTTTTCAGACTCTCTGCTACACTAGAAATGCTTCGGGGCATATTAGGGACATCAAAGCATAATGAACAGTGCCTCCAGAGCAAATGTGCCACAAACCTCTCTTTTTTTGGGGTAGCACTGGCCAGTCCTGAGTGCTTCCATGGAGGTGGGATAGACCCCAGAGGAGTTTAAACTTGCAGAAGAGCAATGCTCATTTCATACAGTAGCCTGCTTTCATATTCATCCAATCAATTTGTATTAGAGATCACAGGAAAGAAGAGCAATGCATGCTCTCCTAGAATATTTTCATATTATAGGAGTGCCGGGTCTTCTAAGAAATTCTCAAATAATGTGTTTTACAAGTATACAAGTTTACTGATATTCAAATAATATCGTAGTTACTTTGGACCAGACTTGATATGACTAGATGTTTGGAAAATCCCCCAACATACATGTGTACAGAATGTAGGTGTTTCTTAAATGACCCATACTTTATCAACTTAGACATAAAAGATAATTCAATTAAACAGGAATTTGAAGGTGAAAGAGGAGATATGTTAAGGAAGTAGGTGAAGTGTAAACATTTTATTTGGATAAGATTTAAACTTTATGGCCAAAGATTTGCAATAAAAATTAAACTGAAAATAGCCAACATGAAAATGTTAGGGTTGATGTAGAAGAAGTGAAAATTCATCAAGTATCTTCATCTGAAAGGATGCAGGTAATCGTGGACATGCATCAGGATATCTAATCTTCTTTCCCAAGATGATTAGATGCTTTGTTTTTTCAGAACAAGGACGTTTTGTTTTTTCTTTCTGGCACCAACTTTTGTGGCCTTGGCACTTCTGTTAATTTCACTGTTTGTCCTAATGACTAAGCCGTTTTCAAAGGGGAGTGATTAACAATATCAGGTGCCATATTTATTGTTTGTATCGGAAACTGGCTTGAGATTTCTTGAGCTTTCTAACGCTAAACACGGTCAAAAGCAGTCCCTGGAGACTTTAGTGTCTTAAATTACTCATTTAGCTATTAGCACACAAGAGATAAATAATCGTATGTCCTTGGAGGAAACCACGTAGGTACAGAGACTTTTAGTACAAAAAAATAAGAGACAGGGGAGGAGAAAATAAAAAAGATGAACTAATATACATCTGATAGATTTAAGAGAAGGAAAGTATTAAATATGAATTGGCTAAAATTTTCCCAGAATCGATAATTTACATTAATTTTCATATTCAGGAAACACAATACATCTTAAGCACAATAAACAAATATAAACCTACTTGTGGGTGACATCATAATGACAAGGAGAAAAAAAGTTAAAGGCCAGAAATAAGAGGCAGATTAACCATAAAGATAACAAACCTGTGGTGAATTTCTTAAAAAGCAGTGATAGACATCAAAATATGAGGGAAGGTGTGATGTAAAATAGTATGCGTATTCTGGACAAAAGCAGCCAGATTCTTGAAAAATTAAACATTCACTTAGCATGTAATCCAGCATACACACTCTTCGGCATTTATTCCAGAGAAATGAAAATTCACGTCCACACAAAATCCTATACACAAATGTTCATGGCGACTTCAGTTTAATAGCCAAACACCAGAAACAAACAAAATGTCCTTCCAAAGATGGCTGGTGCAGAAAGCTGTGGTTATAAAAGGGATTCTTATAATGAAACCATTCAGTGTTTTGATCGTATTGGTGGACATGAACTACCCAGATGTTCGAATCGCATAGAACAAATGCACACAAAAATGAGTGCATGTGAAATGGCTGATTTCTGAATAAGGTTAATGGAGTATATCACTGTCAGTTTCCTCGTGTGCTGTTGTTCTGTAATTATGCAAAATGGCACCGTTGGGAGACAGTGGGTAGAAGGTAACCACGATCACTGTTGTATTTTCTACAACAGCGTGATAATCTCAAAATTGAAAGGTTTTTTAAAGGTTACCTCAAAAATTAAAAATAGATAAAAGTGGAGGAGGACAATTGTCAGTCACAAATTCAAAGGGAATTAGTTGCCATGTTTAATTTCAAAATGAAGTTAGTTTATGAGAGCGTCATTGTAGCTTTTTAGTGCTGAGAGGAAAGAAATATGGACTTAGAATTTTTTCATTTTTAAAAAGAAAAACAAATACTTTTTTTTCCCCATAGAACTAACACTGGGTGTGTTTCTAACATATGTCACTGTTTGGGTTGAATTGTTTGCCCCCCAAATGTATAAATCAAAGCAGTAGTCCCCGGTGTGCCTGTATTTGGAGACAGAGCCTTTAGGGAGATAATTAAGTTTAAATAAGGTCATAAAGGTGGGGCCCTAATTGGATAGGACTGGTGTCCTATAGGAAGAGAAAGGCACACCAGAGCTTGCTCTCTCGGTGTGTCCTCCCTGTCTCTCCACATGCACGCAGACAAGAGGACAAAAGAGGACATAGCAAGAAGGCAGCCTTCTAGAAGCCAGGAAGCCGGGTTTCATCAGAAACCAACGCTGATGCACCTTGATCTTAGACTTTCTGTTGCTTAAGCCAACCAGTCCGTGGTGTTCAGTTATGGCAGCCTGTGCAGGCTAATCTCATCACTAAAGAAACTTCTAAATATGCTCTTAAGGAAGATGAAAATTGAAAATCAGGAATGGAATAATGAGCAAAGTCACAGTGATCAATTTCAGAGAAAATCCAAATATATAGTGATCCCACAAAACAACATCAGAAATAAGGACTGATTTGAGAGATATATGAAACTGGAGTGTTATTAATAAATATATATATTATGTATTAATAATGAATAATAGTGAATATATATTATATATTAATAGTGAATATATATTATATATCAATAATGAATAATAAGGAATATATATTTGAAATATATATATATATATATATATTTGAAAAGGATTTTAAAATGGAAAAGATATGTTATCTGGAAGAAAAGAAGACATATTGTTTTTTTCTTTAACTTAAGAAACTGCCTTAGTATAAAAACTTACCTTAGATACATATAAACAACTCAAAAAGAAATCCAGAAAGGAAGGAAGGGAATTCAGTGTTAGGAGTCTTTATATGGTTTGAATACAAAACCTTTGTGAGGTATATACCTTTCTGTCAGGTATCTATCTAATTAATCTATCTCTATATATGGCTTTTTGTATCTTAAGAAATCTTTGATTCAACGAACTGACAAACATACTCTGTTGTGCTTTATTCTAAAATAATTATGAGCTTTTTAAAGGCTTATTATGGTCTTCATCCCCTAACGGGGATAGGTAAACGAATCTGGGCAGATGAAGGGGTGTCTGCTGATCCCCACTCCAGGCAGTACATGGAGGGGTGTGGAGGTAGCCAGTGGCGGAGCCCTCCCCTGGTCTCCCCAGTCTCTGTGTGAGAGCTTGCTGGCTCCTATCTGTAAGAGGATTCAGACTCCTGTTTGTATACCTCCTCCTTCAGGGCTTCATACCCATACTAGTCTACCCTGGCCTTTAGCAATTTGTTAAACAATTGAAACTAATATAACACTGTATGTTGACTACTCTGGAATTTTTAAAAAAAACAGTAAAAAAATTGTAGGTGAAAATTTTTACCAGTTTGTACAGCATTAGTGGCATCTGTCCTAGGGAAATAAATGCTTGGGTCTGTTTTCTCTCTAGAGGCCCTTTTCTCTCACCAGATTTCCAGTTAGTTGCTGGCGCTGAGAACTCAGTTCTCTGATGAGCCCAAGAAAAGTCATTCCTTTGCAGTTTTCCCAGTGTTTATGCCTTTGTAAGGTTGGATGTCATATTCTTTCCAGGTCTATAAATCTCCATATTGAGCCTGCACCTGGTTCAAATTTATTATGTTATTATTTATTAAACAGTGTAATCATAGATGCTTTACATTCAGTCGACAGCAATTTCTGTTTCTAAAGGGCTTAGAAACACACTGTTGATTCTTGCTTATTTATTGTATCTTATCTTTTATGGGTTCATATTTTATCGATATTACTCCAGGGGCCAAATTTGAAATTGACTTATCGCAAAGATGATAGTTTTGCTAATGGCATGAGCCAGAGGACCACTTCTGAGCACTTCTAGTGTTGGAGCAATGTTTTGGGCTCCAGCTTCCTCCTCTTCTGCAGGATTAGATCTCAAACCCAGAATGGGATTATTTTGTCCCTGGGGAAACCCCAACTCTTCTTACTTCTGAGAGTGGAGGTTTTTGTTTGTTTGCCTTTTGCTCTTTTCCTTGTTTCTTGTGAATCTAGTGAGGTTCTTTAAATAAATTTTATTGTAAATTTAGTTCTATTATAATGAACTATGTAAAATTGTCAGTTTCACTGTTTTTGAACTTTAAAAATGAAATTTTCAATAGTTCAACCTTATATTCTAAGTAAAATATTCCTCCAAAATAACTCTTCCACTATATTGCTCGAAAACCATATTGTTCTTACTTTTTCGTATACCAGTCATGGTAATACAGTGTATTTTTTAAAATGAGAAACGTAAATGATTACAAGAATTCCAGGTAATGAGACCTTGGTAAGCAATGCATGCAATTCAGAATGTTCATAATGTATTTAGACGCCAATAACCAGTTCATTTCTTAGGGGAACCCATAAGAAGAAAATTTATGAAGGCAAAATGAGGCCATATTTGGAAAGTTTAATATGCCAGTTTAACACCTTTGGTTATAGGACATAAGCAAATTAGTGTCACCAAAAGATTAGGAATGAGAAAGAATCTGAATGTAAAATGGCATCATAATACAATTCATTTGACACTAGAGTAGAGACAGGACCTTAAGACAGAACCTGAAGGTTAGGGAAATGCCAAGAAGCTTTTATAATATTATATACACGAAGTGAGCAGAATTAATTAAGATCACAAAAAGAACAGTTGGAGTGAAAAAGAATGTGTTAGAAATGCCAGGATTTCACATTTGACTGGGTAGAAGGGGAACAGTGGATAAAGCCAAGGTAAATCACCCCAGAGAAAGAATATATAATTTATGAATAAAAAGCAAAGACATAGAAAATCACTTAAGTTTTGCTAATTTTGAGGTGTCTGGCAAACACAATCCCACTTTTAAGGAAGAAAATTATCTTCTGGCATCAAACAAGTACCATATGTAAACTGAATATAAATATAAACATCGCAATCATCTGAAGAATAGAGTAAGTAAAATTAGAAGGAAGGTTATGGTTATTTTAGATTACAATTTGTACAGAGGTAAAGCTAAAGATAAAATTATTTTCTTGTTTCAGGTTTAGCCAAAGAAAGCTCTGTAAGACTTTCATTTTGTTTATTTGTGTTACATCAGTGTTGAAATTTGGCACGTAGATGTCGGGACTTACAAGGAAGTTAGCAGGTTTTTAAATATTCTGATCATCCACTGCCCTTTGGAAATGAACCTCAAGAAACAGACCCATACTAAACGTTTAAGTAATGCTAGTGTGACACATTACCGGTTACTGTGCACTACATTCAGCTGGCATTCTGCTTCATTGTTTTCATTTACTGTAGAGTGTGTGTGGTGCTTTTTGTTTGAAAGTACTCATAATGCATAATTAGAAATTCAAGATGGCATACTTCAACATTCTGTCCCAAGAAGAGCACACTCTTTCACACAATATTTTTTCCTTAATTTTTAGAACAGCGTTGAGATTCAACTGGAGTGCAACACTTCTCTGAGCTAAGCGAGAATTCTTGAAAGCATAGCAGACAATGAATATTTAAAGGATGATTTATTGTCTTGTTGATTGCAATTTCAGTTTTTATGGATTCTAAGTGCTGCCAACTGAAAATATGAGAGAAATAAAATACACTAGCCCATATCCAGGAGCAAGTTTTAATTAAATTATAAATGGTAAACTAAGACAGCTCTTATAGATTGGTGTCATTAGAGGACAGATAAAGTTCCAATCATCTACTAAAAATAAATGAATAATCTATTTTATTGCTATGACAATACCTATCCTATCCTATTTATGTTTATTCTGTCTATGCTTTGTATCATGGCACTATATATATGTGTGTATATATATATGTGCATATATATATGTACACATATACATATATATATTTCAATATATTACCTTCAGGGGCACCTGGGTGGTTCAGTCGGTTAAGCATCCAATGTCGGCTCAGGTCATGATCTCACAGTTTGTGACTTCAAGCCCCACGTCAGGCTCTGTGCTACCAGCTCAGAGCCTTGAGCCTGCTTCGGATTCTGTGTCTCCTTTTCTCTTTGCTCCTCCCCCACTTGTGCTCTGTCTCTCTCTGTCCCTCAAAAATAAACAAATGTAAAAAACAATTTAAAAAATATATTACCTTTATTCTTTAATGACTTTCTTTGTTCAAATATGTCAGGAAAACTCACAGAGCACTGATCACAACAATCATTCCAAAATAACATTCATGTATGTTTTGTGCTGAATTGTGTATCTCCAAAAGATATACTGAAGTCCTCTTACTGGGAATGAAATGAAATGAAAACTTACTTGGAAATAGGGTTTTTGCAGATGTAATTGAGGTATAAGTTAAAATGAGCTTAAACTGGTGAAGGGGGGGGGCCTTCATCCAACTTGATTGGTGTCCTTTGAATAAGAAGGAAGTGACACAGAGACTCAGAGGGAGAATGCCATGTGAAAACACACTGAAAACAGGCGAGGATTGATGTGAAGCACCTGCAAGCCAAGGATTGTTGGGGACACCAGGAGCGAGGAGGTAGGCACAACACTGGTTCTCCTTTAGAGTTTCCAGAAAGAGAATGGCTTTGGCGACCCCTTGATTCCAGACTTCAGAACCATGAGGGAATACATTTCCTCTCCGTTAAGACACCACGTTTGAGGCATTGTGCTTTGGCAGCCCCAGGGAACTAATACCGTGTAGTTGGAAAATAAATTATTTTAGATAGATATTGAGAAAAATATATGCCACTCACTACTGGGGGGGGGTATTCATCTTTTTGTTTCGTTTTTTCACATTAGATAAGAAAATGTGGTTTTAAGAGTTGAAGTAACATGCCTGAAATCATATACATAGGAAGAGGCAAAGCACTGAGGAAACACAATAGATAATATCTTTCAGTTTCAGATAAATGGTGTTACCAATGACAAATGGCATGATTTGATGACCAACACAGGGCCTTGACTAAGGTGACAGAGTTTCCAACTCTCATCCTGTTACCTATTATGTGAGCTTTTAAAAAGATTGATTTTCTTAACTTCAGTATACTTTTTAAAAGGAAGAAATTGAATGAGATGTTCTCTAAGATCTATTCCAGACTTGATCAACTGTTATAAGCATTGTTTTTTATTAGATATTAATGTGTTTCTCTCTTTCACTAATAACAGCTCAAAAGTTACCTTCATAAGTACTCAAAAAATAGCCATAAAATCACTGATTGTGCTACTAAATAATCCATTCCAGTCACTCACACAATCAAATATCCTTGAAATAATAAAAAATTCTTGATAAATTTCAAGAATTGGATTGTCTCATGAATTATTAAAAGATACAGGTCTAAACCAAAATGCTCATTGTGAGAGAAAAGATACATATTCAAATTATTTTAATTTGAGGATCATTCACCACAGGAAAAAGTTTTACTATATTAAAAAGTTAAGCGTTACAGCAGAGTGTCTTTCAAATAGTAAACACACTATATAATTTTTTAGTTTATTTATTTACTTTGAGCAAGAGAAAAAAAATAGGGAGCGGGGAGAGAGAAGGAGAGAGAGAATCCCAAGCAAGATGCACACTGCCAGCAAGGAGCCTGAATGCGGGGCTCAAACTTATGAACCTTGAGATCATGACCTGAGCTGAAATCTAGAGCAGGGGGCTGAACAGACTGAGTCACCTAGGCACCCCAAAACACTGTATTTTTTAATTCCCTTCTCATTTTCTGACCTTATGAGAGGTTAAAGATATAATTAGCTTAAGTAAGCAATTTCCATCTTCATGTATCCAAGAACTATTCTGAAAAGGATAATATCTGAGAAAACTCGAGTTAGGATAAAAAATGAAAGTGAAATGTTTCAGGATCCCATGCCTATGGAATTATATGCCAGGATACTGAATATATTTACAGATGTGATCATATGAAAGGTCAATGAAAAGCTGAGAAATGAAGAGGAAGAAAGGAGGTACCAAAAAACCTAAATTCAAGCAGCCAAAGCATCAGGTGCCCACTCAGTATCTAAAACAAAGTATTGAAATTATTGTTTGCTAAGCAGGAGAAAGCTACCTAAGAGAGACTATGACTGATTGCTTAGCTTCGGAAGGGTGTTTGCTCAAGTGAGGAAGTTGCCGATTCAGCCAATTCCAGAAGCATAGACTGTCACTGATTTGCCAGCCTTCAGAGTGTGGTCACTGAAGGTAATTGGTCAGAAGGGATGGCTTTAAACCCTGTTCTGGCAGTAACTTATTTTTATGGCCAAAAAAATTTTCTAGGAGGATAAGACTGTTTTTTTTTTTTCAGCACACATCATCTTGCTACTTTATTAATTTGCTAGCCAAGCAATAAATGCCCTTTTATTTGGCAACACATTAGAAGATGTATCTGGGCACTTCAAAATATAAATTTCAATAACATTGATGTTTCATTCTGGAAAACTCAGAAAATAATATGAAAAAAATGGGTATTTAATCAAGAACACTCTTGTACTATTTTTATATCATTAAAAAGAGATTTTAGACAGAGAAAACCTATTATAATGGATTATAATAAAATAATAACATAAAATAATAAAACAATAATTGTTTTCTTTATTGGTAAGCTCATAAGACTAGATCAGAAATTGTCAGATAATGGAGACATCCAGGTATGGTTGAAAGATCAGAAGACTAGGGTTTGCATACCAACTCAGCTTCTCAATGATTATAAGATTTTCATAGTACCATTAATTTCTAAGTTATTTATCAATGTCATAGGCTCAGAGAACAATTTAGAGACATGACCTCAATACTACTAACAAGGGCTTTGGTTGCAAATCTGTAATTGATCTATAATAGTAAGTTAGAATGAAAAATATATGAGACTTGAGGAGTCTTGTGACCCCATTTTCTTAAGGTTTACTCTAAAGTCGTGTCTCAGCAGTCTGATCCCTATGCCAGTGCCTTGGTTTTCCCTCTGGTATTCATGATTTTATATCTTACTTGGTCCGTTAGAATGCAGAGCCTGAGACGGGGATTAAAGTTGATGATATTCTATTTGGGGAGGTCAAATCTAAGAAAGTGAAAGTTGTTAAGAGACAAGAATTGTAGTGATTGAAGAGTGAAGTAAGGTGCTTTAAGAAGACATACAAGAGGAACAGGTTTCTCTGTTGGTATTCCTGCTCTCCATGGTATCTGAGATGTCTCTGGAAGAATTACAAGGAGAAAGCACACTAAGGCGCAGTCCCGAAAAGGGAGATTCATCTGCCTCATTTTATGTTTCCTGCTTCCCATCAGCTATCTGATTCACTGCCTCACTTCAGACTTACAGATATGGTCTCTCTCAAATCTGCTCAGGAAGGCATATCTCATGCCAATACTGGTTGGAATTTCATCCAAGTCTGGAATTAGAGGGGTGACAAGAGGCTCTGGGTGGAGACTGTGAGCTATGTAGCCCCAGCCATTCAAGTTCATCTAGCTGGATTCTTCAGCTGACTGAGTGCCGTCCAGCAAGAAGGTACAGCATCTGCAAGAGCTCTAGCTTCTGCTGAGTCCTGTCCCCACACTAGGGCTGAGGCAGTGCTGGTGGAGGACTCGTGATAGCTTGAGAAGGAAAGAGGTAATAAAGGCGACGTAAGTTCCTAACATTTGTGTCTGACCTTTCCAGCGGTCAGAATACTAAGAGAAAAGAGAACTTGGTCTGAATCTCCCATTTCATGTTATTGTTCCTTAAACACTACACTGGGTCCCACTTGGTTTATTATGGACTGAGGACTCCCAAGCAGGACTCCGTTTCCTGACCCGATCAAATCTCATCAAACAAATCTCCTAATAGGGGGAGTCTTCCCTCTGTCCAAATCTGCCCTCCCCACAAACATCTAATATAGTTGCCTCAACTCATGTCCTTGATGATTCCATTTTGTTTTTTAAATACATACAGTTTTCCAGAAGAATAGAAGGAATAATATTTTTGATCTCTTTTTAAAGTTTAGAAGTTTTGGCTCAGTTGGTTGAGTGCCAGTCTCTCGATTTCTGTTCAGGTCATGATCCCAGGGTGGTGGGATCGAACCCTGCTCCAGGCTCCCTGCTTAAGATTCTCTCTCTCTCCCTCTGCCTCTCTCCCTTGCTTGGGCTCTCTATCTAAAATAAAAAATAATAATAAAGTTTAGAAGTTCTTATAAACAATGCCAACCAATCTAAACATTGAAATAATATTATATTAATTTCTCAACACCAGCTGTATTAGTCTGCTACAGCTGCATAACAAGACACCACAGACTGTGTGACTTAAATGACAGAAATTTGTTTTCTCACAGTTCTAGGGGAATGGAAAGTCAAGGTATCAGTAGGGCTGGTTTCTGGTCAGACCTTTCTTTCCAGCTTGAGGATGGCTGCTTTCTTACTGTGTCCTCACATGAACTTTCCTGTGTGCATACAGAGATCTCTGATGTCTTTTCCTCTTCTTATAAAGACACCCGTTCTATAGAATTAGGATCCGACCCTTATGACCTCACTTAACCTCAATTACCTCCCTAAAAATGCTATCTCCAAATACAGCCACATTAGGAGTTAAGAATCAACAAGTGAATTCTGGGGGGAGGGGAGGGGCAATTCAGTCTATTACACTTGCTTTTCAGTGTATGGTTATTATTTAAATAAAAATAAGATAAGGGAATGGATACTTTTGGAATAACCAGGAGTTTAATAAAAACAGTAGAAATTCTAGTTAGAGGTTTGTTTATGTTTTTTAATTTTTTTAAATGTTTTATTTATTTTTGAGAGAGAGAGACAGCGTGAGCAGGGGAGGATCAGAGAGAGAGGGAGACACAGAATCCGAAGCAGGCTCCAGGCTCTGAGCTGGCTGTCCGCACAGAGCCTGACGCGGGGCTCGAACCCATGAACCGTGAGATAATGACCTGAGCCGAAGCTGGATGCTCAACCGACTAAGCCACCCAGGCACCCCTCTTTTGTTTTAAGCAGTGCGTATCCTTAATCCAGGAGCGCCTAGGTTTGTTTATTTTAAAAAATTACTTATGTTATTTTAATCTTTAGATTTATGAAATCATGCATTCATGATTTATAGGGAATAAAATTGGAGAAGCCAACTGATCAGTAAATGCTTTTTGTTACATATAACAAAAAGCATTTTTAATGGGCTTAATTCATGAAATGAGTCTGTTGTCTCATGTAATTGGAAAAAAAAAAAACTCTACCATTGGATGAACTATAAGTCATGCCCTACCCAGACTTACTTTTCAGACCAGCTTCACCCTCAGTGGCAACATGTCTGCTCCAGTTTCAACTCATGTGCAGACACCACACCATTCAGAAAGATAGAGGTCCCTGAAAAAAGTTCCAAGATATACTATGAAAAAGGTATTTTATAAAGGGAACCTGTCAATTTCTTCATTTTTGAAAAATTTTAATGTTCATTTATCTTTGATAAACAGAGAGACAGGGCACGAGTGGGGAAGGGGCAGAGAGAGAGGGAGACACAGAAGCCAAAGCAGGCTCCAGGCTCTGAGCTGTCAGCACAGAGCCTGACACGGGGCTTGAACCTACCAACCACGAGGTCATGACCTGAGCCGAATTAGGATGCTTAACCGAATGTGCCACCCAGGAGCCTCTTCTTCATTATTAAATATTGGCAGGGATATGGAGTGTGCTCATTGGCCTATTCTAGAACTTTCAAGAAATATCAGGCATTCTTGGCAAAGAATAAAAGCAGCATGGATGCTAGAGCTATTACAGGACAAGTCCAGTTCCCCCACTCAATCTGACATGAGTGTAGTCTTCAGGGAAAAATTTACAGAAACAGAAAGGACTCCATCCTCAAAAATGAGGTACAGGACTCAGAGAGGGTTCTTCTGATTTATTACAATGCAAATGTCTGCGATACATTTTTCACTAAGTAAATTACTTTAACTTAATTATTTGGCAGTGCGTTGATGAAGCTAAAGTCATTGTGATATAGTAGTTTTTCTATCTTAGAGAACCTGGTGGGTGAACAGAATATGGGCTTCCGAAAGCAAGCAGGCATGTCCTGTAATTGTCAGTAAACTCCTAACTACTGTTAGAACTACAGTCCATTATACACTAATCCAGCTGCCGACATCTCCTATTCCCTTAAATATGTTCCTATACATATTTACATAGTTTATATGTGCTTCTTGAAAAGTCTTCTTTATTATTTAAGTGAGCAAATACTTTCAGTGTCCCTAAAAATATAATGTAATAAAGATCGTGAATTTTTATGGCAGTCTATGCATATTAAATGCTACAATAAATTTTAAAAACAAACAAAAATAACTAGAACAGTAAGAACTAAACTTAATCTCTGTATAATCTATGTTTAAGACTTACATTTTATGTGTTTATAAAGTAACATGAACTTTATAAATTCACATGATTCTAATTCTCAAGAAGGCAAAAACAAATATGCATAATATTTTAAAAATTAAAAGCTATGTTTATCTCATTTCTAAAGCCTTGCTATTAAACTGGTTTTAAAAACCACTTATGATTTTTGAAGATTATTAGACACCCACTAAATTAGTATACAAAATAGCAGTGCAAGAGAAATTGATTTTGTTGTTTTTTAAGTCAGGAACTTAAACTCTTCTCAAATTTCCTACGGGAAAAACACAATATTTGAAATGTCCTCATGAAGAAAGTTCATAATCTTCACAGTGGCAATCCTCACACAGTGGCTGTGAAAAATCCAATAATAAGTGATGTGGACAAGTTTGTTTTGAAGAGACTAAAAAGAAGAAATTACAGGGAAAGAATAAGTAAATCTAAAATAATCTTTACTGGATAGCAATTTTAAACTTAAAATAAAATGTATCTGTCTTTGCCTTTCATTTCAATCAGTAATTATTGTCAGGGGAGTACTGAAATTTCATATAAATTAAAAGCAAATGGGGTGCCTGGGTGGCTCAGTTGGATAAGCGTCTGACTTCAGCTCAGGTCATGACCTTGCAGTTTGCGGGTTCGAGCCCCACGTCGGGCTCTGTGCTGACAGCTCGGAGCCAGGAGCCTCCTTCAGATTCTGTGTCTCTCCCTCTCTCTGCCCCTCCCCTGCTCATGCTCTGCCTCTCAATCATAAATAAATGTTAACAAAAAATAAAAAAAAATAAAGTAAATAAATTAAAAACAACTTTTTCTAGGAATGGTTTATGATCAGACCCCTGAGAAAAATGTCATGTTTTTCTCATTTCTTTCCTCCTCTTAAGTTCACCTATCTTTTCCCACATATTCTAACCCACTAGTTAGAAAGTGATATGATATGAATATTAGTAAATTTGTTACTGAGCACACTTTATTTTATTGAACATTAATATGAATTGACTTATTTAATGATACATCTGATTCGGGGAGGTAAATATTATTCCCATGCTCTCTGCAGAGGAAGAACAGCTACTGTATGCTTGAGTGAAATGAATCAAGCTTAATTTGATCTATAATTCTCAAGTTTATTTAATTGGTAGAGGTAGGATATATTGGGCCATGCTCCCATTCAGGAGTAAGAACTTAAAGACACTAATTCTACTTGCACTTCTTGTGGCTGTGTGACCTTGAGCATGCCATTTGCCTACAAGCAGGATAGCAGAGCAAAAACAGCCTAAATCCTGAAGACAGTCTGCCTGGATCTGAATCCAGGTTTTAATGGCTTTTGCCTGGATGACTTTGTGAAGTTTACTTAACCTTTCTATGCACCAAGTTTCTCATCTGTAAAATGAAGTAAATAGAAGTAGGAACTCATCATGATATTTGGGGGGATTAAAATGAACAAATGAAAAGTACTTAAAACATTGCCTGGTACTCCATAAGCACTATATTAGCACTGGGTAATAAACAGGCCAGATGCTTTACATGAACACATTCTTTAATTCTTAGGACAGTCTGGTAGAGATAGTAGAATTTGCTCTTTCCAAATAAGAAACCAACAGTTGGAGACCTTCAAGAATCTACTAAAGGTTATTTACTTAATGAGTGGTAGAGCTGATATTTTTAGTTCAATTCCGTCGTGTCCCAATGCCTCTGCTCTTTCCATTATATGATCTGTAGCCTCAAGATGATCACTTTCTAATAGAAGAACAGATGAGTACAAGTAAAATATGGTTTAATGCGTATCTGAATCTGCTGTCTCCAATGTAAGTGCTATAAAGTGCATGGGAAAATTGAGAAGTAAGAAATGAACAAATGAGGTAACATTTGAATTGTTTGTGGAAAAATAAATAGCACTTAATTGGTGGAGAAGTGGCAGCTAGACCTTGCTGTTACAGAATTGCCTGTGAACCATTTCACTTTGACTGATAATCTCAGAAGTGCGCAAAATCCCTGGGTGCCTCTTCACAGGGTGGCCGGTGGTCCAGTGTGGGAGAAGAGAAGTGGTTTATGGAAAAAGATGATCCTTCCCTGTGTATCTCACAAATTTGTGAGTGTTACATGAGATACTCCATGTCAACGTGCTTTCCAAGCTTCAAACAGCACAAAGTGACTTTTGACATTAGAGAAAACTAGTATTTCTAGATACTAAACCAATGTTTCTGTTTTTACCAGCCTATGCCTGAAAAGCTAACATCTGGAGCTGCATTCGTGGTAAAACATTAACCATTAAAGACATATTTGATCAGCATTGTCAGTTCCTTATTCCAAAAGTCCCATGGCTAGATTGTAGTATCATCCATGGAAAGTTAAGTCCTATCACACTTTTGTAAATCCTAAGAAATCGCATTGGACAATTGTGTATTCTATGACACCATGCCAGTTGTACTGTAATATGAATAAGGTGCTTTCTCTTGGTCATTTTAAGGAAAAATTATAATAGTGAGCTGATTTAACTTCTATTTTTTCCAGCCTTCAATAGTATTCAGCTCAAGCTTATATTAATATTAAAACAATTGCATCAGTTCTAGCAGTTTTTTAATGGAGTCTTTCGGGTTTTCCTTGTAGAGTATCATGTCATCTGTGAAGAATGAAAATTTGACTTCTTCCTTGCCAATTTAGAAGCCTTTTATTTCTTTTTGTTGTCTGATTTCTGAGGCTAGGACTTCCAGTAATATGTTGAACAACATATTGGTGGTGAGAGTGGACATCCCTGTCATGTTACTGACCTGAGGGGGAAAGCTCTCGGTTTTTCCCCCATGGAGAATGATAAAAGTTGCTGGTCTTTCATATATGGCCTTTATGATGTTGAGGTGTGTTCCTTCTATGCCTACTTTCTTGAAAGTTTTTATGAAGAAAGAAATTTGTATTTTGTCAAATGTTTTTTTCTGCATCTATTTAGAGGATCATATGGTATATCACATTGGGGGTTTTGGGTAATTGACTCAATTTCTCTGCTGGTTATGGGTCTGTTCAAATTTTGTATTTCTTCCTGTTTCAGTATTGTTAGTGCGTGAATTCCTAGGGATTTGTCCATTTCTTCCAGATTGCACAATTCGTTATCATATAATTTTTCATAGTATACTCTTATAATTGTATTTTTGGGTTGTTGGTTATGAGCTCTCCTCTTTCATTCATAATTTTATCTGTGTCCTGTCTTTTTTGCTTTTGAAAAATCTGCCTAAGGGTTTATCAATTTTGTTTATTCGTTCAAAGAACCAGCATTTAGTTTCATTGGTCTATTCTACTGGGTTTTTGTTCGTCTGTTTCTATATCATTTATTTCTGCTCTAATCTTTATTATTTCCCTTCTTCTGTTGGCTTTAGGCTGGATTTGCTGCTCCTTTTCTAACTCCCTTACGTGTAAGGTTAGGTTGTGTATTTGGGAACTTTCTTGCTTCTTGAGATAGGCCTGAATTGCAATGTACTTTCTTCTTAGGACTGCCTTTGTTGTATCCCAAAGAGTTTGGACTGTCATGTTTTCATTTTCATTTGCTTCCATGTATTTTTTTATATTTATTTTTTAATTTCCTGGTTAACCCATTCATTCTTTCATAAGATGTTCTTTAGCCTCCATGTATTTGAGGGCTTTCCAAAATTTATCTTGTGGTTGATTTCAAGTTTAATAGCTTTGTGTTCTGAAAATATGCATGGTGTGATCTCAATCTTTTTGTGTCTGTTGAGGGTTGATTTGTAACCCAGTATGTGCTCTCTTCTGGAGAATGTTCCATGTGCATTGAAGAAGAATGTATATTCTGCTGCTTTAGGATGAAATGTGCTTAATATATGCTAAGTCCATCTGGTCGAGTGTGTCATTCAAAGCCTTGGTTTCCTTGTTGATTTTTTGCTTATATGATCTGTCTGTCCATCGCCATAAGTAGGGTATCAAAGTCCCCTATTATGATATTTTTGTCAATGAGCTTCTACATGTTTGTTATTAATTGATTTATATATTAGGGTGTCCCCAACTAGAAGGCTTAAATATTTACAATTGTTAGATCTTCTTCATGAATAGACCCCTTAATTATGATATAAAGCCCTCTTCATCTCTTGTTACAGTCTTTGCTTTAAAAGTTAGCTTGTTTGATATAAGTATGGCTACTCTGGCTTTCTTTTGACATTCATTAGTATATATACCAATAATGAAGCAGCAGAAAGAGAAATCAAGGAATCGATCCCATTTATAGTTGCACCAAAAGCCGTAAGATACCTAGGAATAAACCTAACCAAAGAGGTAAAAGAACTATATGTTGAAAACTATAGAAAGCTTTTAAAGGAAATTAAAGAAGACACAAAGAAATGGAGAAATATTTCATGCTCATGGATTAGAAGAACAAATATTGTTAAAATGTCTACACTATCCAAAAATAATATACATATTCAAAGCAATCTCTATTAAAATAGCACCAAGCATTCTTACAGAGCTAGAACAAACAATCCTAAAATTTGTATGGAACCAGAAAAGACCCCAAATTGCCAAAGCAATTCTGAAAAAGAAAAACAAAGCTGAAGGCATCACAATTCCAGGCTTCAAGCTGTATTACAAAGCTATAATCATCAAGATAGTATGATATTGGCACAAAAACAAACACATGGATTGATGAAACAGAATAGAGAACCCAGAAATGGACCCACAAATGTAGGGCTAACTAATCTTTGACAAAGCAGGAAAGAATATCCAATGGGAAAAAAAACAGTCTCTTCAACAAGTGATGCTGGGAAAACTAGACATGCAAAATAATGAAACAGGACCATTTTCTTACACCATACACAAAAATAAATTCAAAATAGATGAGAGACCTAAATGTGAAGCTGGAAACCATCAAAATCCTACAGAAGAAAACAGGCAGCAATTTCTTTGACCTCGGCTGCAGCAGCTTCTTACTAGATATGTCTCTGGAGGCAAGGGAAACAAAAGCAAAAATGAACTATTGGGACCTCATCAAAATAAAAAGGTTTTGCACAACAAAGGAAACAATCAGCAAAACTAGGAGTTAACCAAGGAAATGGGAGAAGATATTTGCAAATGACATATTGGATTAAGTGATAGTATCCAAAATCTATAAAGAACTTCTCAACCTCAACACCAAAAAACAAATAATCCATGGAAGAAATGGGCAGAAGACATGAATAGACATTTTTCCGAAGAAGGCATCCATATGGTTAACAGACAGATGGTAAGATGCTCAACATCACTCATCATCAGAGAAATAACAAATCTAAACCACAAACAAGGTATCACCTCACACCTGTCAGAATGGCTAAAATGAACAAACCAAGAAACAGCAGATACGGCTGAAGATATAGAGAAAAGGGATCCTTGTGCACTGTTGGTGGGAATGCAAACTGGTGCAGGCACTCTGGATAACAGTATGAAGTTTCCTCAAAAAATTACAAATAGACCTACCCTATAACCCAGCAATTGCACTACTAGCTATTTATCCAAAGGATACAAAAATGCGGATTCAAAGGAGCACATGAACCCCAATTTTTATAATAGTACTATCACAGTAGCCAAATCATGGGAAGAACCCAAATGTCCATTGACTAATGAATAGATAAAGATGTGGTGTATATATATATATATACATATATATATATATACAATGGAATATTACTCAGATATCAAAAAGAATGAAATCTTGCCTTTTTCAACAACATAGATGAAACTAAAATGTATTATCTTAAGTGAAATAAGTCAGTCAAAGATATATATCATATGACTTCAGTCATGTGTGAAATTTAAGAAATGAAACAGATGAGGATAAGGGAAGGAAAAGAAAAATAAGATAAAAAACATAAGGGAGGGATACTATAAGAGACTTTTAAATACTGAGAAAAAATTGAGAGTGGCTAGAGGGGAAGTGGGTGGGAGGATGGTCTATGGGTGATGGTCATTAAGGAGGGCAGTTGTGATGAGCACTGAGTGTTATATGGAAATGACGAATCACTAAATTCTATTCCTGAAACAAATACTACACTGTATGTTCACTAACTTGAATATAAATTAAAAAAAATTAAAACTATTGTTGTCAGTATTTTCATGCATTTACTGATTCATCAAATATTTATTAGGTGCTTGAGACTGTTCTAGGGCTTAGGATATACAAGAGAACAAAACTCACAAATTCGCTCTTTTAGAGTTTTCAACATAGCAAAAAAGGAGAGAAAAAAAAGCAACAAATACAATAAGTAGATAAGTGGTAGAAAATGTTAGCGGATGGTATATGATGTGAAAAAATAAAGGCACATAGAAGGAACTAGAAGTACTGGCTGCAGGAGAGTCATGGGTTGTTGTTCGCCACATGGTGGTCCCAATACGGTAAGTGGAGAAAATGACATTTGAACCAAAACTTGAGGGGATGTTAGTCAAGCGAATATTTGGTGGAAGACTCCAGGAAGAGGCCAACAGTCAGCTGAAGGCTCAATACAGCTGAAGGAACATGAGTGACGGCCTGAAATAGAAGAGGATGAACTTGGAGGAGGACGGAGACTGGACTATGCAGGGAGTTAATGGCATTTTCAGACTTTGACTCTCACACTGAGATGAGAAGCCATTATCAGGGGTTCACCGGGAAAGTGACCTAATCTGATATTCATTTTATTTTATTTTTTTAAATGTTTATTTATTTATTTTGAGAGAAAGAGAGAGAGCAAGCACATGCAAGCAGGGAAGGGCAGAGAGAAAGGGAAAGAGACAATCCCAAGCAGGCTCCACACTGTCAACCCAGAGACCCAAGCTGGGGCTGGACCTTACAGTGAGATCATGACCTGAGCCAAAATCAAGAGTTAGACACTTAACCAACTGAGCCACCCAAGCACCCCAAATATTCATTTTAAAATCCTGATCCTGGCTGCTGTGTTGTGGATAGCCTACAGAGGTCAAGAGCAGAAGCAATTAGCTCTAAGGAAGTTCTATTCTAAAGAGAAACAACTGACTCAGTTTCCCCAAGTTCTTTCCTTGACTCTTTTTCTGGTTATCAATATGACCTTTATCAAATCGCCATATCTCTCTGGGCACACATTCTTTTTTATTTGTAAAAAGAAAATTGATTCAAAGAAATTGTAGCTCTCCTTCCAGCCCCAGCAATGCATGAACCATGAATCTGCACATTTTTATAAAAAGCAGTTTCCCCCAGTATTCCACAAAGTGTTGATTATGTTGATTTTCAAATTACTGAGAATCTAGGTTTAATTTGACAAATATTGGCTGAGTTGAAATAATGCATCTGCTAAACATGAATGTTGTGTTTGGGACTATTTTGCCAAAGGAAGAGAGAATCCAATTTGATGATTGTGGAGATTCTTGAAAGAGCAGAAGAAAAGTTATAAAATGAACCAAAAGTTAAAGTGGAAAATTTATTCATATAGGTAAAAAAAGAGCTCAGATTCAGAAAAAAGAGAACGTTGAATATGTTAAAAAATTCAGCCCTCCCCCCCCAAAAAAAATTCAGGCCCAGTATAAATATTCAAGTATTAGAAATAATTTTCAGATTATGAGAAGTTATTGACTTTCTATATTACACAAACTTTTGCTTCACAAATTCATGAAAGGTGTTACATATTTCCTCTAAAGTTCCTTATTTTTTAATGTTTATTTATTTTTGAGAGAAACCGAGTAGGGGAGGGACAAAGAGAGAGGGAGGGAGAGAATCTCAAACAGGCTGTGCACTGTCAGCACAGAGCCCATTGATGGGCTCAATCCCATGAACTGCAAGATCATGATCTGAGCTGGAATTAAGAGTCGGACACTCAACTGACTGAGCTACCCAGGTGCCCCTGTTTTATAGTTTCTTAATTAATATTAAAATATTCAGTAAATCACTGAATGTGATTTTTTTCAGTAGGACCTATGAAAAATGTTAATGTGCCATCTGTCTTTTAATTAGGGAAAAAATTCATATTGTGTAAATTAAGCGAACTTTCAAACATACCTGTTGTTGATTTTGAGTATTTTCTCTGAATTCAAATAGTTATTTGGGTTAAAAATGTAAATTTGAAACAAATAGCCTAAGCGTTAGTTCACGATCTGGGCAGACAGATTTTTGCTTAAATTAGAATTCTGAAACTTACTCTTTCTGTGACCTTGAGAACATCTCTTACATTTCTTTGAGTCTTAGTTTCCTTTTAAAATGTATCTAATAGGATTGAAGGATATAATATGTTAAAGAGCTTAACAAAGTAGCCAAAAGATTCTTGAAATCGCTTCCTTTTATCCTTGTTATTAATTCAGATTCTTTCTTGACTATCATTGTTGTTATTATTTTCGTGAAAGCTAGGTCCTGAAAGTGATAAAAAGACATTTAAACATTTCTTCCTTATGTAGCCTGAACTATTATGTATTTTTAAGGATGGTTGCAAAATGCAAAGAGAAATGAAAGCTATTTTTTAAGGCTGATGTTGTATTTCCCGTATTTATTTTCATAGCCACCAGTAACATACAGAGAAGAAAGAGAGGAGCTGAACATCACAGGGAAGGTAGCAGCTTAGCCTCGACTACACGATCCTAGTCCTTTGATATGGTTTCACTTTTCAGGATATTACATATGATCAGGTTCATTTTCTTTTCATCTACTTTCCTTTTCTGTATGTTGATTTCTCCACAGCTCTCTCACTTCCAGCCACTAAAGAGATTATAATCTCAAACTCAAACTAATTCTTCAACTGGTTTTTAAACAAATCCAAAGATCACTTTAAATGTATGGCAGTTTATTGGTAGAAAATATAATACATCATGACATTCAACAAAAGGTCATGGAAATATGCAATAGAAATTTGAATAATATAAAATATACAGTATGATTTGAACATATATATGCATATATAAATGTATATGTATTTTATACATATATAATAACTGGAAGAGGATAATGTTAGAGAAATGAGAATTACAAAGAGCCATATAAAGTAAATAAAGAAATTCAAAATTCGAAATAGAGGTAGAATTTATTTATTAATTCAACAAGTGCTTATTAAGTACCTAATATGTGCTGAGTCAATTGCTGAACACCAGGGATACAGTAATAAGTAAAACAGACAAAAATGAAAACCCCTTATGGAGCTGATAGTCTAAGGGGAAGGAGAGGCAACAAAAAAGAATTTATTCTTATTTATGCCATTCACTCTTATGTTTACGTAAAATATATATTGGACAATAAATAATGCCAAGAATGGGGGGGAGGATATAAAAGCTAAAGGAGAGACTGAGTGAGAGTAAAAAAGATCATCAGAGGATGCGGTAGCCGGGAAATGTCTCGCAGAAAAGAGGGTTGCTGAGAAAGGACCAGACGTGGAGAACTAGCCGAATAGCCATGGTGGGGGGAAGCGTGTCTAAGCGGAAAGCACGGTGAGCCTGACGTGCCAGATGTACTTAACATGCTCAAGGAACAGTGTGGCTTTAGTGGGACCCTGCGGAGAGAGCAGAAAGGAGCAGGAGGTGCCTCCCATGGGTATCACAGCCATGTCGTGAAGAGACTTTCAGTCCAAGTAAGACTTCTCTCTCTCTCTCCCTCCCTCCCTTCCTTCTTTTTTATTTTCTGAATAATATGGAAATCCTTTGCTGTGGCTCAAGTAGAGTGACACGATGTAATCTACGATTTAAATAGATCACACTGGCTGTTTTGTTAGGAATGGACAATGGAAGAGCAAGAAAATACGTTCCCATTAGGAAGTTATAATACCCCAAAACATTAGATTGGCTTTCCGTTCATTTAGAAACGTTCCCGGCTCCCTTTGCGGCTATCAGTGTAACAGTGAGAAAAATCATGAAATCCTCTGGCCCAGTTTCCTTATTTATTAAATAAGGAAATTGGATCGGAGGCTTAGACTTTCTCCAACTCTGTGGATTTCTGATTCATGACTCTGAACAGAATTTTAAAATTATTTTTTTCTACCACATATTTAAAAGGCTGAAGGTAATACCAATGGTACCACTAGAAACCCTTCATAGTGATGACAGCAATGTCTTTCTAGCATGAGTGTCATAGAGTATTCAAAACTCTTGTTATTTTTCTTTGAATGCTTATGGGCACACAAGTCATTTCTCTGGTATTATGTCCAGCCTGAAACTATTTGTAGAAGATACAACTGCCAGAAATTTCCCGCGGACTGATGCTCATGAAATAAAATGGTCATTGCAACAGAATTTTTTATTCCTTGGAGACAGTGTTAAGCTGACATTAAAATATATATATTTCATAGCATTCTGAAAAAAAATGCTTTCTTAGACATTTAAGATTGCCTCATTCTGCATAAACCTCTCATGGTCCTAGCACCGAGAGAGGTTACAAAGCACCTGACAGGGGCACCTGGGTGACTCAGTTAAGTGGCCGACTCTTGATTTCAGTTCAGGTCATGATCTCATGGTTCGTGAGTTCGAGTCCTACGTCAGGATCTGTGCTGACAGAGCGGAGCTGGCTTAGGATTCTCTCTCTTCTACTCTCTGTCTGCCCTCCCTCCCATCTCTCCCAAAATAAATAAATAAACTTTAAAAAAATAAAACCACCTGAGGTTCATTGTACAAGAACTATGTAGCAGGTACTTGTACACATACAATGCCATGACATCATCACAGCAGCAACCCTATGTGTTCGTTTTTACTTTCCACTTTATAGAGCAAAAGAGTTGTGTAAAACATACAGAAGGTACATGTCCAGTAAGTACTGAGCAGAGATTTGAGCTCAGTCCTGTCGTATTCTATGTGGTTTCCACTTCGCCTTGGCTACTCTGAGGGTGATTTGTGGACCAGCAGCTTTGGTGTCACCTGAACACTTGCGAGAAAAGTAGAATCTCAGACACTAATAAGAACTACTGAATCAGAATTTGCATTTTAACAAGTTCTCCAGTGATTTGCGTGCATATGAAATCTTGAAAAGCACCATGCTACGTTTCATGGCTTTTTTCCCTATGGATAGTGCTTGTATATCTCAAGGTCCTGGGCTAGGCGTACTGAGACCTCCTGAATTTCGCAGTAAACTCCAAAATCAGGCTGATACAATTCACGAGACAACTTGATTATGGTGTTTGCTACATACATATATAGTCATATACATATGTATGAACATGCTTACCCACCTGCACACGCATATACATGCCTTGCCAAGAGGAAGAGAGACAGAAACAGTAAGATAGAAGATCTTACCAGAAAATGTAACAAAAGATACTGATCTAGGAAGTGGACTTAATAATTTTTACAAAATTAAGATAATGGTAATTCATTGTGATGAACAGAACAACCCACAAGCCACTTCCTAACACTCCTTTATGTGAGAAATACGAGCCCCACCTGGCAGGAGAAAAGAAAACACAATAAATTGTGAGTGTAGATGCCTGACTTATTCCCAGATTACTGGTTGCCAGACTCTTTGTTATTAAAACTTCAAAAATATTGAAAGCCTTCCAGACATCATTTACTCTGCATCTAGAAAGAGCCTCCAGTGTCAAAGTATTAAATATATTTATCACTTCAAAGTCTTTGCCCTGTGATGTTTGCATGTTCTTAATAAAGCAATAAGCATTGTAGAAATGATGAAAAGTTTCTGTGCAGGACACAGGAAGCATTAAGCTACATCCTAGGAATTCATACCTAACGAGAGTGTTTAAATCATAGAAACAATTGGAGACCCACCCTGCATGTGTTTTCTGCTACAGATTCCCTGTTCTTTGCGTTCCCTTTTATTTCCTCCAATTTATTTCTAAAATATTATATTTATTTTATGACTTTGAAATTTTCTAAACATATTTTTATGTATCATTCTTGGTAAATATGCAAAAATGTGAGTCCCTAATTCTGACATACAGTGTATTCTAGTGGATAGGTGTGCCAGGCACTGAACATGAAGCCATTCTCAACACAGCTCACTTAAGCTCATGTTCAAGTCCTGAAGGGTGATTGGTTGAGGCTAAGTTGACACTGAGATGTTGTAATTGAATCTGACTAGGCTACTGGGTATTAGAAGTTGGGGAGGACCTCATGATAAAAAGTTGGGCTTTATTTTGTTGACAATCTGATATAGTATGTTGATTAACAGGCTAATCTATAGAATCAACCTTCCTACTTCTGGCTATATAACTCTGAGCGAGTTACTTAATTTTCTGTAATTTTTTTTCCTCTTCATTCAACTGGAAATAAAAAAAAAATATATATATATATATATATACACCTTCCTAATAATGTTGTTATGAGCATAAAAAGAAATAAACGTACTTTTAAAAGTGTTTGGTAAGTACTCAATAAGGTTAGTTGTAATGTTTCTGTTCTTTTAACGGGACATTTTATTGATAGTATTTCTTTTTTTTTTTTTTTTTTGACAGGGAAAACTTTTATTTTTATTTATTTTATTTTTTTTTTATTTAAACTTTATAGTTTATTGTCAGGTTGGTTTCCATATAACACCCAGTGCTCTTCCCCACAAGTGACCTCCACCAAGACCATCACCCCGCTTTACCTTTTCCCCTTCCCCTTCCCCACTCAGTTTGTTATCAGGATTCAAGAGTCTCTCGTGTTTTTTCTCCCTCCCTCTCCCTAACTCATTTTCCTCCTTCCCCTCCCCATTGTCCTCTATTGGGTTTCTCCTGTTAGACCTATGAGTGCGAACATATGGTATCTGTC
>CM053577.1:13338533-13447422 GCA_028646485.1 Cryptoprocta ferox
CCGGGACCGCCCGTCCCCTAATTTCCCAGATCACAGTCACTCACTCAGGCATCTTTGAGGTTGTCTTCTTTCTGGCGTCTGTTTCTTCTTTCCCCCACTTGCAAATCCAAGTTTTATCCCTTCAGTCCTTCTCAGTTCAATCCATACGGGCGTGCGCGGATTACAGAGCTCCCTGCTCTTCCGCCATCTTGTCCTCCCCTCGACTTTGATAGTATTTCTGCATGTACATGAGTAAACATTCTTTGCAAGTAAGGTTTTTAATAATTGCATAACATTTCATGATTTATTTATGCCATAGTTACGTGTGCATTCTTTGAGTTTGTTGGACATCCAAGTAGCATCTAGTTTTTCATCATTCTAAATTAACTGTAGCTTGCATTCTTACATGTAAATCTGTGTTCAAATGTCTGATTTCTTATTTGGAAAAAATGATTATTAGTTGAAGAAGATAGGTGTCAAAATCACTATTATAGACAATGTAGTAATAAAAGCATCTGCTAGCTATGTAGACGTGTCAGTGAAAGGCATGTCTCTGAAGTTTATTTGGACTTTAAATTTTTGAATCAGTGACCAGGAGCCTGCAATTCCCTTAGGTTACCAAGGGATATGCCGCAAACTGGAGCAAATATCAGCTTTTACAGTACATATCTAAATTTAAATCTAAGTTTAGAACATAAAAGATAACTTTTTGCTAAATTAGGGGGAAACTCAACAAGCTTTCTCCGTTCACCCTTGCCTAGGTACTGTCTATTGCATACCAAGCCATCTATGTGGAAGTCATTTTGTTTTCGGAAATTATATAAAACAGGAATACAAGGATCGAGCCATCCAGAGATAACTCTTTCCCATTAACTTGTTATCATCATTTATTTGAATTTGCGAAATGTTGGAGTCAAAATGTATCTTTTTCAACATTTATTTTTAGATTACTAATGCCGTAGAATTTTTTTAATGTGTATTACCCACTTGTGTTAGTTTTCTGTGGCTACTATAACAAATTATGACAAACGTGGTGACATGAAACAATAGAAATTTATTTATTTTTTTTGCAGTTCTGGAGACCAGAAGTCTCAAATCAGTCTTACTGAGCCAAAATCAAGGTATTGGTAGGGCCACACTTTCTCCAGAGGCTCGAGAGGTGAATCCATCCCTCGCCTTTCCAGCTTCTGGTGGCCACCAGCATTCACTGGCTGTGCCTGTGTCACTGTGATGTCTTATACAGGCACTCCGGTGGCACTAAGTACCCACCGGGTTAATGCAGGATAATTTCATTTTAAAATCCTCATCTTAATCACATTTGCAGAACTTTATGACATAAGCTAACATTCATAGTTTCCAGGGATTAAGACTGAATACGGGGCCACCATTCAGCCCATTAAAAATTTTACTTTTGAAAATGAACTATTTATATACTTTGCCCTTTTTTTTCTAGAAGCTTTTAATTTTTCTTATAGCGTTAGGTATAGTATCCCCTTGTCTATATTTACTGATATAGGTTTCAAAAATTTCCCCCCACTTTCACTTTTTAAAATGTTGCTAATTTTGTTTTATTTTTTAAAGTTTATTTTTTGAGAAAGAGAGAGGGAGGAGGGAGAGGGGCAGAGAGAGAGGGAGACACAGAACCTGAGGCAGGCTCCAGGATCTGAGCTGTCAGCGCAAAGCCTGACGTGGGGCTCAAACCCACGAACTGGGTGATCGGTCGCTTAACCGACTGAGCCACCCGGGTGCCCCAAAGTGTTGCTGATTTTAAAGATGGACTGGTTCTTAGATAAGAAGACACAATATTATAAAAATATCAATTCTTAGTAAGCTACCACATCTTAAACCATGTACCAATAGTATTTCTTAGAAAGTACCCAAGAGACCCTAAAATTTATTAAATATTATTTGGCATTGTGATTTTTAGAATGAAACAGTTAAAATTGCTTTTCATTGCCTGCATCTATTTGTATAAAAACAGAGAAAGATGAGCAAGAATTATATATCAAACTATTAGCAGTAGCTGAAATTGGTCAAAATTAAGGGGCATTGAGAAGTTTCTGGGTATTTTTTGGTATAATTCTATGGTTTACATATTGACATACTTTACTAATCTGATGATGAATTTAAAGCATTATTAAAATGTCTGACTGATAAAACCTAATGAACTTGAGGCCATTGGTCATTTACTTTGACAACTTTGAACTATGATTTATACACCAAAGAATACACTCATGTTAGGTGGAGAGTACAGTGAGTTTCCTTTTTCTTTTTCTTTTTTTAATTGAAGGTATAATTGCCATATTAATAAACAGTACGCATTTAAAGTGTACATTTTTGTAAATTGGACATATGTGAAAATGTGAAAGCACCACAGTCAAACATGTTCCTGTGTGGGAATCCCTTCCTCTGACACTTCCTTCCCCCCGCATCCCTTTTGTCTCCCAATCACTGAACTGCTTTTTGCCACCGTATAGTAATTTGCATTTCTAGAATATAATTTTTCTGAATTTCTTTACTCAGCATAAGTATTTTGAGATGCATTCAGAGCCCTTAGTTTTTATTTTTATTTTTATTTTTTAAAGTTTATTTATTTATTTTGAGAGACAGAGAACCCATAAGCAGGGGATGAGCAGAGAGAGGGGGGAGAGACAGAATTCTAAGCAGGCCCCTCACTGTCAGCGTGGTGCCAGATGCAGGCCTTGAACCCACAAACTGTGAGATCATGACCTGGGCCAAAACCAAGAGTCAGACATTTAAGCAACTAGCCACCCAGGCTCCCCCATAGCAATTAGTTGTTGTTGTTTTTTTTTTAATGTTTATTTATTTTTGAGAGAGAGAGAAAGAGACAGAGTATAAGTAGGGAGGGGCAGACACACACACACACACACACACACACACACACACACACACACACAGAATCCAAAAGCAGGCTCCAGGCTCCAAGCTGTCAGCACAGAGCCTGACGCGGGGCTCAAACTCACAACTGTGAGATCATGGCCTGAGCCAAAGTCAGACACTTAACCGACTGAGCCACCCAGGCGCCCTGAGCAATTAGTTTTTTAATTGGTGAATAGCATCCCCCCAAATATGAATATGTCACTGTGTTTTTATCCATTTTTTGTTGACACTTTCATTTACTGTAACCTTTTAGTATTACAAATAAAGCTGCTATACAAAATCATGTACAGGAATTTGTATAAACCATAATTTCATGTCTCTTGGTTAAATACTTAGACTAGATAAAATGGTAGCTATATGTTTAAGTTTTTAAGAAACTGACCAGCTTTCTTCCGAAGTGTCACATCCTACTTTATGTTCCCATCAGCAACGCAGAGTTCAGTCCTTCCACATCCTCACCAACATTGCTATTTTCAGGCTTTATTTATTTATTTATTTTATAGTTTTATTTTATTTTTGAGACAGAGAGACAGGGCACAAGTAGGGTAGGGGCAGAGAGAGAGGGAGACACAGAATTTGAAGCAGGCTCCAGGCTCTGAGCTGTCAGCACAGAGCCCGACACAGGGCTCGAACCCACGAACCATGAGATCATGACCTGAGCCACCCAGGCGCCCCATTGTCAGGCTTTATAATCAAGGCTATTCTGATAGTCATTTAATGGGATTGCCTAGTGGTTTCATTGACATTTTCTTCATAATAATGATGTTGAGCCTCTTTCATGTGCCTATTTGCCATCCATATACATCCGCTTCTAAAATGCCCTTTTGAATCTTCTGCTCATTTTTTAAAACGTTGGATTGATTGTTTTCTTATTGTTCACTTTTGAGAGTTCTTTAGGTATTGTGTTTACAAATCCTTTATCAGATGTGCAACTTGCAATATTTTCTCCAGCTTGCAACTGGCATTTTTATTCTCTTAATAGCATCTTTTCAGAAAAAAAGACATTTTTTATTTTGACCAAATCCACATTAATTTTGTCTCCTATGGATCTTATTCTTAGTGTCATTTCTGAGAAATATTTGCATAACCGAAGGGCAAAAGAGATTTCTGTTAGGTTTTCTGTGTAAATTTTAATTGATTTGAGACTTCCTAACATAGCCATTTAATATTAGAAAATTTCCACTAAGTTTTATTTCAGCATCGTAGCACAAAGTTTGATAAATTGTGTTTTCATGTTTACTCAATTAAAAATATTTCCTGATTTCCCTTTTGACTTATTTTTATATCTATGAGTTTTCTAGGGTTTAGTTTCTAAATCTTTGGGAATTTTCCAGGAACCCTTCTGTCATTCATTCCCAATTTACTTCTGCAGTGATTGTAAAGCATATTTTATATGACTTGAATACCTTTACAATTACTGAGATTTGTTTTATGGCTCAAAACTATGGTTTTATCCTGGTAAAGTTTCATGTGTTCTTGGTAAGAATGTGAATGTGTATTCTGACACTGCTGTGTGAGGTGCTCTGAAAATGTCACTTAGACCCACGTTTTGATAGTGTTGTTGAATTTTTTTTCTTACTGATAATTTGCCTATTGCTTCTATAAATTGAAAAGGAAGTATTAAGATCTCTGATTATAATTGTGATTTTGCTCTTGCCCTTTTATTTTTGTTCTTTGATTTTTGCCTCTTGTATTTTAAGGTTCTGTTTTTAGTCACATAAACATTTAGAATTGTTATTTCCTTATGATGAATTGACCCTCTTTGTCATTACAAAATTACCTTTTTTTATCCCTAGAAGTATTTTCAGCTGTGATATCTAATTGGCTTTATAATTTAGCTATTCCACTTTTCTTTTGCTTTGTGTTAACATGGTGTAAATTTTTGCATCCTTTTATTTTAATTTATTTGGTCTTCATATTTAAAGTATGATTCTTATAAGCAGAATGTAACTGGTTCTTGCTTTTAAAATATGTAATCTAAAATCACTGACTTTTAATTGAGGTGTTTAGACAAATTATATTTAATGTGATTATTCATGTGGTTAGTGTTAAATTTTTATCATTGTATTTGTTTTCTATTTTCCTGATTTATTCTACTTTCTTTTTCTGCCTTCTTCTGGATTAGATTTTTTTTATTATTCTATTTATCTCACCTGTTGCTTTATTAATTAAAACTTTTATTATTTTAGGTTTTATTGCTTTAGAGTTTATAATTTTTACTTTAATGTATCACAGTTCACACTCAGGTGATATTATGTTACTTCATTTATATTATAAGCTGTTTTCACTAACATACTTCCTCCTTTCCCCTCCAACCTTTACACCATTTTGCCAATCATTTTACTTTTAAATATATTATAAATACCATGCTATCTTGTTATTATTTTTATTTAAATAAATTTAAAATTGCATATATTTACTTGCTTTGTTATCATTTCCCCTGCTCCTCATTCTTTTTTATAGATCCACACTTCCATCTGTTATCATTTAACTTCAGCCTAAATATCTACTAGTGATTAAATTTTTTCAACTCTTTTGAATCAAGAGTCTTTATTTTGCTTCCATTTTTGACAGATATTATAAGGGGCATAGAATTCTATCTTGATTGTTATATTCTTTCAATACTCTAAATATATTGTCTAACATCCTCTATTGTTTCTATATAGAAATATGCCATATTTCTTATCTTCATTCCCCTGTACATAACATGTAATTTTTTCTGGCTACTTTTAAGATTTTCTTTTTATCATTTATTTTGAGATATTTGTTCTGGGCTCTGCTCTAGCTTTCTTCATGGTATTTATAGCTTATTGATCTTCTTGGGTCTATAGCTTTATTGTCCTCATTAAATTTAAAAAACTTCACCCATTATCTTTCCAAATTTTTTTTGCCAACTCCTTCTTCACTTTCCCTTCTCCTTTTTGAACTCCAATTACGCATATATTAGGCCACTTGAATTGTCAAGGGCTCACTGATATTGTTTTCTTTCATTTTTATTTCCATCTTCTCTCGGTAATTCATTTTAGATAATTTAAATAAGTGCTATGCCTTCAGATCCACTAATCATTTCTTGTGCATGTCAAATCTGCTAATATCATCCAGACTGAACTTTGTTTGTTTGTTTGTTTTTGATTTTTGTTTTTCATTTTAGTAAACTCTACACTCAATGTAACGCTCAAACTTATGACCCAAAGATCAAGAATCACATGCTCTACCTACCAAACCAGCTAGGTGCCCTCAACCAGAGTATTTTTCTGTCACAGATATTTTAGTTTTTATTTCTAGTGTTAAATTTAACAGGAGTTAAATTGAGATCTACGGCTCCAACTTAGAATTCTGAATACATGGGAGTATAACTACAATAACTCTGTTAATATCTTTGTCTGCTAAGTTACCATATTCATCAGTTCTGAGTCAGTATCAGTTGATTGGCTTTTCTCCTTGTTATGAGTTATATTTCCCTGCTTTCCCCCATACTTTTTGATTAGGTGCTAGATAGACATTTTGGATTTTATCTTGTTGGGTGCTATAGATAATCATATTCCTATAAATATTCTTGAGCTTTGTTTTGGGATGCATTGAGGTAGACAGGAACTATATGAAACATTCTGATCTTACTTTCAGATTTATTAGGTGGGACCAGATACACATTTAAATTAGGGCTAATTAGTTCCCACCACTGAGGTAAGACCTCTTCAGTGATAAAAAGGGGGCATGTTTTCCATAGACCAAATGTGGTCCTTCTGAAGGGATATGGATCTAATTCTGCTTGAAAGGGGATCCATTTATGAGGAATGACTGAAAGAAAATGGTGAACTCAACAACAGACGGGTCAGATGAACTGCCAGAAGTCAAAGGCTTAGAAAAGGACTGCATAAGGAGTATGGCTTATATCATGGTGCAATGATTGGTGGTCCTTCAAAGAAGTTGCCAAAGATGTTCTCATGAGGAGTCAGCCAGCATCTGAGTATATGATACACCAAGAGTCTTGATGCCTGTTTACAGCCTCAAAACTACTTGAGATTCTTATCTTTTCTTCAAACTCTCCCCGTATCTTCCATAACACAACTCTACAGTTTCCCAAGAATAGTAAACAGAAGTGCAAGAGGCAGTGAAGACTGAAAAAACGGAAGAAACTTGCAGTTACCACCACCTTTCACCCTTTTTTGGAGTGAGTCTTTGCCTGAGTCAGGTATGAGCGAGGGCAGGAGATAAACCTTATACTGAATCTTTTATATTAGTTTATATCAGAATTTTTCATACTTTAAAATTACCAGAAAATATACAAAACTTACCTGAGATCTCAGTCAAGGGTAGAAATGAATGGACAGGGTAACAAATTTGAGGTGATTTTTGGCTTGTACCATACCAGACACAGCTCATTCAATAAGCTGGTTAAACTTTCAGTGGGTCATTAAATGAACACATTCATTTTAAAAAAAAGTGCCTGTGTGTCAAGAAAAAATAAAACCCAAGACCAAATTAGAACAGAAACAATAGGAAATATTTATAACATCTGTAACAGCAAAAATCAGTATCAAGGATACATGTCAGGTATTTGCAAAGTAATTTTAAAAAGACAATCAAATAGAAAAAGGACAATGACTTTGCATAAGCACTTCACATACAAAAAAAAGAAATCTGAAAGGTAAATAAATATCTAAACATACTCAACTCTCTTAGTAACCAGTGAAATGCAAATTAAAATATCAATGATATATAATCACGTCAATCAGATTTATAAAATTAAATGCTTGACAACACTGCAGGTTGCTACAAAGCCTCACACTTTTCCTGGAAGCTGTGCAACTACTTGGGAGAACAATTTGATATGTCATAAATTTGAAGACCCTCAAGGTCACTCCCTATTAAATTGGAGATAAATCTCACAGTGTGCAGATGTATACTTGTTAATTACACCATTGTTAATCAATAGAAGATTCTTTTAACCCTAATATTTTTATACATCTAAATATTATACGAATGTGTCAGTCGGGGTCCAATCAGGAGACATAACTGCAGAGTGGATTGAATAAGAGAAGTTTAATATAAAGAATTGTTAAACTGTGATTTAAAAAATAATAATGGTGGGGTACCTGGGAAGGTCAGTCAGTAAAGCATCTGACTTCAGCTGAGGTCACGATCTTGCGGTTTGTGAGTTCGAGCCCCACATCGGGCTCTGTGCTGTCAGGACAGAGCCCGCTTCAGATCTTCTGTCTCTTTGTCTCTGTCCCTTTCCCACTCCCACTCTCTCTAGTTCAAAAATAAATAAGTATTAAAAAATAATAATGGTGATATATAAGGAAACTCTAAATGGTACCCTGTAGGTGAAGGAGAGTGCTCAAGGAAGGACAAACTTAGAAAGTGTTTCAGACTTTGGTGAAGTATAGCTCATCCCATAATAATAAAAGTGATAGAGATAATAGATAATAGAGAAGCTTTCTGGATTTCTCAAGCTGGAGCTGGTCTGCAGTCACTGGACCAGCAAGCAGCAACTTTCCAGAGTTCGGGGACGGGGGTGGGGCAGGCAATTAGCACATGTGGCAGAGGGGGTGGAAGCCTTCGGGGCTGCAGATGAGCTCCACAGGGGCCTGAAGAGGGAACTGAAATGCCAGAGCAGGTAGAAGAGCTTTGGGTACCTCCACCGTCAGGAATCGTTCAGAGCATCAGTTTCTGTGGCAAGAGATTTCGTAAGAAGGTTGTCACAAGGCTAAAGCTACCAAATCACTGGGACCGCACATCCTTGGATGGAGTACAGCTCCATCAGATGTTTTCCCGCGCACATCACTGACCCACCATACAGCAGCCCAAACTGTAGAAGAGCCTACAACGTCTTTCTAGTGCCCTCTACTGAGAAAGCTTAATAGCTTGCTCACTTTAAAGGAGAAATGGTAAAGGGATTCTTTCTGTTCATCATGACAATGTATGTTGAATTGAACTTTTTGGAGCAGAAAGTCAATAAATTGGTAACTGCAATAGTAGTGAACTGAATCAGCTTGAATAATCCCCAAGAGGCTAAATCTTGATATACATTAGACATGCCAGTTTGGACCATGATCTTTAGGAACTCAAAGTCTGGGATAAGAAGACAAGAGCAAACAATAAATAAAACTCCTAACTGAAATTGTGATGTAGGATAGATTAAAGTGATTTTTTTTTCTTATGGGAGAATAGCAGGGTTCCTATTTCAGATGAGATAAGAAACGAACCTGTCTCTGAAATAGTGAGATTGGGAGTACAGTCATGAAAATAAAAGGAGAGTCTCCTTTGGGAAATAGAAAATGATCAGTGGTATCTAATCTACTGAAAAGATTGGTGAAATGAGGAATATTTGGTGTTCTTTTGTTTTGGCAACATGGAGGCCATTGGTATTCTTGGCAAGAGAAGATTCAGGGGGAAAAGGCTAGATTGGGGAACCTTTCTCTCCATCCACTCCCATTGTCATGTTACAAACATTCACAAACCAGATCTGATGGCTTCATCTTCCCCCAGTCTCTTACCATCCTGCCCAGTTGCACTGCTCACCAAACCCAGACAAGTTCTGGAGAAGTTTACTTTAACATCAGTGTAAGGGATTTTGCTATTTTTCTGTTCGGGCTAAAGGAAATGTAGTGTTTGCTCAAAGCTAGAGGACCTAACTCTATCTTCAATTTTATACAACAATAAAATTAATATTGATTTCAGAGTATGATTTTAAAACGTCCCCAACATATCCCACACACAATATCAATCAGACTTGTTTGGCTGCAAAAGTGAACAGAATATCTCACCAACCCCAAATCGTATTAAAATTTTCAAAACTAAAGATTGCATGGAATATTTTCAGTATCTTTGAAAAACTAACGTTTTTATTTTTGCTGTCCCGCTTAACCTCCTAATAGAGAAGAAAGAAGTCACGGTTTTATCGAGGTAATAAAATTATTGTAGTAGACTTATGAATGCAGGAATTACTGTTTTCAGCTCTTGATCTATAAAATTAGATGTATCTCTTAGGACTACATAAAGGGCAAAGTTTCATCATAATATGGGCTGAGACAGTGAAATGGCAGAAATATACTTACCAAATATAGCCGTATATACTACCTTCCTGGGATTTAATTACTTTCAGTTGTAAATATGATGAGGTGAGGAAGAAATATTTGCATTTTTGTTGGCTTTAAAGCCTCAGCAGTCTCCCAAATTGTATTAATTGCTTAGATACCTGGTAGCTTATTAACTGCCTCTCAGCAGAGAAGTGTGGTCTGATAAACATGCGAAGCATATTCTGGTTGTCATGGATGCCAATGCAAAGATATGAATAAAGAAAGCTGAGGACATTTTGTGCAAAACAGTTATTTGAAATCAACATTGGTATGATAAATATAATGTCTCCCTCACTGAGCACTCTTAAGAATCTGTTTTAAGAAGGAAGATTTTATTTTATTTTAAGTTTATTTGTTTGTTTGTTTGTTTAGAGAATCTGCAAAAATGGGGGAGGGGCAGAGAGAGAGGGAGAGAGAGAATCCCAAGCAGGCTCCACACTGTTTGAGTGGAACGGTGAGATCATGACCTGAGCCGAAGTAAGAGTCAGATGCTTAACCAACTGACCCACCCAGACACCCCTAAAAGTGAAGATTTAAAATATTCCTACCAAATAATCTTCTCTATGAATGCCTAAAGTAGTAACAACTATATTTTATGTGGAAATAGTCCCCTCGAGCTCTGGCTCAAATCAGAAATGAATCCACATTCTGATTTTTCTGCTCACTTACAGAAACAGAATGTGTTTCGTAAATGTTATGAGTATATGCAACATATAAGTAAAGTTTATAAGATAAAAATAAACATGTGTATACTCACCACAGGGTATAAGACATAATAGAGCTTATAGTATAGAATCCCCCTCTGGTCAAACCAATAAAATATACCCGTCTTGCTCACAGACGGAAACACTATCTCGAATATTGTTAATCATTCTCTGCTTTGCATATAGTTTTACCAACAATGTGTGTATGGGTAAATAATAAAGATTTTTATTATTGCCTATGTTTTTCCATCTTTTAGTTTTATGTTTTGCATTATGTATTTGAAAATTATCTTTATTCGTGATATGGCTGTAGTTATTTGTTTTCACGGTGAGATAGTGTTCTACTGTTTAAACAAACATAACCTGCTGAAATATTCTTCCATTAACGAGCATCTGTTCCATTTTTAGTTTACTACTCTCGCAAATAATATTGTATGAACATTTGTATTTATGAACCCTGACACAATATACACGTACAAAGAAATTTTAAGTCATATGGACCTGAGAGTTCTAGTGTATAGACCCAGGATTGGAACTGCTGGTACATGAAGTTTACCAAGGTAAATTTATTAGATTTCACCAGTTTTTCCAAGTGGGTGTACCAGAATACACTGTGACCAATAGTGAATGAGAAGCACCATTGCCTCATCAAATTTGCAATAGACACTTAATTTTGGCAGTCCGATGGGTCTGATGGTATATTTCATTATGATAATAATAATAATATGAATTTCCCTGATAAATAATAAAATTGTATATATTTTCACTTATTTGTGAGCCATTTGTGTTTCCTCTTCTGGATCATATCTTTGGCCCATTTTTTCATTGGGTTGTTTGCCTTTATCATACAGATTGGTGGGATATATTTTATAGATTGAAGATGCTAATCTTCTTGTAGAAATGTTTCAAGTATCTTCTGCAAATCCGTGCTTTGTTTTTACACTATCTGAAGTTACCTTGTGATCAAAAGAAGTTCTTGCGTTTGATCAGATGGAAATGGTGAATTATTTAATTTGTTTTTAAGACGTCTGGGTCTTTTTTAAATGTCTTTGCCACTCCAGAGTTTATGAAGATATTCTCCTAACTTGGCTTCAGGAAACTTTTATAGATCTGTCTTTCATATTTATAGATTTTCATCTCCCTGTTCCTTTTGAGTAGTGTCTCAAAAAGAAATCCTGTTTCACTTGCTTTCTAACATTGGTAACTGATTGTCCTGGTCCCATCATTTCACCAATTACCTGCAGGATTTGCTCGTACCTTTCTTACATTCACACTTTTGCTTCTCATTCTTATTGTGTTCTAGTGTTGTATTTATCTGTCTTGTGTCTGTCTAAAATGTATGCTTTGTAATAAGTATTGACAGCCACAAGGATAAATTCTTCTATCTGCATCTTCTATTTAAAGAATATCTTTCTGATTTTTGACAATCAGATACCCTTCTATCCATATTCTTTTCTAAATAATATATTTATTTTTTAAATTTACATCCAAGATAGTTAGCATATAGTGCAATAATGGTTTCAGGAGTAGAATACAGTGACTCATCCCCTACATATAACACCTAGCGTTCATTCCAACAAGTGTCTTCTTTAATGCCCCTGGCCCGTTTAGCCCATCCCTCCACACACAACCCTTCCATTACATCAACCCTCAGTTTGTTCTCTATATTTAAGAGTCTCCATGTTCTGTCCCCCCTCCTTATTTTTCTATTATTTTTGCTACCCTCCCCTTATGTTCATCTGTTTTGTGCCTTAAATTCCACATATGAGTGAAGACAAAGAAAGATATTTGTCTTTCTCTGACTGACTGATTGCCTGCAAATGGCAAGAGTTCATTCTTTTTGATTGCCGACTAATACTCCATTGTATATATATCCCACATCTTCTTTATCCATTCATCTGTTGATGGACATTTGGGCTCTTTCCATACTTTAGCTATTGTTGATGGTGCTGCTAAAAACATTGGCTGCATGTGCTCCTTTGAAAAAGCACAAATGTATCCTTTGGATAAATACCTAGCAGTGCAATTAATGAGTCATAGGGTAGTTCTATTTTTAACTTTTGGAAGAACCTCCATACTGTTTTCCATTCCCACCAGCAATGCAAAAAGTCTCCTCTTTCTCCACATCCTCGCCAGCATCTGTCATTGCCTGAGTTAATTTTAGCCATTCTGACTGGTGGGAGGTGGTATCTCATTGTGGCTTTGATTTGTATTTCCCTGATGATGAGTGATGTTGAACATTTTTTCATGTGTCTTTTAGCCATCTTGAAATCTTCTTTAGAAAAGTGTCTATTCATGTCTTTTGCCCATTTCTTCACTGGATTATTTGTTTTTGGGGTGTTGAGTTTGATAAGTCCTTTATAGATCTTGGATACTAGCCCTTTATCTGATATGCCATTTGCAAATATCTTCTCCCTTTCCTTTGGTTGCCTTTTAGTTTTGCTGACTGTTTCCTTCACCATGCAGACGTTTTTCATCTTGATGAGGTCCCAATAGTTCACTTTTGCTTTTGTTTCCCTTGCCTCTGGAGATGTGTTGAGTAAGAAGTTGCTGCGGGCGGGGTCAAAGAGGTTTTTGCCTGCTTTCTCCTTGAGGATTTTGACGGCTTATTGTTATACATTTAGATCTTTCATCCATTTTGAGTTTATTTTTGTGTGTGGTGTAAGAAAGTGGTCCAGGATCTTTCTTTTGCATGTTGCTGTCCAGTTTTCCCAACACCATTTGCTGAAAAGACTCTTTTTATTCCATTGGATATTCTTTCCTGCTTTGTCAAAGATTAGTTAGCCATATGTTGGTGAGTCCATTTCTGGGCTCTCCATTCTGTTCCGTTGATCTAAGTGTCTGTTTTTGTGCCAGTACCATACTGTCTTGATGATTACAGCTTTATAATACAACTTGAAGTCTGGGATTGTGATGCCTCCAGCTTTGTTTTCTTTTTCAGGATTGCTTTGGCTATTTGGGGTCTTTTGTGGTTCCATACAAATTTTATGATTGTTTGTTCTAGCTCTGTGACGAATGCTGTTGTTATTTTTATAGGGATTGCATTAAATATGTAGATAGATTACTTTGGGTAGCATCAACATTTAACAATATTTGTTCTTCCAATCCTGAGCATGGAATGTTTTTCCATTTTTTTATGTCTTCCTCAATTTCTTTCATAAGATTGCTATAGTTTACAGTATATAGGTTTTTCACCTTTTCGGTTAGGTTTATTCCTAGGTATTTTAGGGGTTTTGGTGCAATTATACATGGGATCAATTCCTTGATTTCTCTTTATGCTGCTTCATAATTGGTGTATAGAAATGCAATCGATTTCTGTGTATTGATTTTATATCCTGTAACTTTGCTGAATTCATGAATCAGTTCTAGCGATTTTTTGGTGGAGTCTTTTAAATTTTCCACGTAGAGTATGATGTCATCTGCAAAGAGTGAAAGTTTGGCTTCCTCCTTGCCAATTTGGATGCCTTTTATTTCTTTGTGTTGTGTGTTTGCTGAGATTAGGACTTCCCATACTATGTTGAATAAAGTGGTGAGATTAGATACTCATGTCGTGTTCCTAACCTTAGGGGGAAAGCTCTCAGTTTTTCCCCATTGAGGATGATATTAGTGGTGGGTCTTTTGTATATGGCTTTTATGATCTTGAGGTATGATCCTTCAATCCCTACTTTCTTGAGGTCTTTTAATAAGAAAGGATGATGTATTTTGTCAAAGGCTTTCTCTGCATCTATTGAGGGAGTCATTAGGCTCTTGTCTTTTCTTTTATTAATGTGATGTATCACATTGATTGATTTGTGGATATTGAACAGCCCTGCATCCCAGGTATAAATCCCACTTGATCATGGTGAATGATTCTTTTAATGCATTTTTGGATCCATATGACTAGTATATTGTTGAAAACTTTTGCATCCATGTTTATCAAGGAAATTCGTCTATAGTTTTCATTTTTATAATTTTTTTAATGTTTTATTTATTTTTGAGACAGAGAGAGACAGAGCATGAGAGGGGGAGGGGCAGAGAGACAGGGAGACACAGAATCGGAAGCAGGCTCCAGGCCCTGAGCTGTCAGCACAGAGCCTGACACGGGGCTCGAACCCATGAACGTGAGATCATGACCTGAGCGGAAGTCGGAGGCTTAACCGACTGAGCCACCCAAGCGCCCCTATAGTTTTCATTTTTAGTGGGGTCTTTGTATGGTTTTGGAATCTAGGTAATGCTGGCCTCAAAGAATGAATTTGGAAGGTTTTCTTCCATTTCTGTTTTTTTGGAACAGCTTCAAAAGAATAGGAGTTAACTCTTCTTTAAATGTTTGGTAGAATTCCCCTGGGCCTGGGCTCTTGTTTTTTGGGAGGTTTTTGATTATTAATTCAATTTCTTATGGGTCTGTTCAAATTTTATATTTCTTCCTTTTTATTTTTTGTAGTTTATATGTTTTTAGGAAGTTGTCCTTTCTTCCAGATTGCCCAATTTATTGGCATACGATTGCTCATAATATTCTCTTATTATTGTTTGTATTTCTACCGTGTTGGTTGTGATCTCTCCTCATTCATTTTTTATTTTATTTGTTTGGGTCCTTTCCTTTTCTTTTTTATCAAACTGGCTAGGGATTTATCAATCTTGTTAATTCTTTCAAGAAGCCAGCTACTGGTTTCATTGATCTGTTCTACTGTTTTTTCTTTTATTTCTTTATTATTTCCCATCTTCTGCTGATTTTGGTTTTATTTGCTGTTCTTTTTCCAGCTTCTTAAGGTGTAAGTTTCGGTTGCGTATCTGAGACCTTTCTTCCTTCTGTAGGAAGGCCTGGATTGCTATATACTTCCCTCTTATGACCGCCTTTGCTGCATCCCAGAGTTTTTGGCCTGTAATGTTATCATTTTCATTGCTTTCCACGTACTTTTTAAAATCCTCATTAATTTCTGGGTTAACCCACTCATTCCTGAGTAAGATGTTCTTTAGTTTCCAAGTATTTGTTGTCTTTCCAAATTTTTTTCTTATGGTTGATTACAAGTTTCATAGCACTGTGGTCTGAAAATATGCATGGTATGATCTCCATCTTTTTGAACTTGTTGAGGGCTGATTTGTGACCCAGTATGTGATCTAATCTGGAGAATGTTCCATGTGCACTTGAGAAGAATGTGTTCTGCTGCTTTAGGATGAAATGTTCTCAATATATCTGTTAAGTCCATCTGGTTCAGTCTGTCATTCAAAGCCACTGTTTCTTTGTTGATTTTCTGTTTAGATGATGTGTCCATTGTTGTTAATGAGTGCTTAAGTCCCCTACTATTATGGTATTATTATTAATTAGTTTCCTTATGTTTGTGATTAATGTATTTATATATTTAGGTGCCTTCACATTGGGGGATAAAAATTTACAATTGTTATATCTTCTTGGTGGATAGATCCCTTAATTATGATATAATGCTCTTCTTCATCTCTTGTTACAGTCTTTATTTTAAAGTCCAGATTGTCTGATATAAGTATGGCTACTCTGGCTTTCTTTAGGCAACCATTAGTAGGATAGATTATTCTCCACCCCTTACTTTCAATATGAAGGTGTCTTTAGGTCTAAAATTCCTCTCTTGTAAACAGCATATAGATAGATCTTGTTTTCTTATCCATTCTGTTACCCTATGTCTTTTGATTGGAACATTTAGAACATTGACAATTAGAGTGAGTGTTGAAATATATGAATTTATTGCCATTGTGTTGCCTGTGGAGTTGGGGTTTCTGGTGCTGTTCTCTGGTCCTTTCTAGTCTTTGTTGCTTTTGGTCTTTTGTTTTGTTTTGTCTTTTTCCCTCTCAGAGAGACCTCCTTAAAATTTATTGCAGGGCTAATTTAGTAGTCTCAAACTCCTTTAGTTTTTGTTTGTCTGGGAAACTCTGTATTTCTCCTTCTGTTTTGCATGACAGCCTTGCTGGATAAATAATTCTTTGCTGCATATTTTTCCAATTCAGCACACTGAATATATCCTGCCACTTCTTTCTGGCCTGCCAAGGTTCTGTGGAAAGGTCTGCTGCGTACCTGATCTGGTTTCCCTGATAGTTTAAGGACTTTTTTCCCTTGCTGCTTTCCTAATTCTTTCCCTGTCTGTGTATTTTGTGCATTAGACTATTATATGCCTTGTTGATGATCAATGTTTGTCGCATCTAATGGAAATTCTCTGTGCTTCTTGGATTTTGAGGTCTATGTCTTTCCCCAGGTTAGGAAAGTTTTCTATGATTTACTCACATAAATCTTCTACCCCTTTTTCTCTCTCTTCATTTTCTAGGACTCCTATGATTTGGATGTTATTCTTTCTTAGTGAGTCACTGAGTTCTCTAATTCTTATATCATGATCTTTTGCCTTACATTCCCTCTTTTTTTCTGCTTTGTTATCCTCCATAATTTTTTTTTCTATATCACTGATTCACTGCTCTTCTTCATCCATCGTTGCCTCTATGGCATCAATTCAAGATTGCATCTTAGTTATAGCATTGTTGATTTCACCCTGAGCAGATTTTACTTCTTTTATCTCTGCAAAAAGGGATTCTATGCTTTTTTCAATCCCAGCTAGCATTCTTATTATCGTGATTCTAGATTCTAGTTCAGACATCTTGCTTATATTTGTCTTGATAAAGTCCCTGGCTGTCATTTCTGTCTGTTTTATTTTTTTGGATGAATTCCTTTATTTTTTCATTTGGAGGAAGAAAAAGAATTATCAAAATAAAAAATGAAAATTAAAAACATTAAGAACAACACAAAAATATCAAATGAAGGAAGCTAGAATCTAGGTATGATTTGGTCTGGTTGTTGGAAGAAACTCGAGTGAATAGAGAAAAAAGGGAAAGAAAAGAAAAGAAAAAGAAAAAAGTAAGAAAACACTTAAAAATTAAGAAAATGTATACAATAAAATAGATTAAAATGAATCGGAGAAGGTAAAATTGAATAAAAAATATTTCGAAAAAAATAAAAATATAGTAAAATTTTTTACACTTTATCTAAAAATGGGAAATAAAAATAATTTTTTCTCTTTCTTTATCCAAGAATAAGAAAAGAAAAAAAAAGAAAACACAAAAGAAACAAAAGAAATGAATAGATGGATCAGAGAACAGAATGAAATCTGAATGAAATTATATTGAGTATCTCCTGGAAGTCAAACTATGAAGCACTTTATAGTTCGTACACTAAACAGACAGAGAGACTTGTGGTGGTTCCGTTGGGCTTGGTGCAGTTACACCAGGCTTGGTGTAATGTCTCCATTCTTCACCAGGTGATGCTGCTTAGCTTACTAGGGTGGATTGGTGTGTCACATGTACACATGTATGCGCATGTGTGGGAGAGATGAAAATGGGATCACCCAACTTCCCAGTCTCTAGCCCCAGAAGTCTGTGTTCTTACCAATGGGTAATCAAGTACCTCTCCTTTGTCTCTGGTTCCTGTCCACTCCCCGGCTCTACCTGTCTGCATCCAAGCCGTCAGCCTGCCAAGGTGGCACCTCCCTCCCAAATTTGATCTGAGATGAGGCTATATTTCTAAGCCCCTCATTTCTGAGGTCCCTGCAGCTTGGACCCACTTCAACTTTCTGGGGGGTGAAGGTGTCTCACTGAGCAATGGCTGCATGCCAGCTTGCCCTGGAAATGGTCCTACAATCACGCTGCGGTGGAGGTACAGAGGTTGTACCTGGATGCCGGCTTTCCCCAGAATAAATTCAGGTCATGGAGTAGTGGCACTGTTTCAGAGATTATGGTAAATCACAGCACACCACCCACATCAAGTTTCATGGCTCCCTGGCGTTTTTGTTCCAATACCAGCAATCGTGTTCTCCAAGGTCCACTGGGACCTTTGCCTTTTGGGAAGCCAAACGGCCTCCACCAAATGCCCTCCTAGCAGGGTAGCAGGGGAACTGCTTCTCCCCGTGTGGCCCGTAGGCCCCACAGACCTCGCTGCCAGCTCCTGGGGATTTGTTGCCCTTCCCACCAGAACACCACCAGCTAGGGGGCTGTGGAATTTCTGATGCTGCTCTGCCATGTCTATAGAGTCCTAATGATATTGAAATCCTCTCCTTTCTCCTTTCTTACTTTCTTGTTCAGGCCCTGTGGGTGCTTTTACTCTTTCTCTTTCTCTCCAGCAACCTTTGGGGGAAGTGTTTTTCCTGCACTCTTCCCCATTTCTCTGTCCTCTCTCTACAAATACCACTCTCTACACTCCAGAGTTTCTCTCTCCCCCACCTCTTCAGGCCACTTAACCTGCTGGAGTCTGTGGCTCATGTCATGCAGATTGTTCTGTTAATCCTCAGATCAATTTTCTAGGTGTGCAAAATGGATTGATGCTGATCAAGATGCATTTCAGGGATGAGAGAAGCAGAGACCTTCCATCCTGCTCTTGCCATCTTGCCCTGCCATCCCTTCTATCCATATTCTTAAATCAACTTTGTCAGGTTCCATTAAGATATCCTATTCAAATTTTACTGGAATTGCACTGACTATGGAGAGTAGTTTATTATTAATTGGCATTTAAAATGTTTTTAATGTTTATTTCTGAGAGACAGAGGGAGACAGAGAACCAGCAGGGGAGGTGCAGAGAGAGATGGAGACACAGAATTCAAAGTAGGCTCCAGGCTCTGAGTTTTCAGCCTGACACAGGGGTCAAATCCATGAACCATGAGATCATGACCTGAGCCAAAGTTGGACACTTAACCAACTGAGCTACCCAGGTGCCCTGTGATTAACTGGCATTTTTATACTAGACCTTCCTCCAAGAAAACAGCATATTTCTCCATTTCTATAGGACATCTGAACATCTTTTTTAAAATTTTTTTCACATTTCTCTATTTTTGAGAGACAGAGGGAGAGACAGAGTGAGAGGCAGACAGAGCATGAGTGGAGGAGGGGCAGAGAGAGAGGGAAACACAGAATCTGAAGCAGGCTCCAGGCTCTGAGCTGTCAGCACAGAGCCCCAAGTGGGGCTCGAACCCACAAACCGTGAGATCATGACCTGAGCTGGAGTCCAACGCTTAACTGACTGAGCCACCCAGGTTCCCCGACATCTGAATGTCTTTAAATAAAATTTTATCATTCTAACTATAATATTTTTGTACATTCCTGATTAGGTAATTGTTAGGTACTCTATTTGTTACTACTATAATATCATATTTATTTATACTGCATTATCTTTCTGATTGCTTCTTTTGTTTTATTTTATATATTTTTATCTAGAAAACCAGATAAACTATTATGTTAATTTAATTGTGATCTTCATAGATTTAGAGATGTTTGTATGTGATAGACTGCTATAACAGTTTCATGTCTTGTTTTCAGGATCTTTTTAAAAAATAGTAGCCTTATTGTTAAATAATTCACATATCATAAAATACACTCTTTCAAAATATAAATTCAGTGTTTTCAGTATACTTACACAATTGTGCAACCATTGCCATTATTTAATTTTAGAATATGCTCACTCCTATTCCTCTCCCCATCAAGTCCTAACTAAGCAACCACCTAGCTATTTTCTGTCATATGAATTTTCCTATTCTGGATATTTCATTTAAGTGGAATTACGTGTGTGTGTATGTGCGGGTGCATGCCTGGCTTCTTTTACTTAGCATAATAGTTTCAAGATTAATTTGTGTTGAAGCATTATATTAGAATTTCATCCCTTTTTAGTGCCAAATGATACTCTATGGCAAAGGTATACCACATTTTGTTTATTTATTTAGTTTAAATAGGATCCATACTGGACGTAGAGTCCAATGTGGTGCCCACTTGATCTCCCGCCCCTGAGATCAAGACCTGAGCTGAGATCAAGAGTCAGATACTTAACTGACTGAACCACCCAGGTGCCGCTATTCATTTATCAGCTCGTAGATATTTGGGTTGCTTCCACTTTTTCTTTCTTATGAATAATGCCTCTCTAAATATTCATGTATAAATGTTTGTATGGACATTTATTATTATTTCTTTTGGGTATATCCCAAGGAATGGAATTGCTTGGTCATATGGTAACTCTATGTTCGGTGTTTGAGGAACTGTCAGAATGTTTTCAAAAGTGACTGTACCATTTTAGAAAGTTCTTGGAAATTGTAACTTCAAATATGTCTTCTGCTCCATTCTCTCTTCTTTTTCTGGTTTTCCAATTACATATATATTACATCTTTTAAAATTATCTCATAGTTCTTTGATGTTCTGTTTATTTTTTGTTCTATTTGTTCATTGAATTTCAGCCTGGAAAGATTCCACTGACAAGCCTTCAAGCTCACTGATTCTTTTCTTGGTTATGTCTAGCCTACTGATATATCCATCAAAGGTATTTTTCATTTCTATTATAGTGTTTTTGATTGATGTCATATACTTCCTTTTTATTCTATTTTAAAGTTTCTTTCTGCTTCTGTAACCCATCTCTTCTTGCATAATCTCTACTTTCTTCATTAAAGCTCTTAACATATTAATCATATTTATTTTAAATTCTTTGAAGATTTTAAAATCTGTGTTATATCTGAGTCTTGGTTTGATGCTTGCTTTGTATCCTCATACTTTTGTTTTCTTTTGGCCTTCTTTCATGGCTTGTAATTATTGATAGCCAAACATGTTGTATCTGGTAATAGGAAGCAAGTAAATAAAACTTGTGTGAGGCTCATGTTAATCTGGCTAGGAGTTGGGCAGTATTTAAAGTTCCTTGTAGCTATATGCACCATAAGCTAGAAACTCCTCTAATGTCCTTGCTATGTCTTCCTTCTTCAGTTTGAGATTCCCTAAGTATTCCGCCTCAGAGAGAGTTTGTGTCTTTTAACTATTTCAGATAAAATTCACTATTATGCTGGAGATTTGTTAATGTGATGATAAGGTGTATGGAGGGAGGGAGAGTATTCTAAAATCTTTCAATTAAATCCTTAGTTTCTGGGGCCCCTGGGTGGCTTAGTTGGTTAAGCATCGACTCTTGGTTTTGGCTCAGGTCGTGATCTCTTGGCTCATGAGTTTGAGCCCCGTGTTGGGCTCCACACTGACACTGTGGCACCTGATTAGGATTCTCTGTCTCTCTCTGCCCCTCCCCCACTTGCTTGCTCTCTCTCAAATAAAAAAATAAATATACTTAAACAAAATAAATCATTAGTTTCTTACTTGGCCTATGTCTCTGGACTGTGACCTTCACAATTATGTGTTCAGGGGATAGCTTTTTTACCCCCTGGTCCCCTATTCTCTTCCCTCACTACAACATTCCAACCTATTTCCTGGCAACCTTGACCCGTGTTGAGTTGTTTTGTTTTGTTTTGTTTTCTCCTTTAGGTGAGGAAGAAAGGGTACAGTGAATTAGAGTGGGAGGAATTCTCTTCCCTGAGTTGGGATAATGCTCCTAATTCTGGAGAGTAGGCCTTTGTTGTGGAGAAGGCGCTGGGCATATTCCCCAAAGATCATTCTTCACTTCCTTCTGCCTGAGACACTGGGGGATCTTTATCTGATCATCACCATGAGAACCTGGTGAGCTTTCTGAAACTTTCTAGAGGGCTCCCTAAGACTTCAGCCCCTAGAAGTTCTCAATCTCCTGCTCATTTACATTCAGTCTCTAACAATTTATTAAAAAATTACCATTGATGAACATCAAAAAACTAAGTATCTAATTAAAACATGGGCAAAGGACTTCAATAGATATTTCTTCAAACAAGATCTACAGATGGCCAGTAAGCAATGAAAAGGTGCTCTCAACACTACTAATCAGAGAAATGCAAATTAAACCACAATGTGAAACCACTTCACACCCATTGGTGTGTTTTATAAATTGGCGTATTATAAAACAGGCAAATCCAAAACAGAAAAGAGTAAGCATTGGCGTGGATATGGAGAAATTAGAACCTCTGTGCATTGCTAGTGAAAATATAAAATGGTACAGCCACTGTGGAAAACATTATGGTGGTTCCTCAAAAAGTCAAACATAGCAGTCCTGTAATTCTGCACATATACTTAAAAGAATTGAAAGCAAAGATGCAAACAGCCATTTGTACACAATATGCACAGCCGGCATTCACAGTAACCAAATGATGGAAGCAATCCAAATGTCCATTGATGAATGAATGGGTAAACAAATGTGGTATATACACACAACAGAATTTCTTCAGGCTTAAAAGGGAGGAAATTCTGACATATGCTCCAACATAGATGAACCTTGAAGACATACTAAGTGAAATAAATCAGAAACAAAGGCCAAATATTATATAATTCCACTAGTAGGAGATACCTAGGGTTGTTAAAATCATAAAGACAAAAAATTGAATGGTGGTTGCCAGAGACTGGGGTGAGGGGTAGATGGAGATTTGTTGTTCAGTGGGTACAGAGTCGTAGTTTGAGGAGATGAAAATATTGTGGAAATGGATAATGTGATGGATGCATAACAAGGTGACTGTACTTAATACCAAAAACTGTATACTCAAAAAAAAGTTAAAAATGGTAACTTTTATGTTATTTAAATTTTACCACATTTTAGAAACTATCCATTCAAGTGTACCTACCACTTTATTGCTCTAGTGGCCTCATTCTAGGTAAGTAGATCGCAGCCATTTCTCTCTGAATTCTTCTCTCCAGATTTCAGGGCAGTAGTTCGCCTTGGGACCAGTAGTTCGCCTTGGGACCTCAGTTCTCTGATGGGTCAAAAAAAGAAAAAAGTTGTTGATTTTCAATTTGTCCATATTTCTCCTATACATACAGGGATGGTGACTTCTAAGTAGTTTATATGTCAGAGCTAAGATTTACTTTTGCCCCAGCAATGTAAAAGATAAATTCCAATTTTTGCATACGCATGCCTTTTCAGAATCTTAAAGCTTTTCCCTTTCATCTCACTGTCGTAGCTAAGATATCTATTGTAATATACAATAAATGGTGTAGCAGAATTGACTGATAATTAAAACGCATGTTCAACACTTCACCATTATGTATAATATTTCTTGGGGAAGTGTCACACAATACAATAGTTTTAGAAAGGTAAACTTCATGGAAAGCTTTATCTCTGTCATGCTTAAGCAACTTATCTAAGCATTAGTCATTTATAGTTAAAAAATGAGAATTCAAATTTAATACTAAAAGTTTATGAAATTAGAAAAGGTTTTAATAGTTTAATTGCCCCATTTTCCCAAGAAATAATAGAATAAATAGCTTTAAGATATTTTCTGCTCTAATGCTTTTTAAATAGTTCTTTCTACAAATGTAGAAATTTTAGGATTAGGGCATGAGAATCTCTCCTTATTTAACTAATTCCTTAAAGCTCACTGCAGAATGGAAAAAAAAAGGTCTTATAACCTTGTTTATTTAAAAAATTCTAGTATGGGAAAAAATAGATAAGTTCCTTTGTTGATTATTTTAGAAAAAAAATCCATTCTCAAAACAGAAGGGCATACACACCAAAATTAAAATAATGGCAAAAAAATAAATAAAATAATAAAATAAAATAAAATAAAATAAAATAAAATAAAATAATGGCAAGACCTTAACTATATCTGAATTTATTGTGGTCTTTATAACTATGGTCATTACCAATATAGTTTTAATAACATTTTAGCAGCATAAATTTTACTCTGTAAAAATGCAGTTTCATGACTAAGAGTATTAAACCTTTTTTTAAAAAAAATGATGATTTTGAAACTACCCAACTAGGCTAGCAGCAATATAAACCAAATTGTTTTTATTAAATTGTCTTTCTAGGTCATAATAATATGGCAAATTACTAGTTTATTAGATCATTTTGTTGTAGTGACAATTCACCACTGTAATTCACCAGTTCTACTTCCTGTACTCCGGAGCATTTTTATCTTTTCAGTTTAATGGATTTAGCTTTAAGGTAAATTGAACTAATCAAATCTCCTCTGTAAAACAGTTTGCTCTTCAACTGACTTCATTTTGCAACTTTTCACACTTTTCATTAACTATTTGAGTTTTATAATTGTTAAGTGGGATATGATTAACAATGTCAATAATTATATTGATACATTATTTTATTTCCTTTTTCTATGAGTGGTTAAATAATAAAAAATCATAATTCATATGGTGCCCACTTAATTAACAGGAGCTAAGTGGAGAGGGAAAAAAATCCCAGTACAGGGTGACATCGCTTTATTTAGTCAATAAATGTGTATTGGGTCCATATTGTGTTCCAGAATATATTGGCTCCAAAATTTCAACAGTAGGTAAGATGACACAGGGTATCATTTTAATAAACCAATTTATATGCTATATCATATGAATTTAGACTTGTCCTGTATATGATTATGTTAGAAATTCAATTTTAATGAAACATCTCAAAGTGAAAGAAATTTTATGTTACTGAGAGAAAAATCCATATTTTTTGTAGAGAATAATAATATCTAAAAGGGAAAAATGAAACAGAACATACTTGAACCAAAGAGTTTTGTTGTGTTTTAATTTTCCCTAAGTTTTTCGGTTCTTTTTATTTCTGACCTAGAGGGTTTGGCAATAAGGGGGAATAATATGGAAAAAATAAGCAGGTGAGAATAGTTGAAAATAAAGTGCTATTAAGGGAAATGTTATATCTTCAGTGTGTCAAATATATATCATATACTTAATACATTATATTAAATTAATATTAAAATATTATAATATTATTCCTCTGTACTTAAAAAATATGGTAACATGAGGGATGCTTGGGTAGCTCAGTCAGTTAAGCATCTGACTCTTGATTTCAGCTCAGGTCATGATCTCACTGTTGTGAGATGGAGCCCCGAGTCAGGCTCTGCATTGAGTGTGGAGCCTGCTTAAGATTCTCTTTCTCTCTCTCTCTCTCTCTCTCTCTCTCCCTCTGCCCCTCCCATTCTCACTCAACTTCTCTCTCTAAAATAATAATTATATATATATATATATATATATATATATATATATCCATCCCAATAAAATGTTGGGATAACTAGGAAGCCAATTGCAAAAAAATAAATTTGAACCATTTCTCATGCATTACACAAGAGTAAATTTCAAATGGATTATAGATCTAAATGTAAAAAAAGGGGAACACAAGTGCTATTGAAAAGTGTGGGTGAAAGATTCTATAACATGGTTCTTGGAAAAGACTTCCTAAGGCTGAACATCTGGACAGATTAAGATATAAGGTTAATTAATACTCTCATTCTAACAACAAACTTGGCATGGAACAAGAAAAAAGAGTGTCATGGTGCGCCTGGGTGGCTCAGTTAAATATCAGTTAAGTGTCAGACTCCTGATTTCAGCTCAGTCATAGTTCCTGGGGTGGAGTTTCACATCAGGCTCTGCACTGACAGCACAAAGCCTGCTTGGGATTTTCTCTCTCCCTCTCTCTCTGCCCTTCCCCTGCTCATGCTCTCACTCTCTCTCTCATTCCCTTTCTCTCTCAAAATACAGAAAGAAAGAAGGGAAGAAAGAAAGAAGGAAAGAAAGAAAGAGAAAGAAAATGAGCACCATGAGAAAATTCAAAAGGCAAATGCCAAACTGGGAGGAAAAAATGTGACAAATCACAGAGAAAGGGGTCTTAGTGCTCAGATCTGTTTCTAAATGCCATATACCATGAAAAGGAACAAGTGATCATTGAAAAAATGGCTTTGAAGATGCTGAAACAAAATAAAATATACACCATAAACCTTCAACATCTTGTTGTTTCAGGGTTAGTAAGTACCCCCCAAAAGAACAAGTCAAAACGACACAACAGGCTGTTTAAAGACCCCCCCCCAAAGCCAAATCAGGGAAAATTGAGCATGAATATGACTATAGACATTAATGAGCTATATCCCAATAAACTAAGAATTCATAAATCTATACTTAGATCAAATACATATATATGCACACACAGGAGAAATAATGAAATAACAGATTACTGTGAGAACTAGACTTTCCACAGTTGTAGAAGCTGGTGAAGAAACGGTGGAAGACTCTTTCTTGCCTTTATGTCTGGTGAAGGGCCTGAAGTCTCGAGCACACTGAGTGGCAGCTGGAAGGAAACACGAGGCGTGGAGAAGAGTGGACACACAACGGAATCCAGCAATTTACCCTGGATCCCAGGAGGACAAAGTATAACCCAGAAAGGCCGGTCATGGCCCTCAACCTTAACAGTGTAGATGACCTGTAGAAAAAGCTAGAACCCTTCTTAATAGAGCTGCCCTCACACCAATGCAGGATTGGAAACATTGAAGAAGGAGTTTCGTAGTTGCTGGAAAAAATGTGGACTGGCCTGCTGCCAAATGAGCAACAATATACATGACCTCCAATAGTGGCTTCCCAGCAGCCACCACGGCTTCACTGCTACCTCCAAATCTCATGCAGAGCTTCTTGGTGGTCAACGTAACCCAGAACAGTGCAAGGAAAGGAATTCTGCTGGGGGGGGTGGGGACAGTTTCAGTATAAATAAGTTGATCTGGTATGGTATCATCACAGTGTTTTCCTCAGAGAAATGAATGGGATAAAGGGATAAAGGTAGCAAAAAGGTAGAACACTGAGATCATTTGACCTCAACAGCACTACTTCATTACATTTAGTTGCCCATCAATAAGAAAAATTACATGGTGCGCATAAATAAATAATGGCTGTATCTATTTCATTGTATTTCCTTTCTCTAGAGTATTGGTGGGTTTGCTGATTCTTTTGAAGCACACACAGACAAGAATTGATTTTTAGAACCTTTCTTGATATCTGAAATTAAATAACAATTCCATTCTTTAAAGAATGCATTTTTTAACACATTTGTCTTGCTATGAAACTCCATTTATTTATTAGCTGTATGATCTTGGACAAGTTATTTAAGCTATGTCCATGTTTCTCTTCTATAAAATAGGGATAATACATTCACCTTTATCAGAATTGTTGAAAGGATTAAATGTATACGTGTGTCTGAATATTTACATACACTTATGTATGTATTTTTTTATATATGGGCATATATATTCATATATATGTTTGTATATGTTTGTATATTTCTGTACACAAACAAAGGTTTGTGAGCACAATTCATTCCAGAAACATGCTTATAATCGAAAGCACTTGTATATCAAAGTGAATTTCAAGAACCATTGACTCAGTTGTGATCATTCAGCATCACGTACTACTTGAATTGCAAGACATCGCTCGTTTATCAGGTTAAAATTTAGTAGAAATGTTTGTTCTTCTTGAGAAACACTTGCAGAACAAGTTACTCACAATCCAAAGTTTTACTGTGTATGTATTATATTAAGTACTATATACGTAGTTATATAGTATATAGTATATTACTTACTATATAAGTAGTAATTATAAATAAAAGCATTATCCTTTTTTATGCATCTCTCTTAATATACCCAAAGTAGAATAACAAAATAGGTTTTCCTGTGGCCATATTTTATAATAAAGCAAAGTTTGTATGAGTCAGATGGAAAGCTTTTCACTTGTTTACAAACATGCACAAAATCATCATTCTGCCCAGTGCCTTTGACACTTTTTGACAATACATGTCAGATAGTCTTCATAGTGGTGAGACTGCCATTTCAGTATAATACTAAAATATGCAAATACATTTCTTATAAAATCATCCCAAACTACTAAGACCTATGATATTGCACTTCGGGAAATAAAGTAGTTAATAGTTTATGCTATGCCTTCTATTTACATATCAAGTGTTTTATATGTGAAAACTTCAATTTCAACATCACAGTTATTTTTTACATTTAAATTCAGAAAAAAAAATTACAAAGAGTGATTTTATCATTTAATACTACATTTTTGTTAAAAAATACTATATTTTTCTTATACCTGCTATACTTGAAAGATATTAGAAAATTGTCTTTATTCAGACATCATGTATATCCTTTCAGAGTTTTACATGTTAGTCACAATTTTGTTTGCTAGAATAATATCACATATTATTATATTCAGCTAGAATGTATACATTCATATTCCATTCATATTCTATCATATATATTTGTGGGTTTTTTGTGTCTATGTTAAGAACATTTCAAAATGGTAAATAAACAGAGAGGATGTTTTTGGCTCATCTAAATGATATAATAATTATATATATTTGGATACCTTTTTTATGAGAACCTGAAACCTCTCCTTTCAATGTGGTGGCCCATGGTGGTGCACAGTATATTAATACAGCATTCAATCAGGAGGCCAAGGTAGAAAGTAGCCTACGGGTTGATGTGGGGCTTCCAATTTTGCATAAAAATATATTTGTGTATTGTGTATATTATTTAACAACATGGGGAAGCATGTAAGGAAGGGCCGTTATAAGAAAAGCAAAATTTTTCATTGAAGTTTTAAAAAAACAATCTATATGAAGTACTGAATACTTGTCTGTATATCCTTCAAAAGAATCAACAAACTTCACTGATACTGTAGGAAAAGTGAATAAAAATGAAGCAGATCCTGCCATTGCTTATATGCGCACACCACGTAATTTTACGTATTGATTGGCAACTAAATTCAAATGAATGAATTTCTTTATGATTTGAGGTGATTTTCTAATTGTGACAATCATTTGCACTGGGAAACCTGTAGGTCCCCTGGTGGTTCCCCTTGAGTCTCTCAATACAAACTCACAACTGTCATTTAAAACAAGAACAACAAAGTGACTCTGAAATTGAAATTGAATCACTCCTTTCTGTGAAAACAAACCAGAATTAAGCTTCTATCTCGGCCTCATCGACATTATAATCTAACATCAGCACCCTTGGTAACTGGTTTGTGCTGTTCTGTCCCCTCCCTGCCCTTCCCTTTGTCTTCTCCCTTAATTGTCAAACATAAATTGCCTCCAAGGTGATTCTTGCTTTTATTTTCCTTGTATTTGTTAGACTTTCAATAATCATAGTATTCTGCTCAAAGGCCTTTATACTGACATCAATCTGTTATTTGTTTCATTGATGCCTTATCAATTTCCCTAATTATTCATGTACAGATCTTTTCTGCACACAGATTTCTTTTTTAACAGCTTTCCTTCACTTTTGCTTTAAACCCCTTATAAATATAAAACCATTTTGCAGGGATTGCTCTTATATACTTTCCTTGCCTCAGAATATAGTATATTTCAGCAGTGTACCAACGTCTCTCTGCCTAGCCATTTACTTCCAAAATAATTACCTTGGTGATTCTCAGTATTTCATCCTCTATTATTCTCATGTGATCTTCAATCACCTAACTTGGCCTATAACTGCCTTAAAGTCTATATAATCTTTGTTTATCCACTTTTTTCTAGCAAGTTCTTTGAAGTTGAATTACTCACTTGCCACTCTTCTTACATTCAAAATTGTCAGTTATAGTAGGAGTTCAAGAAATATTTAATAATGAATGGATAATAAGAATTTTCTTACAAACTCACACATCCTGTTGCCATTTTAACATCTCAAATTGTCTCACATCTTACGTTTTATATCTACAAACAGAAATACTGATTTCTGTTCTCAAATCTGCTCAAACAGTTTGCAAATCTATAAATCTGGTAAATGGCACTATCAAGCCTGAAATTGCTCAAACAGAAACAAATTGTTTATTTTCCCTAATCCCTTACATCCTGTTCTCAACTAATTCAATTCTGTTGATTGTATCTTGACTTGTCCATTACCACTTTGCTTTCTGGTTGTCAGCTCAACTACCATCTAGCAGGATCATTCAAATGTAAGGTTTAACACTTATATTCAGAAGTATATACTACCTAAATTCCACCAAACTTTAAACCTGTGATGCTCAATCCACCAATTAACTCTCCTACATTCCTATGCTTCTCAATTTGCAAACCTTTAACATTTTTTAACCGATAAAATACCAGCTGGAATTTTGTAAAGCCGTAAAACAGTTTGAAAAGAGCTCACATAAGGTAATAGCAGAGTTGAAGGGCTGTCTTTGAGAAGACAGTGTACTTATTGAACTAGTGAGCAATACATGGCCCCGTGTCTCCAGCATCTAGAATACATCATGTGTGACTGAAGAAATGAGAGTGGTGGGAGCCCTTTCATTCCCAGTTAGTTATTCATGTGCACAGAAGCATTGCCCATTCCTGGAGGCAGTCGTGGCATTTGCTGGGTTCTTGTGATCTGTGCCAGTTCCCAGGTGGGGAAACGTCCTTCCAGGGGACAAAATAAGAGTAATGTTGAGCTGGAAGTTGTGACTAGCTGTTGACTCTTTGAGTTCTTCTTGCCAAATCAGTAGGATCTGCTATCACAGGAAGTGACACTCATTAAAATGCTTTTGAATCAAATCCACAAGCTTAGAGCCTAGGTAGAGTCTAGAAGGAGGTGGTTCCTCATCTTAATTGCTTCTGTGACATTTAACTAAATGAGTATGAATTTGCCTGAGGTTAACAGGCTTTTGTGATTTGTTATTTTGATGCTGACCTCCTGAGGCACTTGGACCTCTCAGCATCCAGGCAGAAGGCTGGATATGAAAGAAAAGATTGCTGCAGTGCTGGCCTGCTCTAGCCAGAAAACAGAGATTATATATCTGTAGGAAACCTCCCCAGCCCTTTAGTGCTATGTGTACTGAATTTTGTGAAATCCTGCTGAGTCCCTAAAGTATCTACCTTGTATAAGACTACAACTAGGAGGAAGACCGTGTTTTAGAATGTCTTCAGAGAGTGTGTTATGTCACTACTGAACCGACCTACAACCATGGTATTTCTTGAAGAGAATGTGGACCTGGGGAATTGAATTCACAGTCAAGTGTGGAATATGATAGGCTGAAATTATGTCTTCTACTGGTTTATAAATGAGTCCTTTCCAGAAGAATGAATAGGAATAGTTACTTGGACAAGGATGATGGACTCTTACAAGATGTGCCAATAATTATCACACTGATTGAAGAAATGTTTGGTACGAGCAAAGGGAAGAAGAGGAGAAAATTAGAAAAGGAAAGAAGAGTTCAGGAAAGATGGGGAGGATGCCAAGAATTGCAAAGGTTTAGAAAGATGAAAAGGCTACTTATAGTGCAAATATACCACCCAGTTTCTCAAGAGGCTGAAATATTTGCTGGCAAACAGAAAAGCAATTGGCAGATCTTTAACTAAGAAGGGCATGTGAAAGAATGCTCTGATCTCAGTGTTCTATTTGGAGTTTTTCGAGGCAAGAAAGAGATCCTGGCTGGCGTAATGCGCCTGCCCTCACTTGGCTCCCATCATGGGGGACATCTGCTCAAGAACAGCCTTGGAAATCAGAGGGGAAAAATGTTTGCCAGGCAGATAGTATGCCCGAGGTAGAGAAAAGGGACTGCTTGAGTCAGCTAGACAATAGCTACAAATACCTAAACTTTGTGGGATCTGCAAACAGATAAAACAAACAGATAAACAAAGCAACACATCAGGGAGTATGAAGGGAGCTAGCCTGCCGGAAGTTCCTTGTATCAACTGGACTGTAGCCTTTTGTCACAGGGCCTTGAGTCTGAAGGTATTAAGCCGGGCATGCCCTACAAGGTTCAGACAATATAATTTACTACTTTGCAGCTCTATTAAAGTCTCTAAATCAATAGCCTCACCCCAGGGTTCATAGCTGGCAGCCCTTAATCAAAAGATTGAAGAGAAAGAAGAAAGGAAAAGAGCACTGGGGGCAGCATTTCCTCTGATAACCAAAAGACCTATGAAAAAGGAAACGACATGTGACTAAGAGCCTTAGCATTATTAATAACGGGGCAGGTTGAAGTCATAATTCATAATAGCACTACTAACATAACATTTGTTGTTTTTTGCTCTCTTTCTCTCTCTTTGCAGGAAAGATAAAAATAAACAACCTGTTTCCAATGAGCCCTGCCAATTCAGAATTCAAAGGTGTTTCACATTAGGTTCATTGTGTAAAAAAGGTTAAGGTGCAATATAGAGAGGTTTGGAATCTCGCAGAATTGTAAATAAATAAATCACTTTACTTTTGTACATCCCTCTCAATAAAATGTAGGCTTTAGAAGACAAGAGGCCATATCTGGCCTCTTCAGAGTGATCCAGCAGGAAATCAGAAAACCAGCCTGAGGAAGTTGATATCATAGAATGGCCTCATTACCATCCAAAGGGGATCAGAGCCCTGGCTCCCTGTAGGGCCTTCTCTGACATCTCTGCAGCCAGATGTCATGGGCCTCTTCATAGCCTGTCCTGGGTGTAAGCCCAGGCTCCCCTCTAGGCATTTGCTGGCGGGGTAGCAACTGGGCCACAGTCTTGTCTAGTGTTTGGCTGGAGTAGAACCATTATTACCAAATACTTTTCTTTCCAGGCCGCTTTTTCCTAATCCTTTCATTGGAGAGAGCATTCTTTTGCGGGGACTCCTTTTGTGTCCTTCGGTGTCACTGGGTTGCTGACTTTTTCATCTCAAGTCTAGGATACTCGTGGATCTCACCACCATGTCACTCCTTGGGTCCCAAGTTTCCTAGCGGGTCTGCCTTCTTCTCTTTACCCTTTGGAGACCCTTTACGTTTAGTTTATATCCAATATTCCAAGGTTATACTTGTACTTCGTAGGAGGTATAGGGAAAAGTCATCTACCTTATCTTCCTCAAAACAGAAGTTTCTCCAGACACCTGCATTTTTCATTCTTAGATGCAATGCTTGCCTTATAATGGAAGGCAGTCTGCAAATTCTTATATTTTTGCTTTGTTTTGTTCTGTTTTTTTTTTCTTATGATTCAGAGGTATGATTAAGGGAAAACAGCCCTGCTTTGAAATGCTAACAAAAGTCCTTAAAACACTGTACCATTTTTTTCTACAACAGGTAAAAAAATAAAGCAAATACAAAAGTCATCTAGTTTAAAAAGAAATGATGATTTTGTAAAGTACACCTAATAGGTATGTTCCAGAAATTGATGGAAGCTTATTCTTTGTAATCCAAGACCATTTTTTCATTGCTTCTGCCATTAGAATTCTAGAATATGTTGTAAAGGCTAAGAAAGCAAATCGTGGTTTCTTAAAAACATTCATGTATCCTGCAAAGTTAAGAGACCTCATAGGAGAGAGGAATAAATTCTTTCAATACCATTTTTTTAAAAATACATATTTGTCTTAATTTTATGTAGATTACATAATGTTTTCTACAATGTGCCTCAGCAGGAAAGATAATTTGTGGACTTCTATTCCTGGATAATATTGTTATTACCTTATTTATTAGAAAGTTCCACTATGAGTCCTAGAAAATCTTAGAATTTCAAAACATAAAATTGACTTCTTAGTTTGGATAGCCTTAAATATTCAAATATTGACATTTAGTGTCAGAAAAATGATCTCAGGCTGTTCATAAAATATAAATGGAGAAAAAAAGTCCTAATGGCGAATAGGTAAATACTCCAAAGCAGTCTCTCAAACATGGGCCATGTAATAAGTATTTTAATGAAAAAAGGGGATTTTTCTGGCTTTAGTGAAAGCAAAAGTTATTATCAGAATGATTTTTAAGTATGTACTTACATAAAGTTATATATAAGTTCTTAAAGTTAAAGCACATAAAATGACTCCAAAAACCAAAATATATGTATGAATTGCGTTAAAAATTCCTAAAGCAATTGTATTAAAATTGACATTAATGTCATATGGTGTTTTATGCCATATTATTTTCCTAAAACCTATTTACCTCTTTGGGGTTCATATCATGTCACTTTTACTTTACTCATGCTTTTTGATTTCAAGCAGACAGACTATAATTTGAGTCACAGATGCTGTCACTATTCTTAATTTCTTTTTAGTGGCATACTCATTTTAATCTGACAATTCATTCTTTTGATGAGCCCTCATTTTAATCAATACCGAACAAAGAACATCCTTTCAATAAAATACTCTTCCATTCTAGAGTAGAAGAATTTCATCTACCTAACTGTTGGCCTTTGGGATACACAAAATCAGTCCATATGCACTCACAACAACAGGAATATATTCTGGATGTCTACTGCACAGGTATTTGTGTTGTTTCCCCGGGCGTGTATATTTGAAATGACTCATTAGATGCCACAGAGTATAGTCACATAAAGCTTTTATTTAAAGGCAAAGAATGTGGTGAAGCAAGAGGAAGGGAATGCAGACAAATCATTGGGAGTAAGAGACATCCCACAGCTCGGGCTCTCCATGGGCCCAATGGTGCTTTTATGCTGAAACTGGCTGTGGAGAGGCCTGAGGCAGAAATTTGTTTCTGAGAGCTCAGAGGAGCCACCAGTGGGGGACCCTGATAATCCTCTTGGTCATCTAATCAAACCAGACTTGTTGAAGCAGTTACCTCAGATACATGCCTTCTGGAAAAAAACTAACCCTGGAAGTCACCAAGGTAACTGGGACTTTAATCAGCACAATATAAATTCCACTGCCCTTATCTTGGCCAAAAGTCAAAAGCCAGACCATTCAGGTTTTCCTGAACCAGGGATAAAGATGGGGTTCAACTGTAGACCTCCTCTACCTCCACGGAGCTCTTAAATTCACTGTGACCGCACCACTTCTTGTAATGTAGTAAGGTATTACTTCCTTTGACAGTGTCCCTGATGCCGTAAGTGGTAAACACAAACAATAATGATGAAATACTGTGTACTATTCAGTTAAAATAGTGGCCATCTAGATATCTCCTCCCTTAAAAAGATAATTTTAAAATATATTTTTAATAAATCTATAAGCAACTCTATACCCTTAGCATAGAGGCGTGTTTACTTTACTGTGGTTTTTTTTTTTTTTTAACTATAGGCTTTTATTTTTTCCCTTTTCTTTTTTCTGTCTTTGATCTCCCTACTCATTTTTTCCTCCCCATATATGCTTCTATCACAACTGTTCGTAGTAATAATAAGCATAAAGAAATATTATTTAATTTTCATTGTAAAAATGCCTCGAGAATTTCCTCAAATTTTTATTTTTATACTAACTAAACGGTAAATGTTGTTGAACATTTTTTTCTGCACATGTGAGATAGTTATATTGTTTTTCCACTTTATTAATGCCATGAATTAAATTAAACATTTAATATTTAATCTTACCATGCATTCTAGGGATAAACCACAATTTTAAAAATTTTTAAATTTATTTTTGAGAAAGTGCAAATGGGGAAGGGGCAGAGAGAGAGGGAGATAGAAGATCTGAAGCAAGATCCATGCTGTCCACAGTTAGCCCCATGTGGGGTTTGAACTCACAAGCCGTGAGATCATGACCTGAGCTAAAGTCAGACCCCCAACTGACTGACCCACCCAGGTGCCCCAAACCACAATTTTTTATTATGTATTTCATTTTTTATATTATTGGGTTTTATACTAATACTTATTTCATTTTTCTTAATCTCTATTATGATTTTTGTTTCATATATTACACTTATCTTAGTTTGGACTCAAAGCTATACTAGACTTTATAATATGAGTTAGGGTATCTTCACTTTTTTCTCTCTTTTAAAAGATTTTTGTATGACCCAATTTTTCTGTTCCTTGAATGATTGGCAAAACTGAGTAAAAAATTTCTTGGCTCTGGGTTTTCTCTGTGAAAACTTTTGAATAATGATTCAATTCCCCTAATAATTATAGTAGAATTCGGATTTCCTAAATCCTTTTCTTTTTGTTTGAATGAAATATATATTACTGGGGCTCTACCAGCATTTCAGGGGTTACTGTTTGTCCAGTAGAACTTTCTCCATGTCTGGACTTGCAGGTACATGTGAGCGTGTACTTACAGACTCTCAGGTGCTTATCGTTCAGTTGGATTTGTTGCAAATAGTTTATAACCAAATTTTTATTTCTGAACAAAATGGTGGTTTCTATGTTTTAACTAAGGATTTATTTAATGCATATTCATAGTAATTATTGTGTACATATATAGATTTTTTTGTATTATACATTTTAATGTTTTCCATTTTTATCACATTTTATTCCCTCTTTTCCTGCATCTTTTGGGTTAATTATCTTTTTTTCTCTTATCCAGGTCACTTTTTTTTTTAAAGCAAACATTTATCGGAACCAATAAAAGACTATGAGAAGAGGGAAAAGAGGAGAGTGGAAGAGGGAGAGAGAATGAGGTCTGCATCAATGTCAGTGTGGAAACAGGTAAATTGCCTACTTTTAAACATTTACCTTTAAATGGCAAACTCATCCTAAAAATTTTTTTTAACGAAAAGCAGACATCTTTGGTTATGATTTTTATAACTTTCTATTTTCTACAGAGGAACAAAAATAAGAATTGCATCAGACTTACCTTCAGAATCCACACAAACAAAAAGATTGGCGTGAAATATTTAATGTGCTGAAAGAAAAAAAAAAGTCACCAACTACAATTCTGCATCCTGGAGATTACCCTTTAAGAGAGAAGGAGAAAAAAAACAAAACAATTCCCAGATAAAAATTGAGGGAAGGTGTCACCAGTGGGCTTGCCTCGCAAGAAATGTTAAACGATATCGTTGGGAGGGAAAGAAATCATGTAGGTCAGAAACTCAGACCTACTTACCGAAAGGAAGAGCATTGAAAGATGAAACTCGTTAACTTTTCTTATTCTTAATTGAGCTAGCATTTATTTAAAATAACAATAGCAACAATGTATTTGGTAACCATAGCTTATGGATAAATCAAACGAATGACAGCACTGTGTCAAGGGGGAGGAGAGTAGAAGTGGGAATACTCTGTCATAGGGACTAGTACTAGCTGCGGAGCGATATCGTGGTGTCTGAAATGGACTGCTTTTAGCTGTTGAGTGGATGACAGTGGATGACAGCTGTGAGTGGATGAGTGCAGACTTGGACAACTACTAAAAAAAAAAAAATTACAGAGAAGTATAATTGATATGCCAAGATGGAAAAGAAGAGGGACAGGTGCTGAGGTGGCTCATTCGAAGCGACTCGCTCTTAATTTGGGTCAGGTCATGATCCCACAGTTAGGGATCGAGCCTCGCGTCAGGCTCTGCCCTCATTCCACAGAGCCTGCTTGGGATTTTGTCTCTCCCTCTCTCTCTCTGCCCCTCCCACCCCAACTTCAAAATAAATAAATAAACATTAAAAAAAAAAAGAAAAGAAGACGGAATTATATCAAAAACGTAAAGTAAGGAAAGGCAGAAAAAGAGTAGAAGATTAAAAAAATGGTAGAAGAGTATGTGGTGAATGATGAAAGAATTTACATTTATTTTACACCTGCAGAGAGAAACTTCTCATAGGGAAAAGAAAACAGGAGCAGTTTACTTCCTAATACATTTACTCAAGGGCTGTAAAGGAAATATTGGCCATTGTGTTATAATGGAAATTGCTCTCAATCCTCGGCATTCTTTAGTATTTTCTGTCTTTTCAGGTTGAAGCCTCATTCATCACTTCTTGTCATTACTGGTCCTAATTGAACAATGTCTATCATTAGAAATCGTGTTTGCACGCAGTAAGTGTAGCTGAAAAGTCTCCTCTATTCACAGTTAGAAATGGCTTTTGTTGGGGGCCTGGGTGGCTCAGTCAGTTAAGCCTCTGACTCTTGATTTCCACTCAGGTCATGATCTCACGGTTCTGAGGTCAAGCCTTGCATCAGATTCTGTGCTGATGGTGCAGAGCCTGCTTGGAATTCTCCCTCTCACCCTCTCTGCCCCTTCCCCACTCATGCTCTCTCTCTCTCAAAATAAGTAAATAGACTTAAAAATTTTAAAAAAGAAATGGCTTTTGTTTAATGTAACTGAAAATTTGACCAAAAAAATCAGAAAAAGTGTATTTCCCCAATACAATGTGAAAAAAAAGTGTATGCTTTTCCAAGTAAGTAAGAATTTGGATGATTTGTTATATCCTACAGGCAATCGAAAGAAGGAACTATCTAATTGCTTTGGCTCACTTGGGAAATAAACGAGCCTCATAATTTTTAGCTATTTAACTATTTATTGTTTTCTTCAGGGGGATTTAATTCAAATTCATTCCCTTTCAATAATTGCCCCTCTCTTAGCCAAGGTAAAGAAAGTGTCTCACAATCACTTTTAAAATCAAGTTAAAATAAAGGCATCAACATTTATCATAGTTGACATTAATAGTTTCCCATTATTAAAACTACCTCATATTAAGAGATTTATAACATAACCACTCATTTCCTTTGAGAAAAAAATTAAATAAATATCTGATTGTTCCTGTTCCCTAGTCATGTCTTGCTTACCACTTATTTTTGTCAATTGGAGATTTCCCAAACCAGTAATATTGTCACCCATAGGTCACTAAAAGCAAACAAACAGATTAAATGTTTCAAACAGACTTATTATATTTAATATTAATTGCGGGTAACAAGTTAACTCATTGACGTCCCAAGAACTGAGCAGAATTGGTTGATTCTATTGTGATGAAGCTAAAAATAGTCTGGTGAATTAACTATTCAGGAGAAAGTCTAAAGGTATCAATGTGCATGAAGCACAAGGGAAAAGAGGGGTGACGGAGACAACTGGGGCATTCTCAAAGGGCATCTCTAGCCCACTTCTCCATTGGAGGACTTACTTGGCTGTTAGTCACTTTCACCAATTTCATGAGAAAGTTATATCTTTAAGTTATGGGAGAGGAAGGGACAAATGATAAGTACTAATTCACAAAAGATGTTAAAATCCTAGTCATAATGAATGTAATTATGCTTACTGTGACAAAAGAGTAAGAAAAATGACACTACCAAAGAATAATGTGGAAGCTGAACTCTGAACATTATTTAATTGGAGAAGTTATCACAGCTTCATTATCTGCAAATAGATGTAAAATGATAGCTTTGTGTTGCCTTAATTTGCATCTCTCATTTCAAAGGAGTTTGAGCACGTCTTTATAGGTTTATACCGTTTGATGTTTTCTCGTCCTTAAGTTGCCCCCCCCCATTTTTACTGATATTGCTGTTTCTTCATGATTCACTGGAGTCCATTCTGTATCTAGATAATTTTTCATTCGTTCTAGACATTGCCATCCTCTTTTCCAGTCTGTCATCTCTCCATTAACATTATCCATAACATTCTTCATTCACTGAAACTCTTTACTATTGTGTACTCAAATTCATCAGTCTTTGACATTACCTTTTGTGATGTCCATGTTTGTTTTATACGTCCTATGCCTTGCCTAGGAGGTAAAGAGAGTCTCTTAAGTTTTTCTCATGCTCCACATTTACAAGTTTTTTCACATTTAATCTTTTCATCTATGCTGAGTCCCTCTTTCTGTTGAGGTCATTTGACTTTTTTACATAAAGTAAACCAGTTTCCCAATTATACAACCTGAACTTTCCAATTACTTTGTGATACAATCTTATATATTGTAGGATTGGGTGTTTATACATACTTACATGTACATATTGGTCTAGCTTTCTTTTGTGTGAGTGTAGTGTGATACTACATTTCCCCTTACATTACTCTAACCTTCTAGAATGTTACAATATTTGCTAAAGTAAGTTATCCCTATCTCTATTTGTTAAATGTTACTTAGCTAATTGTGGACCTTTAGTATTCACTTTGCATTTTATTATAGGTTTATAGAATTCCTCAAAAAGCAAGTGGGATTTGATTTATAGATTATGAAGTTGCAGATTAAAGATTAGTTTGTGAATAATTGGTACCTTAATAGCAGTAAGTCTTGTTATTAAAAACAAATGGAATTTCGGGATGCCTGGCTGGCTCAGTCGGTGGAGCATGTGACTCTTGATCTAGGGATTGTGAGTTTGAGCCCCACGTTGGGTGTAGACATTACTTTAAAAAATGGAATTTCATATCATCAGGTTATTTTCTAAATTATTTATTAGATGTTTTAAAGTTTTATTGAGATAGTATTACTGGGGTGCCTGGGTGGCTCGATTTCAGCTCAGGTCATGATCTCACGGGTTCATGAGTTCAAGCCCCATGTCAGGCTCTGTTTGGGATTCTCGCTCCTACTCCCTCTGCCCTTCCCCTGCTTGTACTCTTTCTTGCTCTCTCAAAATAAATAAACTTTTTTAAAAAAGATAGTATTATTATTTTCTTGGTTAAATTAATTAACATGGAACTCACAGTTTTTTTATTGGAATGGTACATGACTTTTTATTTTATGGTTGGCTATTGTCGCCAAAACGTTCTTTAGATTTTTCTGTAGGTTGATTTTCTGTTAGAAGACACTATGGAACTCTTATTTATTTAAATAGAATTCCAATTGCTTTGTTGGTTTTGCTCCACAATACTAGCAGCCTTCCTAATAAATCCCTTCTTAACCTGACTAGCATGGTGAGGCTGTGTTCTCCCAGGTCAGCCTTAAGCAACACCTAAGGAGAAATGGGTATTTCATGCACCAATGGGACTGGTCTTCTTGCTCTGCCCATGGATCCCTTGTCTATCCTCTCAGTGGGTAGTGTCAGATGGAAGACAGAAGGGTAACTTATAAAGAGATAATATTCCATCAATGGAAAAAACAAACAAACAAAACCCAGAACATTCAATACAAGATAGGATTGGAAGATGTTTTGTTCTAGGTTTATGCTATAAAATTCCGAATGGCAAATTTGCCATGACCAGAAAATGAATTTTCACTTACATTTTTCTCCATACCCACTGAGACTTGCATTTTTAACCATCAACATCAAAGTATCAGCCTTTGAGAGAGAGTCATTGGTAGCTAGCATTCATGAGCTTCATGTACAGGAGGCAGTGTCTTGAGTAATAATGTACCTGGCATTAAATAGACGGTATTAGGGAACTGCAGAGACGACATCTGTGCTGTTTTGATATCAACAGGTTCCAAAGAGCCATGACATTGCCAGTTATGCCAGGATTATAACCTTTTACTCATGGTGAAAGACATAAAATTAGCCAAGAAAGGTACTTTTGAAATAAGGGAGGCAAAATTGATTCCTGGAGATGAAAAGGAAGAGGTGATACCTACATACTATGAAGAATTTCATATGCACTCATTGAAAAATAAACAATCAGGTAAGTACCTCTTCTTTCCCCATTTTTCTAATCTTCATGGATAAACTTACATGGAGCCATGAGCTTTGTAATACATTTTTCATTAAATTGTTTATATGGAGAAGCCCTTCTCCGCAAAGTGTTTGCCCAGGACCCTGCCCATAGAAAGAGCAGCCCTGGTTGAGGAGGCTGGAGATTCTTTTTTTCTGAACTCACAACATTATCATAACCTGAGGATTTTACTACATATACCTCTTAATTCTAATGACTTCATGAATAAACACCAAGAGAGTTAAAGTTTACTCCAAATAATTGTCATTGCATTTAGAAGATATTTTTTAATTTAAAGTTTTTTCTGAAATGCATTTTGATACATATTTTAAGAAATTGTGAATATGTAGTCATCGTATTAGAATTTACAGGGACTACTTCAAAATTATGGAAGAGCTTGTACTTTTTTGGTATACTACTGATATATGAATGATGCAATTAATTATTTACAAAGTACTAATTAAGTAGTAATATAGACCTATAGCAATTATGACTTATTTTCAAGTTCAAATACAAATTAAGAATTAATATTATGTATTTTCATTTATTATTTAAGTTTTGAAAACATGTTTACCTATTAGTCTTTTGATAAATACTGCTCTTGATGTTTTATTTAAGATATCTCTAGAGGTTTTATAATGTCACAAGAAATAAAAATGCTATTTTTTAGGTATTTTTTTAATGTGGAATAACAATGAAAGAGCAATTGGCTTTTTAAAAAAGATGAATTAATAGATTTTGAGTTGCTAAAAATTCCTTATAGCTATTTTGAGAAAAAAATTAAAATGGGATTCATTTTGCTATTTTAGATATAAATTTGAACTAATTGATCACAAAAAGATTTCCTTTAATGAATTTTAGTTGTTTTCTTCTTTCTAAAAATTTCTAAATCTAATCTAAAGCATCATCTAATATCTCATCACAGGCAAATTCAAAGCAAATACATTCCAGAATTTATTCAAGAATTTTCAAAACTGCGGTCCTTTTTATCTCAAAAGTACAATTATTTTGTGTGTTTTCCTTACAATTTTATATCTTCTGCCAAAAAAAATTTTAAAAAGGGAATAAAGAAAAATAAAGCTTCTAAATGATCAAAAGAGCACAATAAGACCTTTCTCTTTTATAGTTTTTGGCATATTCAGGAAACCAATTCAGGTCTGTGTAATGAACCATTCAAGGCATACATAAATGCAGATGAAATGCAGACAAGCCCCAGAGAAAAGATTGATAATTTTATCTCCACTGAAGGGCAGAGCAAGCAAACAGAAAATGCCCTGAGAGAGGGTCATAAATAATAAGAATTCAAATCATAGAATGTCAAATCCTTATTTCACAAGTTTCAGAATGAGAACTTACACTTAGAAAAAACTGTTATGTTAAAATCTTGTTATGAATATATAAATAATGATTTCTCAGATCTTGAAAAGATAGAAAGCCCAGTAATAAGTGGGGGGGCACCAATTATAATTTATACTAAAAATAGTTATCATATCCAATGTTATAAAATAGTAATTATAATTATTCTTTATCTAAGAATATTAAAACCTATCTTTATGTGGAAAGTAAGTCATATATGCGTATAAATTATACACACATTTATGCTTATAGATAATTATTATATTCTGTATTTTGCAGTATTTCCTAGATGAAAAGCTATATTATATTGGAATTCATAAGATGTCTTGGCAAGCAATCAAATAAACTCAGCTTTGAGATCAATATAATTGTATTTGTTGCATTTGACTTGTTTAAATTCTTCATTCTAATTTTCAACTTTTCTTGATAAAATGTCTATGTAGATATTCTTATATTCCTTTATAATTTATTCTATCTTTGTTTGAACATGCACATAGTTTCTGTGTTTCTGGTGACATTAAACCTGGCCTTTCACATACATTTATTGGATTCCAACACATTTAATTATTGATTTAATCATCATTATGCTGATTTTCTTTTTCCAATAACTTTGTGCAAATTTGGATGCTTTACGTATGAATTCATTTGACTGTCACCATTGATCTATGAGATCCATATATTTCTCATATCCATTTACAGTTTAGAAAATCAAAGCCCAAAGAAATGAATGGTGTTGTCCAAGATATCATAGCTCATAGCTGAGAGGCAGGATTCAGACCCAGGCCATCTGTCTCCAGGACTCGTGTCTTTACTTATCAGCGGCACACTGGTGGGAAGAGGCATCAGGTCTTCTGGTGGCTAATAACCAGCAGAAGGCTTTTGGTGTTAGCCGAGGTCTTCACCCAAAATTTAGTCTTTGATATTAAGTCACATCACACAAGGTACAGATGGAGCAGCAGAGGTATTCCCCTTGTGACAATCAATGTGAGCCTTACATCTCTCCTCTATATAAATAATCACAGTGCCCATGGGCTTACCTCGGTCTGCTGTTTTCATGTGGATGCTGCCTCACAACTGTACTCAGTGGTCCTTGGGCTGTCATGTCAAATGCTTATTTCCCCATGCCGCATGAAGGCCTGGAGCGAACTTCAGTGACGGATGCGTCTTCCTACTCCTGTGAGAACACGTAAGGCTGAATGCAATGCTGATAATGCACTAACTTTAGAAACTCCCTCAATCCCACCTCAATATTGAATGTCTTTCAAATACACCAAGGGCAGTGAGGTAACTCTCAGTGTTACCAGGAATGAGCTGCCTGGATCTCCCACTTCACATATTTAGGCGCCAAAGAAAATGGTTTGTAACAAAGCAATACTTTTTACAAAAGAAACGTAGGGGGAAATACATCTAAGGAAAACTGCTTCTTTTCTATCCTGATTGAAAGAATTTTTTTAATAAGTAGTTGAAGGTGATTCTCATACAAGTAGTCCGAGGTCACACATTTGGAAACAGTGTTCTAAAATATTGTTTCGCCAATCTCACTTCATTTGATTTTCTTAATAATTCTTGGGAAGGGCCAAGGTGTGGCCTATGTTAATATAAATAAACTGACTTTCAGAAAGCTTACCATAATCCTACAGTAGAGGATAAGAATTTGGGATAAGAATTAGAAGCCAGTGTTAATATGTTGCCTAATTATTATGTAACCACAGACAGGCACCCCAGAAGATTTTTTTAAGTTTATTTATTTCAAGAGAGAGCAAGCAAGCATGGGGGAAGGTCAGGGAGTGAGGGACAGAGAGAGAGAGAGAATCCCAAGCAGGCTCCTCACTGTCAGCACAGCGACAGACTCAAGGCTCGATCCTACAAACCGTGAGATCACGACCCGAGCCAAAATCAAGAGTTGGATACTTCACCAAGTGAGCCACCCAAGCACCCCATCACTTGTGGAAGTTTTTATAAACAATCAATGAAAAAAATATATATTAAACTAAACAGAAAGATATGTAGTAACACACTTTTTGAGATAGATACAGCTGGGAAATTCACTTGGTCTTAAATATTTCAAAAATTTGGGAATTGGAATTTTTGAAATATGATAATTCAGGTTGCTAAGTTTTATATTCAGTAATTACACAAAGAAATTCTTGGCCTTCATTAATTTTTAGTCATTTCATTGTAAACATCTATAGTTCCGAAAAGTGCATTGTTTTCCACGGAGCAAGTCATGGTTTTCTGCTACCTCAACAGTATGTAATAATACAGATTAAAGATTTTTACCTGATATTGTCTTAAATGCTAACACCAATTAAAATACATTGAGGAGGAGAATAGCCCTATTTTTCAGCCTCTAATTTCTTTTTTTTTTTTTAGAGAGAGAGAGAGAGAGAGCATGCATGAGGGGGAGAGGGGCAGAGTGGGGGGAGAAAGAGAGAGAGAGAGAGAGAGAGAGAGAGAGAGACCTAAGAAGGCTCCATGCTCAACTCAGAGCCCAACATAGGACTTCATCCCATGGCCCTGGGATCGTGACCTACCAAAATCAAGAGTCAGACGCTCAATCACATGAGCCACCCAGGCACCCTACAGGTTCTAAGGTTTTGATGAGAATATTCTAAACTTGCCCTTTTTTAATTTAAAATTCTTTGTTTGTTTGTGTTGTTTTTACTTCTTGTTCATTGGATTCAACTACAAGAGAAAAATAGAATGGTTGGGAAGAAATGCATTTCCTAATTACAGTTAAAGTTTTGTGGAGAAGGAAAAATAACGAAGAGAAAATTGAGTTTTCCGAGCCAAATGCATTTACCATTTACTGGAACAAGCATCAGGCTTTTCCTTACTAAGTAATGATTTCAAACTATGAAAATATTGTTTCTCTGAAAGCAAAATACATCATAAAATCCACAGCGCTCTGTAGAGAGCAAGACAAGTAGGGGGCAATGCACTTTAGATAAGGAAGTGGAAACTTAATTCCAGTTTCGTAATATTCTAGTCAACAGGAGACCAAGAAATTTGAACTCTCAGGCAATGACAACTCAGACTGATCAGACACAAAGTTCTGACTTGTTTTCTCAGAAGAACTTTCAGACATTATATAGTCTTTTCAATGTTAAACAAGCCAAAAATCTTCAATCAGATTGGAGTCAATCCATTTCCTATCACACAACAGTTTGGTGCAGAGAGAACAGGGTAGAGAACTCCAATCAAATCGAACATGTGTACACAGTTACTCATAAGCTGTTAGAATCAATGTCTAAATCAATGTCTGAGACCCATCCTCAGCCTGGATTTTAGGGTCAAGATCAAGTCATTCTCAGACGAAAAGAAAGGTAGTTTGATGGAAAGAAGTATGAGTAACTCAATTCAGCCCAGGTTACATTATTCCTGAGCAATATGAGTGACATATTATAAAATATGCGTAAAATCAAGTCCAGTCTCTAGGTTTGCTCTAGGTGGCTTTTCAACTGAGTTACTAAGTTTCTCTGACTTAGGCTTTTTAATAAAATGGGCTGGATATCTATAATGTGAGATTTCTGTAAGCAGTATAAAGAGCCACTCACAGGGCACTTAGATTTTTAGAAAGCGATGTTATTCTGTCTTCTATTTTAATATGTATACTTATAGGTATATATTTTCTTCTAAGTATAATTTTTTTGCTCCATATCACTTGCTTTTATAGATGATGATTTGACTTACTTCAGGTCTATTTTTTACATGATCGTAACAATTTATTTTCTAACCCTCAATTTAAGATGTGATTTCTGATTTCTAAATATATGGGAAATTGAGGATAACTTTGATTATATTATTCTCCAGTTTTATTGCTTTGTAGTTAGACAGCAATAAAAGTTTGTAGACTCTGAGTTCGTTGGAATTCGCTGAGACTTTTTGTGGTCAAGGACATGGTGAGATGTGTGTGTATGTATATATGTGTATGTGGGTATGTGTGCTTAAATGAACATTTAGTCTTCATGTTAATCTCAAGTGGTAGCTGTTTGCTTTCAAATTGCCCTGTACCTCATACCTGAATATGGAATCCGGAGCTGAGGTCAATGTCCTTGTTGCTCCTCATTGCCTCTACTGTCCATTTTTTCCTTTTGCCTCTATAAAAACACTAATCTTTACATCATCAGACTGTGCCGCCTACCACCTCACTATTCCCCAAAGATGTTTCGCTCTTGGATCACTGTCACCCTTTCCAGAATAACTAGTGTCACAGATCTTAAAATGACTCTAATACCTGTTTTTCTGATTCCTTCCAATACTCTTAATCTTCAGTCCTGTGCCTTCTCCAGTGATCATGACCTACATTTCATCTTAGTCATTCACTCCTGTGGTCATCCCTTGACCTTGTCAACCCATTTATAGGACTGCAACAAACTCACCATTATCTTCAGTACATTGACCCTACCTCATTTTCACTACCTCTCACATGTCCAATATTTGCTCTTCTGTTCTTTCTTAACTTAAATGCCATAGTCGATCATTATAATCACTCCCTTTCATGCATCCTCAACCCGCTTTACCCATCTTTTGCACTTAATTGGTAAAAGTACATCTCTCATTAAAGCCCTCTCTTTTATACCCTATACAGCTGAATGTCTGTGGTCTGCTCCACTTAGTGGAATGTGGTGGGAGAAAACACTCTGCTGTGCTGCCTGGTTTCACTTTGAATTCCTTATTACTAATTCCAGTAAGACTTTATGTTGCCCTCTTTGAGCCCTCTTTATTTTCTTGGGCCATTCATTCTTCCAGCCTACGAGATAACTTTTGCATACTTTCTTTCTCTCATGAAACCTCTTCCCCCATCCTCATCTACAGTGATCTTTCTTCCTATTTCACTGAGAAATGTGAAATAACTAGAGGAACATTTCCACAATCTAGTATCAAAAGCTTTACACAAACAACATCATGGACATTTTTCCATTTTTTTTATCATCCTATATCAATTTTTCTCTCTTTACTGTATCTGTTAAGATACAGATATTCTGTTATTTCTCTTATCAGGAAAACACACACACACACACACACATACACACTTTACTCCACTTTCCATTCTAAAGTCCATATTCCTTTACTCTTAGTGTAAAACACTATAAGAAAGTTTCATATATTTATATCCCATATCTCTTTTTAAATTTCATTTTAAGAAGTAAATAATGGTTTTTTTCTAATCACTCAATCAAAATTGCTTATCAACATTATCCATGACTCCACATTGTCAGATGCAAAGATCAATCGTAACTTAAAACCAACATCTGAGACTACTGGTCACACTCTTTATGTGGCATTCCTTCTCACTGGCCTTACAGTTTTATTTTGACATTTTTCTCATGTATTATGCCATGCTCTGCTTCCAGTGTTGTGGTTGATAAATTTGTTATACATTTAATTACCTTTCCCTTGTAACTAATCAGTCTATTTCTCTGTGGCAGCTGTTAATATCAATCAGGAAGATACATAGAAAAATGCTAAGTGGGCATCAGTTTAAGTTATGGAAAATTTTATTTGATTGTCTAAATAATCACTTTATAATTGTATTTGCTTATAAGCTTTTCAATGGTTAGCTTCAAACATTCAAATTACAATATAACTTTACAGGAACAAATTTATATTGCACAAGACAAAGAAAAACCTGTGATAATATTGCCATTTTTTGAAAATAATAAAACTTAGATGATAAAATAGAGACAGTTTTTAAGACAAAAAATCTTTTAATGTTTAAAGTAAATTGAAAAAATGAAATGCACAATTTGCAGATGTAAGTAAATATTTGATATGGTCTGAAGTCAAATTTAAACTAGGTTTTTATTTTGTACAGAGGCATATCCCCCAAAGTAATGCTAACAAGAAAAAATGATAAAAATAATAAATACTAATATTAATTGAATGATAAAAAAAATAGCATTCAAAGTGAATGATATCTCTGAGATTGTGCAACAGAATATCCCTGCTAACTATTTATAAAACAGTGTGCTAATTGCAGCATGTATATTATCGAATTGAATAATTAAAACACTATGAAGTAAGTACTTTTATTATCCTCATTTTACAGAAAAGCAATATGAGGAATAGAGAGTTTAAGCAACTCACACAGTTTTCCATAATTAGTAAGTGAACAAATCAGAGTCCATTCAATCAATAATGATTCACACTCAATTAACGGGTATAATATACTTCTTTCATGAGCCCAAAGCAATAATTTCCCTTATGAAACTATTAACTCTATGCACACAATGGAAATAAATATGAAACACTATTTACAAAAGAGAAAACTGAGCCAAATCTTAAAAACAAATTGGACACCAAAACTATTAGAATAGAAATTATAAAGCTAAATACTTTAAAATTTTCTTTTTCAAATATTGTTATCGAGGTACTCAATAGGCAGATATGAATATATTTATACCCCAAGTTTGAAAATATAACCCAAAGTTGACTTCAGAATATATAATATGTTTGGAAACATGCTTTCTAAAAAGAAACACAAATTCAGAATCTTTTATTGACCTCGATGAACCAACAGAGACAGATTTACCTTAATATCTTAGACACCTAGAAAAATTGACAAAATGTCAGAAATAACTGTTTTCAAACACTGACAACAGACAACAAAAGACTATGATATCTAAGAGAGGGGAAACAAATGAGATAAACCTTAAAATTGCCCATTTTTGGTCGGAAATCCCACTCAGGACTACAGAGCAGGGAAGAGGATGACACCTGGAATATGGCAGACTCACTGAGTTTAGGAGAGTTACATTTGCATTCAGGAAGTCCACAGTTGCTGGAAATTGCAAGATGGAGGTCCAGAGAGGAAGAGCAATACAAATCAAATTTACATAAAGGCCTCTTATATGTTTACTGTCTACTAAAATGTACATGAATTGGGTGAAACTCCAGAAGGTCAGGTAACTTCTGGAAATGTGAGCTGAATGGTTTCCAAATCTTAAACAGGGTAGGGAATTATTTTTCATTGCTAGCAGCTAGAAAAGAGAGTCTTCAACATTCACCTTTGGCATACAGTAGAGACACAGAAGAGCTACATCTCAGTAGTGGATAGAACCATCTCTAGAATAAAGGCTATCCTAGATCCACACTAGTAAATATTTTTAAAACAATCTCAAAAAGGAAAAAGTAGAAGTAAATTGACTGACTAATGGAACAAAAACTAACACTCTTTAAAGAAAGACAATAAAATCCTCTTTAAAATAGTGCAGACATAGAAACTATAATGTGTAGCATCCATTCAAAATTCACTAGACTGACCAAGAAACAAGGAAATGTAACAATGTTCAGGAAACCAAGAAATTTAGAATAATCCAGAAATGAAAGAAAGGATGGGATTCATGAAAAAAAATGTTAAAACAGCTATTATAAATATGTTCAAATATATAAAAGAAAACATACATGGTAAATAAGGAAATGGAAAATAAAATGTTAATTAAACAGAAGATAAAAATGAAATGTAATGTGAAATTCAATACATGAGAAAAATGATTAGAAATGGTCAAAGAAAATGTAGTGAACTTGAAGATATGACAATAGAAATAAAGCTCAATGCTGGATAAGGGGAAAGGGAGCATAGTCTTGCTCCCCTGTGATTCAACATCAAATGGTATAACACCCATATGTTTGGAGTTTTAGAAATGAAGGAGAAAGGGGAGAACAGAAAGTATGTCTGAAGAAACAATGGCTGGAATTCCTCCAAAAGTGAATCTATCAATGGAGGTTTACAAGCACCAAGGGGGACACAAAACCTGAACAAGTCACAATATAATGCAATTTATGAAAACCAGTGAAAAAGTGAAGATCTTAAAAGTAACGCAAAGAGAAACTTCCATAGGAAAGAATAAAAATGAAAAATGATGGTAATCATTCCATCAGCAACTCTGCATGTAAGAAAAACATGAAATAAAATTTGTGAAGATCTGAACAAAAGTGTCACCCTAAGTTCTCTCATCAGCAAGATTATCACTCAGGAATGAAGGCAAAATAAATTTTCTGAGAATTTGTCACCAGTAAACTTCACAAAAACATTAAAGTAAGGTTTTAAAGTGAATAGCATCAGGTAAAAACAAGTGGTGAAGAATGTAGTGATGAGGTCGTGGGCAAATTTGAAATACTTTCTTATTTTTCAATTTCCTTTGAGAATAACTGACTGCTTAAAACTTAATAACAATGTATTGATTGAATGTGCATATATAGAAGTAGAAGCTACAACAAGGATAGTAAGGACGAAAGGAGCATAGAGACAAGACCATAGTGGTCCCAAAAATGCAAGAATGGAATAACAAACTTATGAATAAGTGATTAACAATAATCCAATAAAAATGCTCAACCTAATTAGTATGCAAATTTAAATAAAAGGTTACTATTTCAATTTGATATCATTTTCAAATATAAAAAACTAAAAATCTACATTATATTCTGTCATTGTACTATTATGTCTCCATTACGTTTGCTTTTTAAATTTATAAATAAATTCAGTAAATTTTCAGGATACAAAACCAACATTCAAAAATCAGGTGTGTAACCTATACACTAAAAGTGAAATATCTAATTCTAAAAAAAAAAGAAAGAAAAAAATATCACTTAACAAGAGCATCAAAAATTTAAAAATAGGAATAAATTTACCCAAACAAATGAAAGATCATACATTGGAAACTATAAGCCTTCAATGAAAAAAATTGAAGACACACAAAAAAGGAAGCATATCCGTTTTCATGTATCAGAAGAATTAATTTTATTTAAAAAGCTATACTACTCAAAGCCATCTATAGATTCAATGCACTCCTTTTCAAAATTCCAGTGGCATTTTTCACAGAAATAGAAAGCAGTCTTAAAATTTGTATAGAACCACAAAGACTCTGAAGAGCCAATGCAACCTTGAGGAAGAACAAGAAAGCAGGAGAGCTCACACTTCCTCATCTCCAACTACATTACTCAGCTAGAATAATCAGAGCACTTAACGGTACTAGCATAAAAGCCGGTACACAGACCAGTGGAACAGAATCAAGAATCGAGAACTAAATCCCTGCAAGTATGGTCAACTGATATTTGATAAGGGAGCCAAGAATACTCAATGAGAAAGGGATAGTTTCTGCGGTAAAAAATGTTGGGAAAAGTGAAAAATTGCCTGCAAAAGACTGAAACTGGACCCCTATCTTACACCACTCATAAAAATGAATGGGGAATGGATTAAAGACTTACATGTAACACCTAAAACCATAAAACTCTGGGTCGAAAACAGGAAAAAAGCTCCTCGACATTGGTATTGGAAACAGTGTTTGGATATGAAACCAAAGCAAAAGCAACAAAGCAAAAATAAGTAAGTGGAACTACTTATAATCCAACTAAAAACTTCTGCACAGCAACAGTAACAATCAATAAAATGCAAAAATAACCTGTGGAATGGGAGAAAATATTTGCAAATCGTATATCTGTTACAGGGTTAATATCCAAAATAAATAAAGAGTTTATTCAACTCAATAGCCAAAACAAACAAACAAACAAACAAACAAAACCCAAGTAATTGGATTTACAAATAGGTATAGGAACTGAATAGACATATTTCCAAAGAAGGCATATAAGTGACCAACAGGTACCTGAAAAGATGCTCAATGTCACTAATTATCAGGTAAATGCAAATCAAAACCACAGAGAGATATCATCTCACACCTGTTAAGACGGCTATAAAAAGAGAAGTGATACGTTGTGTTGGTGAGGTTTAGAGAAAAGGGAACACCTGAACACTGTTGGTGGGAACATACAGTAATTATGGAAAATAGTATGGAGGTTCCTCAAAAAGTTAAAAATAGAACCACCACATAAACCAGCAATCCAACTTCCCCTTAATTTGAAGGAAGTTAAATTACTCAATCAAAGAGATATCTGCAATCTCATGTTCACTGCAACATTATTCACATCACCAAGACATGAAAACAACAGAAGAGTGGATAAAGAAACGGTGATATATATAATGATATTATAATTATATTATATAATATATATTACATATGAATATTATTCAGCTATTTAAAAAGGAAATCCTGCCATTTACCACAACATGGATGGCCCATAAGGGCATTATATTAAGTGAAATAAATCAGACAGAAAGACCAATACAATATGATCTCACTAGAAGTGGAACCTGAAAAGCCCAACTCCTAGAAACAGACGATAGAATGTTGGTTGCCCCGGACTAAGGGTGGGGGGAGTGGGAGATGTTGGTAAAATGGTACAAACTTCCCCTCATAAGATGAATATATTCTAGGGATCTAATGTGCAGCATGGTGATTATAAAATACAAAAAAGAAAAAAAAAAAAAAAGAAGGAATCTACCTCACATCCTGTCATTATGATTCCATTATATTAGCTGTGTATGTTTTTGGTCTCCAAGCAACCCTTTTTGAAATGTAAATATTTCTGGAAATTGTATGTTTTCTTAGTAGATCATTAATTAACTAATATTTTAGTCAGATTTTCATTCTGCATTAATTGCAGTACATATAAAATAATAGAATAGTGCTTAGTTCTAGTATTTTTTCAGACTTTAAAAAAATAGAAGTTTATAGTTATAGTTAAAATTCCATGTATATTCCAGGTCTGCAATTTATTGGATGTCGGGAAGTAAATTGCACAAGTATATTTGTAACCAGTTATGTAAAATCCGATGAGTAATGTAGGGTAAATAGTTGTTTTTAGCCAGTACGTTTTATGATGGGTTGTTACACAGCAGGAGAAATGTGAAACTGTATGTATTATTTATCTGCTTACTTTTAAGCTTTATATTGATGGTTTTGTTGTGCTGCTACAATATGCTTATTTTTTCCTTAACAGAACATTCATGAGATTTATCTACTCAACCATAGTTCATTTTATCTGAGTTTCATAGTATTGCACTGTATGAGTGTCACTGTATTTTAGGTTGTTATTTTCTTATTGATGGACATTTAGGGTATTGCTTTTGTTTTTGTAATATGGCTAAGTCTTTGTGTAAGCAGATGCAGGATATTCTGTGTGTGTGTAGAATGATCATATTCTGTATCATAAAGTAGGATTTAATATTTATTAGGTGTCATAATATTATCTCGTGATCTGATTATCTCTTTGTTTTTTACAGGTCTAGGAATGGGGAAGTTGGCAGGGTGGCAAAGGGTGATCTGTGTTATCTTTCATTTTGTCTGCAGACACGGATTTCTTTTCTGGACTTAATGTAATTGAAATCTTTCTATATGAAGGTGTGTACATGCTTGGGGATCATAATAATTTTTATAATTAATATTTAATATAATGGTATAGCATATTATTTTACTTTTGTTTGTCAAATGGCTGTGTTGATATATTTCATGATTTTTATTGAATAAGGAAGGGGGTGATGTGTTTGCCTTCATGTGGTTCTGAAGACGTTTTCTTCAGATTAGCCTCCCTAGGAATGTTTTCATGGGTGCTAAATACACATTTTGAAGATTTTAGGCTATAACAGTTAACATTTATAGCTTAAGAGATGACAAAAATATTAATTTCATAGAAGATATATTAACTTGAATGATGTAGCATAATACAATGTTTTAATGTCATTTTTTACAAGGATAGCATTCTGAATTCTATTTAATGTAGATGATTTATGGATTTAGAAGCAAATGCAAATCTTCCACTGTAAAATGGTACCATGGGACATTAAAACTAAGAGTTAATTAACATGTGCTGGCTAGAAACATAACAAGCTCATTACAATACGTAAATCTTCAAATTCATGTTCTTTAGGCAATAGGACAGAAAAAAAATGGAAGACCACAAAATTAAATGTACCTGTAAAGATTGAAATTTTTCTTCACTTATTTCTTTTTTTATTAGTTGCCCAACCCCCATCTTTCATATACTCAGATATATTTTCTTCCTCTGTGAGAAAAATGACAGCTTTTACTAAATATATTTTGAAAAGGCTTATTTCTTTGGAGATGCATTTGAAGCAAATCCATTGTTTCCTCTCTCTAGCATTTTAAATATGGGCTATCCGTTGAATGAACACAATGTCACTATCATTGCTAAGACAAGTATACAACCGAAAATATAGTGCTTTACAAATGGCTTAAAATTAAAAAGAAATCTCTGTTGCTGGCCTGTTAATAATCTGGGTGGTCATTGTGCATTAAAAAAAAACTCTTTGGACCTAGAGAATATTCAAATATTATTCATTTAGGTTTATAACTTTGAGGTGGGAAATGAATATGGCAGGTGAAAAGTGAGCAATAACTCAGCTTAGACATATGAAAGCCAATATTGAAGGATATTTTGTAATGATTACATAAGGAAATAAAGTTTCTAAAACTAACTGTATATTCTATGTAGCTATTAGGGCCATTTTGGGAAGTTTAGAGATATACATCTATGTTAATGGGTAAGCACAAACCTACCGAATAAAATATGGGTATCTTTCCCCAAATAGTAGATACTGGAGTATGACTATTCTAATAAAAAGGTATATGAGAGCAAACAGTCAAGCACTGACTTATGAGTTTTTGTACTGGGTTATATCACTTTGGATGTAGTGGGTGATAATTGAGCAGATCAGATAGACTTTTTGTAGGAATGACACACTAGAACAAAAGGTAAGCCATCACCTTCAAAACAATATGTCATCGGCATTGAATGTTAGTTATCGTCCAACAACGCCCTATTGGGACCATTGTAAAGCCTCATCTTAAATGAGACAGAAAACCATTGGAGGGCTCTGAGCAGAGAAACAACTTTCCCAAATTACTTGTTTTTAGAAAATAATAATAATAAGGATTTATTTGAGGACTGCCATTTCTAGTTATCAAACTCTGTTTTTTTAATTAATTGTGGTTAAAATACACATAACATGGGGCATCTGGGTGGATCAGTCGGTTAAGTGTCCGACTCTCGGTTACTGGTCAGTCATGATCTCGGGGTCTGTGACATTGAGCCCTGTATGGGGCTCTGCACTGACAGTGTGGAGCCTGCTTAGGATTCTCTCCCTCCTCCCCTCCGCCCCCTCCCTGCTCTTTCCCCACTCCCGCTCTTTCTCGCAAAACAAATAAACATTTTTTAAAATACAAATAACATAAGAATTACCATCTTAATCATTTTTAAGTGTACAGTTCAGTAGTGCTAAATATATTCACATTGTTACGCAACCAATGTTCAGAACTTCTGTACCTTGCAAAACAGAAACTCTGTATCCAAAAACAGTAATTTTGTATTGGCTTATCCCTTCTAGCCCCTGGCAACCCCCATTCTACATTTTTCTTTGAGTAAAACTCCTCTAGATACCTCATACTAGTGGAATAGTGTTTGCCTTTTTGTGATTGACTTCTTTCATGTTTTGCTTATCTCACATTTTGTTTACTCATTCATTCATCCATAGACATTCAGAGTTCTTCCGCCTTTCGGATAAGATGAATAATGATTCTATGAGCATGGCTGTGCCCTTGGAGAGTATCTCTTTGAGACCCAGCTTTCAATTATTTTGGATACATACTCAGAAATGGAATCTGTATCACATGATAATTCTATTTTCAATTTTTTAAGGAACTATTATACAGTTTTCCTCAATATCTGTGCCATTCTACATTCCAACCAACAGCACACAATGGTTTCAACTTCTCCACATCATCACCAACTCTTATTTTCTCATTTTGCTGTCTTGTTTTGTCTTGTTTGTTTTTCTGTTTAATGATAGCTGCCCTCGGGGGCCTGGGTGGCTCAGTCTGTTAAGCGTCCAACTTGGGCTCAGGTCATGATCTCGCTGTTTGTGAGTTCGAGCCCTGTATCAGGCTCAGAGCCTGGAGCCTCCTTTGGATTCTGGTCTCCGCCTCTCTCTGCCTCTCCCCTGCTCATGCTCTGTCTATCTCTGTCAATAATAAATAAACATAAAAAATTTTTAATTAAAGCTGCCCTTGTGACTGTGATGAATTACCTTTAAACAGGATTATTCTGGCTGCTCGCGGGGAAAAGGAGGTAAGGAAAGAAGAAATGAGTTTGAATCATAATCCATGTATAGGCACACACACACAGAGCTGAGAGAATATAACATAGCCCTTCTACATGAAGTTTGCTCAGATTTATCCCATTTTTTCCAGTTTATTTTATTGTATTTTATTTAAAAAATTAGAAACAATTTTTTGAGCCACAAATGGATCTCCACCTGCTACTGTAAAATTACCATTTAGCCTTTGAGAGCCATTCAGAGTGGCATTTAATTACATCCACTCTGGAGGCAGACTGCCAGTATTGACTTTGGGCTTCTCGGCTTACAAGATATGTGTCCTTCACCAAGTTTTGTAAATTTGCTGTGCCTCAATATACTCACCCTATCTCATATAGGTTTCTTAGGGTTAAATTAATTAACAGAGGAAATCACTTAGAGCATTGTTTGGCATATAATAAGGACATATTTAGTGGTTGCTTTATCAATAAATTAGTATTATTGTTATTATTATTAATGAACATTGTCCTTTGTCTTTGGAGAAGCACTCAGAAACTCAAATGCCATTAGAGGAAATATAATGACTATAAACATGAGAACTACCGTGGATATATGACAATAAATATTAAAGTGCTGGTGTCTGTATGTCACCTTAATTTTCAAACATTAAGTTCCATTAAATATTTAAATTTTATGTCAAAAAGAAGGTATGTATGCATTTAAAATTAAAGATTCATTAAAAACGTTCACATCTGATAGTTATTAATATTAAATATAATAATTAAATATTAAATGCAGATTATATTTAAAATATAATTTCTTATCAGAAGTTTCCTTTATATATTAGTGTGCACGATCTAGAGAAGGATAAGAGCTTTATATTCATTGCCTTAAAATTTTGCTTATTTAGGAATCTGTCTTTGTTGTGAATTATTTTAATCAATATTAAAATAGTTTGAATTAATAAATTAGACTTAACTGCCTAACAATTTAAAAAGCTTTCATTTGACTTTACTAAACTCACTCACTGAAATCATAGTTGTCAAGGTTACCAATGACCTACTTTCTGTTGTTAAATAAAAAATAAATCGGCACTTAATGTTATTTAACCTTCCAGTAGCATTTAACCTTGTTGATGGTTTTTTCTTATTTTTTTAAATTCCAAATAATTACATCAAAATTGAAAGGCATTCAAATAATGTAGAAGTGTCTGAACAATCAACTAAGAGGCTAAGAGGCGTTACCTCTTCCCTCCCACCCTGCAGAGATAACTACAATGAGCAAAGAGATGCAGGAACACACTTTTCAAGTGAATGGTCCTGCTTATCCAAACTCAATAGAAATGTTAGAAATATTTAAAATCAGTTAATGAACACATGGCCATTATAAAAATTAATAACAAACAGGAAACTAACTTGGCGGACAAGGTAATTTGGTGATGATCCCTAAAAGAAGACTCAATCGATGCTAACTCTCCATTTTTTAATTGTTGTTGCTTTAATCGGCAACACCCAGCAGCTCAGCTGTTTTCCAGCTCAGCTGAGCTCCTGACAAATGGTAATTTAACATCAAGGCAGGAATCTGCTTATACCATAGAAGGAAGCCACCAAAGTCCTATAGCGTTGTGCTAATCTGGGCCTGCAGAGTATAGGGGAATAAATTCTGTCACAAAAGAATCAACAAATATTTCAAGGGAGTAGCAGTATAAAATAAAAAATACATATATACATGGACGAATTTACAGGAAAAATTATTAAAGTAGAAACTGAATATAAAATATATGTAATGTTCTCAGAAATATCCACAAAGAGACATATGAGAAAATCATGTGGGCAAATATATCACACAAGACAAATAAGAGGAAATTAGGGCAGAGAAAATAAGAGATACAGACAGACATCTACAAATTGTCCAGATATATTTGGGAAGGATTCCTGCAGAAGAAAACAGAAGAAATAGACACAAAATATTGAAGGCAATAATAATAGAACATTGAAGTGAAATGCAAAGTCAATAGTTCTATTATGGCCCATGGTTTTCACGTCCTGTCCATAAATGTTTGGGCCTAATCGAATATTACAAAGATTTTCCTCTGTGATTCTTTCTAGAAATTTTGTGGTTTTAGGTTTATATTTGAGTCTTTGATCCACTTTAATCGTATACGGTGTAAGATCAGGGATTATGTATTTTTTTTTGCCTATAGATGCACATTCCCACACCATTTGTTGAAAAGTCTATCCTTTTTCCATTGAGTTAACTTGGCATGTGTGTCAAAATTAATCGGCCATGTAAGTGTGGGTTGATTTCTGGACTTCATTCTCTTTCATTCTTCAATGTATATTTTTAAGCCAATACCAGATTATCTCGATTACAATAGGAAACCATTTTTATTTTGTGCTCCTGATTATTTGTCCACATTTTTCCATATGCTCATTGACTCTTTGTATTTTCTTTTAAATGTTTTTTTTTAATTTTATCCATTTTGGATTTTTACTGTTTTTCTTCTTCATGTACACTTTTTTTAACATTTATTTATTTTTGAGAGAGAGAAAGACAAGTGCAAGTGGGGCAGGGGCAGAGAGAGAGGGAGACACAGAATCTGAAGCAGGCTCTAGGCTCCGAGCTGTCAGCACAGAGCCCAACACAGTGCTCGAACCTATGAACTGCGAGATTATGACCTGAGCCAAAGTCGGACATTTAACTGACTTAGCCACCCAGGTGCCCCTTAATGTACATTCTTTATTATTTTTTATGTATTTCTGAAATTTACATTTACATTTGTTTTTGGCCTTCTGTTTTTAATTTTGAAGGATAAAAAACACTATCTACATTTCCATTTATGATTTCTCCCCATTGCTTCTACGTTTAGAGTTCTTCCCAGCCACTAACCTGGGCTGGGTTAGTGCATCTACATTGTTCTAGTGTATTATGTTTTTATTTTTCTGCCTTAGGTTTTATTTTTAAGTTTTTATTCAGTTTTGTTTATAGATGGACTTAGTCATGTCCATCAAAATTCCTTCTGAGATTTTTCCAAAATTAACTACAAAGGAATCTATTTTTCCCCTTTGATCCCAGTGCTATAGGGTTGTGATCCCACAGCTGACAATTTTTTTCCCCACACATGGCAAAACTGCACCAGAGAAGGATGCCAGTACACAAGAGACAGCCCTGATAAGCAGAGTCCTGTGGCCCTAAGTGCAAATTATAGCTTGTAATTATACACATATATGTCTGGAAGTATCTTTATAAAAATTTATTTATCTTCCTTCCTACACTGCAATGCCCACAAAGTAAGGGAACACATCTATTTTATTCCCTGGACAGGCCTGGAATAGAAAAGGTACTCACAAATATCTGCTTGAATGAAAAACAAGCAATAATTGCAGTTTGGATACATGAACGAATATCTTCCTTCTTTTTGTTTAATATTGAGTAAGTTGCACTTTTGTCACTTTCAACTAAAACCTGCTGCGGTATGCTCTTCCTCTCTTTCATCAGTATGAGAACTCTGTTCCCTGGTTTTACAGTTATTTGGTAGATATACAATTGTTGTGTTGTTTTGTTTTAGTTTACCATTCCTGAGGTGAAGAGAGTTCTAGCTAAAGATCGAATGTTTCAGGAGCCAGACTGTCTGTACTGTCTTACTCTGTACTCTGAACTTCAGAGAGACACGATTCTTTCTGGCATCTAGTAAGTCCATCTATTGTGATTTTACTGGAATAAAATAAATACACTTCTATCCTTAATGCACGAATCTCTCTGAACCATTGGAGTTCATGAAAAACAGTAATCTCCATATGTATTCTTATCAAGGCTCTTTGCTACCCCACGTAAGCAAGTATTTTTTATTTAAGGACAACATTTTCTAGAATACAAAGGCTTATGCTATCGCTCCTATCTTCATTGTTCTGTTTCCTGCCTTTTTTGTTTGCTTTCTGATAATTTAATCTGTACTTTGATGTTAAAAGAGATTCCCTGAGAGGAGGAAGATTCATTAAAAGAGTATCCATTGGGTTGAAGGATAGTCAGAGGCAAACCATGAGGAACAAATTAAGCTAATGTCAGGCAATTCTGGTTACTGAATTTCAGACAGGACACACTATCTCTTATTGCTTGAAAGCACCCTGCCAACTACCCATAAAATAAAATATTCTAGACATGCCAGTGAGGACTGAAGAAACAACTCCATGTGGACGGTTTGCAGACACTCGGTGTCTAATGACTAAGATATTATGGGAGAGGTGAGAGATGCACGTCAAGAAGGAAAAACAGGAACAATTTTCCCAAAGGAAAAAACATGCCCAGTGGAAAATGATGGCTAAAAAAAACTCCATTGCAGAGTAATTCCATCTGTGGGAACCACGAGAGGCTGCTTGCTAATCTCTGAGGAGTGCACACATTTTTTTCTTTTTCTCTTTTGTTGGTAACTGAATTTACAATTCCTTCTGAATTTTCTAGAACTTAAGCCTTCAATGTATTGTTCTCTACTCCATCCTTGTTTTTAATTTTAAAATGTTAATGTGAGGGTTTTGAAGGAAATGTGACTTATAAATCTTATAAATTCATATAATTCACACTCCAGGTTACTACCTGACCTTGCTTTGAGATGTATAAATACTTCCCATTATTAAATGCTTCAAAAAGCAAGCTCCATGGAAAGGACGCTCTTGTATTAAATAACGTATTAAACAACACAGTAAACAGTTAAGCCCCCTGTGTTCAAAACAGTAAGTTGTTAGTAGGTGCATTAAATAAAATTATCACACACCATTCTTGACATAAGATTTATAGTTCTATTATTATTTTGCCTTTTGAATTTCCATAATCAGAACTACAGAATTTATTGGATCTTGAGAGGTAGCAGTTTACATAACAGAATCATTTTTATTCTAACAGGTACATTTCAAAAGCAATAAAAAAAGTGGTTTATTTCAGTTATTATTATTGTTATTATTTTAAAAGCTTTATTTAGAAGTTCTCCATTTTCTGATGGGTAGACAAAATCTGATGCAGCAGACTTTTCTCACTAGAAAATACCTTTTTTTAAATATTGATTTCTAAGAATCAAATGCAATGATCTTGTCCCTTCCTCACGGTTGGCTCTGACTCCCCTCTCTTTCACAAAAACACAGGGAAAGTAGAGTTTATACTCTTTACTTCGACTCTTATTCAACATTCAGAAAACCAATGTTCTTTGAATGACTACACTGTAGGGATGGATACAAGGTTGCATTAGATAGTTTACTTATCTTGTTATCTTGTCTAATGTGTAAACAAGTGATAATACTACTTGCCATAGAGGTTATTAGAGTGGTAATTGTTATCACTCACTCCTCAACCCCTTGGTATCGTTTATTCCACTCCATTGCGGAACATGCTCATGTAATGACTTCAAATATTTTACAATTATTAGGATCCAGTAGTATCTTCTTAAATATTCCTCATTGCTGCGTTTTCTATGGCATTTGACAAGTATTAACACTAAGGTCCCGCATGGATGAGCAGCATGGATGGAAAGTTTCATTTTTCTCTCTCTGAAAAGATTCAGACGGTCTTTCTCACTCTCCGTATCTTCTGGTTCCTGTGTTCCATGGCCTCTTTTTTCCCCTGCGTGTTCACCATGTGGCTCTTGCTCATGACTTTCATTTTGATGGGTAGATTCCTGGGTCCTTCCTATTTGGTCTTTTTCAGTGTCTATTGCTGTAACAATTAGCTTTGCTGCTAACACAACTGTTTCCACCTCCCACTGGCCAATCTCATGGAAAGAGTTCAAGGTTCACTTTCTGTTGACTCTCAGGCTTAGACTTCTGCCATAACTTCTCCTTAATGCAGTCTAAATATGTTTTTCCAACTGTCTGCAATTTATTTCACCCTGAAAGGGCTTGCAGCCATTTTAATATTAAGTTAAAAGTAAAGGTATTGTTTCCACATGTATGAATTGATAACGCATTCCACTTTGTGGCTTTGAGCCAGTTAATTAAACTTTTCCCTTAGTTTCCTCATTAAAAATTAAATGTTTAATTTGAGGAAGCAAAAATATCTTCACACTTCAGTCCCTTTTAAAGGTCCACTCTCATTCGTTTCCCTTAGACTCACCTGTCCCCCGTCTTCCATTTTTTTTTATTTCAAGTCAGTTTCCTGGGGCATGGAACAGGGTAGAAAAGACTAAACAACAGAAATAGGGGAGAATCTGATGATATCTACACTTTTCTGTTGGCCAAGACTTTCAAATATTATTTTTTAAATTGTACTTCTTTTTAAATAGGAATATCTAACACAACCAGAGTAAAATTCTAATTTGAGTTTCGAAGTTTCATCTTAACTAGAGCTCTCCTAAAAGAGCTTCATGTATAATATGCTCTATTTTATTAAACACACATTTTTTTTCCGGCCTATATGTGATAAGAAGAACCAGGGAAGTGGAATAAGTAAGAAAGAGAGATATTGAGAGCCTGTTCTGAAAGAATTTGCAGGAATGGGTGCAGGGAAAAGACTTACCACAGTTTTCTTGAAAGAAATGAATGTTAAAGAGTCAAAGAGGGGCGCCTGGGTGGCTGAGTTGGTTGAGCGTCTGACTTCGGCTCCAGTCATGATCTCGCAGTTTGTGAGTTTGAGCCCCTCCTCGGGCTCTATGCTGACAGTTCAGAGCCTGGAGCCTCCTTCAGAATCTGTGTCTCTCTCTCCCTCTGTCCCTCCCCCACTCATGCTCTCCCTCCCTCTCTCTCAAAAATAAATAAACTTTAAAAAAAATTTTAAAAAGGAGTCAAACATTAAGGAATAAAATGGCTTTTTCTTTCATAAGTCAAATTGGAAACTCACTGACATATGTACTTATTCATTTATTTTAAAACAACATTTGTTAAATAACTACTTAGTATCAGGAAACTAGAGCATCTGTAACTAACAGTGCCAATTTTAGGAGGAAATGTATTAAACGCTCTATTACTAGGCTAGAATTGAAAGCTGCTCTTCAGAATGTTTGGTTTCCCCACAATATGCTCTGTATTTGGGGACATAAAGGAAGATGGTGGGCCAGAAAGAAGAACACAGTAGAAATCAGGAGTTTCCTCCTTGGAGTAAAAGATACACACAAATAATTGATTATTACAGGGGTGCCTGAGTGGCTCAGTCTGATAAGTGTCTGACTTCGGTTCAGGTCATGATCTCACAGTTCATGGATTCGAGCCCCACATCTGACTCTGTGCTGACACTTCAGAGCCTGGAGCCTGCTTCAGATTCTGTGTCTCCTTTCTCTCTGCCCCTTCTCTGCTTGTGTTCTGTCTCTCTCTGTGTGTCTCAAAAATAAATAAACATTGAAAAGAAAATTTTAAAAAAATGATTGAACATCACACATTTAACTAAGGAAACCTTACTAATAACTCATGTTCAGCTCATGATCCCAAAAGGAGTTCAACAGAAATCGTGAAACCACTTAGGGTGCCTTAATTGAAATTTATTGTGGGAAACAGAAGAGCATCTAAAAGTAACTTGTGTTCTCAATCCAAACTAAGGAAAAATAAAAGTGAGAAATAAAATGTTGGAAGAATGTATTAATAAAAGAAAAGCATTAAGTGTATAATTTAAAAAGAATATTTGCAAGGAAGTCTTTAAAACTCTATTCAGGGGCGCCTGGGTGGCTCAGTTGGTTAAGCATCTGACTTCGGCTCAGGTCATGATCTCACAGCTCCTGGGTTCGAGCCCCTCATCAGGCTCTGAGCTGACAGCACAGAGCCTGGAGCCTGCTTCAGATTCTGTGTCTCCCTCTCTCTGTACCCCTCCGGCACTCATGCTCTGTCTCTCTCCATCTCTCAAAAATGAATAAACGTTAAAAAAAATTTAAAGAAAAATTTAAAACTCTATTCAAATGGCTTATAGAACATTGATTCAATGATGTTGAGGAAATATATAAGAAATCCCTTCAGAATTCAGATTTAAATGTGGCCAGTGAAAAGACACCAATCACAAGAAAGAGAATAAAACTTCAACACAGACGTGATTGAGTTTCCCTAAGAAGAGAACAAAAGTAATGACTTAGAGATAACAATCAAAGAAATAATAAAGAAATTTTTTTGAGACAAAAGAAAAATCAGAAATTCACAATACACCTAAGCAACCAAAAATATCCAAGACCTCTAAAGCTATTGTTACAGCCCCAAATCCCAGGGGCAAATGGCAAGAACACTTTTCTTAGGTCTCTGTGGAGCCCCTGGTACAGCTCTGGGATCTCCGCTGTGGTCCCTCCCGTGTGTGAGTCAGCTCGGAGGAGGCTGGGGCTGATCTGGGCCAGGGTTGGCCATCACAGGTGTGCTGGCCATCTGGTGCTGAGACCAAGGCTGAAGGGCTAGGCAGCTCCCAGGAATGCCCTTCTCATGGAAGTAGCACAGACACACAGGGCGAGGCCAAGCACACGAGCACACATCAAAACCCTGCTTCCATCACATTCCACCGATGAAACAAATCGCAGGGCTGAACTACTTCAAGTAAATTCTGTAGGCAGGTCAGGTCTGTCTAGCGCAGCCAGAAAGAACTGCCCTTGCTCATAGGAGCTCTGAGTTTAAAAAAATTTAAATCAGTAGCAGCCAGAGGAGAATGCCTTTGCTGTTCCCTGCTGTGATGACAGACAAGCTTTCAGGTATTTGTGCATTGATTGAATAATGCTACACGTTAATGTTCATGTTTTTCTTGTGTCATCCTATATCTAATTAAACGTAATCTGTAAACCATTGGCCAAGGATGTAGTTTGAATTTTGTCCTTCCTGAACAAGAGGAAAAAACTTGGGCTCTGTTGTCTCTTTTTGTTCTAATAACATATTATTCCTCCTTTTCCTAGTGATTCATTTATTCTAAATATAAAAGTATGCTGTTTTGCTTTGATGAGATTTAGAATTATATCACCTCTGTGACTCATCACTCATCTCTCGAAGAAGATAGGCAATTTTGGTTAAATCATTCCCAAAGTAATAAGCCTAAAGCCTTCTTTTCTGGCTTTCGCAAAAATCTAAAGAGAGCTGACCTGCCAATAAAATATCGTTTATGTAACAATCCCTGGGTCCTTTATGAATGTTCCCAATAAATCAAATTCAAGAGCATTACAAAATGAAAAGAACTACTGGAAGAAAGCATGTTAGGGATTCAAAATGTGAGATGGTGTGTGTGTGTGTGTGTGTGTGTTGCATTATCTTACAAGTATTGGGGATGGGTAGAAAATTTTACATCTTTTTAAAAAGTAATAACTAATAGGAGGAATGCATCATAAAAGGAGATGTAAGAAAATAGACACTTTTGTGTACTATTCCTGGAAGTTTCAATTATTGAGCCTTTCTAGGCAGAAAATCTTCCAATGCTTAGTGAACTTCAGTATGAATTGTTCTTATTTGAAAATGGCATTATGAAATTCAAAAGGCATGTAAGTGAGGGACGGTCAGGTTTTATCAATCAGAAATAAAATGCATTATATCGAATAGCAAAATATTATATTCTAAAAGAAAGATATTATTTCCAATAACTCTAGTTACTGTAGCCACTCCTGTGTACAACAATAGTAGGAAAAAATGTCTGCACATGAAATAAATAACATTTGAGACCAAAACAGAGGTTCTCTTATGACCTGTGAATTGAAGGCAGAGTTATTGTGGTTAAGATTGTAGGTAAAGGGGTTGATGAGCAAATTTTAAAAATTTATTGCACCTGAAATCAGATTTAAGAATACCTTAAACATGATATATTCTGGTCAAGATCAAAATTGTCATTGATCTGCATTGCGCATCTGTTCTGCTGGACACCTTGAAATAGAGTTATAAGCTCAAATTCTCACTTGGGTCAATGTGCTTAATACCCTTATTAAATGAGGATATTTGGGGGCACCTGGTGGCTCAGTTCGTTATGCATCCGACTTGGGCTCAAGTCATGATCTCCTGGTCTTTAAGTTGGAGCCCCGAACGGGCTCTGTGCTGACAGCTCAGAGCCTGGAGGCTGCTTTGGAGCCCCCCTCTCCCTCTGCCCCTCCCCCTCTTGTGTTCTCTCTCTCAAAAATAAACAAGCACTTTTTAAAAAGGGACATTTGGACACAGCAACATATATGTATGGAGAAACACCATGTGAAGACATGGGGGCAGGGGTGGGTGGTGCTTCTACAAGCCAAGCTATGTACAGACTACCAGCTAACATCAGATGGTGGAAGAAGGCCTGGAACAAAGTCTCCCTGGGAGTCCTCAGGAGGGATCCACCCACCTGACACCTGGATCTCAGACTTCTGGCCTCCAGATCCGGGTGACAATACATTTCCGTTACTTAAGCCGCCCAGTTTGTGTTACTTTGTTACATCAGCCCTCACAAATGAATACTGGTAGCCAGTTAGCCTGTCCACTGATCCCACTGTGTCAACAGTGCCCTGATACATGGACTCGTGGATGTCCCTCTAGGGATGTGTGATCATTTTTTCTGAGTCATAGGTCTCAGAATAGGAAAGCTGCTTCATATGGTATCTACACAGTTCATTTCATTGAATATCGCCTCACTTTTCTCCAGAATTGCTCTGGCATTTTACATATCCGCTACTGCACACTGCAAGTGTCCACTGTTCCTTCCCTGAGGTTTGTTGTTTTTTTTTTCTTTTTTTAGATTTGTCAGCCTTGTGTCAGGTGCTCTCAATCTGCACTGAGTTTCCCCCTTTCTGGAAATTATCTATTCACAACATTGAGTCTTTTTCTAATTGAAGAGTAGGATGATTCTTTTCTTTAATATTCAGAAACGACACAGCAAGTACTTTCTCCCACTCTTCTGCTCTTTTAAATTTTGTATGTCATCTTTTGATGAACAGAAACGTTTATGAATGTTTGGCCTCAGAAAAAAGCACATGGGTCTTTTCCTTTATGGCTTGTGTGTAAAAATATACAGCTTAAGAATTTTCTCCGGACCCTGAAATCGTAGTGCTACCCCCACCAACAAATTTGCTTCAAAACTTTTAAGTTTCATACATTAAAGTCTCTGATTCACGTGGAATTTATTTTTCTGGATGGTGCAAAGTAACAAAAACATTTATTTTCTCGTATTTCAGAAATATTTATTGTCTGATCCATTCTTTCTCACTGCTGTGTAATGTCAGCTCTGTCGAGCATCATACTTCCAAGTATTCATATTTCTATATCTTGATTCTTGATTCATCTATTTTCCTAGCCATGAACCAATATCTTTATGCACATAGATCTATAATAGTATATGGCAAAACAATTTTTTATCATTCTATATTAATTTAAAAAGCAGTTTGAGTTCCACAAAATTCTTATGGGAATTATAATTGGAATTGTGAACTATAGATTTATCTCAGAATTTATATAATCATATAACCATAATGTCTATTGTCTGAATAGGACAAGTTGGACAGTTGCCAACATTTTTATTATTGCTTGATAATTTTTATATGGCTGTCTTAAAATACTGTTCAAAAACTATTATAAAATATAAAATCCTTTCCAAAAAACAAAAATTACATATATCATTTACTTCAAAACATTTTATAATCATTTTATATTGATAACTTGCACATTAAATATAACAAACAAATTATGTCTGGGATATATATGTGTGTGTATATATATATGTATTTTGACATTTACTCTCATATCTACCTTTAAAAATATCTGATTACTTCTAATGATTTTATTTGTTTACCATGCTTTTATTATTTCTTAGTTGTATGAAAAAATATATATATACATTTATTCAAAGTCACATTTTATGATAATTAAACTTGGAATTGTTGAGTTCTTTTTTCTTTTTTTTAAATGTTTATTTATTTATTTTTGAGAGAAAGAGAGGCAGGGTGGAGGGGTAGAGAGAGAGGGAGACAGAATCAGAAGTAGGCTCCGAGCCCAATGCAGGGCTTGAACTCACAAACTGTGAGATCATGGCCTGAGCCGAAGTCAGATGCTTAACCAACTGAGCCACCCAGGTACCCCAGGAATTGTTGACTTCTATCAGTGTATTTCAGTGGGCTGTAATATGCTTCATAAAAATCTTATCACTGTAGATGTTTAATAGACTTTCAAACTGAGGAATAATTTCTGTTTGGAAGATATTCTCAGTTATAAGCTCATCATACACAATGTACTAATTTTACAGTTCTATTAATTCCACAGACACTGCCTTTTGGCCTTCTTTCAGAGACCCTTTCTTTAGCAAATATTTTTAATATACAATTTACCATATGATTTATATTTGTGGCTATTTTGATCATTTTGTCAAATTTAGGTGCTATAAAACTGAAGGACTTCTTCATTTGATCTTGGTATAGAATATAAATTGGTTTTATTAAATATAAGACTCTCAAATTATTCTTTCCACAAGACAAGATATGCTAAGTCATTAAGTATAGAATTTAAATATTAAAACATGTACATCATTATATTTATTTTCAAAAAACACATTTAAAAATTTTTGTTTACATGAAATTATTTTATGGGTCCACCAATATAATAAAACCAAATTTTTAGTCAACAAATAAATATTTGGTTAATTTCTATTATTTTATTTATTCTTTAATGTCCCCTTTCACTCTTCAGGTTGACCTAATAGGATAATAAATTATATAGTCAGTAAATAAATAAATATATATCTATAACTTTCTCATTTTATTATAAATTTCTTATTTTGAATGAATAAACATCTCATCCTTATTTAAACATTTCCTGCTGCTGGTTGATTTTTTTCCCCCACATATCTACTTCATAGTATCCAATTCCAATTCCCCTATGTTTTCTTATCCTAAGATCTTATTTTTTAATAAAAAAAAAGCCCACAGTTTTGTAACATCCTAGGATCAAAATTTTCTAAAGACAGTAACGCCCTTAGGCAAAGTACAGGCTCTGTTAGATACGCACTGCACCCTTTAGAAAGGTTAAAATCGAAAAGACTGACAAAACCAAGTATTTACAAGGATGTAGAATAATTGAGACACTCACATATTGACAGTGAGGGTGTAAAATAGTACATCTACTTTGGATAAAAGTTTTTTCAGTGTCTTATAAAATGAAATTAATGTCCACACAAAGCCTTGAGCAAAGAATATTTATAAGAGCTTTACTAATGATAAGTAAAAAGTGGAAATAATAACTAAAAATTGGAACCCAAACATCCATCAACAAGTAAGTGGATAAGCAATTTTTTGGTGTTCTTAAAATGGAACACTACTCAGCAAGAATGAATGTATCGATGGTGTGTGTGTGTGTGTGTGTGTGTGTGTAATAACATGGATGAGCCTCATAGACGTTTTATCCTGCAAAAGAAGCTAGATATTAATGTATACGGTGTTCTGATAAAAATCACAACAGTTATTTCTGGGGAGGGAAGTGTGTCATGGGACAAATGGGTAATGAATGTAAAAGAGTAACAGTGTATCTTGATAAACTTGTTTACACAGGGTCACACTTATCAAACCATATTTTAAATTGTATATTTTATTTTTCATAAATTATAACTTAATGAAGATGGTCAGAAATTCCATTATTTTTTTAACATTTCTAAAATCACAAAAAATAAGATCAGAGGCTCTAAGCAATGTTGTATCTATGCATAATAATTTTATATGTTTTTTCTGAATAACTAAATGAATTTTTGAAAGCACTTGATAGTTTTTAAGAATAAAAATACAACAGGGGCACCTGGGTGGCTCAGTCGGTTGAGTGTTGACTCTTGTTTTCCATTCAGGTCATAATCTCACGGTTTGTGGATTCAAGACCCACGTCGGGCTCTGAGCCTGTTTGGGATTTTCTCTCTCTGTCCCTGTCCTGATACCTCTCTCTCTCTCTCTCTCTCACCCTCTTTCTCTCTCTCTCTCTGTCTCTCTCTCAAAATAAAGAAACTTTAAAAAAAAGAATAAAAACACAACAATGTCAATAAAATAAAAAAAATTATTGGGGGTATTTCCATTTTCTTTAATTTGCTTTCCCAGATATTATTTTACCATTTTAAAAGCTAGGTAAAGTAAATAGATTTGATGCTATGTTTAGGAAACTAAATAACTTTCTTAAATGTGAAAAATATGTACAAAAAAAGAGCAAATAATCTTATTTTTTATTACCAGCTGATAGGCTTTACCTTGGACTACTATTCTTCAAACGATGTGTCATAAAACAATACATCCTTGCAGTATGTTTCAAGAAAAATAATATGCTTCTGAAATAATTTTGAAATGTTTTGAACAAATGAATATAAACATTTTCACGTGATAATTTATGAAGTTATGCATTATACCTTTGAAGTTTGGAGAGTTGCTTACAAGATAATCTGGTACATGAACATGCTGATATTAAGATAAAGTGGCATTTTTCTACAAGAACCCTCTGGAAGACATATATTTTGTAGCCAATGATGACATAGCATGTGTTTCTTTCTGTGATATGGACTTAGGAAATTCTTAATAAAATAAAAAAATAGCACATCTTTTCTATTTCTTATGTGTTAAGAAGCTTAAAAATTCATGTTGTTATTGTTATAATTTCATGCATTGCTTAACTAACCAGTGAGATGTTTTATTGCTTTCATTAATCTGAGCATGCATTTTGGTGTTCAGATTAATGTTCTGTCAGCTGATTTTAATTAAAGAGATGTTCACAGAGAAAAGAAGGAAACATTTATAATACATAATCTAATTCACTGTTTTTTTAAGCATTTATTTTCTTTATGGTGGAAATATTTTGATACACAGAGCAACAATGAAATGGATACATATTTAATGTATGGAATGTAGCCTGTAGCTTTTGGGGGCAGACCACTCACTATCCAAGGGTTCACAGAGTATCTGATTTACAAGTATGAAATCGCACCTAAGGGGCCCACTTTATGGTAAGGGAAGTTACAACAATGAACAGGTTGCAATGGAATCCATTCACACAACATATCAACCAGAACCTGTTTGCCTGCTTATATCCTGGACTAGTCTCTTAAAAGCAGAGCAATGATGTCAGTTTGGAGATGAAATCTGTGTTAGTCAGGGCTCCCCAGAGTAACAGGACCAATAGGGTATACAGAGAAACGTAAAAGAAGATTTACTATAGGAATTGGCTCACACAGTTATGGAGGCTGAGATGTGTATCCGTTTGTTGTCTACAAGTTGGAGAAGCTGGAAAGATGGCGGTATAGTTCAGTCCAAGTCTGAAGGCCTATGAACTGGGGGCGGAGGGGGGGGGGGCTGCTGCCATAAGTCATGGGATCCTAAGGCCTGAACCGGGAGCTCTGATATCTGAGAGCAGGAGAAGGTGGATGAATCAGCTCGAGAAGTGGGAGCGAGAATTCACCCTCTCTCCACCTTTTTGTTCCATTCAGGCCCCCAACAGATGAAATGATGCCCACTCACACTGCGGAGGGCAGTCTTCTTTCCTCAGTCTGTCAATGCAAATGCTCGTCTCTTCCAGAAACAACCTCACAGACACATCCAGAAATCATGCTGTCATCAGCTATCAGTCACGTTGACCCTTAAGTTGAAGCATCACAACACCTAGCAGAGCTGTCGTGGCCTAACACCTACTGGTGCATATTTGGCAGTCGAAAAGTTGTTTTAGAAGTTGAATAACTAGATCCTTTTAAAAATTGGTCACAAATCTTCAATTACTTAGAAGGCTTCTTATGTGTATATTTTTCATCTATTTTATTTGCCAATAACACGTTCAAAGTGTTTTGGTTTTTTCCTAGAAATAATTATCAAGTCCAAATTGGTTTTTGCTACGTTCATCTATTTCATTTTCTTCAACTTTATTGCGGCAATCTTGAGAACTTCAGGCTCGGATGAGAAGCTATTTCGATCTTATTTCCTACTGTTTGTTGTTTTCCAACTCTACGAAATCCCATATTTCTGGCGTCGCTCTATCCACATTCTTTCGACCTACACCAGCCAATTGTTACTTACGCCCACTTTTTCTTGATATTCCTTGTGACACTCAGCTGATACCAAGCAACATACCTTACTAATATTCTATTTTAATCTGTTCCCTTATAGTTTTAGGTTTGATAGATATGAGCTGAATCATGGTCCCACAAAATTCATATATTGAAGGTTTAACTGGTAGTTCCTCAGAACATGGACTTATTTGGAAATAGGGTCATTGTAGATGCGATTAGTTAATTTAAAGGTTTACAGGAATACAATATGGTGCTCTAATTCAATATAACCAGTGTTATTCCCTCGTAAAAATGGGGAATATGGACACAGAGACACACACACAGAGAGAACACTGTGTTCTCAGTGTTGGTTGGTGAGAGATTGGTTGGTGCTTCCATTTTGCTTTCCCACCAGCAATGCCATCTACCTTGTTACGTAACTTTAAGTACTTCTTGCCACCAAATTATCAAGCCAAAGGCACAACATTTAGAATCTTGCCAAGGCAGCACTCCACATTAAGAAAACATTTTTAGATGAATTAAAACAATTTTAATAGCTGTTATAAATAACACCACCAAATCTCAGTAGTATATCACAATAGGTATTTATTTTTCACTCACATAAACGTAACTAGGGGTGGTAGAGAAACAAGGACTATCTTTGCAGGGTCCCAGGCTAGTTATGCAACCTCCATCATTTTCAACATATGGTTTCTATGGTCACTCTGGACATTTATATCAACCCAGCCTATTGTCAGAAGACTATCTGGTCAGGCAGGGAGGTGGCATTTATTAGTTCCACCTGTCAACTCCTTGGCCAAATGTAAGTCATATGCCTACACTTACTTGTAAGAGAGGCTGAGAAAGGTGATTTAGCTATACCCTCAGGAGGAAAGTAAATGGATATAATGCTAATGTAACAGTTTCTACATTCTACTAAGCATAAAACTACCCCATAAAATTTTAAGTAATTTCTTTTTCGGTGAAATAACACTACATGAAGATACTAAGATATTAAATATTAAAAATGAATTGGGGTAGAATTCATTTATTTATTCCACAAAGATTGGAATATCTTATTGTCTCCCTAGCAGAATAAAACCAGTTTAAGGAAAAATTGTAGATGCCATATTGGACATTCTCACTAATGTATTCCTTGTAGGCAGATCCCTGAAGACATAGAACTGGCAAAAATAATTTTAATATTAAAGAAATGACTGAAGAGGCAAAATTCAGACTGTGAATTTGATTTGAATGATGAGCTGTAATAGGAAAATTAGTTTTAAAAGATCAAATGGACTTGAAGAAAGCTGGTTCTAATGTGATTGCTAATATTAAAAAACAAAAACCAATTCCCTCCTTATTCATTTACTTGAGCCATGAAAGCCATATATATGAGGTCATTGAATTAACACAACTTATTGTAAGCATTAGAGATTAGTAATGATATGGAAGATTTTAAGATAAATATATAAAATCAATAATAACTCTACGTTGTTTCTTTAAATTTGTATAGGAATAATTTAAATGATATTGTGTGTTTGTAGAATTTGACATGCTGATTCTAAAGTTTATATATAAATGCAAAGCACCCAGAATGGTTAAGACCTTGAGAAAGAAAAACCAAACTTGGAAATCTTAAACAGAATGGTTTCAATTTTTACTTTAAGGCTACAGTAATTATAATGATATAAATTGTAGTAAGGTCAGAAACAAAAGAGAAATAAAACAGACTAGTGTCTCCAAACATAGACACACATGTGTTTGATAATTTAATTTGTGATAAAGATGACAAGATAATTCAATAAGAATGGAAAAACTTTTCAATAAATGTTATTGGGAAAACAGTGAATATCTAAATGAGGAAAAAATATGCTTAGCCTATTATCTCACAACACACACAAAAAATTATTGCAAAATAAATTATAAATATAAATATATAAACTAAAATGATAAAATTTCTAAAAGAAAACATAGAAGAATAACTCTCTCTTTCTCCCCTTTCTCTCCCATTCTCTCTTTCTGCCTGTCTCCACATTAACACTGCTTCTAAGACCTCCTAATTGATTCAGATTTTCCAGAATAATCTCCCTTCCATCTGCAAATGCCTTCACAGTGATAGATTAGTGTTTGCATTGAAAAACTAGCAATTGCTGCCTAATAAAACCAACAGACACATCGAATAAGAAACAAATTCACAAAATGACTTTCATCAAAATTAAATGTTTTTGCCTACTGAAAATTCCAGTTAGTAAAATAAAAAGTTAATCCACATACAGGGAGACCATAATCCCTATACTTAAATCTGACTAAGGACCCAAAGTAAGCATATATAAAGAATTCCTGCAAGTATGAAAGTCAAACTGAATTAAAATGGGCAAAAATTTTAACAGTTTATTAGGTAGAATAGATAAATGCCCAATAAATATATGCAAAGGTGTTCAGAAATTTTTAATCATCAAGGTAGTGCAAATAAAAGAAAAAGAAAACATTTCTGCCCCTCATTAGAACAGTTAAAATTAAATAGACTGATAATACCAAGGAGAGGGAGGAGTGTGGGGCAATATTGCTGGTGAAAGTGAAAAATGGTATAACCACTTTGGAATATTCTTTGATGTTTTCTTAAAAAATGAAGCGTACACCTACCCTGACCCAACATTCTATATTAGGTATTTACCCAAGAAAATAAATGCTTATATCTACATAAAGTCTTGTAAATGAATGGAACCAGTTTTGTCGTTAAATTCATAGGATCATTGAAGTCACCTGAATTCCAATCCTCAACTATTAGGATTGTCATATTTTGTTCATACTTATGCTAGAGATGCATATACATGATTGTATAAAAAGGATTTGAAACACATACATATATGCACATACACACACGCACACACATATATATATGCACATACACACACGCACACACACGCACACACGTGTTATAAAGCAAAACACAATATGGAACTTTTATGAATTAAGAGATAACTGACTTGGTGATTGGTAAATAAAAATGACTCAGAAAATGTAGTAATAGTCATTTTTCATAGAATGATCTAAGAGATCAAACAGTTGAGATTTTGTTCTATCTTCTTTTTTTTAATGTTTTTATTTATTTTTGAGAGAGAGAGATAAGGCATGAGTGGGGGTGGGGCAGAGAGAGAGGGAGACACAGGATCCAAAGCAGGCTCCAGGCTCTGAGCTGTCAGCACAGAGCCGGATGCAGGGCTCCAACTCACAAACCATGAGATCATGACCTGAGCCAAAGTTGGATGCTCAGTCAGTTGACTGAGGTGCCCCTCATTCTGTGTCTTCTAATTCCTCCTTCTTCCCCTAATGCACTTACAGAACACACTTTGGATAAAAATGTGCTGTCACTTTAAAAGATTTATCAACTTTGCCCTCACAGAACTGAATGCCAAGAGGGCTAGTGTTATACTGAGACTGAGTTAAGTAAACAAAGAGGAGCAGAAATTGAATTCCACCGGGAGATCTGCATATAGATAAAAATGGAAAATTAAGAAAATGCTGTATTTTCACAGGAATTATGAGGTAATAATATTCCCAGATTTTAAGGCAGATAGTTGAATAAGCAATCAATATAAGGTTATTTTCATAGGCAAAACTTCCAAAACTTCAAGGAAAAATATTTTCTCATGGAATTTAACAGCTCTACACTCCAGAGCACAGAGATCAGGAGAAAAATTGACTATAATATTAATATAGACCTTTAAAAAAGGGGGTATTATATAAAAAGAAAAATCACATACCAACAGAAAATACATGCAAAATCCTAAATAACATATCACCAAGTAGAATCTAGTGTTTGTTAAAAGTATAACACAAAAAGACCACGTGAAATTTTTTCCAGGAGTTTAATAGTAGGAAATGCATTTTACTAACAAATTTTGTAAATGAGCATAAAAACAGGCTGTTTTTTGCTAAAATTTAAGATATAATCCTGATGAACGAAAAGGTATAATAAAATATGAACATGAAGTTATTACTAAAACCAAAGGAAGTTTACAATTTCACACACACACACACACGCACACACACACACACACACAGAGCTGCAAACCAGAAACGATAAAGGCATGATAGTCTCAGAGTGGCTAAGAGCATCCATTCTGGAGCTAGACTGCTCGGGGGCCATTCCTGGCTTGCACTTTTCTCGTGACCTTGGGCAAGTTACATAACTCTCCTTGTCTCAAGCCTTCATATATAAAATGGTAATAAAAATAGTATACACCTTATTAAATTGTGAACATTCAGTAAGTTGATGTATGTTAAGTGAACAAGTGTCTGACCCTCATTAAACACTATAGTGGAATTATTATTAGTCTCATTGTTGCTTTAACCAAGTTGAAAGAAGATATTAAGAATACCTGTTACTCCTCTTCTAAAGTCTGCATTGATTTCATAAAAAATAAATTGAGGAAACAGACTCTGCTCAGATTAGCTCTTCTTTTGAGTAGACAGGGACAGAAGTTGAGTCGGGTGATAGGAAAGGCAAAACCAGCTTTTCCTTCCCTCCACTCAGACCAGTCAGCCCCCAAGAGGGCGACTGAAACAGCTGATAAGTCTGGATATTTTTCCCTTCTGATGATAAATCTAAGCATTCCCTAAACACACAATATTCAATAGCTGAGAGAAAAATGTAAAACATCAATACATAGTCCCATCTGGAAAGAGAGAGAGAAAGGAAAAGCACACAGTACAAACTATTGAGTCTCTTAGCAACAAAGCTCGGTTGCTATGCCACCTTCACCTCGCACTCTGCCTGAGACTCTCTAGCAAAGCTCAATTTTCCCAAACCCTGAGAATTTCCCAAATTAAGAACTGTTTTCAGTGCCAGAGTTATCACACTGAACAAAAAGACCAAACTCCCAGCCTTCAGAAAATGTATATGTTGCTCTATTAAAAAAAAAAAAAAAAAGGAAATAGAAGCAAGTGTAGGATTTGGGAAGGCTGCGGTTGTAGACAAGCTAGTGGGGCAGAGTTTCTCTGAAAAGCAACATTTGGATAATGACCTAAAGGAAGTGGAAAGAGAGAAGTCAGGATATCAGGAGAGAAGAACAATATAGACCAATGAAACAGCCAGAGACCCTAGGGTGAGAGCCTGGACAACATGCCCAACCAGCAAAACCAGAGTAGCGAAACCAGTAACTCTAGAGAAACCAGAGTAGCTGCAGCAAAGCAGAGCAGACAGAAAGTAGTTGGCATGCGGTCAGATGTGAGGTGGGGCAAGACCAGGATGTGCTAGAGAGTCTCAAAGAACTTAGGACCAACTATGCTTAAGGCATGTTCTTCTTTGTTTTAAAAACATCATTCTTGGGACACTTCGGTGGCTCATTCGGTTTCGTGTTTGACTCTTGATTTCAGCTAAGGTCATGATCTCACAGTTCATGAGATTGAGCCCCATATCAGGCTCTGTGCTGGCAGTCCAGAGCCTGCTTGGGATTCTCTCTTTTTCTTTCTCTCTCTCTCTCTCTCTCTGCCCCTCCCTAAATCTCACTCTCTCTGTCTTTCAAAATAAATAAATAAGCTATAAAAATAAATAAATAAAAGCATCACTCTTGTTGTTTGAGAATGAGGTAAAATCAAAATGATGATAAATCAAAATGTGCGTGGCTATTTTTTTATACTTGAGGCAGGGATTAATCATCTGGACGTGTCTGAGGGCAGTCTGAGGGCATTTTCTGTCTCCATTTCCCTAACTCTTCTTCGATCTCAATTTCATTTTTATTGCCTTTCTTTGTGGGATAAAGAAACAGAATTTTGAAATTTCACATTACATAATCTGGAAGAATATCTGATTCTAAATTACCAAAGATTTTTAGCTATAAGCCAAATAGATTGCTTTTAATACAAAAGCAACACAATGCACATGGCACATCGGAAAGAGAATCTGGATGCTAGTGACAGTGGAGTGGTTAGTCCAACCTCATAGTCGCCTGCCTTTAATTGTCATGAGGAGAAAAAATACCAACATCCTTACAGCCTAAGTTACTTGTAGAGGGGCTTTGTGCTACAATTTTAAACACTTATAAGACATCTATTCTTCTCTCCTATTTGATTTTTACATTTAATAAGTTTTCAGTATCAAGGTGAAAAAGTATAAATTCAGTAATCTGGATAGTCCTTTCCTATGGAAAACTTACAGACTAAAGTGAACATCAAAAGTTCTTTTCAATTACAGAGGCCAAAGAGACCATAGAGTATTAGTAGAAAAGCTCATTATAAGAACTAGAAATGGTTTGTATAAAATATAAAGGTTTATTTTTAGTCCAATGATAACAGCTTGAAGAAAGGAATTGCACTTATTTATATTCAATCTTAAAGAGAGAACTTACACTATTTTCTATGAACAACAATGTAAAGTTTTGCATTTTTCTTCAATTTCTTGCTCTATTAGAATACTAGCTACATGAAAACATACAAGAATACATTAATTTGAAAAAACCTACAACTATAACATAGGAGGAACAAACAAAGGAGGAACAAAAGGCAGATATATTAATATGTTAGAGGGGAAGAGGTGATTTCTAACGAAATAATAAGTTCTGGATAATTTCATTTATTTTGCCTCTGAATGTCCTCTTAAAGAGTAGTTGATAAATTGAAGCATATTTAGATATTATTGAATGTCTGTGGCTAATATATTTCTTTTTCTTTTTTTACTGCAGTTAAAACACAATGTTACACACCGTTAGTTTCAGGTGTACAACATAGTGATTTGACAAGTCTAAACATTATTTTACGCTCACTGCAAGTGTAGCTACCATCTGACACCATATAACACTATTACAACACCACTGACTATATTCCATATGTTGCATCTTTCATCCTTGTGACTTATTCATTCTGTAACTAGAAGCCTGTACCTCCCACTCCCCTTCACCCATTTTGCCCATGCCCCAACCCTCCCCTCTGGCAACCACCAGTTTGTTCTGTTCCTTGTGAGTTTGTGTTTGCTTGTTCATTTGTTTTGTTGTTTAAATTCCACAAATAAGAGAAATCGTACGGTGTTTGTCTTTCTCTGTCTGACTTGTTTCACTTAGCACATTACCCTCTAGGTCCATTCATGTTGTTGCAAATGGTAAGATCTCATCCTTTTTTATGGCTGACTAAGACAGATGATAGATAGATAGATAGATAGAGATGATAGATGATAGATGATATAGATATAGATAGGTAGATATAGTAATAGATACAGATATGGATATGGATATAGATCTCTCACACCTTCTTTATCCATTCTCCTTAGGAGCATTTCTATAGCACAAGTGAAAAATTGTTTTAATTTAAATATACTCTCTAAAAATGAAACTTGTGGTATATGAACTAATTGAAGAATGTTAGGGTTTTATGCATTTTCCAATTCTTCAAATGATACTAGCCCAAGGGCCAAATACTCCAACTGCACATGTGAACTGAGCTTCAGAGACAATAGTAATAGAATGAGCTGAAGTTACCTGAAATTTGACAGTTTAAGCACCACTGTAAAACCATGTAAAAGCCACTTGAAAAATCCAGACAATAGAGGAAAAGTATCAGCTTCACGTTAAATTCAAAACGCTTTTGGAATCGGCAGCCTACTGTAATGCTTATCAACTTTACCTGAATATTTTCTCTGAAACTGAATTCTACGCTGTTTTAAAGTACTGATATTCAACAGTGTCCTCTATAACCCTGAAGAATGTAGCATACTCGTCTCCCTTCTCCTGCTTTCATATTTTTCTCTAAAATAACTTTTTCTTCCCCCTGTGAATCACTTACTTTTTGCACTTGACAAAGTCAAAATGCTTGCTTTCCATTTTGGGATTGATATTTAAACTCCCTGCTGCACATTAAACCTGTGAATTGTTGCAGATACTCTTCTAGTGTTCTTGTTTTATCTTCTTTCAGAGGGCATGAATCACACATAATAATCGATTAACAGTTAATTGCATAACATTTGAAAAAAAATAGGGCAGAGTGCTCAAATAATTGTTTCATCTGTGAAAAATATCACTGTCTGCACTCCAGGAGATCACCACCCATCACATTATGACCAAGAGCATAACCTCTTCTTCTTATCAGTGGTATGGCTGAAGCATGAAATTTACAAGTCAGACATTTCTGAAAGCAGAAATTTAAAATTCGTCTTGAATTTTTGAAGTGCTTTAGGTAACTATGGTCTGCCCATATCTGCCCAAACTTGCTCTGCTTGCCCTTTTTGTGGTTCAAAAATTTAAAGCCCTATCTTTTTTATGCATACTGATAGTCATCAGCATATGTGTATCTGTGTACAGATTTCACAAAAAGCAAATTAAGCAGAAGGTTACAGATTTTTGTGAGGATGACAGTTGGGTTGTGTGCATTAACTCAGGAGAGTGGCTTCTGCATATGACCTACCGTAGAGGAGTCCTGGTCCCGGCAGCAGGGATCTGGGCTTGGTCATGGCTGGTGTTCCTCATCTTGGAGGAATGAGGTCTGGTCCCAGGAATTCCACAAACTAACTCTCACCTTCAAACTCACTTCATTTCGGGAGGCCTCGCTGTATGCCTCTCTAAAATTATGGCTTTGGCTTTGGGGATCTCCAAAGGAACTTCTAAGCATACAAGTCCATGGTTTAAAAAAAAAAAGATCTCTAATGAATTGTCTCTGAGTCAAAATTTACCTATTATGAATCAGGCTAACGTGTCATATATATATATATATATATATATATATATATATATATCCAAAATATATAAATAAGAACTTCAGAAAGAAAAAAAAAAGAATGTGTTTCTCTGAAAACAAATATCAAAAAGCAAGAAATAATATAGATATGCTAATAGATATTCTATGCTAAAAGAGGGGATTTAATCAGCCACTGGCTTTTAGCTCCAAAGATTAGGAAAACAAAATAAAAGCATGTACCTTAATTGTAATTTTTAATGTAAAGTTGATTCTCATTATCCATGGAAGTTATGTTTTGTAAAGTTGCTGTGGACACTGAATTAGCAAATAATTAAACCACTGCTCCTAAAAAAAATACAGGGTTTGGTGTGTTTTGTGAACCTCTAGAGACAACATTTTCATCACCTGATCAATACATAACCTTATTTTATGCGTTTCTGGTTAACACCTGATTTAATACATATTGTTGATTCATTAACATTGACCTCATGATGAACATCATTGTAACTCATGCCTGAACAAAGCCTATCTCACACATGCATTTTCTCTGTAAGGCATATCACAGTTTTCTTGTGCTTAGGAATCTAATACTTCAGAACTGTGCTTGGGGGCTGTTTAAACAGCACAATCACCAACAAAAACCACAAAAGTGCAAAAACCATGGCAATAAGTAGACCACAAGAAGGGCACTCATCTGTAGTTGGAAAGCTGAAACAAGAAAGCAGAATGTTGCTTTTCTCTACCTCGATCTAGATTGTACACATCAGGAGACTAAAATTTCTCACTGCTCTGCACACACACATCTATGAATGAATACAAAACTGCAATAAGTATTGATTTGAGGGTTACCAATACAGTTAACAAGTAAGCAAATTCACAAATATGGAATCTGCAAATAAGGATCAACTATATAAGTTTTTAATTAATGTGTATCTCAGCCACAATACTGTCAGCACCATGAAAACAAGAATCATTTCTTACCACAGTGTCCCCAGCACCCACATCGCGCATGTGCACGTGCACACGCGCACACACACACCCCACTTAATATATATTTATAATAATGAATCAGTCTAGATATGATTAGCAAACTGTGCTTCCCATTTTGAAAACCTTTCATTTGGTTTTAACCCCCATCGTTGAAAATTCAGATAGTTCATGTTTGGATTCAAATCCTTGAAACAATTTTTATTATACGAAAGAATGATACAATAAAGCCAAAAAGACAGGTGAGTCACAGGCAAGGCATGAAAGGACAACAATGAAACCAGTACTACTTGAAAGAAGTAAGTAGTCAGAAAACTTTATGTTCCATCTAGAGAAATCTTCAGAACATAAGATTACTTTTTACTTACCATTAATGTACACAACTTGAATAGAATGTCTTTCCTCCCAAACCATCCCAGTTGGCTACATCAGAAACTGGGAAGTAAACATTGGCTCTTTTCTGCCTTAAGTTTGAGAATCAGTTGAACATAAATGGCAGTCTATTTTATGACAGATTCATTTAACTTCACAGTGCTCAGGATAAAGTCAAAATTCTTTGAATACCCTCATGTTGACCCTGGTTTATCTTATTCATTTTATCTCTTTGCAAACCCTCTCATTGTATTCCCAAGGTACATCATGCTCTCTCTTATGTCCATGTTTTTATAAAACAAGTTTTCCCCATGAGAGATCCTCTGGCTTTCTTTACCAGACTAATTTCTTACTTGTCTATCAAGACTGCTCAAGCATCAGCTCTTATTTCCAACCGTGCTTCCATCCCTGGGGTTAATTATGCCTTTATGTGTTCCCATGGCTCCCTGAACAATTCTTAAAACCTCTTCCTTGTAATCTCTTCTCTAGGGATGGAATTCTGTTTGACTTTTCTTCATATATCTAGTATCTGTCATGGATACAGTAATACACGCTGTGATAGATTTGTTAGTGTTTGTAAAACAAACGATACTGATGAACTCACTAAGTGAATGAATGAGCGAATGAATGCACATTGGTTTAGAATTGGAGTGAATACTAGGAAAACTTCTTATGTAAAGGATATATGGATGAGGCTAGTAAAGCTTGGTTAACCTTTTTATTTTTTATTTGGGTGATCTTCAGTGTGTGGAGTCTAACATCATAACTCTGCTATTCCAATTTGTAAAGATATCCTAATTAAGTTGTTAACATAAATTTAATCAAGGCTTATTCTACCTATCACTCATCTTACAAAGAAATCACGAGACAGTTATTTTCCTTAAATATAAGATCATGTATAAAGCAGTTGGCATATTCTGGAAGAGAAGTGTTGTACTCTTTCTCCTAGGTCAGAATAGTGCTATAAAAACACACTTTGTTTCTGATAATTATATTAATGCAAGGATGATTGCTGGTAAAAGAAAAGTTCTCCTAGAAACAAGTGTTGAAGACAGTCGTGACAAAAAATCGGACAATTGAAATAATGAAGAGAAATATGTCACCATATCAGTCAAAGATATTCTTGTAATATATGAACTGATGAGAGATTTAAATGATACTTTAAATTTGGAACAATCTCCAGACTCATGACCTATGTGTTTTTTAATCATTAAGGCCAATTTGTTTTCAGTGTTTCAAAAGTTTGCAAAGATACTCAGTCCTCCGAAAGATTTGAAGACAGAAAACCCAATGACCCTGGTGTTGTAGAGCAAACCCATACTGGGGTTCAGGAAGTCTGGGTTCTACTCTTTTTACTCCCAGCAAGCAGCTGTATGCCTCAAGCATATCATTTAATTTGTATTTAGATTAATTTTTTTGTAATGTACTAAATAATGATTAATGTTTGAAATGCTAAAGCATACCATATAATACAAATAATATAATCCACAGTAACATAAGAAATATACATGGTACTATGATGAATAATACAAGGTATATTTAAGGATTATCTTGAAAATTCTTTTTAGGTAAAGTTATCCAGTGATTATATGAAGGCCCCCATATGTAGTGAGGTTTCAAAAAACTGATTTTGCCTCTTGAAAGTGTATTTGATTTGACCAAATGAAGACTTGGTTTAAATCAAGTTTCCTAAGTAATTATAAAGAACACATAGATTGAGTCCATAATATTCTGATAGCCATGGTTTTGTAGAATATAGGATACGGTCTCTACACTTGAGCAGGAAACAAATATTTTAACACAAGTTATAATTAGTACAATTAAGTATTCTCAGACTATACATTTGGGGACCTGCAGGAGATCTTAATGCGTACTACATTATAAATGTATTGTGTTGGATTTCCCTGCTTATAATTCATTCTAGTTAAACATTATATAAGGGTCCCTGCTAAAGAACACAAGAGACTTTTATAATACTGAAATAATTCTTACTGAGACTTTTGAGTTTCATGAGAAGCTGGAGTTTCATGAGAAGCTGGAGCTCACAGGGTCCAAGCCTTGGAGATTTGGGGATCTAAACAAATAGAATTAAATACTTATTTGAAAGTCTATTCTTGGTGATGTAGGAAGAAAGTATAAGCTATGACAGTGATATGTACTGATAGATCAAAGTCGGAGAATTCGATAAAACATTAGCTGAAGGAAAACGGATGCAGTGGGTATTGAGGAAATAACTAAGGTGTGAATTAAGCAAATGAAGTGACTAAATAAGAGGGTTTTTGCTTAATTAGAACATAGTCTTAGTTTCTGGTATTTTAGTTTAGTGTAGTATTTGTCCAAGTTTTTTTTTATTTTTTAGCAAATATTATTATTAATAGTTGCACTAGAATGAGCCAAGAATAAAGATGGAAGAGATAACTGGATGAGTAGGATGTAATCGGATGAGTAGTGAAATATGAACATAGGGTGTATATTATATCTTAAAATTGTATAATTTTTGTATATTTTAAGTGATGGTGTATCTATATAAACTTTCCCAAATAGTTATTTATATGATAGTTCTGCGAGAAAATTCCTCGTTCTTAGGGAATATGTGTTTAAGTATCTAAAGGTCAAAGGTCATAATGTCAGGCTCTTATTCTCCAACATTTCAGTAAAAATAGCATTAATAGTATAAATTATTTAGAGAAACAGAGATATAATTTTTAAAAACTATTAACAATAATTGAATACAGGTAAAGACATATGGATGTTCTTTGTGCTATTCTTGTAAAAAATTTTTTAATAAGAACCTATAAAAATACATTGTATGTCCTTCCCAAAAATAAGCCAAATGAGTTTGGCAGCCCTCCACTTTGAACTTCCAGGTTCAGATATGGTTTTATCTACTTGTATGTGAGATCCATGTGCAGTAGAGGGAATTCTCATTTTAATACATAACTAAATCTGAAAGATGACTTACAAAAGCTGGCCTCTCTCTTTAAAGTCTGACTAATTTTCTGACTGAATTCTAAATCATGATGAATGAGGCAGATTTTAAAAAGTCAGAATTGAAATTAGAATTGCCATGCACCAAAGAAAAAAGTTTATAGTTTCAGATTATTGCCTGATAAAAGCCATCAATGTTTTTGTAGCAATATAGTATAGGCCAGAATCTCCAAACATAGCATTCACAGTATTCAGGATTATAGTCCAAAATTATTTAACATAACAAGAAGAAAGAATATGTAACTCATTCTTAAGGAAAAGGCAATTAACAGATATCTAGCAGAAGATGATGCAGACCTTGAATGTATCAATTGCAGACTTTAAAAGCAGCAATTTTAATAATGTTCAAAGGCAGGAAAAAGTATTCTATAATGATTGAAAAGATAAACCTCACCAGAGTTAATAGAATGCATTAAAAAGTACCAATAGAAATTCTAGAATGAAAAAATATATTGTCTGAAATTTAAAAAATTAATTAATGGTATATTAGTGGAATGGAGATATATTAAAATCGATTAATAGAAATTCAACACAAGGAAGAAACTACTAAAAGTTATTTTTTTGAGAGAGAGAGAGAAAGAGAGGGCACAAGTGAGCAAGGGGGGAAAGAGAGAGAGAGAGAGAGAGAGAGAGAGAGAGAGAGAGAAGGCTGACCTGAAGCAGGGCTTGTGTTTACCTGAAGTGGGGCTAATGTGTTCACCCAAAACATGACTCATGTGCTCACCCCAAATGGGCTCATGATAACCCGATGTGTAACTTGGACTCATGAACCGTGAGATCATGACCTGAGCTGAAGTCAGATGCTTAACCAGCTAAGCCACTCAGGCGCCCACCACTAAAAGTTATAAGACAAAAGAACAGAGCCTGTGGAAATTATTAACTTGCATCATGGTAAACTCAGAGAGAGATAACAGAATGAGGCAGAGATGCCATTTGAAGAAATAATAACTGAATTGTTTCCAAATTTGTGGAAAAGCATATATTTACAGATTTGAGCAGCTCAGCATAAATCTAACAGCATATTGCTTATAACGATAAAAAAAATCTTGAAAAAAAAACAGAAAATAATGATGTATTATATAAAGGGAACAGCAATCCAAATGATCACGGATATTTTATCAGAATCTATGAAAATAATAAGGCAAGGGAACAACATCTGTATGGCACTGAAGAAAAGAAAATCTACACAGAACTCTATTGTCAGTAAAAGTATCCTTTCAGATTGAAAGGGATATAGACACATTTTCAGATTAAAAAAAAAAACTAAAAGGATTTCTCACCACTAAACACATATTACAAAAAATGCCAAAGGATAGTATTAAGGTGATAAAAAGGATGATAGATAAAACTTGAATATTCATAAACTAATGAAGACCATGGATATGGTAGGAATCTGGGAAAATGTAAAATATAAAAGACTACATTACTGTTTTAATTTATTTAAAATACATAAATTATTTTGATGTTAAAATAAGAATATTATAGAATGGTCTTGTGAGGTTTTTAATATACATAATTGAACTCTATATGAAAAAATACCATAAAGATGCTGCAGTTCTATACACATGAACTTAACTTAGACTGTGAAAATATCAGTGACTGCAAATAATTTAGAGCAACCCCTGAAATAATACAAAACTGATAACTCAAAAACAAATAGATAGATTCTGCTGTTGCTTAGAAGAAACTGGATAAATTCCAATCATAAATTTTCTTGAATCTAGAAAACTGAGATCATCAAGCAGCCAGATATTCTGAATTAATTCTAAATGGTGCCAGGACCCTGGAAGAGAAATGGGGGGACGTGAAAGTTTCACCTTTGTCAGAGTACAGGGGGAAGATGAGGCTTCCGCAAAAGCCAATGGGAAGAAGACAGCTTAAACATGAATGGATACTTCAAGACGAAGTGTGAGCTAGAATAATTTAGTAGCCCTGAAGTTCTGAGACCCACGGTGGTCAGTCCTAACCCACTCCCCAAGCTTCTCCACGTGCCTTCCACCGAGTACTTAGAAGAATTCTCAGTGCAAGTGCACCTGGGTGGCTCAGTCGGTTAAGCGTCTGACTTCGGCTCAGGTCATCATCTCACAGCCCGTAGGTTTAAGCCCCGCGTCGGACTGTATGCTGACAGAGCAGAGCCTGGAGCCTGTCTTTGGATTCTGTGTCTCCCTCTCTCTCTGACCCTCCCCTGCTCATGCTGAATCTCTCTCTCTCTCTCTCTCTCTCTCTCTAAAATAAATAAAAAACATTAAAAAAAATTTTTAAAGAATTCTCAGTGCAGCAGAGACCTACAAGAATCTTACTAAGTGACACATAGGCAAGGTTCCAGACCCTTCTTTCCCTTGAAGCTAAGCTGTGAGTCACCAATGAAAGGAGAGAAACACTCTTGATTCCTGGAACAAAGCAGACATTCAGTGACTCTGAGAAAGGTACAAAAGCAAGAGCTATCTGCCATGAGTGTGTGGGAGTAGGGAGAGAAGAACCATTTTGAGCCTATAGCCAGGCACTGAGACCAGACAGAGGTGTGCTGTCAGAGAGGGAGGGCCAGGAAACTTACTGTTACCGAACACCTCTCATGGATGCAAAGCTCAATTTTATGGACACAAAAAGAGAAGAGAAGAAGGCTATGAAAGTCTTATGGCAGAGGCCCAAATGCAGCCACAGCCTAGATTGAGGCTACAATAGAAGAGAGGAGAAGCCCAGGCCAGGCCCCATCACAACCCTCGAACTGAGTGAGAAGCAACAGTGGTCTGTTATGTGATGAGGGGACAGAACACGGAGAGACATCTCTTCAGTGGGGAAGTCATAGAGTGGCTGCTGAAAGTTGAAGGTGGAGCAGGAACATCGAGAAATATCTGTCACCCTTGGCCTTAAGCCACGCACAAGGTGACGGCAGCCTGATGTTGAAAGAATTTATCATTCATGATGCAGTAAAGGCAATTGCTAGAAAAATAAAACCGAAACCCAGACCAATGACTGACCAGACTGACTCAAAACCTCACACTGAAGACCTTCCGGTAGAAGAGAACAGGTGCATTTCTGAGCATGAGTATTAATGATGTCAACGTTTTACTCTTAATATTAAATCAAAATGTGTGAGTCATACAAAAAAGTAAGAAGAAAGTAAGGAAACAGTCCACTGTCAAGATAAAAATCCAGTATATGGAATCAGATCCAGAAAGGACCCAGATGTTGGAATTATAAGACAAATCATTTAAAATAATTATGACTCTTTTGGTTTATATCCAGCATAATAATTAGTACACCTACTTTCACTCTTAAGAGTGTTTGGATTTGGGCAGTAATTTACATGATCATCCTACTTGTAAAGATTTCACATATTTTACCTCCTTTAAACTTCACCAAGGATCGTGAATCAGAAATTATTATCCCTACTGTACAGGTAATAAAACTTACCTCAGTGAGCATAAACTTGCTAAAATCACATGTAGAGATTGTGTTGTTATTCAAAAACAGCACATTTGATTTAAAATCTCAACTTAACCATATTCAGCATCACCGAGTTATATAATTTTTAGATTTTGATACATTTCTCCTGTTTTAGCATCGAGATTAAATAAATGGTTATTCTACCTAATTTATAAAACATACTGAAAGTCTCATGTCCAAGGTCCGGCATAGTTTTCTCCACACTGAGATTCATTTGGGCAGAGATTAGGTTCTTCTGATCTGCTTCCCATATATTTTTAGCTGTTTACTCAGACCTAGTCATTGATCTTTCTTATTATTTCTGAGTTAAATATCATATTATGCAAAGAATTTTCTTTTGCATGCACTGGATTGTAGTAACCATCAAAGTAGAAACACTTGCATCTTCCGAATCAAAGCCAATTCCCAGCCAGAGCTTCAGAATTAATTAAATTGAACTCAGAAGCAACAGAAAATTAAACAGTCTGCTACCGTGACAATAACATAAAAAGAATAAAGGAAGTATATCAACAAAAACAACTAGGAAAAATGAAATATTTCCCTCCTCTTTCTTTTTAATTCACAGTCACAGGAATGAACATTTTTTACTTATTGATATTTATGCAAATTATATGTCCAGTTTACACTCAAAATTCTAAGTACTTGGTAGATTGTAATCAGGAATTAGATGGAAATAAAAATGTCATTTTAAAAAACACAGCAGATGTATCTTTAAGGAAGCATTCGGATTGCTGTGATAATGGTGATGAATTTTCTGATCAATAAGATGAAATTCGTCAGATGATTTCTGCTATCTACTAAGTTAAACTCCTGTAGGAGACATTAGATTGAACAGATTAAACAGGAAACCAACCCTAAAGGGCTTTCTAAAAGAATTGTAATTTCTACTGTCAGATCACAAATCTGTATAAAACCAGGGAATTAGAAACTCACATGTAATAGGAATTGTCCCTATAGCTGAAGATTAATTTCCAATGATAATTTTTGGCAAGCTAAGCTAAAGGCTTTTCTTGCTTGCTTACATCCTTATCAGAGCCATATTTTATTGAAAGTCACACTGAATTTATCATGCCTTTCTGAACAGAGTATGTGAAACAAAATCCTCTGTTTCTGCTGAGTAGAATTTTGTTGTTGCCTCACTATTTCTTCAGTATTACACTGTAAATTGCCAGTTTTTGCTGTTGATGGTGTTATTTCTTCTGCCAAAAGATGTCTTAATCTTCATTTAAGAAACATTCTTATCAATTATTCTTTCCCCCAAATTCTTATAATAGGTTGCTTGTTTCTCATTTAAAATGAATCATGCATTTGGTGTTGTATGCAAAACCTAAATGCCAAACTCAAGGTCATGTAGATTTTCTCCTATATTTTCTTTTAGATATTTATAGCTTTGCATTTTACTTGTAGATCTATAATCCATTTTGGGTTAATTTTTGTATATGATTTGCCATATATGTCAAAGGTTTGTTTTGTTTCATTTTGCATATGGATGTCTAATTGTCACAGCACCTCTTAAAAGCCTATGCTGTCTCCATTGAATTGTCTTTGCATCTTTGTCAGAAACCAGTTGACTATACTTGTGAGTCATTTTTGATCTCTCTTACTGATATATGTATATATCAACTCCAAGGTCTCCAATACCACACTGTCCCAATTAGTGTAGCTTTATAATAAGTTTTAAATCAAGTGGTGTGAGTTCTGCTTGAGTGCTGAGATCAGTTCACGGGAGCTCAGAATGATTATGGCACTTCTATTTCTTTGGTCTTTCCAATGTATGTAAAATCACCCTGTCAGTATCTACCACAAAGATTACATTGAATTTATAGATAGTATCAGGGGAAAATGATATCTTAATAAGATATAGTCTTCCACTCCATAATCCTTTATATCTCCCCAGTGCACAATCTATTGGATTTCCAGTTAACTACTTCATTCTTTGTGTTACTGTAAATAATGTTGATTTTTAAATTTTAGATTTCAGTTGTTCATTGCTAATATATAGGAATACAAATAATTGAATTTTTAATATCGACTCTATATCTTGGGATCCTACTAAACTCACTTTCTAATTCTAAAAGTCTGTGTGTGTGTGTGTGTGTGTGTGTGTGTGTATGTGTGTAGATTCTATGTTGTCTGTTAATATAGTTTTATTTTTTTATTGATGTGTAGTTGACATAACCATATTTCTTTTCAATCTGATGCCATTTGTTCATTCATTCATTCATTCATTTTTGCCTCCTTGAACTAGCAAAGATCTCCAATGCAATTTTGAATAGAAGAGATGAGAGAAAACACCTTTGTTGTCCCACATCTTATTAGGAAAGTGTTCAATCTCTTACCATTAAGCATGTTGCTAACTGAGATTCATAAATATTCAGTTAGATGCAGGAAATTTCTTTAGGCAGAGTGATTATGATATAGGTCAGAAACGGACTTACCTCAGAAAGGGATGTTGTGAGGTCTACTTTATTCAAAATCATCAACTCCATCTTTCTTCTGGTGAATGTTTGCATAGTATATCTTTCCCCATCCTTTTTATTTCAAATGTATCTAAATCTTTATTTTTAAGTGGGTTTTTGTAAATAGCATGCTTTTGTTTTAGTTTATTTATGTTTTTAATCTTTATTTATTTTTGAAAGAGAGACAGAGACAGAGGGTGAGCAGGGGAGAGGCAGAGAGCAAGAGAAGAGAGAGAGAGAGAGAGAGAGAGAATCCAAAGCAGGCTCCAGGCTCTGAGCTGTCAGCACAGAGCCTGATGCAGGGCTCAATCCCATGAACTGGGAGATAATGACCTGAGCTGAAGTCGGATGCTTAACCAACTGAGCCACCCAGGCGTCTCACATATTTCTTTATTTTGAGAGAGAGAGAGTGCACACACCAGCACAAGCATGATTGGGGCAGAGAGAGAGGGAGAGAGAATTCCAAACAGTCTCTGTGCTGCCAGTGCAAAGCCTGATGTGGGGCTTGAACCCACAAATGAGATCATAACTTGAGCCACCCACGTACTGGGGGATCATGACCTAAGACAAAATCAAGAGCTGGGCACTCAACCAAGTGCCCCTGAATCCTGCTTTTATATCTTATCTGATAATCTCTATCTTTTAACTGGTGTGTTTGGAACATTTGCATTCAAAATGATCACAGATAAATTTGTAATAAAAAATCTACCACCTGACTATTTTCTTTTGTTGTTGTTGTTGCTGGTGTTTTGACTTTCTGGGTTTTTTTTTAGGGCACATTATTACTTTCTAGTGTTACAGATGTTAAGTTTGTGGTTTTTTGTTTTCTTGCTATTTTAATTGTCTTGTTTTTAAATAGAGAATATAATTCAGATGATTTCAAATTATGCTGCTGGCACTGCTATCTTACTGCCAGTTAAGCCAGTATATTCCAGTATGAAAAAGGTTCTATCGATGAATAAAACTAATAAGAAAAATAGATATGATGTATCATTATTGAGTTCTTCTTATCTGCTGATATGACTTTATTACCACCTTATCTTTCTCAAAATCCAAGATACCTCTCCCTTATTTTCCTTACTCAAAAGATAGTTTAAGCAGCCAAAAGATGATGTTCTCAATTTTGAAGATTGTATCCACATTACAGAGCCCAAAGTCAGAGCTCCTGGAAAACAACAGTAATGTAAAGCACAGACTCTGGTGATAGATTCACATTTGGGTTAGGTCAAGTTATTATCGATGTGGACTTGTGCACATTGCTCTGTTTTTATGCCTTTACCTTTCTCGTCTGTAAAATAGGGTGATAATTTTAGTACCACAGAATTTGTGAGTATCAAATCAGTTTATTAATGCAGCTCTTCTATAGGACCTGATACGTGTTTGCTAAAAACAGCGTATCACTCATCCTTATAGCAATAGCATGAGACAGAGAGTTTCGCAATTAATTGTATTTTGCAAATGAGAACAATAGACTCAGAAGATGTTTAATATTCCTAAAGTTGAACAGCTCTTGGTGCCAGAGGCATTATGTTATTTCAAGCTGCAGAGAAGTATACTTTAAATGTTTAAATGGAAATGTGAGGTGTTAAAAAGATCATGCTGTTACACCAGTTGCTATCATTAATATTTCACTGGAAAACATTCATATTTCACAGCTAATAAAATAGAGTGAGCCCCTGGAAGAAATAAGAAGAAAGCAATGAGATTCTGGCTTAATTTTTATCTGTATATATTACGTAACACAGAATTTACTTTTGTTGCCTAAAATGGGGTGTGTATGATAAAAAAGAATATCATTAAAATGCACGTAAGCGCAAACATCCTAATCCCTGAGAATTGTAGACAGGACTGGAAAGTTCATGATTGCTTCCTGAATAGTAAGTAACTATAAAAATTACTTGGCATCTCCATTATTCATATTTTGCAAGAAGAGTCTCATGGAATTTCATTATATAAAACTTTCTTTAAAAAGGTAGGGAAGAGTTGAACTTCACCTACTTACATTAAAAAACCTAGTGAAGCATCATTTTAGTAGACTATTAAATCCAAATTTTTTAATGCAATTGCATCCTTTAATTTTGGAAATTGTAGTGGGAGCAGAAATTTTTTGAAGAGAAATCAGTTATTCCGTTAAGGTGTTATTGTTTGCACATAAGGCAATTCAAACTGTGTGAGAAAATCACAGAACTCTGTAATTTGGTTTCTTCTTTCTCCAACCTCCAACTACAGTTTCAAAAGTTCCATGTATTCTCAGGTAGCTTTATTCTTCTACAATTCAGAGACTTCTTTACTCCTCTCAAATTTCTGACTCACACTGTCCATATTCATTCAGGAAAATATGTATTTGTTTCTACTATATCAGATACTTCCCAGCAATAGAGATGCTATGGAGAAATACACAGATAAAATCCCATGCTCCTGAATATTTATCCTCCAGAGCTGAAGACACAGAGTATTAGCAATTTAACCACTAAACATAATATTACATAAGCCTTGCTCTGCTTCACTGGAAGCAGGGAAGGCATTAGAAAGGAATAGCTCCAGGGTGCCTGGGTGGCTCAGTCAGTTGAGTATCTGACGTGGGTTCAAGCCCCACATCAGGCTGTGCTGACAGCTCGGAGCCTGGAGCCTGCTTCCGATTCCGTGTCTCCCTCTCTCTCTGCCCTCCCCCAACTCACACTCTGTCTTTCGCCCCTCTCTCTTTCTCAAAATATAAAAAATAAACATTAAAAAGAAAATAAAGGAATAACCCCCCACTTGTGCTTATATCCCTCCATTTCTCTTTCTTGTTCTAAAGAATTTGGTGACCTTCCTATTAATTTAAGGATCATCTCATCTTTTGTTTTCGAATATAATTCACTTTCTTCATTGTTGTCCAAACTATGTCTTCTCACTTAAAATGTCCCACCTCCACTGCTTTCTAACAGAACACCAATTCACTTCTGATCTCTTTCACCTCTTCTCCTCCTTTCATATGCAAACTTGTGTGCATGTGTGTGTGTGTGGTGTGTGGTGTGTATGTGAAACACACATACACTCACTATCTCCACTTCCTCACCTTCCACTAACTCCTCAACCTGCCATAAACATGGCTCCTAGTCTCTAAAATGTTCTCAGGATTAAAATGCCTTCACCAAGCAATTCCATAGGGATTAGGAAATCTAAAGGAGATTTTAATTTTTTTTTATTTATCATCCGTTCCCTTAACAGCACTTGAAATAGTTGACATTCCTTCTTTTTGAAGCCAGTCTTCCTTTGGTTTCCATGACACCACGTATTCCTGGATTTGTCCTACATCTATGGTTATTTTACTGTTTTTAATTTAGTTATTTATTTTGAGAGAGGGAGAGAGAATGCAAGCTGTGAAAGGGCAGAAAGAGACAGAGACAGAGAGAGATTGAATCTTAAGCAGGCTTTGTGCTGACAACGCAAAGCTCGAACTCACAAACTGAGATCAGCCAGAATCAAGAGTCGGACCCTTAACCCACTGAGCTACCCAAGCCCCCTTCCTATATCTCTGATTATTTTTCTTTACTATTTGTTCTTGCTCTTTCTCTCCACTGAATGTCTTTCAGGCACCTTGACAACAACTACAACAGCTGTAGTAAGCTGATTTCTTGTTTCCCACCCTTCAGCATTTTCTCTGTCACTAACTGGCATATTTAGCAAATCGCCCAAAGCAAGAATTAAGAAATTGCTGTTAAACTCTTTTCTCTTGAAAAACATGTATATCCAACCAGTTGTAAAGACTTATTATTTTATACTTAATTTTCAATCTATCCCATCCTCTTCTGCCCATCCCCACTGCTACACTCATAGTAAAAATCAATATGATCTATGATTTATAGTAGTTAACATTCATCCAAAAATCTGAGCATTTTCTGTGGTTCAGACATCATTCTAAGTGCTGAGGACACAACAGGGATCAAACCAGACCAAATTCCTACCGTCAGCATGTTTAACATCAGAGTGAAAGACATTATTGCAACTCGGTTTGTGTTTCTCTAACATTGCATTATTCACATAAATTTTTGACATAGCAGCCAAAGCCATTTTTTAAAAAAGCAGGAATATGATCCAATGACTCCTGTACTAATGATCTTCCAATGAATTTGCAATTTCCTTGACAAATATTGTAAACTTCTTGCTCTTCATTTCACTGCTTATCTGTTCAACTTCTTCGGGTACCATGGTCCCTGCACTATACATTCTAACTATACTGAACACCTTTATGTAAATAATCGGGGAAAAGAGAAAGCTTTATAAGGTTGAAGAAGGAGCATGCAGCAAACTAAGGCGAGGCACAAAACCAAAATCATTGTAGTTAGGAGGAAGCAGTACAATGCAGCACACTGATGGTCACAATCAGATATGATAATCACCGAAAGAAAAAGAGAAATATTCAAAATCAGTAAAGAGAAAATGAAGGAAGACAGGAAAACCTGATAATCTAACAGAAGGAATGAATAGAAGCAAAGAACCATGGAAAGTGGGAAGCACAACATATGACACAGAAAAAATTCCAAGTATATTAGTGTCCACAATAAATTTTAAGTTCCATTAGAATGCAGTCTACACAAGAGCATTTTTTTTCTGTTTTGCTCACTGATACATCCCCAGCTTCTAGAAGATGTACAAACATGTACTTGCAGATAATCAATAAATAGTATTTGGATGAAGGTGGTTTAACACATACATAAAATTGTCTTTTACAGGGTGCCTGGGTGGCTCAGTTGGTTAAGCGTCCGACTTCAGCTCAAGATCATGATCTCATGGTACACGAGTTTGAGCCCTGCATTGGACTCTGTGCTGACAGCTCAGAGCCTGAAGCCTGCTTCAGATTTTGTATCTTCCTCTCTCTCTGCCCCTCCCTGGCTCGTTCTCTCTCTCTCTCCCTCTCCCTCAAAAATAAACTTTAAAAAATTTAATTGTCTTGTATGCATGTTTTGAGAAGTCTTCACAGCAATTAAGAGAACCAAGAACTTTATAAAATTTCTTTAATAATGTACTACCAATGCCTTATCTCAGCTACAAGTCACAAATTGTCGGAAACTAGAAACCCTGCCCCCTCCCTGACTCTTCACTTACCTTTCTTCCTCCCACATGATAATAGATTAGGAGCTCTCTGAGTGTAGGAAGCTATTCATCTATTCCTGATTATTTAATGTGAGAGGTGGTTTTTATTGCAGTTGATAACCAGTTGTATTCTGGCTCACGTCTTCTCTGTGTATTTTTCAACTTTAAGATTTTTTCAAAAGTTTCCTTTGTCAAATACCTAAAGCAGCTTAAACTAAATTTAATAAGTCCAAATTCTAACAATTGAGATAAAATTATGGCAAATTAAATTTTTTTGGACTCTTGTTAACTGTAAAGTGAAGGAAAGTGGAAAATACAGTTCGTTAAAAATCAATTAATTTCCATCACTTCAAAATGAGATATTGGATAATAATGTGAAATAGATAAGGAAAGGTAATGGAATTTCATACCTTAGAGATTATGCTTTTACTGCCATGGAGGAAATAAAACTGTTTGAGTTGAGCTTCGTAACAGAGAAATAGTTCTTCTTGAAATTTTTTCAGCTATATTTTTCGGCTCCAACATTGAAGTATTTTGTCAATATTTTAATATACTTCATTGGTATAAGCTACCTATCTTAGAGATGAACTGGGATATTGAATCAATTTATTTCAATATTTTCCTTCTTTAGGGTTTCTCATTACACACCAGGTTAAAAAACAAGAAGACAGCATGATCTTTAACTGGATTCCTGAAATATTTCAAGAAAATATATCTGAAATACTGACGTACTTAAAGAAAAGATAAATGTGTTTAAAAGCTCATTTTTTAAAAAGAATCATTAAGATTATTAAACCATTAGCTAGCATTGGGTAAAAAGAGAAAAAGTACACAGTCACAAATTTAGGACAAATGGAGGAAAACTGGTTATAAATATGAAGGGTAGAAACATGAGGGAATATTTGCATATCTATGTTAATACAGTTCAACGTCTGAATGAGTTAAAAATTACTTATTAAACAGTGATCAAAAATGACTTGTGGAAACATACATATGTATAAGAGAGAAACATGAAATTATTTGCTTAGCTGCCCTCCCACACCCAGTCTCAAAATGAACTCTTTCTAATTTTAAGGAACAGATCATTTGACTTTCCTTAAACTACATCAGAACATGCACTCCTTCCCTAAGTGGAGTTTGTGGACCGTTTGCATTGAATTTCTTGGGTTGCTGATTAAAGATGAGGATTGCCATGGCTGAGGTAAGACCTAATAGCATAAGCTCTCTAGCTGTTGAACCAGGAGATCCACACTCTTGGCGAGCCTCCCAGGTGATTATGATGCACATTAAAATGTGGCCAAGAGAGCAAATTAAAAGTGTTTTCATATAGCCTTCATCTTTCAAAACAAGTAATGGCTTTATCATTCCACAAATCATCGAGATTCACCATTTTGGAGTTGTCTTTAACTCCTAAATGCGATTATCAGGAAAACTTTTCCCTCCTGTTTGCATTTGTGTGGATGCTACCCTCTGCTTGTTAATGACTCGTCCTCTCTATTACAATAATCTTTCCAGCTCTACTCCCCTCCATTCTCTTCCTTCAATTGATGCTTCTAGATAATTCTTTGCAAAGACCAACTTTTGTCCTGTCATTTCCTTTTCTCTTTTTCATTCTTTCTTTCTTTGGGAGTGGGGGTGGGTATACATAAAAAAAATATTACTGTCAAAACAGGGCATAGACTTCATGGAGTAATATCTCCTCTCTCTCACTGCAGCATAACATTAGAGAATTCGCAAATGGGTTTTAATAAGCCAGTGGTGATCATTCTGTCATTTAATTACCCAAGTCATTACTAATATATCAGTAACAATTTTAAATAAACCTTCTATTTTTACTTTCATATCTTACCCTAACTTATCTCATCAAATGAAAATGTCTGTTAACTGACAGAGGATGCTTCCTTTCATTCAGAGATCATTAATATTGGGAAATAAAATTTTAAAATGCGTAGTGAGATAGTTAAGGTAATATATTAAAAAATACTTTATTTATTCTAGATAAAATAAACATATTCTATTTTGCTTTAGTATTTAGTTCAACATTTGAATTTAAATGACAAATGTAATAGGGAAGATATTTATATCTTGCAACAAAGTAAAATAAATGTATAAAATTGAGGTATGATCTAACCTCTCTTACTTATGGAAACTGAAGGGCTTTTTAGTAGCATGAGAATTCATTTATTACTTGTAGTTAGTATATGAGATTTTAATATAAGAACCAATAAAGGGAAAGGAAACAACTATACTGGTATAAATACACCTGCTTAATTTGAATACTTTTTGAAAAAGATTATATGCTACAATTGATAAGTTGCACCATAGTTTGAAATCTGCATCCCCTGGTTTTATTGAATATTTAAAATCTTGAGCCCTTTAAAGTTGTTCGTTTCTAGGTGTGGTGATAAAAACAGATTGCTTCTTCCTAAAACAGTTTTTATAATGGCATATCAAATAATAATAGTTGGGAATAAATACTAAACAAAATGGTGCAGAAAGGGAAAAAAGCATGATCTGATTTAGACTGGTATCTGACTAGCAGTTCTAGGAACAGCCTCTGAAAAGTCTCACACACGTCTTAGGAAATACTTCCACGGGCCCCTGTCTGTATCATTTTCACTTAAGTAGCTTTACTTCGAGGACCAATTTTCAAGATTTAGTGAACCAATTTCTTGAAGTCCTACTGGAGTTACAATCACTTACTTCATGCCAACAACGAAGTATTGATTACAGGTCTGATTGTGAAGTGGAGAACCAAATTCTGGCCACTTCATAAAGCAACACTGCCAGGAACATCCAAGTCCTCTGATTCTCTAAGCCATTAGGTAAATAGTGGGAGAAAAACCCAGCTGTCTCCTGATCTTTCTCACTGTGAGGACTGCTCTGGGCAGAAGGAAAAGAGCTTGTGGTCCATTCATTCATTTTATTTCTTTATCTCTCTCCATGGCTATGTTTTCCCAGATTTTGGCAAAAATTTGATGGCCAATCTTCATTTGGACACTGCTGTTAACCTTCGTTTTTATATTATTGTTTTTATTAGTGTACATGTTTTCTTGGGCCTTGGTTGGTATTTCAATGGGAATACAGTCACTGTAACAGAGATTGTTAGTTATTCTCTATTTCTTTCCAACAATAAACAAAAGACCTGACAATAGTAAGATAACATTATCAAATTATAAAGGTATAGGAAATTTATTAAATATATTGGAAACATACAGAGAATTTCCAGGTTTAATGACTGTTGGGATAAGTAGGATACAAGCAATTTTTTATCTTAGTTTGTCTTCAAATCCAGTCTGTCACGTTTTTCTTTCTCTGCACCTAAATGGTAACACAAGTAGATCTCAAAGCTTCTAGATCACTGGCAGATATTGATGACAATCCCATTTTCAGACATTAGCAAGTCCAGTCTGATCTACATCAAATCTCTCATTCAGCTCAAAGGTTATCACAAACAAACCTCGAGTAGAAGGAAAGGATAATGTTATTATTTCTCTCTATTGATATTCCATTACTTCTCTCTTAATAATTTTGGTGTCTGTGATTCCCCTGAGGTTAGTTGAGGAACAGAACGAGAGATGAAGAGTGGATTGCAATCTGTAGTTTGGGCTCTCTGTACCATTTGGTGTAGGATGACCAACTGTTGCATAGTAGGAGATGGCCGCATCACGTAATCACCTCCAAAGATTCATGGTTTCCTGATGCATCTATAACCCCTGGGTAACTATCAGTGACATTGACTAAGTCTCTGCTTCCAAAGTAAATCCTATGCAGACCCTTCCTGCTGATATATATCATCTATCTATCTATCATCTATCTATCATCTCTCTAACATCCATCATCTATAATCCATCTCTCTCTATATATATATACATGTACAAATACACACATATATTTGTCTATATACACACATATTTGTCTCCTATTAGCTCTGTTTTTACGGAGAACTCTCATACACTGAGATTTATAGGACACTCCAGCCAACAGCAGCAGAATATACATTATTTTCAGTGCACATAGAACATTCACCAAGATAGAACATATTCTACTTTTAGGGCCATAAAACAAAGTACAAGAACTTAAAATAAATGAAATAATAAGAAGTGTTCAGAGATCAAAAGATAATTAAACTAGAAGGTAATAACAGAAAGACATTTGGGAAAGTCCATATATTTGGCCATCAACACACTTTTATATTTTTTTGTTTATTCATTTATTTTGAAAGAGTGCATGAGAGGCAGAAAGAGAAGGAAAGAGAGAGAATCCCAAGCAGCCCCGGACCCGAGGTGGGACTCAAACTGACGAACATGAGATCATGACCTGAACCAAAATCAAGAGTCAGACACCCAACCCAACTGAGTCACCCAGGCGCCACGTTCAACATTCTTCTAAATAAACCATAAAAGCGTGTCTGGGTGGCTCAGTTGGTTAAGCATCCGACGTCAGCTTAGGTCATGATCTCACGGTTTGTGAGTTTGAGCCCCACGTTGGACTCTGTGCTGACAGCTCAGACCCGGGACCCTGCCTCAGATTCTATGTCTCCCTCTCTCTCTGCTCCTCCCTGGCTCATTCTCTCTCTCTCTCAAAAATAAATAAACATTTTTTAAAATTAAAAATAAATAAATAAACAAACAAACAAATCATAGAAACTTCTGCCTCTGAGATGGAGTAACAGAGACTAATTTACCCTCTTCCCGAAACAACAACAAAACCTAACAAAATATGTAAAACAGGTCTTAAGACATCGACAGCAGACAACAAAAGAATGTGATTTCTCAGAAATGGGAAACAAAGGAGGTAAGCTCTTCACGTGCCCTAGCCCTAGTTTTTGCTTTGAGAGAGTTTCCAGGCCAAAGTGCAGGGAGGCAGAAGCCAGTCAGAGCCACTGGGACTCTGAGTGGGGGAGCTGGAGCCTTTGTGGAGTCCAGGAGATCAAGGCAACTGGAGTTCACAAGGCAGATGGCAAGAGAGGAGAGAGGTAAGCAGAGAACCGAGAAACAACTCTCTCCACCTGCAGAAGGTCGGTCTCGAGATCAGTGGAATCCTGCTTAGCATTTCTGTGTATGGGGAAAAGAAACAGAGGCTGGGGAAAAGAAACAGCCAAAAGGATTGGGGGGCAACAGTATTCAAATTGTTTCCTCTTCCCATCAGCCAGAAAGAAACTGTCACTGTTCATGGAACATTTAGCAGACTACTCAGAAGGGTCCCATTCTCTTTGGGACCAGAGAGCTTTTTAAAAATAGCATTATTTCCCATCTGCATTTCCATTAGAAAAAGAATGTTTCCTTTACCAAATAGCAAAGTGTTTCTTAAATTTTTGGCAAGAGGAATTTCTTTTGGGCCTTCTCAGTGGACATTGTTAGAAGATGCATGCCATGCCTCAGTATTCCCATCCCCACAGGTTTTCAAATTCCTGCCTCTACTTTATACCAGTGATTTCTGGTAGATGATCTTCCTTAACATGAGCCAATGATAGATTCAATTTTGTATAATAACCCAGAAAACTGTTAGAATCCATGCCCATTTGAATAAATTGACTGTAGCTTCTCTGGTTGGAGCATGAATTATCAACAAATTTACTCTCAGCTAAAATATGCTCAAATTCCTTTGGGGTGAGCTACCCTAAAACCCATTTCCATAAGTATCCTGAAATATAGTCTAATATTAATAATCAAATCTCTGGGTATATTAATTTTTCTTCTTCATTCTAATTTTGTTTAATTCCCAGCAAGGGCTGACATCTGGCCTAGTGATTTAACGGGATTATTAGTCTTCTATAGAAGAGCTCTGTGCAGTGTGAGATTAAGATAGAATGAGACACAAAGGAATTACAGCCTCAGGTAAAGGAAGCTCAATGAGGTATTACAGAAACTTTGGTCTTTACAGTTCTGTAAGTCATTTTAATCCTTCCAAGTGCCCCATTTCCATTGTTGGAGTACCTCTCTTTCCTGCTTGATGCCACGGTTTCAGCAAGGAATCTGAATCTGAAAGTGATAGTGTGGTTATATTTTTACAATAGCCTTAATCTTTTAGAGAGGCACAAAAATATACAAATGAAATTATTTGATTTCTGGGAATAAATTTGAAATAACGGAAGAAGGTAGTGCATGTGTGGGAGTGTAGTTGAAAAACCGCCATGAGACCCTAATTATCAACGTGTATGTTAACATCTTATTATATATTCCTCTATATTTTTACGTGTGAAATATATTTCACTGGAAAAATAGAACTGAATGGAGGAAGAAAATTAATATGGCATTTTAAACAAGTCAACTCAGAAGCTCATCTGTGGTTTTGAGAAGTTATGAGAGTTAGCAAATGGGAAATATGACCCAGAATTCTTGAATATGAATATTGAATATTTATGGGAATGACTCCCAGAGACAGAGAAGTTGAAGACACAGAGCAAGTGGGTATAATAAAGATATGAAGCCTTTTATAATATGAAAGAGAATGATAAACAATGAGGGGGGGGATTGGTCTCTTTAAGAAAAGGTACATACCTAGCTATGTAAACAAGAGCAAAGTCAGAATGAAAAATAATAAATAATAGAGGTAGGGAAGGATGTGTGGAGGTTTGGGAGATGAGAAAACATGGAATTTGCTGTTTAATTTTGCTTAATTTGTTCAGGGAAGTAGGAGGCAAGGTCTTCAGATAGCATGGCGCGTGGAAGGCTGGAGAGAAGTTTGAGGAAGTGAGAGAGGTATGGTTTTGCAAGATTTCTATGCAATGCTGAGTACCATTAACAAATAGTTTGCATACTTGTTTGTCAGTCTGTACCCAATGTCAAGACTCTATTAGGTCTCCAGACGCTGCGTTGGAGAGAGTTGTTTTGCCCGTCTTAAACCGACCAACCAGCAGGGTGGTGCGTCTGTCCTTTTGTCTTTTCTTGGTAACCTCTTCTCCTGAGGCAGGGCTCTCGTTCTGAGAAATCTTCAAACTATCTGCCCCACCCCATCAAACACTGGGGTAAGATCATGTGCGCTCACCTGATTTTGTGACTTTCAAGTCAGTAATCATTTTTCCAAACTCAGCTGTTCAATAAGGCATATGGAAATATTTTCCCCCCAAAAATGATATTTTATTTAATAATGCATATCGATTCTCTCTGAAACCAATTTTTTTCCACATTCACATTTCATCATCACAGTTTATTGGCATTTTTAAAATTGTAACTCATTTTTATAACTATCTAAATTACATCAAACCTTTTTGTGCAATACGCCAATACTTCTAATTAAGTCTATTTTCTTATATGCATAAATCAACTATAATTAACCCTTCATTAATAATGAGGTCTTTCAGAAGGAAAAATTAAGAAACTCAAAGATAATGAAAAATTTATCTATCAGTTGTACACATATTATTGCAGTGTCTGGGAAACATAAATGGAATAAAAATATATTTGTGTACAGGGGTCCTGAGGTACTGAGTTCTATTTCCTAACTCAGTGACAGTAGAACAAAATAATCAAGATCCGTAAGAAAACTTCATGATGGTAGGCACACTATACGAGTTGTGATTAAGTTTATGTGCTGAGTTCCTGTCCAAAAAAATCAGTTCACCTGCAGTGTGATTTAACTGGATTTTTTTCTTTAAAAATTGAGACACATTTTGCAAGTTTTAATAATTTAATACATAAATGAAGCTTCAGCCACGTTTGTTCTCTGCCACAGCTGATTTTGCCTTCAGTTCTGTGGACGGTATGAAATTATATTTTACTCAAACAACTTTTTGTTCGCAGAGGAATTTCATTTATATGCTTTGATCCCAGGGAACAAGGTTTGCTCAATATTTGAAAGTCAATCAACATATTTTACCATATCAAGTCTAAATTAGAAAAGCTCATATGATGATGTAAAATAGGTTCAGATGTGATCTTTGAGGCCCTGGGTTAAGCAAACATTTCTTAGATAAGACATTAAAATCAGTAGCTATGAAATGAAGGATATGATAAGTTAGGCTTCATCAAAATTAAAAACCTTGGCTCTATGAAAGATACTGTTAGGAGATGCAAATGGTAAAAATGTTTACAAAACACGTATCTGGGGGGAAAAGCTTTATATACAATCATTGTGAAAAATTCTCAAAACTCAGTAACAAGAAAAGAAGAAAAGAAAAGAAAAAACATCCCCAATTAAATGTGGGCAAAAATTTTGAATAGGCACTTAACCAAAAAAATATATGTATTTGGCAAGTGAGGGCACTAAAAAATATCCATATTAAAACTACAATGATATATCACCACATACATATCGGAATATCTAAAATTGAGAAGGCTTGCCATATCACATGTTGATAAGGATGTGGAGTAACTGGGACTCTTTTTACACAGAGGGGGGAAACGTGAGATGGTATAACCACTTTGGGAAACAATGTGGCGCTTACTCATAAACTTAAGCATTCACTTACCATATGACCTAGAAATCTGCCTCTTATGTGTTTAACCAAGAGAAGATAGCTGTCTATGAACCAGGAAGCAGTCTTTCTCCAGAAACAGAATCCGCCGTAATGTAACCATGAGAATGATGAGCTTCCCAGTCTCCATAACTGTGACAAATAAATTCTTGTTGTTTAAGCCACCTAGTCTATTGCATTTTAGTTACAGCAGCCCAAATGGGCTTCATTGTGTTCCCCTAGAATTTATATGTTGATGCCATAACCCCCAATACCTCAGATGCAACAGTTTTTGTAGATAGGACTTTTTTATTTTTTAACATTTATTTATTCTTGAGAGAGAGCATGAGCAGGGGAAGGGCAGTGAGAGGGGGGGAGACACAGAATCTGAAGCAGGCTCCAGGCTCTGAGCTGTCAGCACAGATCCCAAATCACAGACTTCTATGTGGGGCTCCAACTCACAAGCGGAGAGATCATGACCCGAGCCGAAGTCAGAAGCCTAATCCACTGAGCCACCCAGGCGCCCCTGGAGATAGGACTTTGAAGAGGTGATTAAGATAATGTGAGGTCAGTAGAGTGGGCACTAATCAAATCAGACTGGGTCCTTATGAAAAAGAGCTCAGGACACACAGAAAGACAGGGGATGTGTGTGCACAGAGAAAGTCACATGTAAGAACACAGCAAGAAGGCAGCCATCTGCAAGCCAAGGAGAGAGACCTCAGAAGAAACCAAACCCGCAGACACCTCAATCCTGAATTTCTACCCTGCAGAACCGTGAGAAAATAAGTTTCTGTTTAAGCCACACAGTCAGTGGTATTTTGTCATGGCAGCCCTTGCAAACTAACACAACAGCCCAAGACAGGATTGGGTCGGCCCATTAAAACAATACAGAGACTGGGAAATTCAACAAGCGTGTTAAAAAATGGCCACTGAACCAGTATCAAAAAATATGCACCAAATCCTACCAGTAAGTTTATCACTAAGTTATCTGTTAGGTTTTCGCTGAAGAAGGTAGTTTACACAATTCTGATCAAAATGGAATCTCTGGATTTTCAAGCTAAAGGTTCCTGTGTCCTCTCTGTAGAGTAAAACAGAGATGCAGAGGGTTCAGAGAACTTGTCAAGACTTAACAGTTACTTGAGCAAAACTACACCTAAGTAAGCATACAATTTTACTTGAAAATAGTCTACATGTCCTTAGACAATCTCTGTTGTTCCCTTAAGGAAAAAGGCTATCTGTCTCTGACATTTCCTCTGCCAACAAGACCTCCCTCTTTGCATATTTTCCTCATTATTCATCTTAATTTTCTTAGCCCATTATCAGGAGTGTGAATCACTTGTTAAATCTCCAAGTTCTGTCTCCTTGGTAATTGGAAGATCAATTTCATTGTATTTTTTTTTCACTTAACCATTCAAATACTCTGGCTTTTATGTAACGTCTTTGTTAAGGTTTGCTCGTTTTATTCTCTTGGTTCAACTTAGGCTAGTAGCTTATCAACTTTGGAAACGACAGTCCTTCTCTTTAGCATTGGCAATTTTTCATTTGCTTTTAGCACGATTAGCTTAAATTTGTGTACTCTTAGACTTGTACTAAGTGAACTCATCTTCTGACTGTTAAATAATAAAACATCGTGAATTCTTCAGTAATTTGCCAATATTTCAACTTCAAATTATATTTGGCATTTTTTACAGTGAGTTTTGCTTATGTTACTTTCCTAAGAGACTCCTTGAATACCTTTAATGTCCTCTTCTTTTACAAATTCTGTGAAATTTGCCTGAGTATTTCATAATGCAGTTCTTGAATTTAGCTCCACATTATGAAGGACTCAATTCAAGTATTTTGTGTGCTAAGTGAAAACTAAAGTACAGTTTAAAACCATAAAAACTGGGCAAAAACTTGATAATGAACTTAATATAATAAAATTATACTTTTTAAATATTATAGCTTGCCAATATTACTATCTACCCATTTTTCTTAAAGGCAGAATGTGAGTCATTGCCAGCCATTCACTTTTTTCCTTCACTTTTGAGTTAAAAAAATCCTTTTCCTCCAAGTCAATTTCTCTCAATTAATTTTCAATAAGCACAATCTTTCCCATTTCAAGTGCTCATGCATCCGGTCAAAATTTGAATAAATGCAATAGATTCTTTTTTAGTTTCACCATCTTTGTCACAAGACTAAAATCATGATTAGAAAACTGTTTTATTATGACAGAAGACTGATGTTTAAGTCTTGTACATGTCATTATATAACAAATTATATCCCATTCCTATCTGATTCACAGGCTTATTGGGTCTTAGATAATGTATGTAGAAGCCCTCTGAACACTAAAAACTAATAATGTATCAGATGAAAAGAATAATAAGAATAACCTTTGAGCAGTTTTCACCTGCTTCATCATTTTCTCCTGTTATAACTCAATCTTCATTATTGTGGGATCAAAGTTCTCCCTCCCTCATTTAATTTTTTCTCATGGTCATGAAGCCATCTCCAGGAGCATCACTGGGGAGTAGGGTACTCTATTTTAATGAGGATTTCTAGACTACATCACAGACTTAGAATCATAATATTGGGGGATATGGTCAAGGGATTTGCAATTTAATGAATATCTAAGATAGTTCTTTTTCACATTAAAGTCTGAGAAAGATTAATCAATGTTTTTCATATCTTTCTCACTTTGTTATTCTGTAAAATCTTCATGTAGATTGTGAAAATGGCCAGCTTTTTCATCCCTGTTTATATCCATGCTCTCTGAAATGTGACTTTGTAGTTCCTCTCATTGATAGGTAGAATTTATTTCCCCATCATTTGAATTTGACTTGCTTTCGTTAATCAAATTCCATAAAAGTGGCAGTGTACCAGTTTCAAGCCTAGGTCCTAAATGGATTTGGGCACTTTTGCTCACTCTCCTGGACCTCCGTCACTACCACCATGAAAACAATTGCGGCCAGCCTACTGGAGAATGAAAGACCACATGGAGAGATCTCCTGGTCCAAGCTCTCTCAGTTTAGGACACTCAAGACCAGCTACCTATCAACTGCCTTTGTAGCCATTTGCAGATGTATAGCTGAGCCCACCCAAGACAGAAGTATCCATCTGACCAATAGACCCGTAAGCAATAATACATGCTTAGTGTTTAAGCCACTGCAGTTTAGATGGTTTGTTATGCAGCCATCAGTAACTAATACACTTCATGCATCAAGAAACTGAGCTTAGGTAATTTTGGTAGTTTTCCAAAGTCTTCCTAATCAAAGTCAACCCTTTACTTTTAGCCTAAACATACACATCATGTATATACTTTTGGAACTTGAAATTCTCCTCTGAATGTTCCTACCTTTATAATTTGTGGGGGGTGGGGGTCAGGTGGGGTGGTGGTGGTCATAAGTTTCATCATATTATTTAAAATGCATGTATAAAACAAAATGCTTCCTTTAAAACTCATCTGAAATTTTACCTCAATTATGTTTTTTTAAATAAATAAACAATGGGCATGTATGTGATCTTAATAGAATTTCACAAAGCAAAACCATAAATCCAAGTGAATATATTTAGTCCATATCACCGTCTAACTTAGAACTGTCTTCAAGTTTGAAGTCTTCGTAGCACCTTTGTGTAACTACATAATCTACATCAGAGGTACTTTGTTCACATTAGCTCCAAATTTCATTTGAAGAGACAGAATAACTACTTGGTTAATTAAATATGTTTCAGCATGTAAGATAATGAGACTCTATAATATCTGAAAAGGGAGAAATAACAATGGGAATTTTCTATTTGTTCATACACACTCCTCTTCTATACTTTTTGCCTCTTCAAATTCACTTACTTACTCAGTTATTAATTCTATGCAGATAGCTTCAAAATCTCTATGCTTAACCACAG
>CM053577.1:13447522-13487014 GCA_028646485.1 Cryptoprocta ferox
AGTTAAATTTAACCCTTAACCAATTATGTCAACCCTTCTATTTAACAGACATACTGTGCTTAGCAATGTATTTAAAACTATGATTGTTTGTTAGTTTTAATATAAATAATTCCAATATAGTATCATTAAAAAAGACAAAAATATTTTAGGTGTGTGAGATTTGTTTTGAATTTTCCTTTTAATGAAATCTGTTTTCCTACTTAAAAACTGACTAACATTTATGGTTCTGTATTTTCCTTTTTCAAAGAAGGATTTACTTAGTCATTTCCATACTCAAAAACAAATGTGTTTAAACCTCAATTTTTCATTTTCTCCAGAAAATCTCCAATAAAACTTTTTGTTGCTGTTTTTATTAGTGTCAAAATTATCTCTTTAAGACACTATTGTACTTTTAGGTTTTACTTTTATATGTCACATGTCTGTAAATATTTGCTAAATGAATGAAAAGCAGACTTAGTTTTACAAATAGGCACATCCTGTTTTTACACTATTTATATGAGGTGGCATTACATGCAAATAATGGTAATAACAATGCCAGGAGAGAGGAAGTGAACAACTTTTAAGCTTCCAGCCACTAATTCTGAACTGGGAAATGGACAATGCAGCAAACAATATCCTTCTATTGTCTGCCTAGTAGTTTATTTTAATAATTTATGTAATCGTCTATTTTACAAAGTGTAAAGTGCTTCTTTGTCATGGTAGAAGATGCTTTCTAGGGGGATTGAAAATACCATCTATAGATGGGTAGCAATTGTCAAGGAGATGAAACCTTCCTTTTACCACTTATAGCAGCAACAGAAGAGGCAATATTAAGGACAGCTACAACAGTTGGTCTGCAGATTTGACAAAGACATTTGTAAGACGTACTGACACTCTTGGTCCTCAATAAATCAGACTTCAGTAATCTGAAAAATGCCAGATTGCCAAAAGACAACCCAAATTTTGAGCATTCTAGAAGCAACATGAAGGCAAAGACAGAGGAGCTATCTTTCTAATTTTAATATCAGCCACAAAGCAAGAGACTCTTTTCATTGTTCATGGATTTAAGTGGGAATTTATGGAATAGAAATGGTAGGGGAAAGATCCAGGGTTAAAATAGTGATAATGAAAAGTGATGATGAAAGAGAATATCTTTTTATTCCTTGTACAATAGTTTATTTTAAAGATAATTCTGGGTACATGGTTTGATGTTTGTCTACAAATGTTAGTTAATATTCAAAGAAGCCCAATCAGAAATTATGGGGGTGGGGGTTAAATAGCATACAATTTGCCTAATTTTGATTAACACCATCAAGCGTGGTTCATATTCACTCATGGAATGGAATAAAAGAATCTAACAAGTATGGAAAGTTTATCTGCTGATTACCCTTGGCCTCAATGTCTAGAGTCCCTGCATCTCTCCACTTTATGGAGGTCCCACCATCAAATTTGATCATAAGTCTGGCAGGTTCTGCCAAGAGAATATCATTGTGCCTGCCTTCATGACTTTTCTGTTTAAGGAGTTAGTTGGAGTTCTTGGGCATAGAGAAAGACTCCCCTGTACTTCAGTGTATGGCTGTGTTTGTGTTCATTTGTATGAACACATAATTTAGGTTTGGCAGAATTTGGTTTAGGGCTTGCTTTCATTATAATTTATCACTTGGTAACAAAGTTGTGGGGAAGGACTGCACAATTCTCAATCGTCTCCAACATTTGGAAAATATCAATATTTAAACAAAGAACCTGACATTTACCAAATGACTAAATTGACTAAGCCAAATATAGATGAGAGTTAAAGCAATAAAATTTCTTTTAGTTCTGCTCAGATAAAACCCTTTCCAATTAATTGTTGAAGATGAGGATTATTTAATAACAGAATCTCACAGTGAGTAGATCTATGGTATTGGTTATTCTATATTGTACCACTGATATATGCATGCACATCTTAATGTGTATTTATACATGGTAATTGTTAAATCAACCCTAACTTCTTCATTTCATGGGATAAAGTCATCAATGATGACAACCCAGTCATCAAACTTGTACCATATTTTCTACTGTGTGCTGGAAAGTGCCACAGTGTGTAATTAATGTGAAGTGGGCCCTGTCATAGGTCATTTTTAAGACAGCAAGAGAGACAGACAAAGTAATAGGTCACATGTAACACAAAAGCAGTGTATGATGAATTATGATATCTTGAACAAAATGTTGCAGGGAAAGAGAGTGTGCCACACCAATATTCATGCTGGAGAATCAAAAGGGTTCTCACAATAAAACTGTGTAAATGCATGAGTAGGAGTTTCTAAGCAAAGAGGGAGTTAAGAAAGGTATACCAGATGAATGGAATAGCACAGCTTTACAACAATACCTCTTTACTTCAGGAATAGTAAGAAACTCAAAGTCACTATAATAAAGGAGACAAGGATATGAGAAGGGAAAAGAGATCCCACTAGAAATAGTTCTGTTGAAATCAGATCATGCAAGACTTCAGTCACCAAAGAAATGAGTGATCATTTTATCTAATGATGGTGGCAATAGAGTTATTTCTGTCTGTTTTTAACAAGCAATGAATGACATAATGGAATCCACAGTGATGAATGTGTGAAATCTACAGCTATGAATGTGTCACAATGGAGGCTGGTTTCAAGTGGGACAAGACTGGTGGAGGAGAGAAACATGAGGAGAATTTTGTAGGAAAACAGTCCCATTTCTCTCTTTATGAAGGATCAAAGATTAACAAAACATAATAAAGTCTAGGGTTTGAAACGGACAGCAACCAAAACCGTCCAGAAATCCAGTGGCATAAAAATGATGTGGAGAATCTTGCTGAGACTGATATAGACACAAGATCTCCAAAATGTAAGGAAAGGTATCCCAATAAGCAAAGTGAGACAAGAAATTAATCTGATGTTATCTTTACATTCTCCAAGGAGGAGAACAGAACTGGCAGGCAAAATTTGAGTAACCTCTGATGTGTTATTAGCCTTACAACCTGCCTTTAAGTTACATTTAGAAATTAGCTTAGTTTTTTGGTGGAGATGAAGAAAGCCCTTTTTATGCATGTTCACCATGTACCCTATGACAAGAAGTAGCTTCAGGAATCCCTGTGTCTTTGATGTATGTTCACTTAGAATGTCAGAGTCATATATGCTCTTTAGGGAAGCTCCTTGAATCTAAGTCAGCATAAAATCTGCCTGAAACACCAACCCATAAAGTAATTCTGTCAAATACTATAAAAACATGTAACCCGTGCTTGAGGTTCTATAGCTCTATACCTTGCTGTGACCTACAATGATTTCCCATTTAATATTAATAATAGTTCTTAGACCAGGGTTTTTTAAAAAGCATTAAAAGCTGACTTTGATGTGTGTTTTCTTTAAAAAGCTGTAATTTCCAGCCCTCTGCAACACTAGCAATTTTCAGTGCTCTATGACCCTTTAATTTGGATTGGAAACTAAGGCTACATATTTGTCATGTTCTATCTGCCACATTCTCAAAGGTCATCATGAATTTTTTATTGGCTTTTTTATATTTCAGGTGTCAATTAGAGCATAATTCAGTCCTCTTCAGTTTCCAAGATGAGAAGGGAAATGGCTGAGAGTAGCAATTACTGAGACTTCTTACTTTCATCCCCGACTTTGTAAGACTCTATTCTCAGTGCTAGTTCTCTAAAATAACAGATGTCCTAGAAGTTTATAAACTAGCTTCTGTCAACGGTTTTGAGTTTGGCTGCAATGTTAGATATAGAAAAGCCACACAGAAAAACAAGTCCTTAAAACTGACCAGAGAGGGAAAATAAAAAAAACCACCAAACTCAGTGTGGTAAGAGAAGGAATCTATTAAATAACTGCCAGTGTGTGACTCGCTATGGATCTGCACTCTTGTTTCTTTATTTCTTAGTGTTCTAGTATTTTTATTTATAACGCAGGTATCCTACCTGCCCTACTGTTTATCTTTATGTATTACAAATATTCCTAAAAGATAATATATAAGCTCTAATTGAGGGAGCATGCTGTGAGAAATAATGTTTTATATATTTTATGCTTCCTTCATTTCACCAAAAATACGAGCTTATTGAAGGATCAAAAAGTAAAAGAATAGTATGTAAATATAGACTTTCGGTTTCCAACACTAAAGTAAAATTTATACCCAAAGAAACCCTTCCTCTATAAAAGACCCCAAACTGCTGAATAAAATATTTTAAAAATCTTCCAAAATGTAAGACTGGCTTGCTGTAATAGTATGAGAAATACTAAGCAACTTGGAAAAGGAAGGGAAGAAGGAAAGAAGGAAGGAAGGAAGGAAAGAAAGGTAGATTTAGGAAAGATGCTGCTTACCCTTCCATATTCTTGACTGGGACATCAAAACAGTCATATTTGCTTAGAGTTTTGCTTCAGTGGTCCATTTAAAGAGATCAAAAGAAAAGCCAAAGGTAACATGATGTAGAATCTTTTGTATCCAAACCCCAGTATAGAGAAAGGACCAATAATGGTAACAAATTTAGTGGATGAATTAGGGAAAATCCACAGTCTAGTAAAAGACTGTAAGAATACTATCATCAGCATTGACTCTGGGGGATAGTTAAAAATTGTTTTCTTCCCAAAAAATCTCTAACACAAGCCAAATTCTATTTAAATTAAGAACAAGAATTCTTAGTAGCTTTGTGGCTAAATAACAAAAGCCAAACAACAACCCTAGGAAAAATGTGCACCCAAAGAAAATTTTGAAAGATTACATTTAAATATATATGAGCTTATAATGGAATTCCTTCTAGAGAGCCAGAAGGAATAACAAATAATATATTCTAATCTGGAAATACAGTAGTTTTTAGCATTATCAGATAAATAATATGAAATAATAAAATTTAACATGTTGAAGTGTTAAAATGGAAAATCAACAAAATAAGAAAGATATAAAAAAAACTATACAATTTGGCCAGGAACATTTGAAAAATATCATACAGAATTTTGTTAAATAAGATATAAAACAATTGAGATTTGGTACTCAATAAAGGTGCTTAGTAGCAAATTCAGAGGCATCAGGGAAAGAATTAGCGAACTAGGGAATCAATCTGAAGGAATATCTCAGGAAGTATTACAGAGAGACAATTTAAAAATATGAAAAAAAAAGAAACACGAAACAGTAAAAAAGTCTAATGCTTAGTCAAAGTTTGAGTAAAAGAAAAAAGAGGTGTAAGTGCCATTTTGTGATAATCCTAGGCTTTTCCCTCTAATATACTCTAATGTCTGAAGAAATAATGGTTGAGAACTTTTGAGAAGGATAAAAGACATGAATTCTTAGGTACAAGAAGCTCAATCAATCCTTCCCTAAAACGACAGATGATATATAGAGAGATGATAGAATAATAGATAGAAGATAAAAAACTAGATGTGCTTGATGAAAATATAGATCACCAAAGCATACATATTTAGAAGTGGACAGAAGAAAAGATAATAGGACAACACTTAGGCCACTAACTACTTCAAAACAAAAATTAGAAAACAGAAAAGAGAGCAAGTCTATACAGAAAAATGTGGAAGATTAATAAACGCTCAATTACATATAAATTGAGTGAAACTCAATGCCAAAGAAATAGTCCACAAACTTTAAATATATTCAGATTGGAGGGAAGCAATAAGATCAGCAATTGGCATGGGAAGCCACAGTGGGGAAGCAGGTGAGCAAGCTCATCTAAAAAAAAGGGGGCGAGGGGGATTGATCAGACATCCTATTGATAGGCAAAGCCAAGAAATATCAACAAAAAGTCCCGTCAAGTAAAAAAGACATCCCACTACTTTTAAGATGGAAAAACAATCAGGGGCATTTGGTGGCTCAGTCGACTTAAACTCAGGTCATGATCTCGGGGTCTACGAATTCAAGCCCCGAGTTGGGCTCTGTGCTGACAGCTCCGAGCCTGGAGCCTGCTTCGGATTCTGTGTCTCCCTCTCTCTCTCTGCCCCTCCCCCACTCACACTCTGTCTCTGTCTCTGTCTTTCTGTCTATCTCTCTCTCTCTCTCTCAAAAATCAATAAACATTAAACAAAATTTTAAGAAGGATCCAAAAACAATCAAGATAGAGAAAAAGTATTGCAATGTTGGAGAAAACAGCATGGAAGGTATGCAGAGGACAAAGGAGGCAGCGCAAAGTCAACACCAGTTATAAAACAGAAGGGACTATCTTGGGCTATGGGGACAATATCTGTAAGAGTCAAAGGTAGAGAGAAGGAAAGAAATGTCTATTGGTAGAACCCCTCCAGAAATAACACAGCATCATAGAAGCAGAAAAAAAGTCTGGCCACAAAACCCAACAAATATCAAAGAAATTATTCACCATTTTATCAGCAAAAAGGCATCCTTTGGGCTAAGCAACCAGGTGAGTACCCTCACTCCTTCTTTTCTTTCAGAGATCCTTCTACTAAAAGCCAGTCGAGAAAATCCAGTTTATTCAAATATTGATGACATAAAAATAAAACAGTAACGTTCATACAAAGACATTTCAAGATAAAAGAAATACATCAAGCAGAGCCTCTTGGAAGCCAAACAAAACTCACCAGGAAAATTTCATCACCAACAGAAAGTTGTAATGAAATATTTCAACCTGAACTTAAAAGGAAACTCAAACAGAACAATTGCATCAGTGAAGAAACATCACAAAGCAAAATGAAGAAAACAAACAGAAAATGTCAACAAAATTTGGAGTTATAACTCAATAATGAGAAACTACACAGGTAACTCACAGAATTCAGGAAAGAATTGAAGAAAAAGACAAACAGTTTTCGTAACTGAAAGCTAAATTACAAGGAACACCAGTGGGTATATCCACCACAAGAAGGCATATAAGGGACAAAAAAACAAAACAAAACAAAATAAAAGGATAAAAATGAAAAAAATGAAACAAAAAAAGATTAAAAGGGATTAGAGAAAACGTGATTCCAGCTAGAATGCCTGGCCTCCTGGCCAAATTTGGATTGTGCCCTTTGCCTGGTGTGACAGGTCCATCCTCTAGAGGAGTGGCGGCAGTAGCCTTTTATTTCTGAGAAAATACCACTTCCTCCTGGAATTGTGGCACCTTCTGCCTTTCTTCTGAAGGATGGAATCCACTTTTCCATCCATGTCTTTTTCGTCTTCTAGCATTTCATTGTCTTCACTACGTTCTTTGTTGGGAACAAGCCCTTTGCTTGTGTTCTCTTGATGTTTAGCTGCCTCCATAAACTTTACCCTGATAAGTAGACTCACAGGATGAATGTGTGGCAGACAAGTGACACTGATGAACTAAGAGGAAACTGAATGACGCTAATAGTCCTGGACATGCTGGAGAGTTCAAACCTACCAGGGTTGTATAGGTGGATTACACTAAACATCTAGAAAAAGACATTAATTCTTATATAAATCTTCCAGGGAGCAGAAAAAGGTCAGACTAATGTAATATTTGTACCAAAGCGAGACAAAAAGTGCTAGAAATTATCATTAATTTCCATTTTCATTCAAAAACAGATATGTAAAATTATTAAGGGATATGTGATATTAGAAAATAAAATCCAACAATGTATTCAGATCAATATATCATTACCAAGTTCAATTTATTCCAAGAATGCAAGGTTGACCCGTCACTTGAAAATGTATTTATTCATATTAATAAACTAATTATATATTATGTGGATATGATCATGTCATCGTACAAAAAACTCCACATTTGATGAAATTCCATTTCTAGGCAATGTTGTATTTGAATTTTAACTGAGGATCAAAAAGGTTTATATCATGTTTCATATCCCACCAATTTCATCATCTATGGAAAGATATTCATTGAGAAATGTTTACAGAACAGTGTTTTGAATTCAATATGACCCCAAAGTCACATATAGCTAATTATGAATTTTTATTATTTTGCAATTGTGATCAACAAAAAATAATGATCGAATAATGGTAACAGGTCAAAAATAACCACTCCAGCCCAGTAAACTTTGGTTGTTGTATTAGTAACCTGGATCTAGGATCTAATACTCTATTTTATCACAACAATTCAATAAATTATATATAAGTTTTCTCATATTTCAGATTTTTAAATACATTTTTAAGCAAATTATTGAAAAAAGTCTCATACCCTATTGAGGTTTTTTCTTTAATGTGCCAGAAGCAGTCTCACAATATTTAACATAAGCTATTAAGTTAGGCCCAGGTAATAAACACAAAACTTATTTTTAAAGGGAAAATGTCACCCCTTGACACAAAAGCCAAATGTGTTTATATTCACACTCTACTCAGATGTCACACATTGTCATGCCAAAGGAATCACAGAAATTGAAGATAAAACCTGCTTACACAAGAAGAGCCTCCAGAAACACCAACTAAGATCTTTAGTAGAAATAAAATTTATGAAAATAAATTTTTAGAAGAAAAAATTATACATTGATTACTTGCATTTTATTCAAAAGCATTTCTACTTAAGTCAAAATGAAAATAAAAGAAAAATTAAATTCAACTGAATGCAACAAATTTTCTTTAGTTCTAAGGTATGTAATAAATGAAGGGAAAAGGCCTAAATGCATTGAAATTCCTTTTTCATGGCACCAATCCAAAGGGCCCGGCTATCGGCTATCTCATTACAACAAGAAGGTCAACTGCTAGCTCTTGCATTTTCTTCATTTTGTTTCTTTCTTTATTTTTAAATGTGGAAATCAGAAATAGGATGAGTAATTGAAATCCATTAAGGTTTTATTTGTCAACATATCATTGTCTTTAATTCCTCACCCATGTAGAAAGCAGAGCAACAAAAATGAATGATTGAAATTTTGCTTTTTTTTAGTCCCAGGCGTCAACTGACACAGGGCACAGACCAAAAGTGTGGACAGAGAGGAAGAGACTATATAAGCCATTAACAAGGTAATTAGCATGGAACAACCACATCTTACGTATTGAGAACATAGGTAATAGCTTATTTCATGTTTTCTAAAAGACACTGGAAACATCTCTCTACTGAAATGCCACGTAATCGGTGCTACCATGCCTAAAATTCTGTAGTTAGAAATCTAGTCCATTGTTTTAATAAAATTGTTTTCACTCTGACTCAAATGTATCCATTTCTTTTCTCTTTCAGGGCCACCATCCATCAACTTGTCTCTGGAAAGTTCTGCTCCTACCTTTCTCTTTCATTTTATTTTCCCTGTAAGAGTAATTTTTATAATCATATCATTACTTGCCTCAAACACTTTGGTGTCTTCACAAAGCACTTGAATAAAAATCCAATCTTCATCCTAAATTCCTAAACTTTACATGATTGGAATCATGTCAAGGTCTACAGCCTCAACATATGTCCCCGTTCCTCTTTATCACCAGGCACGAGTCACACTCCTTTTTCCTAAAATGTGATACTCTAAGTGTCATCTAAGTATGACATTATAAGTCATTTGTACTTGTAAAATCTCAAATACTGTGCTCTCCAGACCTTGCCCTGACTGGTTTCTAATTCCTAATCTCCGGGTTTAAATGTTGCCTTCACTAAAACGTCATTCTCTTTCTACTTAAATCAAGTAGTCCTTCTCTATAATGCTTTGTCACCAGACACATTTTTATTGGTTATAATCACAAAATATAAGTGTTTATATATCCATGGTTTTATCGTTTAACTCTCATAATTGAACAGAAGCTTCTTGAGGGCAGGAACTGTGTGTCTGTGTCTTATCCATACCCATCACCTTGGACAGCGTCTACCGCAGAGTAAACAACAAATACTTGTTGAATGAATGACCCAAAGAAGGGCTGAGTAATTTCAATTACATATATATACATACAAATATAGAATCCAAAATTTCAAATAAAAGTATAATCTCATAATTTTATTTCTATTGTTCATTTCACTTTTCATCCCTTTCCTGAATAGACTCTTCAACTCTAATCAAAGATATTAAGTAACTATGATCCACACAAATGCAATGTTTTTTATCAAAGGGTATTTGTTTCGAGTGGCAGTAAAGCCATTGCCAAAGTAAAAGTTCACTCCTTTATTTAAATTTGTAGAAGACATTTTTAGTAGAAATACTGAAAAATAAGTCCATAAATCCTCAGTCTCCCTTGAGAAAAAGCTTTTACAGAGGGTGATTTATAAAGTCAAGATATGAAGAATCTTTCAAGTAAACTTGTACACTAAACCTCATTTTTTTATTGAGCCTTACATTCCACTGTCTTGAGGAAGCTGAAAGAAATAGGAGTGAGGGAAAATAAAATAAAATATACAGAAGGAAAATATTTGGTTTATATATTCTGAAGAATATGATTACTTCTGATTCCTTTTATTGAATTTACTAATTATCCAATGTATTTTCATAGTTTTTCCTTAAATATTACTTTAAGAAATTGCTTCAAAACGTTTAGCAAGATGTTGAATCACTGAAACTTTGGTATGAGATAGACCAGGATCTGAGGACCTGCACAGCTCTTAGTGGTATGGACTTATGCTGGAAGCCATTTCTGAAGTAAGGCAGGTTTGCAAGGCCGGCAGCCTCCCGCTGTCAGATGGGACCCATGTCTACACCCACGCAATTTTTGCTTGAGCACCGACCCCCAAGGCGCCTGGCTGACTGGTATCAGACCTTGTGAAGGAACTTACAGGAGTTTCTTCTTTTGTGATTATAGGAGCAAATATTACATTTCTGAGAAACCTGTTTTTCTTCCCCTTGAGAAAACAAGCTATTGACCCCTGCTCACAAAGAACTAACTTTTGCCCTTGCTGTGCTAAAAACATTGCCTTGTATTTGAACACTGAAGACAACTTCCTTCCCCATGTGAGAAGCATCTAGTCACCTACATCAATCACTATTGATAAAGATTATGCATGAGTCTTCTACTAATCTATGTTCTGGGATATTTTTACATACCAATGAATTTGTCACCAGAAATCATTGTCTAAGGCAATTGCCACTTCTGTTTTGTACCCCATACATTTTTGCAATAAATAAAGCTGACTCTCCGGGCAGTGCAGAGATGCCTGCCTGGCGATCAGAAAGAAGCCGAGGCTCTCTCACTCTCTTTTGCTGACACTGTCCATCCTTCAGGGAGCCCTGGACCTGCTGGAGTTGGACTCCTGGCAGACTTAGGCAAATCATGTCATTTGTAAAAAAAAATGGGTGGAAATATGAAACTCAGTGATTATTGTTTAATTACATTAATGAAGCTATGCTAATAACACAATTCCTGGCCAGAAGGTATACTAATATACTGTTGTGATTATAACTGTCATTGTTTTGATGCAGGTATAGAAACATGAGAGCTTCTAAAACAACACACACTTTGTTCCTGCCTTCTTGCCTCCTCTAATCTATGAAAACAGAATCTGAGCTGTTAGCAAAGACTTGCTGTGACATTAACTTAACCCCTATTGTGTCTCTTAGAATGCATCCTGTACTGATCATTGAACATTTGCAAAGAATTGAGGGAAATAGAATGTTAGATATTAGATATAGTGTTTTTAAGAAAGCAGTAATTACAGGGGTGCCTGGGAAGCTCAGTCTGTTCAGCGGCTGACTCTTGGTTTCGGTTCAGATAGTGATTTTGCGGTTTGTGGGTTCGAGCCCCACATCAGGCTCTGTGCTGACAGTGCAGACCCTGCTTGGGTTCTCTCTCTCTCTCCCTGTCTCTCTGCTCCTCCTTCTCACTTTCTCCAAAATAAATAAATAAACTTTAAAAAAATAAAAGAAAGGAAGCAGTAATTACAGTCATAAGTAATAAAGAATAATAATAAAGAATGAATAACATTAAAATCTTGGGCCCTGAATTCTAAAACTGTAAGTGAATTAGCATAACATATATGAAAGAAAACAAAGACAACTGGCTCATTCACTTACACAACAAAAGTTTACTGAGCACCTTGTGTGTACCATGGGCCGTGCTTGGTGTAAGACCCTACCCTCCTCGGGTCAGACTGGCCCCTAAAATACCAACCACTGTTTTACTCTCCAACCCTGGTAGATAATTAAAGGTTGAGCAACTGGGCTCTGGAAAGCCCCTAAGATGTAACAATTGATTGTAGCCTAAAGGCTAACTTGTTTTTCAAGATTCTGTTAAGCAACCCCACTCTTTAACCACATAGTTCTCACTTCTGTATAACCTCTTCGCCTCCCCTTCTAACTATGATTGGACATTTCAAACACCCTTTAAGACAAAGAACTCTAAAGTTGATAGGCTCACGCCAAAAGTAACGTTTGTGTGTCAAAATATGACTGACCACTATGAAATGCTGTAAATTGTGATTGGTTAATTAAATGATGACATCTTCTGCCTTGCTAAACACTTAAAAACCCTGAGCTCCTGCTGACTCGCATTGGAAAAAAAGGTCTAACCCTCGGCACTGGAAACACAGCCTTTTTTCACTTTTTTTGCCTATGTTTTCATCTTTATTGAGGTATGACTGTCAAAATCATAATATATTTAAAGTATACAATGCAATGATTTGATATATGTATATATTACAAAGGAATTCCTACCGTTGATTTGATTAACACATCCATTCCCTCTTTTCTTTTTGGTGAGAACACTTAAGTTCTCCTCTCTTAGCTATTTCAATGATACAATGCAGCATTACCAAATTCAGTCAGTGTGTTACACATTAGATCCTCAGACCTATTCATCTTATGACTGAAAGTTGCTACCCTTTTACCAGCCACTCTCTGTTTCACATTTTCTTTATCCACGCATTATCAGTCAATGGACACATAGATGTTTCCATATCATGGCTACTGGGAATATTGCTGCAATGCATGTGGGAGTGCAGGTATCTCTTTGAGACAGTGAATTCATCTGATTTAGATGTACACCCAGAAGCTAGATCATATGTAGTTCTATCTTTAATTTCTTCTGGAAATTTCATACTGTTTTCCATAGTGGTTACACCAGTTTATATTCCCTCCCACAGGGTACAAGTGTTCCCTTTTCTCCACATCCTCATCGGAATTTATCTCTTGGTTTTTGACAATAGACATCCTAACCCATGTGACAGGACTTCTCATTATGGTTTTGACAAAGTGGTTTCATGTAAGAGATGAAACTCGTCCATCAGCTCAGCCGGAGCTCCCGTTTGTCTCTCAAACCTTATTGATTGTCCAAGCCACCATCTTTATTCTTAGTTGCTTCCGGTAGCTGAGGGTATGCCAAGACCCATCAGTGTCCCAAACGGGAGGATTCCAGTCAAAACCTTCATGCAAGCGGATTAGAAGCTGGACCCTTAGGTTGTAGCTGAGAAAGTATGAGATTCGGTCCCTTCCAGGGAGAAATGGGGAGATGGATGTTTTTGCTTGTTCAACCTGTTCTAAATCCTGTTGAATAGCAGTGGAGGGTATTCTCCTGGGTCCATTTAAAACCTACTTCTTTGGGGCACCTGGGTGACTCCATCGTTTAAGTGTCTGACTTCAATGCAGGTCATGGGTTCGAGCCCCATGTCAGGCTCTCTGCTTGGCACAGAGCCCACTTCAGATCCTCTGTCTCCCACTCTCTCTGCCCCTCCCTTACTCGTGCTCTCTCTCTCTCTCTCTCAAAAGTAACTAAACATTAAAACAAACAAACAAACAAATAAATAAATAAATAAAATGTACTTCTTTGTTTGCTATGGCCCTATGAGCCACATGGCCACAACCCTGCTGGTTTTCGGAGCTAGATGTTTTGGGACCTGTCCCTCAGGTAAGAGCCTTAGAAGTTGGGCCACAAAGCATGAGGTCCAAATCCTTTGCTCCTCAGAGAGAAGCGAGTATTTGGGGGTTCTCTCCTGCTTATGTGACACTGTGCCAAGGATGGAGTTTATGGCAAGAGCCTCTCAGCCGTTCTTGCTCTTTGCAAAGTGGGTATTTTCTTATTTACTTAATGCTTAGGAGTCACTCAGCTAGTGTCTGGTGTTCTCTCAGAGGAAATTGCTCCATGAGTAGCTGTGTATCCAGTGCATCCATGGGAGGGAACCAAAGGAGCCTTTTATGTTTTAAAAACAGATCTAGGGGCAGCTGGGTGGCTCCGTCAGTTAAGTGTCGACACTTGATTTTGGTCATGATCTCACAATTCGTGAGATTGAGCCCTGGGTTGGACTATTTACTGATAGCACGGCACCTGCTTGGGATTCTCTGTCTCGCTCTCTCTGTCCCTCTTTCGCTTATGCTCTCCCTCTCTCTCTCTCCCTTTCAAAATAAATAAACATTAACAAAAATTTTTTAAAAAGATCTAAACCTGCCTTCATGGAGGTTTATGAAGAAAGAAGACATGAAGAAAAAAATGAATAATTAATATCAATGAATCAATCAAATAATTAATATAAAACATAATTATTATTTGACATAAATGCTGTTGAATAAGAGAAAATTGTTCCAAAGTCATATACAACACACAGAACCATGAACTCGTATAGTAGAAGGACCTGAACTGACAGTACAATGTGTTGAAAGATCAGAGTCATGTTTCATTACCAATAGATGGCATACAGGTAAAGAACAGAAGCTAATGAGCAAAAACAATGTTCATAAAGGTTCTAAATGATCAAAATAGACTAGATAGGCTGTCATAGCAGCAATGGAAGACAGCAAGTCTCCTCATTTCAACACTTGTGGAAACTTACAATGGGCAAGTGAGTGTAATAGACAAGAAAAAAAGATCGTAAGGAAAAGTTAGAGTGACTAGGATGTGACCAATCACTCAATCTAACACAAGAAGCAAACAATCAGATAGTTATCTCTTAATTACTATTAGAAAGACAGCAATTGTAGGCACCACGATACTAGGGCTCTCCTCCCAGCCCTGTCACTGGATCATTGTGTGACTTCAGGCACACAATTTTACCACCATTGGTTTCAGTTTACCTGAAAATCCTTACCAGTCAAATAACGAATTTACTACTAAATCTAATTATCTCTTGTAGAATAAAGGGAATTGAAAAATTGTAACATTTTATTTTTGAGTGACAATTTCATCATTATTTGTTCTTTCCCTCCAGGGAGGAAATCAAGTAGCTTCATTCCGAATCAGCTCCAACTGTGTGGAGTTAACAGTGTTCCTTCGTTTCTAGAGGGTACTTTGATTGAAAAAAAAAAAATCTTAGGGAAATCATCCCCACCGAGTTTGTCAGCGGTACAGAGAAGTGAGTACAACTAAATTGGGAATTGGATAAGAGCTCTTGCCTGAAATGAAGGCACACAGCACAGAAGACCATAAGTATGAGCTGCATTTTTGACAAAATGATACACAGCAGCCTAAAAGTTAAGTGGAATTTTCTCATAACAGGCTGCAGGCCAAGCTCTAAATTTTGTGGCTCATACTAACTGTATTACTTTAGGGGAAAATTAGAAAAGATAAGGATCTGCTTTCTAAAATATTAGTGTGTGATTCCTTGGGGCTTCTTCATTTTTAAATTGAATATGGATATAATAAATATTTCCCCAGGATACCAGAATAGGTAGTATAGAGTCAGATGCAATTAAGTAGCAGAACAGTGTTTCTCTGTGTCTGTTGCTGTCAATCCATTTCTCTCCTGAGAAAGTGAGTGAGAGAGAGAGAGAGAGAGAGAGAGTTAATGAGAGGTGGACCACATGGTTAAGGGAGAAAGATTTTTCAGGGTATTGTGTCATGGCCTCATTCCTTATGTTTCAGAATAAGATACATTTCGCTGTCATGATAAGGTTGTTTGACAACCTTAGAAGCTAGAAAAGATAATCAATACTAGGATTCTGCCCAGTGCAGCGCCTCCTGTTTATACGCCCAAGGTGATGCTATATCCTTGAAAGGCCTCTGGATAAGCACCTAGATCTAAAACAAAAGAAACAAAAACTGGGACAACACATGTTAGAAATAGTAACAGTGTCTTTCATGCCGCCCCAATAAGATTTTGGGGTTTTAGAGTGGATTAAACACATTTGTTTACTTCTGTTTACTACCCACACCCTCCTGAAATTACATTTAAGTGGTATTTTTCTACGGAATAAACTCACAGAAACAAAGATAATTGTAGAGGAGACAAGGGTTGACAAAATGTTAGAAACTAAGAGTAAAGACGTGGTACAGAAAAGTGGTGACTTAACAGAACAGAAATAGCTAAAAGCTTTGTGTGGTGGACACTGCGATGTTCCATTTCTTTGATCCTCCTTTTGGAATGAAAGACATGTTGATCCACCTGCTGGGAGAACTGAGGATAGACAGCCCTCAGCTCTCACTGCTTTGGGAATAATAGCCTTAGCTAAGGCAAGCTGACAAGTCCAAGGACATGCCACCTTCCCAGGGTATCTTGCACCCAAGGACTGACTAACATTGTTGTAAAGGCCTGACCCCCTCACTCAATTCTGAAGGACAGTTTTCACTTAAGCTGGAGACAAAGAGTGTCTTCACTGGAACTATACTGGAACCAAATTTCTTCTTCTTTTCGCTCCTACCTTCTTCCCTTCCCCAAGAGATAATCTTAAAGGCTTTCCCTAAAAAACTTCCCACATGTTTCCCAAGGAAATTAATTTGTAGTAGTTGGCTTTAAAAGTGACTTGAGGAAGTAGATGGTCAATATGGAACTTAGACTTGGACCCCTTGTCATCCAGAAGGCAGAGAAGACTCCATCACTTGTAGCTGCAACTCATAGTCCCTGGCAAAAAGTAGCAATGCAAGTGTTGGAACTTTCATGGGCAGTGAACTTGGATACTATTCCAGCTTGAGATACTGCATTCCAGCTATAATATATCTGGCAAATGACAAACATGGAGTCAATTATGACTATAAAGCAATGGAATTGGAATTACTGATAAGTGCAAATGATGATTTTGAGGGGAAAAATGTAACTAACGACTGAGCATGAATAGTAGGCAAAACAAAAGGTGAAATTCAGAATGTCTTCTTTTAACTCTTAAAGACATTGTCCCCTCCTACACCTGACAGCAGAGAAAGGTGAAGGGTAGATATAGTACATAATATTAGAATAGCAGAATGCCAACAATCTCAACCATTGGTCTATATGTCAAGGTCAGAGTCCTAGCTGAAAAAGAAAGGAGCCCTGACACTTGGAATAGGATTACTTAGCTTGATGCACTTAAAACTCTTGAATTCCAGGATTCCCCTTGATGCTCTGTGGCAGCAGAAACAAGCACCACTTGCTGTTGAAGCTTGAAGGTGATGGAGATTCTCATGCCTGCAAGAAAGCATGCCCCCTCCCTCTCTTCTTGATCACTAGATCAAAACACAGTGTCATGACTCACCAGCACCAGTCAGGGTTGCTGCTCCCCCTAAGGAAGAAATTGGACTGTACTTGGAAGGAACTTCAGGAATTAGCCAACACGAACATTCGGGAGCCCAGAGAATATGCCTGAGACTGGATTCTGAGTGTATGAGCCCAAGATGCACAAATCATAGAATTCAATAAATGAGAGTTTATCAGCATGGGGGCATTCTCCCAGAATACAGATTTAAAACTCCTTCAAGGACCCTGGGAAATGGTGCACCCAGCTTCTAGGGTGGATCCAAAATCATGCAAAATGACTCTCCATGTATAGTGAGAGAAGCAAAATGTGATGGAATTATCCTGTGTTCTGATAATTGTACATCAGAAAATAAATTTTATAGTATGTCACTTAATATCATGTGATACCTAACATATATTCAGTTCTCATAAGAGGAAACTCAGTGGTCAAAAAGTATAGGACAGAATGCTCTGTCACACTCATAATGACAGAATTGCGAATCTAAACTACAAGGAAACCCGAGGGTGCTCTCTCAATGAATTGGCAACAATTGCACATCTGTCCCAATACCAAACATTGCCAAGGTGTAAAAGCAGCACTATTCCTCATATGATATTGATTTTGAGAGCATCTAGGCAATATCTAGGAAATGTGATAATGCATATACCTCAAGCAAAGCAATTCAAATCTTGAATGTATACACCATAGCAGACGTTAGACTATTTTTACATTTGAACCTTTTTAACCTTAAAGATTTTTGAGGATGATTGACATACAGAATATTACTTACAAGGATTATATTTATCAATATTTAATGTATTAGATACTATGTGATTCTAATTATGGGACATTCTTAAAAGGATGAACTGTAAGATTGAAGAACAGAACAATGCTTGTCAGGCATTGTGGAATGAAGAGGATGACTGTAAAGGAATAGTACAGAAGAAAAAAAATATTTAAAGTATTAGAAATTAAAACAGAAAATTTAAACACACTTATGGTTTAATTTTTAAAGGTAAAAATAACCAACTAATCATACTAATACACAATATGTTTTTCTTAAAATTATTACTTTTTTTGAAAACAAAAATAGTGAAAGGGAAGCATTGTTTAATACTTTTGCAAATCTTTTGACTGTCTGTTAATAGAAGACAACCAGAGTTCTCCTACCCACTTCCACATTCTATTTGTTGTCACAGACATGTCACGTTAGCTCTGGAAAACTCCACTCTGCAGTCATGAGAGAATGAGTGTGAAAACTACAATTATTATTTCGTAATAATAACTTTGACCTCACAGGCCCCAAACCACACTTTGAAAACTATTGCACTAGAGAAACACCCAACTTGTTTGTAAGGAAACATTCAAACATATTCATTGCAAGATTTTTGAATGAAAGAAAGATGTAAACAACACCAATATCCATTCATTTGGAATGCAGTGTACCACTAGTGGTAAATTCATATAATAAATATTATTTGACAGTTAAAATGAACACCTAGAGATCCATGTATCTGCATGGACAAATCCACAAAATAAACTTGAGGGAAAACAAACAGTGGCAGGAGGCACACAGTATGATAAAATTAATATAAAATGTTGAGACATGCCAAGAAAAGTCATATTTTCTGGGCATACCTAGATTTGCCTTAAAAGATAAAAAAAAATACCTATGAGACGCATAAATGAATTCAAGAGAGTTGCTTGTTTCCTCTGGGTTAGAGAAAGAAATACAGGTGAAGAGGGTTACAAAGCTGATTATGATTTGATTCATTGTTGAATTTCTTAAGTTTGTTTTTTCTTTTATAGGTTAACTTTATTTATTTATACCTTCGCATGCCTTTGAAGTAGTTCATATTTCTGCTAATACTGTTATTATTCATTAATTAATAAAAATAACCCATATTATTAGCTGATGATTAGAATAATTGCTCTGATAATGTTTAAAAGTATGAATGGTACAGTGGTAGAATATGAAAAGACACAAACTTCCAGTTATAAAATATAAGTCATGGGGATGGAATGTACATTATGGTGAGTACAGTGAAGAATACACTAGTCCCTATTTGGAAATTGCTAAGAGAGTAGATCTAAGAGTCCTCAAGTCACAAGAAAAATAATTTTTTGTAACTATGTATGGTGATGGATGTTAACTAGATTAATGTGGTGATAATTTTGCAATATATACAAATACTGAGCCATTACATTGTACACCTGACACTCGTATTAGAAATCAATTATACCTCAATTTTTAAAAATTGGATGAAAAAGTAAAATAACGAGTGCAGATTCTTTGAGAAATGGCTACAAAGGAAAAGGGAATAATGCAGGGACTTTTTAAAGTAATATAGGATTAAAGAAGGTATTTATTTTCTTTTAGGTGGGAGTTACCTGAGCAAGGGAGGGACTTGAAAACATGGGGAAGATAAAGACACAGGTAAGAAGTGGAATAATGGAGAAAGCAAGGTGTGTGTGTACTGATGAAAGGAGAGAGAATCCATAGCATAGGAAGAAATGGATCTCAGGAGGAAAGCCAGCTCACTGGGGACTCTCTTAGGGGGAAAGAAGGACTAGTGTTATTGCAGCTAAATCTGGTCAGAGATTGAAAGGTAAGGAGAGTTCACATTTTATGGATTCTGTTTTTTCTTTTTTAATATAGAATGGAGTAATGGACTGTGTCAAATAAAGTATGGAGGACGGATGGATGGATCATTTGAAAAAAGAAGTTGACTTAAAATATTCAACTTGATAAATAAGTTATACAGAAGGATTTCTGGTCACTTTCTTTCTGGTACCCACTTACTTTGTCTTCCCTATTATTACAATGAGTGAACTGTACATGCTCTTTTATAAAGCCATATCTTTGACACAGTAGCTCCCTAGCTCCTATCACCTACTCAAGGTTATTCCTCCTGTCCTTACATTCCATACCCCCACATTATCAATTCCCCACATTTACTGTCACATTCCTATGATTTCACCAATAGAATATGTTACCTCTATCTTTGAAGGAAGTCTCTCCATTTACCTCAAATCCTCTTTTCCTTGTTGTCCCTTCCCTGCTATCCCTTATAGCAAAGCTTATGTGTGGAATCTGAAAAAGTCAAACCACAGGACCAGAGAGTTTAACAGTAGTTTCCAGGGACTTCAGGGGGGTAAGTGGGGGATGGGGAGATGTTGGTCAAAGGACACAAACTTACAGTTATAAGATGAATAAGTTCTGGAGATCTAGTGTACAGCATGGGGATTTCAGTTATTAATATTGTATTGCACACGTGAAATTTGCTAAGGGAGTAGACCTAGAATGTTCTCACCACACATACACCAAAAAATGATAACTAGTGAGGTGACATATGTGTTACATTAGCTTGATTGTGATCATCATTTCAGTCTATACGTCTATGAAATCACATTTTATATCTTTAAAAAAATCACATTGCACAAACTGAAAAATAAAAACAAAACTCAAAAGTGTTGTCCTGACCACTCTCCTGCGCTCTCTCTCTTTTATCCCAGTCAAGCTTTTGTCCCCAAAACACAACTGAAACATCTCTCGTCAAGATCATGAATGATCTCTTATTTTATTTGTAATCTAGAGAACGTTTCTCAGACTTTATCTACTCAACCTCTCTGATCTTATGTTGCAGCTAAACGCTACCTCTTTCCTGGGCTTCACCTCCTTGCATTCAGAAACACACCAAGTTGGTTCCCCAGCCATTCTTTCTGTCTTCGTTTCTTGGCCCCTTCCAGTCTCTCTAGTGCCCAAACATTAAAATGATTCAGAGTTTAGTCCTTGGATTAATTATTTTCTCTATCTAAACTCATTCTTTAAGTAAATCACAACCAATCCCATTGATGTTTTCCTCATGAACTTTTACATTATTTTTATTTTTAAAATACTGAGTTAAAAGATTCTTTATCTTGATTACTAGGGTTTTGGTGCCTTCCCCTTAAATTCTGCACTGGAGATGAATTCCGTATTCACTTCACCCTTGTCCCAGACTTACTAAACTCTACCTATATTCTAACTACTCACGTAGTTTTTTTCCTCTCCCCCCCACCCCCGAATTCCAGGTCCTTACATTTAAAAAGCCTGTTGATATCACCACCTGCCTGTCTAATAAACATCTCAAGAATTTAGCATAACCAAAATTGACTCTTCTACCGACCACCAACAACTTGCTTCAGTATTCCCCATTTTGGTAACTATCCATAGCTGACCAGTTCCAGGAATAGGAGGGTTCTACTAATGATAGCTGCATTCAGTCACAGCATGATATTGTGTTGTTATTCTTCCACATCTGTTCATACCTCTTAATTGAGCTAGCTTCCATCATAAAGTACAGTTATTATAGGTCTCTTTATCTCTTTCAATATAGGGTCTTTAATACCAGCAACACCTGGTCTCTTTTTATATGCTCATGATTACATTGTTACACCTCCCCTTATCTTCCAATAGATTTATGTCTCGACATTTGAGGAACTTACAAAGTAAGTAACTCTTCCCCAAATTCTAGGAATTCCAGGTCTATCATATGGTACAGATTGCCATGATACTCTTATGTACTCTTTCCTAAAAATCAAAGTGCATTTCATTTTCCCCCATTTTTGATAAAAGTAATGATGCCATTGTCAAGGACCTAACACATATAAAAATGTGATTATTTTAAAATTAAAGACCAGATTCAATAAGAAAAATACTAGTTTTAAAAGGTTATATACCTTCTGATTATAAAAGATGAATTTAAATTTTAATATCAGCAATAGTGTTACAACCATGAATATCTCCCTTCCTCATGTCAACCATAGGAGTAACTTCACACTGAATTCATACATATAATTGACTTGTTTAAAAAGAAATGAAACTGATCATGTTACGAGACTCACTCCCTGGATGCTACATCTCTGGCATGTGCTACTTTTCTTGCACTCCTATCATTTTACTTGTAAGGCAAAGGTTAGAGAACACGTGATGATTGACCGAGCTTCCCCAGAACAGATCGACCATATGAATACTTCACCAGTGTAATATGAGTGTCATGGGGAAAGTAAAATACATTAATAGTTCTTTCATCTGAGGATATATTTCTTAGACCCAAAATGTTATATATGGCTCAGCAGAAATGGTTTTTATTTTGACAATAAGAGTAGTGTTTTATTGAACCAACTTTATTTAGTAATTGAAGATTTTTTTCCCTCAAAGTATATGTGTACTTAGAGTGTCTACCATAAAAAAAAAAAAACACCTTTATCTTCTCTTTCGCTACTTATTCATTCATTCATGTTCTCAACGTTTTGTGCCCGATCCCTCAAAACTTTACCGATGGTTTCCATTTTACATTATTTTTCTCTCTCCTTCTTTCCCACCTATGCCCACTGCTCACTTTTCTCCTTCAATCTGAGATGTCACATGAGCAAAGATGATTGTTTAACAAAACAAACAAACAAAACAACAAAGAAACAACCTCTTGTTTCAAGAGTCACAAACTAAAGACATGTTTATTTAATGTCAGTAAATGACAACAATAGCAATAGCAGAAATAACTAGATAGAGCATCACCATCAAATAGACAGGTGAGCTACTCAAAGGTCCTACCAAAGCACCTAGTTGTCACTTTCAACATCTGGCAGCTTTAGAAATTCCCTTTGTGAAACTACCAACTTCTTGCCCTGGGTCAGAGACCAATAAAATAATAATCTCTTTCCAGTATCTCTTTATCATTTATGAAAATGTATGGCTGTGAATAAACAAGCTAGCTTAGACTTTTGCAGGCTTGACACCATTTGTCCACATGAAGTTGTAACAAGCACATACAGAATATTTTAAATAGAAACATGATTGTCAGAATTCTGACAACATCTAAATGTATGCCCCAAAGGCTTCCTGATGATGTTATAATCTATTGATTGATGATCATTGAAGTTTTGACTATTAATAATACTATAATGCATTGACATGACCATTTCTGACAGAAGTAACTCTAATATGGTCTTCATACATTTCACAGGAGAGATAAACTTCTTAAATAGATTTTTTATTTCAGTCTCTTGATGACTCTTTGGACCCTGCATTACCATTTGAAAGCTTTAAATATTATTCTCTCAAGCTGCTAGAACAATTCATTCAAGAAATTCAATGACTTTAACAATTATGTCAGATACTCTGCAAGGAACTAAGAATAGAACAATAAGAGAATAAACATTAATTTTCATGCAGGGTTTCATAAGGCAGAGGAAGATACCAACATTAAAGCCAGAAGAAATGCCTGCAACTTCAGGGTAGAAGAACTCCTTGAGCACTAAGCAACACTAATGACAGGATATCCAGATATCCATGTCAAAATATGTTTATTTTATTTTTAAATTTACAGAATTAAGAAAAAATTTTACAAACATTCAGGTAGTAACAAATAACTTATAGACAAAGAAAAATTAAAGATGGAATTGGCCATATGATGAGTTACCCACTATAACAAATGCTAGAACACATTTCAAGTGGACAATATTGTAAAAATTCAGTTTTCAATCTAGCTTTTATTCATGCCTAAGGATATTCTTAGACATAGCCAATGATGCAAAACTTTCCCATGTTTTCTCATAAATAAAAACCTGTCAATGAAATATTCCATAGAAAACAGAAATTAATAAAAATTATGATCTAAACAACAATGAATTTATGAAATTTAAAAACAGTGGTCTATGAAATCAGTAAAAATTATCTAAAGTTTAATAAGTATATTTTTAAATGGTATAAAGCTCAATTCAAATATTAATATACATCATGTAGGACTTCTATAAAAATTAATAAAAATAAATTAACTATACAAAAAGATATTAATACTAACATTGAGCTGTGTCACAACTATCTCATAGGGTTATTTGTGAGGATTAAATTTTTTTAATACATGCAAAATGCTTAGAGCTATGAATGGCATATACTCAACAATAAGGTAAGCCATGCTGATTAAATAATGATGAGGAGATGATATTATCATTCTTTAACAGCCAAGATTATCTCAATAAATCCAGTATATGAAATGAAATCATAGGGGAGCAAAATTTGCCACCTCAAAATGTCTTTCGCATGGATTCTTTTAAGCCAATCATTTTTCAGAACAGAAGGCTCGGGAAGAACACTTGACTTTCCTCCAATGCCGGAGTCCAGCTCCAGCAGGTCCAGGGTTCCCTGAAGGATGGACGGTGTCAGCACAAGAGAGATGAGAGAGCCTCAAGTTTCTTTCTGATCACCAGGCAGGCATCTCTGCTCTATCTGATTTTCTAGCTTTATTTATAGTGAAAGGTACAAGGAGCAGAAAGAGCAGCGTGTGTTGAGTAAATGATTTCTCATAGATAACCTTTTTTCAGCACAATTTTCCAGAACATGGATTCTGCAGAAGGTACCATTCTAATCTTAGTAGAAATGATTGTCGTAAACGACTACAGGCACTCATGCTTATTATATGGGAAAGGCAGGTATTTTTTAAGCGTACATTTTTTCTATAGTATGCATAGACCAAGATATACAAAACTTCCAGTATAGCCCTAAGAAAGCTACCTTTAACCATGAGGCAAGCAGCATTGTTTCGTAAGGTCAGTCTATTATGAGTAAGGGTCATTAGGCTCTTTATAGCTCTAAGAGAAAGTGCCCAGAAAAACAGGATCCCCAGGAGACACAATGTCTACCCTCACAACCACAAGGACAGATGATGTATACTTTGCATAAGTTGCAGGGCTGACTTTCGCAACATTTACCCTAGCCCAGGAGGTATTAAGTTTACTAGTTAATTACAAGGTTTTTCAGGGCAGAATGGAATGTAGGGGTAGACCTAGTGACAACTTTATACGCTAGTCTTCTTGAGTTACTGGGTTGTCCCTGACCAGGTGCAATCACCGCCCCAAGGCCAGAACAAGAGAACAGCTTGCTCTTGATTTTAATCGGCAAGGCACTCCGAGGTCTGGTGCTCAAGCAGAAATGATTGTTACAAGAAGGTAGACATTGGTCGCCGCCTGGAGGCAAGAGACCTTGCAAACTTGCCGTACCCTCACCAGGAATTGTCACTCAACCGGTGAGTTCAGGATGGCTCCCAACACTCCAAGCTGCCTAAAAGAATTTAGAGAAAGGGCCCACTCCAGGAAGAGAGCTACCACATAGATAACTACCAGCATAATATGAACTAGGTGTGGTAAACAGGGAGCAACCTAGCAAAGCCTGTTTGTCAAAATTTCTCTCTACCTCCCATTGTTTCCGAGTGGCCCTGCAAACACTGTTTACCAAACATTGACTCTTCATCATCTTCCTGTGAATTGTCTTCCTCCCCTTTGCAGTCCCAAACCCTTAACTCCTTCTCCGTAGCTCTGGATGGCATGTAAGCCTCAAACACCTGACTGCCCGGGGCCTCATAATTTTACAGAACTGTCACATATACATAATTAAATTTGATTTTCTCCTGTTAATCTCTCTCATGACAATTTAATTCTTTGACCAGCCAAAGAATCTTGAAGAGTAGAGGAAAGAAAAGTTATTCTCCCCAACAAAGAGAAGGTAGGGTATTTCACAATCTTTTAGAAGAGATCCATAGTGTTCAATCTCATTTGGAGATTGCATTAACGTTTTTTCTATCCCTAGACAATTCTCTTTCTGAATCTCCAACGTACTCATTTTAGGTGTTTATCTTTAATCCAACAATCAACACATCCTTCACTAGGTCACTATCACTCTATTTTCCCCTTTTCTTCCCTTCATGATGAAAGTTCATAAAAGTGCCATTTTGGAATAATGTTAGGAAGGACCAATAAATATCATACCTTTTACCCCAGAGTCCAGAACAAAATTAAATAATAAGACTGAGCAGACTGAGAACTATCGCCTGCATCTTTCATGCTACTTATTGCCTCTGTACTCTACTGGCTTGCTATTGTTAATAAACATTCCCTTTGTATATATTCATTCTATTAATCCATCATAATATTCAAAATAAATAAATGATAAGTGTCCTGCTATTTTGAAAATGCATTTAGTGGTTTGCATAATTATGTTCTTTTCATAATTACTCTCACAGATTTTCTGAAAGACATAGAGAATAATTTTAATCTACTGAAAATGTTCTTTTCCTCTCCGCTTGAAACTAAATACGTGTATATAGCAGAGTTACGTTTACTCCCTGTAAAGATGCTAATGAACATTTTTGGACTAAAAAAATAACACAGTCTCCAACCAAGCATATATTTAAACATTACAGGAGCTTAAAAGAAAAAAACAACAACATTTAGCATGTACAAACCAAAGCTTTTTATACACTTAAAGGAAATGTTTTCATATTTGACAACTTGTATAAAGTCTTAGAAATAAAAAGTTTTCTTTTAAGTATTAGTTAAGAAGTCCATAGACATAGGAACTTTAGGCTTGCTTATTAACAATCATCCTGATAGATTTACTGAGAAATTTATATTCAATTAGCATAAATAGTAATCAAGGCACAGATATATAATTAGCTGAGATAATGTCTAGAACTACAGTTTGGTGTGCACATTGAACCACAAGCTTAATTGGGGACTTTGCTTCCCACTAAAACCCACATATAATCCTTGGGAATTATTAACAGCCTCTGGTTGGCTGTACAGAATTTAAAAAGTCAAGAGAAGAGAAAAGAGAAAGGATTCATTGGCCAATCTACCAAAAAGCCAGGCCACTTCAGTTGACGTGCTAACTAGGTGTGATAAACAGAGAACTATACTGATCCTTCTACACTGATCTCTCAGTGCACCAAACACTAGAATATGTCACATGGGCAATATTGTGAAGTTCTGTCTCAAAGATCAGAAGTTTTCGTGAATGAGAGGACAGAAGGAAAAACAATGAAGTAGGTGGCCCTAATGGCAAACAGAGACACTAAACCCATAGGAAAACTGCATAATACAACATTGTCCAGAAAAACAATTTGTCCTTTTTTCCATTCTATTAGCCTTCAGTCTCAGGCTGTTATCATAGCAAAGATTCCTCAGTTTACACTGTTATCCAAGGCTTTATCAATGAAATTAAGCCTGTATTAATAATTTCACCTGCTTTTCTTAAAATTTTCTTCCCTATGTAAATATGTATAATCAATAAGTTGATGGTTTGTGTTCAGAGATTTCTGTCATCCCTTGCCTCTTCCTTCCACTGCACATCAACAAACATCTTTTTCTCCTCCATTAACCAGCTAATGATGAATTGGATCTAAGATTCAAGAACTAATAGTGAGTATGGAAAGAAAGTGTGGCCGACGTGGTCTTTGAGGTAGGGATAGATGGGAAATAACTCAATGAGTTAAAGTTCAGTAAGTTTTGTTGTCAAGGGTAACTCCTGATGGGGAAGAGCTTATTGAAAGGTAGAGAGAAGACAGAAACAAGAGGATAATAAGGGTAGATTTATTCCAAAGGCAGTTTTTTTTCTCTCTAATTATTTTCAAGTTTTTGGTGAATGCAGCTATCTGGAACAGCTGGTTTACTATCCCTGAATTATCCTTCAACAAAACCTCATAAAAAGGGCATGGAAATGGATGTCCCAAATAGCCATTTTATAGTGTACTGAAATTATATGAGTTGCCAAAGAAAATTAGATGAAATAAAAAAATAAAATAAAAGTATATTTTAGAAAGCTGAAGAGCAACAAACAAGCCAACATGGCGTATGGAAAAGCAGGAACCATAAACAAACGTTCCATACAAATCACAAACTAAAGGAAATCAGAACATCAATTGACGTTATGTGCTGCAAACAGGATGTCAAAGAACTGTCCCCAAAAATAGATGTTCCCATATGAAACTAAGAGAAAAAAAATCTCCTCCAACTACAGTCTTTTATATAAATGACACCATAGGATATTTAGAAACCAAATACAAAAATAGGTGTATAATATAACATACAGCATATTCAAAGTAGCACTTCAATCAGTTCTAACAAGTGAAATAAAGAATTTAGAAAAATAAAATTTACTAGGTATTACTAGGTACTAGGTAACATTTTTTTAAAATATGTTTTGGGGTGCCCGGGTGGCTCCATCAGATGAGTGTCTGACTCTTGATTACGGCTCAGGTCATGATCTTACAGTTCGTGGGATCAAGCCCTCCATCAGCACTATATATGTCTGTATATATATATATATATATATATATATATGTAAAATAATTGGGATGATGTAGTTTACAAGTATAAATATTTAAAAGGTTATTTTCAGCAAGTGTGTTAGACTTACATTAAATTTTTCTGAGTCATGGAATAAATAAAACCAAATGAGATTTCTATGAAACTTACTATTACTCATTTTAATGCCCCCTTTCATTTACACCAAAATTAAACATTATTCCAAATGGTTTTTAAGATTGGTGTCTGAATATTAGTATATTTATCTAGTAGCCATCTTAAAAATGATAATGACATCTTACCCTTACCAGTGTTATTATGTTCTAGGTATTGTTCTCATAAATTTAACAGCTACTCCAGAAAGCAGGTATTACTGCTATTCCCTTTTCCAAGACAAAGAAAGCTGAGGTTCTGAGAAGTTAAGGGATTTTCCTAAAAAAAAAAAAAAACCACCGCTGGGATTCAAATACAGGCCAAGGTGCTACAGAGACTGATGCCTTAATCATCTCATTATATGAATGGCCTCCCTAGTGATAGTAGAATGAAGAATAAAGATTAGGTGAATTATAGGGAACCATCTATCCTTTCTAAAGATACTGAATTTTTCTATTAATACTTAGTTTGGGACTAGATCTGAAATATGTAATAACCATCATTATTTTGGACATTCTTTGTACCCAAATGACTACTTCTAAATGTCTCACAATCCTGAGTCTACACACTCTACACAAATTCCTCTCTGTTTCTGTTCCTCCCTCCCTCTCTCTTTTTTAAACACCACTGATGGACTCAGGTGCATCTACTGAAGAACGTCTTATGGCATATGTAGCATATGCACTGATAATTAATTATGATTCGGTTATGTACAAAGGACCTCAAATAGAACAGCCAAGGGGGGACATTTAATAGAATTAAATGTCAGCAAGTCCTGAATTATTGTTTCTGCCCATTGGGAATATGCTTCTAATTGAGACTCCACTAAAAAAGGCACTCTTCCTATCAAAACTGCTCATCAAAAATGATTCCTATGTTATGATAACATAAAGAACACATCCTTAGAAAATAACATTATCCTTAGAAAAAGAATATTAGTTCAAGACAAAGCAGAAAGAGAGAGAAAGAAATCAAGTGAGCTTTAAGTTTAAATAAGAAAAAAACAAGAACAGTATCAAACAAGCAAAATCTTCTTTCTCTTAGTGCAGCCAACACATTACCAAACAATATATACAAGGGAGTCACAAAAGAGAAGACACAAATGGACTCTAAGCATGTAAAAAATTGTTCAATCTCAGAGGTAATCAAAGGAAAAACTGATTGAAACACAGATCACTGTTTGATCAAGAATATCAGTTAGAATGTTTAGCCTCCTCTTCTCTGGCCCAATTAGCTCTCTTTCCTCAAGGAACAATTGTCCTGTTGATTCATCTTCATCTTTCTTTTTGTGCTGTTGCTCCCCTTCAAAAGTCTAGAGGTCTCTGAGTATCAATCATATTTATGAATGAAGTCCCTGGTTGCTGTATAGAAATGGGTTGGACCAGTTTTGTTTCTGTTATATAATCCTGTTTCTTGTTTTCCTAGTGGCCCAGCTGCACCGAAGGACACAGAAAATGAACTCTGTGTATATGGAAAAGGGACAGCTTAGCTGCAAATGGCAGGGACATGCCTTGAATTGGGTTCATTAGGAAAACTATAGGGAGTCACATGCAGATATCTCTTTGGGAAATGCTCTTGGGAGATACAGCTGGAAGAAAGTGAACATGGCCACAATGAGCAGAAACAGAAGCTGATTGGCAATGCAGTGGCTGATCCTACCAGGAGCTATTGAGCTGGGATGGCCCTTCAGAATTGTCCCAAATTAAGGCACACACTCCTGGTACAGGAAGTTTTCCTTAAGTATGGCAAAAAGACTGTGCCTTTTATATTTTGCCTTGGATCAGCAGTGAATCATCATCATTGTTCAATAAATCCATGAATTAAACACACTCAGCAACTGCTTCCCAATTCATAGTCCTTATATAGTGAATCCTTTCCATCATGCTTCTCAAGAACCAGAGACACTGAGCATCAGCCAGTGAAGGCCCTCCACCAATTACACATTCCATTTTACCGCTGTTGAATATTTTGACAACACACCGGAGCTACCCATATCCTATTTTTCACCAATAATTGCCAGACAGCTGATAAAAGACCCAACACTAAAATTCTATTTAATGTCTGTTTTGTATACCAATCCTGAGACCAAATATCTTGGCTTAGTTTCCATGGTGATAGACCCAGAGGTATGAAGTATTGAGGAGTGGTCTTAAGATAGAGACTATAAAAAGTGAAGAAGGAAGGATGGGACCCAGGAAAGAGCTGACCCTCAGTGGGGTGGTGAATGAGACCTTAGTTGATCCTATGGGAAGCTCTGGAGCTCAGAGTGACCTCCAAAGTAGTCCCAAGTTGAAGCAAGATGGCTCAAACATTCTACTTCTGTATCAACCAGTGATTATCCTTCTGCCATCCTCTGCCAGGGGTTAAAACTTTGGGTGGTGCATTTCTCTGCTTCTGAGAGCAGTTCTCTGAGAAGAATACAGTAGTGACCTTTAGGCAACCAATATTCTCAGTTGCCCAGAAATGGGTACATTGGCCCTAAGGAGGGAACCTAGGGGGAAATACAACAAACCACAGATGCACAAGTCGAAATTTGATGAGTTTTGACATGAATACCTCATGGAAAGGATTACCATAATCAAGGTAATTAACATATCAATCAACCTCAAAAGTTTTTACATGCCCTTTTGCAATTTCATCTTCTGACCCTAGCCCAGCCCCAGGCAATCATTGATAGGATTTCTGACATCATGGGTTAATTTTTATTTTCTATAATTTTATATAAATGGAATCATATAGTTTGTACTCTTTTTGTCTTGTTTCTTTAACTCAATGTAAGTATTGTGAGTTGCATCTATTCTTTTGCATTTATCCACCATCCATTCTTTTTTTTGCTGACTAATATTATATGGCATGGATATATCACAGCTTTTTTATTCATTCTCTCACTGATGGACATTGGGTTGTTTCCATTCTTGGCTATTACAAATAAAACTACTGTGGACATGCAAATACACATTTTCGTATAGATGCAGACTTTCTTTTCCCTTAAATGAATATATAGAAGTGGAATGACTAGGGAGCACATGCTAGGTGAAAATTTAACTTTTTGTGAAACTGCAAAACTATTTTCCAATGTGGTTGTATCATCTCACATTACTACTGTCAGTGTATGTGAACCACTTGCTCCACAACTTCACCAAGACTTGGTGTAGGTAAACCTCTTAACTATAGTCATTCATTCTACTGGGAGTATTATTGTGGTTTTAATTTGTATTTCCCTAATGATTAATGATGTTGAGCATATCCTAGGTGTTTATTTGCCATTAAGAAGATAGATATACCTGAAAAAATGTTCAACATGTTCTGTGTGTACACAGACACACACACACTAGTGAAATAGTCCAAATCTTTTGCCCATTTTCATTGGATTGTTTGTCTTCTTGAATTATCATAGTTCTCTATATATTCTAGATAAAATTCTTTTGTTGGCTAAATATTTTGGAAATATTTTCCCCAGATGATAGCTTTGCCTTTCCATTTTCAAAGATCCCTTAAAGAACAAAAGTATTTAATTTTGATGAAGTCCAATATATTGTGTTTTCAATTAATTTGCATTATATTTAAGAAATCTTTGTCAAACCCAAAATGGCTATATCCTTCTGGTTTTGTCTACAAATTTTATAGCTTTTAGCCATTAGTTTTAGGACAACAATCCATTTTGGGTTAATTTTTATACAAAGTTTGAGGTCAGGGTTGAGGTGAACATTTTAACATATGGCTGTAAAATTGTTTCAATACCATTTGTTGAAAAAAAATTTCCTTTCCCCCCATTGAATTGCTTTGGCACCTTTCCAGTGTCTTTACATGGTTGACAATTTTTAGTGGATCCCATACATTTTGAATTTTAACTCTTGAATGATGGATGCTTTTGTATTACTACAAATATTTTTTAGCTGGGATCTGAAATGCAGTTAAGTGACTTGGAATATGCCTGATCCCTTCACATCCTATTTATAACATTGTTAGATGGGACCAGGGAAACCTTTAATAGAGGGTTAATTTCTCCCCACTCTTGAGGCAAGAACCTTATGAGTGCTCTATCCAGAACCCTATGAAGTATGTTTTCTCTCTCAGGTAGGAAAACAAATTCATGCTGGTCCTGTATGAGACCAAGAATCAACTTTTTTGCTCCTTTCAGGTGTTTCTTTCTCTTGTCTCAGATGACTTTGTCACATACACGTGCTAATCAGTACTCAGCAAAGATTTGAGGGAAACCCTGGACAGATCTATAGATTCTTGCTCTCTCAGTGGGCTCTGCCTTGGTTTGCCTCCCTGTTCTGTAGTCAGTAAACTGGGCAGTGAATTTAGACAATCATAGGCTTCGCCTCATTTATCTCCTCTCTCAGTGATCCTATACTGCCTGATGTCCAGTTTCTGAAAAACCTGCCAAATATTTTGGGGTTTTTTTTTTAATTTATTTTTTGAGAGACAGAGAGAGACAGCGCGAGCAGGGGGAGGGTCAGAGAGAGAGGGAGATACAGAATCTGAAGCAGGCTCCAGGCTCTGAGCTAGCCATAGCACAGAGCCCGAAGTAGGGCTCGAACCCATGAACTGTGAGATCATGACCTGAGCTGAAGCCGGGATGCTTAACCAGGAGCCACCCAGGCGCCCCTGGGGGTTTTTGTTCAGATGGGAGGGTAACGCTGCTTCCTGTTACTCCATCTTGGTCAGAATAAGAAATCTACTATAGGCTTTCAACACATTTTAAAGGAAACCTTGCCACTACAAGTCAGGTGGTTCATTTTCTTTAGTGTGACGATTCTCAGAATCTAATGGGAAGCAGAAAAATCACTCAAGAAACTTGTTTAAATACATTCTAATGTGTTGACCCAGAATTTCAGTTGAGTAGTTCTTGAATGGAATAGGCTATCTGGATTTGTAGTAAGTCTGATACAAGTCTGACACTGATATTGAATTTTTAATAGCTCTGATACAAGGAGTCAACAGGTCATAATTTGAGAAACTTGCTTCTGTGATTATTCTGTCCAGGTTAACTGGGGCAAAAATGACTCAGCTGCATGCTTGAGGTAGGGAGGGCAGAGACTGTGGTGGTATTTGTGTTGTTAACCCTTTGGTTACCATTATTATAACACCCTTTTCCCCTCCAACTCTGAGTGCCTTCTTATCCAGAATTTGGAGTCTCACCATAGCTGAGCAGGGCGCAAAGGGCTTTCATGTTCAACCTAGCCATACTCTGTTCCATGTTGCTGCCTCAGCTTTAGATTGTCACTATCCCATCTTCCCTATTTTTCAAAGTCTTTGGGTGGTTAATGACCTTTGTCTCATTCTCAGATTGCTAGGAATCCATTTCTTTATAAATATTTTATTGTCATTTTAACTTAATATGTTGAGGAATAAAGTAAAGATAGATTCAACTCACAATCTACAATGAAAAACATGATTTTTAAATAGCATTGGAAGTAATCTCTTAAATGGAGTGATCTCTTGTTCTTTGAGTAAGGAATTTCTATAGATTTCCACCAAGGTAATACTTGTGGAGTCTTAATAATAATATTTGCATTTTCTATAGTGATTAAATCACTTTCTAAAATGATGTGATTTTCTAATGTCATGAAATCACATTTTTTATTTATCACTTAATTTCATCCTTCGATCATGCCTTTTACAAGGATCAGCATTATTGGTACATTTCACTACAGCATGTAAAATGACTTACTGAAAGTCACACAAGCAAAATAGCATTCCAAGCTTTCTGAATTCTAAGATCGTTAAGGCTTACTTATTTGCTTTGTTTTTTGTTGTTTATGGTGTTAAAATCATCTTAATTATAGAAGCATTTATTGCTGCTAAAGTCCATATTGCTGCAAAACTTTGAGGATGAATAAAACTAAGTAAGGCTATTGCATATTTTGATGCATCCTATTGATATTAATATCTTAACGTGTTGTCCTATAGTGACTACTAGTTGCTAGGCATTGGTGTAAGTGATTCTTGTAAATCAGTTCTTAGTCTTCACAAGAACACCACAAAGCATGCATTATTATTCTTGAAATGTTACTAATGGAGAAGCTAAGGTACAGAACAATTCAGGTCACACGGTTAGAAATTGTAAAAGCTCAGACCCAAAATCTAGGAATTTTGCTCAAAAAGCTGTGCTCTTAGCTACTATACTCCACTGCCTCTCATACTGAAGAATTCTCTGTATTTAATCTAAGAAATCCTTTATTAGTTGATCAGTTCAATGTTATAAATACTGTCAGAGGACATTTTAAGCAGTCTGCTTCACAAAAATACAATTTCACAAAACCTCTGATTGCTCTCTTTAGTGACATTAACTGACTCTGATTTTTGCAGCCACCATCGATTTCAATCATCGTCTTCTCACTGGGGAGTTAAGTATTAGGTTTGCGTATTAATCTCTGTTACCAGTCAAGAGGCCTTCTATTAGAATCTTAAATTGACTTAGCAATAAAAACAAAATATAAAAGTCTGCCTAGGAAATTACTATTTCAATATTTTGTGGTTTAAAAGTGGTCTTGGGTGTATTTAAGTATGATTCTTTTACCTTATCCTTTGATTTTGATTCCACCTCCCCTTTTTAATCAGCTTTTATTTTCTAACTCCTGTGAGTCCAACAGAGTAGTTAACAAGTGACATTATGAGGACCAAATTTAAAGAACCATTTAATTTTTTTTTTTTTTTTTGCTTTCTGGAAAAACAGTTTTATTGACATACAATTTACAGACCATACCATTTACCCATGTAAGTTGTAAAACTGGCAGCTTTTACTATGTTCGCAACTCTGTGCATCCATCAGGACAATCAATAATTAGAACATTTTCATTACCTCATAAAGGGGAATGTACTCCTGAGCCATCCTCCCCTTCTTCAATCTCCCTCATTATCCCTCCAAGCCTTCGGCAACCATTGATCTACTCCATTTTTATAGATTTCCCCATTCTGGACATTTCATGTAAATGGGATAATACAATATGAAGTTCCCTGTGACTGGTTTCTCTCACTTAGCCTTATATTTTTGAAGCTCATTTAGGTTGGCATGTACCAGCACTTCATTATTATTTTTGCTGAATAATATTCTCCTGTAAAAACACACCACATTTGATTTATCCATGAGTCATATGATAGACATTTGGGTTGCTTTCACCCAACTGAGCTTTTTTTTTGACGGAGCAACCCAGGTGCCCCTCTTTTGTCATTCTTAATGTTCACATTTACAAGTTTTTTGGCTGCATATTTTCATCATGTAAATGATAACTATAAACAGAATTGGATGGACGCCCTTTCACCATTCTCCCCAGAATCAAAATTCCCTCTATCTCCCTCCAGATCCCCCTCCTCCACTCTCTTTTTTATTTTTTAAATTTAAATTCAAGTTAGTTAGTATATAGCGTAGTCTTGGTTTTAGGAGTAGAATCTAGTGATTCATCTCTTACATATGACACCCAGTGCTCATCCCTAAAAATGCCCTCCTTAATGCCCATCACCCCTTTAGCCCATCCCCCAACTTCCCCTCCAGTAATCATTTACATTTTAATGGAGACTTTAACCAAAAGATTGGTTAAAGGACACGTCTGGTCTTGGATAGATTTGCAGAATTGGCAGAATATAGTATTCATAAAGCCTGTAATTAATGAATGAAATGAGTAACATACTGCAGCAGACCATGACACTAAGGAAATGTTGAAGGTCTTATGTGGGATCACATTGGGGTCACCAACTGTGGGATCACATCAGGGTCACCAATTGTGGGTTTGGCTTTCAGCTTTGTCCAGCAAAGCCGAGGATGGCAGAAAGGATTACTCAAGATTTCACAAGTCAAGAGAGGTGAGCGGGAGGCTAAGGGAAGTCTCCCTGAGCTGCTTCCAAGCTCCCATATTTATTAAGCATACATTATAGCTTAATACATATAGCTGTGCAATATGTCAGTGGCTACTTGCCAGTAAGAAAGTATAGAAAGCATGCAAAAAAAAAAAAAAAAAAAAAAAAAAGATGTTCCCAAGACTACAAAAGAGCAGATGCTGAAAGCAGGGTGGAGAACAAGACAAGATATTCCACAGGTAACATGGTCTAAGGAATTCATTAGCACAAGCAGGACCCAACCTCTATGTACTCATTAACTAGATTCTGGTCCGCTGTTTTCAGCAGGGCCAGAAAGCAGTGTCTTCTAACCAAGACATAGCTGTTTGATTTCCCACAGTCTTAGACTTTGGCAGTCCATCTAACCTGCAGGTCACTCAGCCTACAGTTGGGGTAGATTTCAAAATACCACATAGGGCCCTTTGAATCTTTCTGCTGTGCTGCAATATCTTCAATAAACCTTAGACAACAACAACAAAAATAGTCATATTGTAGAAGAAAACCTGTTTGTATACTTACTATATCCAGATTTATCTAGAGAAAACAACCTTAATAAATCACTGATACTGTAAAATAAACAATAGCTGGAGATAAGCAAATGTTGAAGGAAAAATAAGTGAAAAATGGAAACTTCCCTTGTATTCCTTTTGTACTTCAAACATGCTTTATAAGTCTAAAGCTGACCCATTTCAAGAAGGATCTCATTCAATAAAACAGAAATATGTAGAAGAAGAACCAGGAAAATATTCTTACACAGGATTAGGAGGAAGTTTCCCAAAATCTGAAAACATCAAAAGGTTTCCTATGGTCATCATCCTGCTATATCCCTACTCAGTGAGTGTTTTGGGCACTCTTTTTTTAGTAAGTTCCATGCCCAGCGTGGACCCCAATGACCCTGAGGTCAAGGTCTGAGCAGTTGCCTAATTGACTGAGCCATCCCGATGGCCCTCTAGGGCACTTTTATTTATGTAATGGCAGCACGTAGCATTGTCAACAGGTGCCCAACATGTGATAGGTACTCAAAAACATAAATAAATTATTACCAGTTTTAAAATTAAATTAGTATGGTCTAAATAATAAGAATATATGTTTTACAAGTTATTGACTGGAATAAACATATTACTTTGATATATGAGTTATTACTCCTTCTATTTTCCTTTCCTAATGTTTATTGCCTCATAAGATACATAATTTCAAATAGCATCTGAATGTGTTTCCACCAGATTATTTACAATTAAGATCTAGTAAGAGAGATAAGATTCTGATTGTATATTTTCAAATTTCCAAGTATACCCATCTCATTATTTTGGTCCATAACAACAAAATACAGAAGCATCTGTTTGTTCTTTAACGTTACAATTTGACAATAGGAAGAAGTAATTTTTCCAGGAATTAATGGAAAACTAAACTTGTTCAAGCTTTTGTGAGAAAACACAGCTCTTCATAAATATAATAATTTACTTTAAAAACTAAAAATAATGCTATTGTAAACTGTCAGAAATTCAAGTAACAATTAAACATTTTTATGTTTATTTATTTATACTGAGAGAGAGAGAGAGAGCAAAAGTAGAAGAAGGGCAGAGAGAAAGAGAGAATCCCAAGCAGGCTCCACACCATCTACACAGAACCTGATGGGGACCTCGAACTCAAACTGTGAGATCATGACCCGAGCCAAGATCAAGAGTTGGAAACTTACCAGACTAAGCCACCCAGGTGGCCCTCAAAATAGTAATTTAATTATCAGCTCAAAGTTTTTGTTTGTTTATTTAGCATCATTATTAACCAGCCATTTTTGCATTTGAGATAATCTTTTAAAACAACATTTAAGTAAAGGAAAAAGGACTGACCTCTGAGTCAGGAAATGTGAATGTGTTCTTAGCTAATTATCATCAGTAAAATGAAAAAGAAAATTGCATTAGGATACCTCTCATCTCTATCCATAAAAAGGTATATAATATAAATATAATTTATATACTATAGCACTATGTAATTATAATGCCTGCTATATAATCAGCCAGCTAACTGGAAAATAAGGAATAAAATAGAGATGTAGAAGAAAGATAACTGATTAAGATTCCTGCATCCAGCTTTATCCAGCCCTCATAATATTACCTTTAAAAGTCATATAAGGTGTCTAGGCCTCAGTTTTGTCATCTGTAAAATGGCCAAAAAGTTTGGCCCATATCCTTTCCAGCTCTCAAAATCATTCATTTCAAGACACTGGATTTCTTCTCTCAGATTGGATCTCTGCTGATTTGGACCGGGTTAAATCTTTGAGTACTTTTGAAATCAGAAGTGATTTAGGAAGCAGAACTGTTCATACAATTATACAACTCTTGAAACTTCTTTTCGGGTAGATCATATGGTGAGCCAGAATTGGCATCCACCAGATGGCACTATGCCATTATCATGGGACCAGCCAGCCCTTAAGTGCAGGCACTCGTCACCACTCAATCAGCAATCTTAATCATTTGCAGTAATTAACAGTGCCACACTTTTTTTCTTTGCAATTATAAGGTGATCTCCATACTTTCTAATTTGAATAATTATGCTCTACTTCATTCTCCTTTCTGTGTCAGGTGGATAAAAGCTGAAGAGGCAGTTTGGTAGTTTTAACTCTTGAGCAAATAACAGAGACAGAGGTAATGAAGTTATCCTTTCTCTGATAGAATGATGAGTGAGTCCCACCTTCTCAAGAAGACTGCTTGAATCCAGTGGTGAGACTGTGAACTGTATGAAGGCAAGAATGGTGCCTGTTCATGTTTGTATCTCTAACACCTCCTTTATTAGGAGTTACCTAATAAATCTGTTGAATGGATTAGAAACAAAATATAGGATCGGTGAACACAAGATGTGGAAGAAGGTAGAGATAGTAATCTGTAGACATTCTGTAGTATTGATTGCTTCAATTCTTCCAAGAAAAGTTTGCAGCAAGGTGATCATCTGAGAATGAAGATGAGGGAGGAGGTGTTAGAGAAGGTCAGAGGGCAGAGAAGATGTAAAATGTTTTCTAGGAGAGTGAGAATGAATGAACCATACTGTAATAACATGGTGTGATTACTGACCAGTTTTAAGAATATTCTGAATCTTGGGGCACCTGGGTGGCTCCCTCAGTTAAGTGTCTGACACAGGTCATGACCTCACAATTCAGTTCCTGGGCTTGAGCACCACAGTGGGCTCCACACTAACAGTGCAGAGCTGCTTAGGATTCTTCCCC
>CM053577.1:13487114-13573777 GCA_028646485.1 Cryptoprocta ferox
AGGTGTATGTAATTATGAAGAGATTGCGGTTACTGGCAATGACAGGCTCTAGGGTTTGACCACTAGAGTTAGAGTCGGCTAAAGGGCAAGATTATTGTAGGAAAGAAGTCATAGAAAGTAAGGAGCAGTGTTGGAAGTATTATCTCCATGTATCTTTAAATCAATAGGAAGAAAGTCAGGAGTAATGTTAGAATGACAGTCAACAAAAACAAAAATAAAGAAGAATAAGACAAGGGCCCCTTAGATGATACTAACCATGTTGATGAGATGATATTCAAAGGTGTAGAATTTTAGGTAGGAGGGAGGGAACATGGTTTGAAAACAACTATAAGGAATTAAGAATATTTCTTCAACATATGCCCCAAGGTAAAATACAAAGACATCACTTGAGAGGGTTGTAAGGAAAGCATGATAATCAGAGAAGATCTAGATTTCTGTTAGAACAAGAAGATGAAAGAATCATACAGGGAGAGCATTTAGCGTAAAGAAGTTAAGGAAGACTATATGTTAAATTTTGCCAATGATGAGCCACAATAGTCAAAGGGAACAGTGGGAAAGGCTTCAGCATTTGTGAAGTGATGGGGGAAAGAAAAGACATTATTGGGATTAGTATAAGAGCAAAGGGATGACACAGAGGTGATGACTATAAAAAAAGAAAAAAGGATATAATAATATTTATAAATCCTTATGGGTTAAAGGCAGATCATAGCAGGGGGGCTCTGGATGTGGGGACAAAGGACAGAGTAGGTTATGGGGCTCTTGTTGACTTCTGCTGATGGCGGCAATGAGATCTAAAGATCTCATTGCGGGTTTGGTCCCACAGTATGAAACCCTGTTGACCCACACGAGAGGGAACAGAAGTTCCCTCCCTATGCTGGGGTTCACTTTTGACACCTGTTAGGAGAGAGGTAACCCAAAACACATATGCACAGTTGCTGCTCTGAAGCCTGATAATGGAATTAAAGCTTCTCAGGAAGTCATCTGTTACTCTTCATGGAAAGGACTCCACTGAGCACTGATGATGGCTCTAGAAGATCTAGATGAGACACATCCTCCCCAGAAAAATGTCCTGTTTTTTTTTTTCTTTCTGGAATTCTGTTATTTAGATGTTGGATCTTCCTAGGATGATGCTTTAGTTTTCTTCTATATTCTCTGCGTGGTTTTTGCCTGTTCTGCTTATTCTTCCTGAAAGATTTCTTCACTTTTTTTCCTACATTTATTTGTATGCATAATGAGGGTGACATTTAAGAACTCTCTTTCTCTTTTCAAACAACAACAACAAAAGAACATATAGTAGTTGTCTTATGGATGCAAGATTTTCTTTTTTTTTTTCTCCCAGAAGATATACTTTCCTTTCCATAAATTGTGTCTCCCTAGAGTTCTTTTCTCTTCTCCTCAGGAATGAAAAAGCCAGTTAGAATCTCTGTATTGGAGAAAGACCTTGTCAACAGTGGGCTTAACCACAGGAGACTGAGCAAGCACCCAGAAGTTTCACTGGGCTTCTGCCAAAAAGCCATCTCTGTAGATATGTTCTTTGAGACATTCAGTTCTCCCATAGGAGAATATTTCAATATCCTTAGGAAGTGAAACAGTGGAAGTGATCTAACGTATATAAACTTCAATCTAATTTCTGTTTCTAATATGCTACATTAGTCTACACTTCACTGTGTCCTTATTCTCTTTAGTTCTAATTATGCAGAGAATACATGTGCTGCTATCCTGGGACAGAGGGTAGTTGTCTATAAGCACAGGTAAAGAAAAACTTTTTAAGAAGTTGAGGGCTTTTAAAGGAGATGCATAACAAATGTCTCAGTTTTTCTCACTCCTTGCCACATGTTGAGGTTTCTAGAGCACCTAACTCCTTAGCCTTTAAGGGTTCTGCCCTATAGTTATCGTCTTTCAAAATGGCTTTCCCTTCTGCTGGCCCTGGATTGGCTTTCTCTGCTCTGCAAAGCCTCTTGCTGCTACTACATCTGTTTCTCAACCTCTGAACATTCACTGATGTTTCTCATTTGCTAGAGTCCCTCCTCCTGCACTTAGACATGTGATTCATTCTCTTTTTCTTTTTCCTGTGCTATTATTTTACTGGGACATTTGAATAAGGCAAAGATTTGCACATGTTTTGAAGTCCCACTGTTACTTACATCCCTTTCACCAATGATAAGTAGAATCCGGATTATAATGCGAAGAACCTTGCTAGGGCTCCTGCTGGAACAAGTGAGGTCTGAGTTAATGCCCATATGGTCATAACACCAGCAATGATTCAGTCCTCAGTGCTCTAGAAACCACAGATAAAATCAGGAAGGTGATTTTGTGGATTTTGCCATTTTCTCAAAGGAAAAATGATTTATTTCTACCCCTGTCTTATATATTCCTATATGACAAATGTCATTATGAACAATTTTATAGAGTTGTCAGCTGAACTTCACATAGGATTGTTTAACAAGGTTGCCAAGTGAAGAAATGTACATTTATCTCAGGCCTCTTTGAATCCAGAGATCATCTTCTTAACACTACCCCACACAGCTCCCTTGACAACCTCAAACTACCCTTGGTTAGGAGAAGTTATCTGGAATATGCTATAATTTAGTGAATTTGAATGAAGATATATATAGTCACTGTAATTTTTGTCACAAGTTTGCATTTCATCTGACATAAATAATCTTACAAATTATTACAAGAACTACACAATATAAATATTAAATATCATAACATCAAAGTATTCTGTGAAATCAACACCAATGATTTCAAAACCTTCCAAATATCTCTACCATAACAACTCTTAGATTAGCCATCTTAAACTGTTTCCTGAGATGTCCTTTGGGCATGTGGTGGTGGTAGTCAGAAATGGGAGGCAGAAAGAGAATAAAGTGGAATAAGAAACATGAGAACTTGGATTTCATGCTTAATTTATATCTGTGCATCATATCCTCAATTGACTTTGAAGTGAGAGATTGAAAATAAATATAAGAAAATAGAAGGCATTCTTTCACCTCAAATAAAGTGGACTACCTTGAAACCAATGTATCTGAAATATTTGCAAGTGAATTTCCTGGCAGAGGCAAGACAAATGTGGTCTCATAATACAGCAGATGAGCGTTTAAAATCCTTGGGGAAATGGCCATTACTCCTTCGACAAATTGGGTTTACATGCCTGTATATTTCATCAGTGCTTTCCCGTCAAATCTATCACATCCTAAATGGCATTACAAAAACAAATGTTCTTCTTCTAATGAGTTCTTCATGTTTTTCTCTCCTGTTTCCCTGCTAACATTCTTTCCTCATCTGTAGGGGCAACACATTTGTTCTTCAAAACAAAGCTGAATTGAGATTCCAGAAGACAAGTGGGTGGTGAATGCCTGCCAAGGTAAATAATTTGATGAGACATAAAAATAATGAAACTTCAACCACCTTCACTGGAGCTTGAAAGTCTAATTGTACTAAGAAGTATTGGAGAAAAAAATAGGCAATAATACGTTAAAATTACAACATTAATCCTTACCAAAGCAAAAAGTAGGATGATTCATGATGGAAGCTCATGTCTGAGCCATTGATATCAATATTCTTTTCACTGTAGTAATTAGACTCTGAATTGTGATCTATTTTTATCACTATTATTTAGATTTTGTTTTCAGTATGTGAAGAATGTGCAGGGGAATTCACTTCAAACACGATGTAGTTCATGGTAGAACTCTATTTCCACCTCCCCTGCCTCTTACCCTTAGCCTAGGCAGTAATAAGGAGCCTGGAGCTGCTTGAAGAGAACCCTCCCCCACCTTGTGTTTCTATATTCATTTGTTTCTTGTTTTTGCAACATTATAAGATTTATCTCAGAGAATTACTTGAAAAAAATTTTGAGAGAGAGAGAGAGAGAGCACATGCATGGGCAGCAGAAGGGCAGGGGGAGAGGGAGAGAGAGAATTTTAAGCACAGTCCATGCTCAACCCAGAGCCAGACCAGGGGCTCCATTTCCCAACCATGAGATCATGACCTGAGCCAAAATCAAGAGTCAGATGCTTAACTGATTGAGTCACCCAGGTGCCCCTGAAAACTTTTTTTTAAAGAACTAAGGTAAAGATATTTTTGAGCCATCATTAAATAATATATTGAGTATATATTTTGGTACTTTACATTATTTGAATTGGTCTAATACTCAAAATTACCATTTTAGGAATACTATTATTTTTACAAGTTTGCTTATGAGAAATACGAGGTTTATAAGGTTAAAGAACATGCTCAAGGTGACACAACTGAGGAGTTAGGCAAGTCCATCTGAGTATTAATCACTAATAAATATTTCAATTGAATCAGCAACAATATACCATTTTAGCAGAGTTCATTAACTTAAAATCAACTAATAGTGGACTTTTTAAAATGCCAGTTAAGCATCTATTAAATTCTGTTTAAAATGTTAGTAATTTAATGACCTTTAATTAGGAATGAATTATTCACAATTATAATAAATTATTCCTTTTGGAAAAGACCAACATAAAAGCTGGAAGGAAGTTAATGATTCATCAAACTTGGGCCACAAATGAGCCAACACATTTGTCTTATAGGAAATATACCTTGTCCAGTTTATACGGGAAGAATCTAAAGAACTCTGGGAAAGACTAAAATGTGTCTTTCAACCCAAATTAATATTTCCTTTTGCTTAGGATATACCCCAGCAGCATATAGCTGAAATCAAATATATTGCCAACAAACATGCTGTCGTAACTCAATAAATGGTGATTTATTAACAAAACTTATTATATAGAAAAAATGGTTTTTAAATTCAGCCAAGATATGTTGCAACTGTTCATACGCTTTTCCTTTCTGAATTGATCTCATCTTGTGGAGGACTACACTTCAGTGTGGCGGGGGCTCATCAAAAATGGAATCCCTTGGGGGGCCTGGGGGGCTCAGTTGGTTAAGTGTCTGACTTCAGCTCAGGTAATGATCTCATGCTTCATGGGTTCAAGCCCCTCATCGGCCTCTGCGTTGGCAGCTCTGAGCCTAGAGCCTGCTTCGGATTCTGTGTCTCCCTCTCTCTCCGGCCCTCCCTCCACCTCTCTGTCTCCTTCTCTCTCAAAATAAATAAATAAACTTGGGGTACCTGGCTGATTCAGTTGGTTAAGCACCCAATTTTGGCCAGGTCATGATCTCATGGTTCGTGAGTTCCAGCCCCATGTCGGGCTCTGTGCTGACAGCTCAGAGCCTGGAGTCTACTTCTGATTCTCTGTCTCCCTCTCTCTCTGCCCCTCCCTTGCTCGCACTCTATCTCAATCTCTCTCTCAAAAATAAATAAATATTAAAAACTATTTTAATGGAATTCCTTAATATGGGTATAGCTTATGAAACAAACAAAAAGAAGCAAAACAAAGACCCATATTTCTTCATCAAATATACCTAAGAAAAAGGTAATGGTCAATTTAATTCCTTATAATGTTCCCCTTTTCTGCATTTTTGAAATCAATTATACCTGAATTCTTTGTGAGTGTCAATGAAATATGAGATTGGTGGTTTGGCAAGAATAGCATATATGTTGCATTGTTTGCCATTTAAATAATCAAAATATCTTAAAATAACCATGACTGTCATTTGGGGGGACTTCCTGTATGCCAACCGCTATGAGAGTTTTATTTCTATAATTTATTTTCACCCTCTTGAAAACCCCTGCAAACATTTATCTCAAGATTAGTGCACTCTTCTGTGATCCAGATGGTTCTCTCACCTAGATTATGGAAAAGATTAAAATACCAAACAGGTGAAATATCAAGTTCCAGAGAAAGCATGCTATGTGTCTCTAGAATAAATGTGCAAGGAAAGTTGGTTGGCTCAGTCAGTTAACTGTCTAACTCTTGATTTCAGCTCAAGTGATGATTCCTCAGTTCATGGGTTCAAGCCCTGCATCAGGCTCCATGCTGACAATGTGGAGCTTGCTTGGGATTCTCTCTCCCTCTCTCTCTCTCTGCCCTTTCCCCACTCACACCCTCTCTCAAAATAAATATTTAAAAATTAAAAATAGAATAAGTATGCCAACTTAAATGGAAACCTAGATGCCCAGACTGACGGTAGAGTGTGGCTCCTTACAGTCTGAACTGTGAATGAAGTTCAGTGGGTCAGTGAAGATGTGTTGAGCTCACTGCCATCATCATTTCCATGCAGTTCCAAACGTCTCCTTTCAATCTATAAGGATAATGAAATATTTCAAAATGGTCCTATTGACTGTTAGAAATTGTTGCATAACAGAGTCCTATGGCCTTATTCTTACTAGGCTTGTTCTATTAAAATCAAATCAGGGCAAAATGTGTCTAGGCAAACCTCAGATGTATTTTGCCCGGAAGTTTCTTAATTTTGAATGAGAAATATGTAATTTCTAGTAAGTAGCTTCTAAGTCGCATGCAGTGTAGAGATAAATTTATGCATCTTATGATTAACTGACTAAACATAATTAACTTAATTGGAAATATTATTTTGTCTGTCTCTATTAGTCCTGTTCTAGGACAGGAACAAAAATAAATGTCTATAAGACAGTCTTCTTTTTATTTTTTTAGCATTTTATTAATTTTTGAGAGACAGAGAGAGACAGTGTGATCAGGGGAGGGACAGAGAGAGAGAGGGAGACACAGAATCTGAAGCAGGCCCCAGGCTCCGATCTGTCAGCACAGAGCTTGACGCAGGGCCCGAACCCATGAACCATGAGATCATGACCTGAGCCGAAGTCGGATGCTTAACTGACTGAGCCACCCAGGCGCCCCAACAAGACTGAGTCTTAATTAGAGTCATGTCATGTATTTAGCAGGATGCTTTACATTAAAAAAAAATCAGGAAATACTAAACATCATTAGCACTAATAAACATTTCTTATTTTCATTGCTTATAATGTGATTTGGAGGTAAGGGGGTTCTCAACTCCTGCAAGCAAGTGAAAATACATGAAACATTAGTTCGTTTTGTAAGGATAACAAATATGTTGCATTGCTCATTGTTTAAATATTCAAAACATATAGAAAAAATAGAGATAATCATTTGGAGGCACTTGCTGTGTGCCAAGAACTATGAGGGTTTTATTTATATTATTTCACTTCACTTTCTGCATCACCTAATGAGGTAGGAGTCAATGCCCCATGAACAGGTGAGGAAAATAAGAGCTTGAGGGGTTGAGCATTTTGCCCGAGGTCAAACAACTAGTAAGGGACAGGTTCTGAACGGAAGCACTGTTATCTGAGTCCCAAACCTGTTTACATGATGTCTTTGCTGTTCTTCTTACCAAGTGTTTGACTCATGGGGAATCTATTGATTACATCATAAAGCGTAATCCTCTGGATGTTACAAATGCCCTTTTAAGTTTGCTAAGCAAGTTTGAGTCTACCTCCACAGAGCATGCTGGGCACATACTAGGGCAAGTGTCTGAATCTCTAGGTGTAGCATATTGAAGCCCCTCTGACTCTTGTTGGAAAAGTAGCGAAAAAGTTTTTGTCACCATCTTGGCTCAGCAAATGCCAATTTGCTAGGAATAATTTGCTCTATAATGATAAGGAAATAATCATTAATCAACAAACTACCATGTTGCATTTCCCAGTTTAATTCTCGGTCCTTGGAATCTTTTTATATCACATATCTCCGGGCATTGGCCCATTAGGATACTTCTCAATTAGGTATCAGTGCTGATTAAGAAATACTTTTTACTGATTTAAATGCTAAAAAGTTTGGAACAGGATATGTTGCTATGACTATGTCTATTTTCCTTGTTAAATATAATTGTAGCAAACAATACTTTACTATAGTGTTCTGGCAACTCCATATCCAGTGATGAAAGAGCTTGGATTCAACTCGTCCTTAATAATTGCTGTATGTTATCTCTGCTGCCATTTAGTGTGTAGTTGCTACAGAAACATGTAAAATTATTAATCAGGATGCCTGGGTGCCTCAGTTAGTTAAGCATTCGACTCTTGACTTCAGCTCAGGTCATGATCCCAGGGTCGTGGAATCAAGCCCCATGTAGGGTTCCACAATGAGCATGCAGCCTGCTTGGGATTCTGTCTCTCTTTCCCCTGTTCCCTTCCCCTGCTCATGTTCTCTTTCTCTCTCTCTCTCTCTCTCTCTCTCTCTCTCTCAAATAAAAAAAGAAAGATAGGGTGCCTGGGTGGCTCAATTGGTTAAGCGTCCGACTTCAATTCAGGTCATGATCATGAGTTTGAGCCTCACATCGGGCTCTGTGCTGACATCTCAGAGCCTGGAGCCTGCTTTAGATTCTGTGTCTCCCTCTCTTTCTGCCCTTCCGCTGCTCACACTTTATCTCTCTCTCTCAAAAATAAAATAAAAACATAAAGTAAATAAATAAATTAAAGAAAATTAAAAAAGAAAAAGACAAAATAAAAATATACCAATCAAATTATTTATCAACAATTTTTCAAGCATATTGAGCAAAAACAATGTGAAAAACATGTTGGAAACATATTAAGGGGTTTTTCTGCTCAGATTTATAGATAGTAACAAATGATTTAAAGAAAAAAATGGGATGAAATGAAAAAGAGAGGAATTCTTTTAAAGTAGGTCAGTGAAATTGTTATGGTTCTCAAGTTATAAAACCATGGATTATTTGAGAGTAAGGAACTGAAAGAGTTAAGCAGTTTAAAAAGTCAATATATTAGGAATAAACTTATTGATAAACAGCCATAATGAGAGAAATAACAAATACATGTCCTTTAAATGCTTATTTGCTATTTATTTTCTATTATGCATTGTGATATATGATTACTTTGAACATTTTTTAAAAAAAGAAATACCCTGTCAGAACTTTATTAGTATCTCTTAAATCATATAGTCAATATAATTGGAGCCAAATTTAACTTCAGGATCTACCTGAATTAAGACAGATGGCACAAACACACAAAAAGTCTCCAGTGTCCAAGTCTGTTGTAGAACTGGAGACATGATTACCCCTATTTGGCATCTATTTCAAAAGACCCACACTGCCTTTCATTTTCCAAATCAGGTAAGAATGGATCCTAGGAACTTTCGGCAAGCGAACTGTCAATTCAAATAACATAAAACACTCCTAGTGGTATTAGAGGCTGTTTAGGGTATGAGTTCTGGGAGAAAGAGAATGTAAATTCCTCTCGACCCATGATTAATTCACTTTAGTACTAAGTTTATATTTTTAAGTAGCTAAGTGAAACCATTTCCACCTCTCCTGCACACACGCATGCATGCCACACTGATCCACCCCAGGAAGCTAAGCTAAGCAGGGTCACCTAGTAGAGAACAGAACCATTACACCAAACCTGCACAACTGCACCCTCCAAGCACATTCCCTAGAAGACCAGCAACAAGTCCCTCCACCTGCTTAGTGTACAGACTATAGATGGCTCCATAGTTTCAGTTCTAGGGGAAACTGGATGTAACTTCATTTGGGTTTCTTTCTGTTTGCTGGTTCATTTATTTATTTGTCTTCTTTGTTTCTGTTTTCACTTAAAGTATTTTCTTTATATCCTCTTTCTTGGATACAGAAAAAGAAATTTTTATTTTTGTTTTCTTTATTATACATTATATTTTATTTAAAAAAATTTTACTGTATTTAATTTTCTCTATTTCATTTTATTCTATTATATAATTTTTTTAATTTTTAAATTTTTTCTTACTTTTTCTTTTCTTTCCCTTTTTTTCTTTGTTATATCAAGCTTCTTTAAACAAGTAGACCAAAATACACCTAGAATCTAGCTTCCTTTATTTAATTGTTTGTTTTGTTTAAATTTTTAAAGTTTGATTTTTTATTTTATTAATTTTTTCTTCCTCCAAAATGACAAAATGAAGGAATTCACCCCAAAAGAAAGAACAGGAAGAAATGACTAACAGAGGCTTAATCAACACAGATATAAGCAAGATGTCTGAACTAGAATTTAGAACCACAGTAATAAGAATACTAATGGGGGACACCTGGGTGGCTGGAGCCTGCTTTGGGTTCTGTGTCTCCCTTGCTCTCTTCCCCTCCCCCATGCACACTCTGTCTGTCTCTCTCAAAAATAAATAAACATTTAAAAAATTAAAGAAAAAAAGAATACTACCTTGGGTTGCAAAAGCATAGACTCCCTTTATGAGGAGATATAAGAAGTAAAATCTAGTCAGGACGAAACTAAAAACACTATAACTGAGAGGCAATCTCGAATGGATGCCAGGACAACAAGGATGGACATAGCAAAGCAGCAAATCAGTGACATAGTCTATAAAATTATGGAGAATAATAAAGCAAGGGGAAAAAGAGGGAAATAAAGGCAAAAGAGCAAATACAAGACTTAGAGAATTCAGTGACTTATTAAAAAGGAATAACATCTGAATCATAGGAGTCCCACATGATGAAGAGAGAGAAAAAGGGGCAGAAGGTTTATATAAGCAAATTATTACAGACCACATTCCTAATCTGGGGAAGGGCACAGACATTAAAATCCAAGAAGCCCAGAGAACTCCCATTAGATTCAACAAAAACCGACCATCAAAAAGGCATATCATAGTCAAATTCACAAAATATACAGACAAGGAATGAATTATCAAAGCAGCAAGGGGAAAAAAGTCCCCAACCTAAAAGGGAAGACAGATCAGGTTCACAGCAGACCTGTCTACAGAAACTTGGCAGACAAGAAAGGAGTGGCAGCATATATTCAACATACTGAATCAGAAAAATATACAGCCAAGAATTCTTTATCCAGTGAGGCTGTCATTCCAAATAGGAGAGATAAAGAGTGTTCCAGACAAACTAAAGCTAAAGGAGTTCTTGACCACTAAACTAGCCCTGAAAGAAATTTTAAGGGGAACTCTTTCTGTGGAGAAAATACTAAACAAAACAAAAAAGACCAAAAGCAACAAAGACTAGAAATGACCAGACAACATCACCAGAAACACCAACTCTATAGGCAACCCAAAAATGGCACTAAATTCATGTCTTTCAGTACTCACTCTAAATATCAATGGAATAAACCCTTCAATCAAAAGACACAGGATATCAGAATGGATAAGAAAACAAGATCCATCTATATGTTGCCTACAAGAAACTCATTTTAGACCTAAAGACACCTTCAGATTGAAAGTAAGTGGATGGAGAACCATCTATCATGCTAATGGTCGCCAAAAGAAAGCCAGAGTAGCCATACTTATATCAGACAATCTAGATTTTAAAATAAAGACTGTAACAAGAGATGAATAAGGGCATTATATCATAATTAAAGGGCTATCAATCAAGATATGACAATTATAAATATTTATACCCCCAATGTGGAACACCCAAATATATAAATCAATTGATCACAAACATAAAGAAACTAATTGGTAATAATACCATAATAGTAGGGCACTTCAACACACTACTTACAGCAATGGACAGATCATCTAAACAGAATATCAACAATGAAACAATGGCTTTGAATGACACACTGGACCAGATGGACTTAACAGATATATTCAGAACATTTCATCCTAAAGCAGCAGAATACAGACTCCTCTCAAGTGCATATGAAACGTTCTCCAGAAGTGATCACATACTGAGTCACGAATAAACTGTCAACAAGTACAAAATGATTGATACCATACCTTGCATATTTTCAGACCATAACACTATGACTCAAAATCAACCACAAGAAAAAATTTGGAAAGACCATGAATACTTGGAGAGTAAAGAACATCCTACTAAAGAATGTATAGGTTAACCAAGAAATTAAAGAAGAAATTAAAAAATAGATGGAAGCCAATGAAAATGAAAACATGACAGCCCAAAACCTTTGGGATGCAGCAAAAGCGGTCATAAGAGGGAAGTATATAGCAATCCAGGCCTTCCTAAAGAAGGAAGGTCTCAGATGTACAACCTAACCTTATACCTAAAAGAGCTGGAAAAATAACAGCACAGGAAGTCCAAAAATAGCAGAAGAAGGGAAATAATAAAGATCGAGCAGAAATCAATGATATCGGAATCAAAGAAATAAAATAAAAACAGTAGAACAGATCAATGAAACCAGGAGCTGGTTCTTTGAAAGAATTAACAAAATTGATAAACCCCTAGCTAGATTGATCAAAAAGATAAAGGAAAGGACCCAAATAAATGAAATCACAAATGAAAGAGCAGAGATCACAACCAACACTGCAGAAATACAAACAAGAATAAGAGAATATTATGGGCAACTATATGCCAACAAATTGGGCATTCTGGAAGAAATGGAAAATTCCTAGAAACATATAAACTACTAAAACTGAAACAGGAAGAAATAGTAAATTGAACAGACCCATAACCAGTAAAGAAATTGAATCAGTACTCAAAAATCTCTCAACAAAAAAGAGTCCAGGGCCGGATGGCCTTCCAAGGGAATTACACCAAACATTTAAAGAAGAGTTAACACCTATTCTTTTGAAGCTGTTCCAAAAAATAGAAATGGAAGGAAAACTTCCAAACTCATCCTATGAGACCAGTGTTACCTTGATTCCAAAACCAAGCAAAGACCCCACTAAAAAAGGAGAACTACAGACAAATTTCCCTGATGAACATGGGTGCAAAAATTCTCAACTAGATACTAGCCAGTGGAATCCAACAATACATTAAAAGAAATATTCACCACAATCAAGTGGGATTTATTCCTGGGATGCAGGGCTGGTTCAATATCTGCAAATCAATCAATGTGATACATCACATTAATAAAAGAAAGGATAAGAACCACATGATCCTCTCAATAGAAATAAAAAAAGCATTTGACAATTTACAGCATCGTTTCTTGGTGAAAACCCTCAAGAAAGTAGGGAAAGAAGGATCATACCTCAAAGTCATAAAGGCCTTATACAAAAGACCTACCACTAATATCATCCCAAATGGGGAAAAACTGAGAGCTTTTCCCCTGAGATCAGGAACATAGCAAGGATGTCCACTCTCACCACTGGTATTCAACATAGTGTTGGAAGTACTAGCCTCAGCAATTGGACAACACAAAGTAATAAAGGCATCCAAATTAGCAAGGAGGAAGTCAAACTTTCACCCTTCGCAGATGACATGATACTCTAAGTGGAAAACCCAAAAGACTCCACCAAAATGCTGCTAGAACCGATACATGAAATCAGCAAAGTCACAGGATATAAAATCAATGCACAGAAATCACTTGCAACTGTCTACACCAATAATGAAGCAGCAGAAAGAGAAATCAAGGAATTGATTCCATTTACAATTGCACCAAAACCCATAAAATACCTAGGAATAAATCTAATCAAAGTGGTGAAAAAATCTATACACTGAAAACTATAGGAAGCTTATGAAAGAAATTGAAGAAGTCACCAAAAAAATCAAAAAACATCCATGCTTATGGACTGGAAGAACAAATACTGTTAAATGTTGATACTACCCAAGCAGTCTACATATTCAAATTTGTATTTGAATATGCAATGCAATGCAATTGGGATGCAAATGCAATCCCTATCAAAATAACACCAGCATTCTTCACAGAGCTAGAACAAACAATCCTAAAATTTGTAAAGACCCCAAATAGCCAAAGCAATCCTGAAAAAGAAGATCAAATCTGGAGGCATCATAATCCCAAACTTTAAGCTGTATTACAAAGCTATAATCATCAAGACAGTAAGGTACTGGCACAAAAACAGACACTTAGATCAATGGAACAGAATAGGGAACCCAGAAATGGACCTATAAACATATGGCCAACTAATCTTTGACCAAGCCTGAAAGAATATCCAATGGAATAAAGACTGTCTCTTCAGACTCTTGAATACTGAAAACAAACTGAGGGCGGAAGGCGAAGGGGGAAAGGTAAAGGGGGATGATGGTCATGGTGGAGGTCACTTGCGGGGAAGAGCACTGGGTATTATATGGAAACCAACCTGACAATAAACTATAAAGTTAAAAAAAAAAAAAAGACAGTCTTTTCAGCAAATGGTGTTGGGAAAACTGGACAGCGACATGGAAAAGAATGAACCTGGACCACTTTCTTACACCATATACAAAAATAAACTCAAAATGGATGAAAGAACTAAACATAAGACAAGAAGCCATCAAAATCCTAGAGGAGGAAACAGGTAACAGCCTCTTTGACCTTGGCTGCAGCAACTTCTTACTAGACATGTCTCTAGAGACGAGGGAGAAAAAAGCAAACATGAACTATTGGGACCTCATCAAGATAAAAATCTTCTGCACAGCAAAGGAAACAATCAGCAAAACTAAAGGGCAACGAATGGAATGAGAAAAGATATTTGCAAATGACATATCAGATAAAGGGTTAGTATCCAAAATCTATAAAGAACTTCTCAAACTCAATACCCCAAAAATAAATAATCCAGTAAAGAAATGGGCAAAAAATATGAATAGATACTTTTTTCCAAAGAAGACATCCGGAAGGCTAATAGACACATGAAAAGATGCTCAACATTACTTATCATCAGAGAACTACAAATCAAAACCACAATGAGATACCACCTCACACGAGTCAGAATAGCTAAAATTAACAACTCAGGCAATCACAGATGCTGGCAAGGATGCAGAGAAAGAGGATCTCTTTTGCACTGCTGGTGGGAATGCAAACTGTTGCAACCACTCTGGAAAACAGTATGGAGGTTCCTCAAAATATTACAACCAGACCTATGACCCAGCAATTGCACTACTAGGTATTTATACAAAGGGCACAGGAGTGCAGATTCGAAGGGGCACATGCACCCCAATGTTTATAGCAGCAGTATTGACAATAGCCAAAGTATGGAAAGAGTTCAAATGTCCATTGACTGGTGAATGGATAAAGAAGATGTGTTATATATATACAATGGAATATTACTTAGCAATCAAAAAGAATGAAATCTTGCCATTTGCCACAATGTGGATGGAACTAGAGTTTATTATGCAAAGTGAAATAAGTCAGTCAGAGAAAGACAAATATCACATGATTTCACTCATATGTGGAATTTAAGACACAAAACAGATGGATATAATGGAAGGGAAGCAAAAATAATATAAAAACAGAGAGGGAGACAAACCATAAGAGACTCTTAAAAACAGAGAGCAAACTGAGGGTTGCTGGTGGAGTGCTGGATGGGGGGATGGCCTAAATGGGCATTAAGGAGGACACTAGTTGGGATGAGCACTGGGTGTTATATATAAGTGATGAATCAGTAAATTCTTTTCATGAAATTATTATTACACTATATTTTAACTCACTTGGATTTAAACAAACAAATAAATAATAAAATAATAAAATTTAAATAAATAAATAAATAAATAAATAAATAAATAGAACAAAAAGAAATTTTTATATTTCCCAAATTTCTCCAGTGGTGGTTTATTCCTTCCCTCTTTCCCATCCTTCCTTTCCTTCCTTCCCTCCCTCCCTCCCTTCCTTCCTTTCTTCCTTCCTCCTTTCCTTTCTTCCTTCCTTCTTTCCTTCCCTCTTTCTTTTCAAATCAAAATCCTTGGCCTTACAACTCTGTTAACCTTTTGTGATATAACTTTAATTTAATCCTGATTTTTCCGATTTCTATAATTATACTTCTTCCACTTACTATAACTCTGTACTTCCCCTTCTTTAATCTCCCTTTTCCCTATAATTTCAGAACACCCCCCTCCCACACACACACACACACACACACACACACACACACACACCTCTCTCTCTCCCTCTCTGTTCCTTTTTTTTTTAATGTTTCCAAATGCCCATAGCTTAGCTCTCTCTAACATATCTTTACAATTTTTCATTCTTGCTATAAGCTTCAGATAGAGCTGTATCTGAGTCAGCGGTTTTCTTCTCTTCCAACACCAGTCCTTTTTTCTGCTTTGTTGCTATAGTTTTCTAAAATATTATAAATTCTGATCATTTTACTACTTTGGATACATTTGTTGATTCTTCTCCATTCGACTTCTTAGTTTAGTCTACAAAAGTCCTTTTCATGGTATTCTGAGGAAATCACTATGGAATCCACCCCTCGTCCCCTGTCCCCTCTCTGTACCACTATCAATTCATCTCCCAGATCATCAGCCTTTATTGCATACCAGAAAATGTTTTAAATCTTAATTTACCCTCTTCCCAACACATTTCTGAACCTTCTACAACTCCCATACTATAGAGCCTGCTGGTCTTCACAGCTAAAGTATCACCATACACTCTTTGCTAGATTCTTCACAATCTGTCATAAGTGAAAGATTTCAATTTTCTTTGTTCTCAAGAGATTTTTCTTACATCTTAGATTATTATATTGAAGATTATCTGTTTATCTTTTCCTAACTACAAAATGGGTCAGGATGATTTTTTCCAGGGCTCTGTTGTCTGCTGGTATTTTCCAGTCACAGTTCCAAATAAATTTGTCCATTTTGCATGGAGTATTTGTGCCACAAAAATATCTTGCTAACTAAGTCACTCTGCCTCCTTTATTCACTGCTTTCTTCCTGTTGAGTATAAATTGAATCTTTAACCTTAGCCCTCTGGGTGGAATTACCAAAATAAATTCTCCCAGCAGTATTTTTCTTTGTTTCTTAATGCTTTCTCCATAATAAATGCATTTTCCTGCTGATCAAATTGCACTGAACTTCTCTACACAAGATTTTTTAAATTAAGCTCAGCAAGGGAAAAATGAAATAAATATCAGTGCAAAATAAAATGAACCTACTGATCTGTGGTTACTCATTTTCTTTTAAATAAATATTTATATAACTTCTCTCCCACATTAGGATCAAAAAATATTTTCCACACAAAGCACCTTTCTTTCTGCCAAAATGGATGGCTGATGACATGTTAAGTAGTTTATGTTTATGAGCAATGGAAAAATGCCAATACCGATAGTCAAAACTGAAACAAATTGCTAATTATTTGGAACTCTGAATTGCTTATGCATTGCTGCCAGTTCTCTATCACGTGTCTTTTATGGTCCAAGTCTGGCACCTTGATGTGGCTGGATACAGAAGGGCTGGTTGGCGACCTTCTTGTGAATTTCCAGTTCTTCTAAAAGGTCCTAAAACATCTTATTTTTCCAGCTTCGTCCACAATTGTGTAAGATCTCATTCCCATAATGAACCCCTTGTTCTACAATATTCGTGGAGGTTTGCTTTTTTGACAGAACACTGACTGATACCGTTGTTAGTATCAGAAGTTTGTCTGAAGAAAAGAAACTTACAATGGGAATGTGTAATTCGTTCTCTGATCTGATTACATATGGAAGCAATATTGTCGTTGGTAAGCCAGACACTGATAGTCCACACATACAGTGGCAAAAATAATTACTTTCATGATCACCTATAATCAAATGTTAACAGAAGGCCAGGCCATATGTAACCAAGTATTTACTACCATAAGATATTATAGTGGAAGATTCTAAGAGTAAGGGAAGTAATTGTTTGATTCTAATGTACAGAGAACTTAGAGACAGAAAATTATAAGCTCAGACCTTTAATTCTAAGCTTAAGTTTCAGGTAGGGGACAAGAGAACTTTTATGACTACACTAAAATAACTTTTATGACTACACTACACTTTAATCCTATAGCTTCAGGATCAAGATTTTTGAAAACAAAGTCGTAATTCTAATCTACGGATGTCTAAATTACTATGAAAACTAAATTCCTAATTTAACAAGCATTCTAAAGTTATGTCAGATATAGGAAACATGTAGACCTAAACAATGAGATAAAGATTGATGGGAAGATTGTGATGAAGTTGAAGACCTTGAACTCCTAAATCCTACTGAACCTCATTTGCCTGTAGAGGCAACTTTTATTGCTCTTTCCGAGGAGGTTAATCTCCCCATTGGCTGAAAACCTGTATTTGTCTCCAATGAAGTCAGTGCTTTGCAGGGAATTGCTGATCTCCTACCCACTGCATCTCGTTGTTTCTATACCTATAATCAGAATCAAGTCCGAGCAGACTTCCGGCATGTTGGTAAAGAATGACCCATTAGGAGTCATCCTATACACCAAGGTAATTGCATGACTTTTCCAATTTTTAACACAAATCTACAGAATATGTATGGGAACATAATCTAAGGTGTAGGATCAGGGTGAAAGGAGAATAATGTTCAATTAGGTTGAATATATTAAAATAGGTACACTAAGCAGAGATTCTCTATTCACTATATCAGTGTGAGTGACTGGTAATGCTCCAACAATTCGCTTAATCAACATATTCTAACCTGGACCTAAAGATGGTCCGCACTAAATAAGTACCAAGAACTTCCTTGGTATACTCTAGTGGATACTAATCAAAGGCTGGAAAAAGAGAAATGCTGGGTGGACTTTTTTATGTAAGATCTGCTCACTCACACACTAAACAGGAGAGTCCTGAAGTCATTTTCTTCATCAAACCTTTGAAGTTTGATATACTGGAGAAGGGTGTTCCAGCATCTGTGAAGAGCTCCATGCAGGCCAGGAACAACAGTGGGAGCTTTTACTGTCAATGTGGGCTCTCTGAATCCAATGAAGATGATGAGATCCAAGAGTGACAGGGACCAGGTGGAAACACTCAAATTCCACAGACCTGGAACCATGATGGGTGGCAGATCCAAAGCAGTTATCAGAACATATCAGAATGGTTTGGCTCACAGAGAAATATGATCAGCTTAATCACATCAGTTATTTTGTTGATGTTATCTAATGGATCATAGTTCCCTAGGACTGAATTTGATGGCAGCCCGTTAAAGTCTTACTTGATTTGTGTAACTGTAGAAGTTTCAGATAGTGTGAATATAAGTCTGAACTTAATTCTCACAATAGAGAGTGGTGCACATCTATTTCCCAAAGTTGTGCCAGTTCATGGAATGAAGGCCTTTAAAATGAAAAGTGAATTCATTTTATACCAAACGAAGAGTGAAAGTGGAATACATGGCTTAAGGAATGCACTCTTCTCATCATTTTCCCCATCTCTTTGAAGCAATTGGCTTCTTAGAATAGATAGCATGTTGAAAATCTAACTATGGCACAAACTGAGTGATGACACCTTGTATATCTATGGTCACAAAATCTATAGGGCATTCTCCCATAAAGTGATCAATCTACAATGGTGCTTCTTCTATAACTAGGATACTAGAAATCCTAACCAGGCCAATATTGTGGGAGTGGAGGAAGGGAAAGGCATGCAGATATGAAAAGAAAAAATTAATCAGTCACTATTTACACATGATATATGGTCTTTGTGGAAAATCCCAAGGACTCTAAGTACTCCAACTTACTGTTTAACCTCTACAAACTCATGTTATTTCCATTGAAACCAGGTAGAAGGTTGACACTTTCAACCTGCCATCACTACAAAGATTTCTGCCACGCTAAATTTCTCTGCAAGCTGTACAGAGGAACCTCATCCTGTTGTAGAAGGAACTACACTTTCTTTGAAAATGAATTGTGAATCTAAATTAGATGAGTCAGTTCCGTTCTGTCATCAGGAACATGCTTGGTGTTCAAATAACCTTTGACCTTTAGTGTATAATGAAGATAAAGCTGGCAAAAATTAATTACTTATGGGGCTGAGGGTCAGTAAGTTTAGCTTTAGCTTCATAGAAGCCAGTTTGAATTTCTAGGCTTTACACTTATTATCTCTAATTTAGTCAAGGTTTTGGACAAGCTCTCTAAACACCAGTTTCATTATGTAGAAAATAAGCATAATTTCAGGGTTGGGGAAAATTTATATGGATTATGCAGAGAGCTTAGTTCAATATCTAGCACAGAATAAAAAATATATGAGTGGCTCCTGTATTTTCATAGTAGACTAGAAACTCTTAGTCAATGATTACAATGAGACATCATTATGTGCGTTACATGAACTAAAGTAACTTCTGGCTGGTTTTATTTCATACCCTTGAGTTTTTTTCTGTTGTCTTCTATTTCTCATACACTTCTGATACATTATCTTGCTCCATTGCTTACAGTATTACAGCTACTTTCAAGCGTTTTGTAACAATGTTGACTTTATATAAGAACATGGATGAGTAAATAGATGAATAAATATATGCATAAATAATCTTGGGCTGCAAAGGAATAAAATGTCACAGAGTCTAAAATGTTGGAAGTTTTTATAATAAAAAAGATGCATTGGAAGATAGAATCTCAAGTACATAAATCAACTAGAATTTAAAATTTACTTACCACTTCTTTTCTTATCAGATTTAAATATGAAAACTACTAAAAACCATAAAGGCCAAAACATTAAAAGTAAATATTTTGAAAAAGAGTGATTTGAGCAATTGTTTTATGAATTTATTCAGTTTCCAAGCACACTGAGAAATAGGTTCCCAAATTTGCATATTCCTCATTAAGTAGATTATTCAATTTTACTTTGTTCACCCTGACAAAAAATGAAAGTTAATTTCATACTATGTTTTTTTTATTTTCTAGTATAGATACAATGTACCAAAAGGAAATGTTGCTAGAAATAAACCAAATGAGAGAGGATCCTGAGAGAACATTATCCATGAACAGTGATTTTTTAATTGAATCAGTCTAATTATATATTGAGAAAAATACCTACAGAACAAAACTGACATATACTGTGAGCTTTTGAATTATCTTTCTGCATAAGAAAAACATCTTCCTTCATAACCAAAGATGTAATTTTCAAATATGGCAGAGAATTTTTATAGAAAATATTATAATCACAATGTATTCTGGCTATATTTGGTTCACTATATACTTACAGGTGGTAATTTATTAATGCAGGCATTTAGATAAACACTACCATATGGTGAAACACACAAAATAAAAAACAGAAGATGGTGCATAAAGGGCTAACAAATAGCATTCAATGTGTGTCACCCATAATTCAGGTTGTTTAGTAATTTCAGACATTTCTGTTAAAACACCATTATGCAAACTTGCAATTTTCCTACATTGTGTATGATATGAATATGACATTTTTTTAAAAAAGCAAAGATGTAAAGTCAAATAGTTAATTCATTAACGTAACCTTTAGGTATATCAATAATCACTACTGACACTACTTAAAAATATATAATATTGGATTTTAGAACAAATATGATTTTGGGCATTTTAAATGCTTATTTTGAGATTTTATGCATATTTACATTATTTCCTTTAAATGTGTCTATTTTAATATCTTTTGTAATTGTGTAGCAGAGGTCTGAAGATAGCAAGACACGAAAGCACATTACTTGTCCTTGAATATGCTTTTTTTTTTTGTAATAACAATCACTGGAGACTGCAGTTCTATGCAGACTAGACCACTAAGAACTGTAGGCTTATTCTCACTGGGATGTTAGAAGACGTTAAAATCGACTTTAAAAATCTCACAACTGAAACACATATTTTGTTCTCTATTTATATTATCCATTGCTGTTATTTCCAGTATAGATTTGAGTCATTAGATTTGCCAATTAATATTCCCTTATTGAAGGAAACACTTTTATTTGTTCTGCAGAGAAGCAGAACTAGCAATAAACAAAAGAAGATATAATTTGCAAGCAGACTTTTATTGCTATCCTTTGCATAGTCTTAAAATACAATTGCTTTGGTGTTTTCTTATCAAAGGGTTTACATTATGAAGTGTTTACCAGAAACTCACATCTTATATATATTTTCTGAATAGATGAAATTTACTTTCTTAACGTTACTCTTACTCATCAATCCATAGTGTCTATATTATGAAAATCAAGCCATATATTTAGTAGATAGATAAATTAAGAAACTAAATGTTCTAAATGGAATGTGCTTTGATTTAAATGATTGATTTGTTCATATACACTATATTACATAATTGTGTCGTTATATAGAGGTAAACAGAGCCACTGTCTATTTCTATTCATGATCTTTTGGTACAGTATGTTTCCAATAAATACTCGAAATTCAACAATTCCCCTTTGAAGGATTTACTTATTTGGGTCTTTAAAGGATTTCTGTAATTAAGAATTTTGTATAAAAATATAAATACTCTGAATAAATTGAAGTTCTGTCATATGCCTTCCATTGATCTGCTCACTAATTCATTCTCAAACAATATTTTCTTAGCATAATTTACATGTTCTCTGTTCATTGGATGTTCCAGACAAAGCAGCATGGGAGTTAAGGGAGTTGGCCCATGATGAACATGGGTAATTTCAGATTGCACTGCTGTAAAGTGTTCTGTCCCAGAAACTAACATGATGGTGGAAGGGGGAGTTTGCCTTGATTGATCAGGAGACATCTTGTCTTATTTCTAGGAGCTTGCGGCTATGAAAAGATGGGGATGAATCACTACTTTTCTCCCTTTTTGTTCACCTATCAAAAAATAATGTCCCTCGTCATAAAGGATCCGAATGGAAGCAAGGAGACTTGTGTAGGAATCCAGGCAAAAAAAGATGGGTGACCCAGACTAAGGTGGTAGCAGTGAAATTTCAGAGCCTTCAGGATATATTTTGGAGCTGGAACAGACAGGAAACGGAAAGGAGTCAAGAATGAGTCTTGAGTCTTAGTTTTATCACCTGGATGATAAGGCAAAGTAAAAGCATGATTGTTTTTTAATTTAAATGTTTCATCAGTATGTGCAGCAATGGAAGGGATGAAGATATACATTTTGGTCATGTTAGTTTTAAGATAACTACTAGATACCTGGAGATATCAATTAGGCCTTTCAATGTATGTTTGAAAGGCCATGGAAGAAACAAATGAGGCATCGGCATTTAGGTACTGTTTAACTATATGGGCAAAATTGATTGTCTAGAGAGAGACACTGTAGATAAGAAGAGAAGTAGGTCCAGGGGTATTCCAAAACCCTGCTGTCTAGCAGAGGAGAAGGAACAACTCAAAGAGACTGAAAAGGAGCCAAGAGGAAGATGATATCACAGAAGCTAGGAGAGGAAAGTGCTCTGATAAGGAGAAAGTAGTTGATGCTGTTGAGAAGTCAGCTGAAAAAGACAGAGATACTGCCGACTTGGAGGTCATTAGTGACTTAATCCTGAGCGGGGTCAATGGAGTGGTGGATCAGAAGCTAGAGTCTAATGGGTGAAGGTCCAGTGGGAATTTCCTGTTCAACACGGTGCATGGAAGACATGTGTTTACCTTCATTTTTTCCCAAAACTATACTAAAATGACACCAAAGAAATTTAAAGGATAAAATGTCCTATATTAGTATCTTTGACTTAAGCAAAAATTTTGATCAGACTATAATGTTAGGATAGAGAGATGGGCAATGTGCGTTTTATCTGACAAGGTAAAAGAGCAAAAGTATCACAAATACAACGTGCTCTCTATTGTCTTAATATCAAAAGTCAAGGCATAGTAATATGAACATTTCATTTAGAATCATTCAATTAGTAGTTACAACAGAAACAATTGTAGTAATACTTATGTATTATATACAGTGTGTTAAACGCTGTTCTGGTCATTTTATCCTCACAGTAACCCCTTTGATAGGTTATATTGTTATACCTACTATGGAGAAGAGAAAACTGAAGTACAAAGAGCTAAGCAACTTGACCCAAGTCACGTGGTCAGCAAGGAGCAGAACTTTGCAGCAAATCTTGCAGGCTGACTTCAGCTTCTGCCCTGGAGGTTAAAGTTCTGTCTCCAGAGAGCCAGAATCAGGAGTGAGTACAGTGGAAATGAAAATGCTTTCTCACCCAGTGTCTTTGTTCTTTAAAAAATATGTACATGTATTACTCGATAAAGTAATAAATTAAATTAATAATAAACTGATAATTTACTAACAAATTACTAAATAATAAATAATAAATTTATAACATTATAAATTAAGTTATTTGGAAAGGAAGACCATATACCAAATTTTAAGCTTGAATTTCTCTGGGTGTTGGAATTATTAATAGTTTTTAATTTGTTCTTGTTCCTTGTCTGTATTCTGGTTTTCATAAAAATGACTCCTCTCAGTTGTATAAATTTAAAAATGTGATTTTATAAATTTTTAAAAGTATGATGAGGAGTTGAAAAAGTATAAACATGATTTTCTAGAAACATTATTATAACAGAAAGACTAGAAGTGGGGTGTTGGAGATGTAAGACCAAGATGAAAAATCCCAGGGTGTGTTGGTATGGTGATGGGGGTGATCCAGCAGAGACGAGGAGAGAGATGAAGAAAAGAGAGGAAGTAATTGCCAATTGAAGTTTTGAGAAAGCGAGAAGGGATAGAATACAAAAAATACGTCTTCCTGGGAGCATCTGTTTCTACAGGAGTGAAGGCAGAAAGTGTTAAGGTCAGATATAGTTAAGTGGATAGATCCTGTAGTGGGAAGATGAGGACTCGCCATTTTGATAGTCTATATTTTCCAAACAGCATTTGAGGCCAGTTCACTGGTGAATGGGTAGTCAGGGAAGGGAGCGGTATGAAAATTTTGAGGAACAATGAGAAGATATGAAATGATCTGCAATGGATTCATTAGTAAAATAGATTTCTTGACCATGTTATTTGTCCATTTGAGATTTGTGGCCATTCATTTAAAATGAGAATAGATAAATTGTGATAAAAGGAAGTGATAGCCTTACACATTGTGGGCTATCCTATAATGTTACATATTATTTGATTATCATGCTACACCCCTAACCAGAAATCTCAGAGCCAGATTGGAATCCAGAACTGTCTTCAGCCTCTTTCAAATGTTCTGAGATTTAATTCCATCTAGTCGTCTTCTAACTATCCATTGGTCTTCTTGTACAATGCAGATATTTATTATAGCATTCTCTATGCAGGTCAAACATTTTCTCCAATTTATAATCTACTTTTTCTGCAGATGGGGGATAGTTGGAAAGGGTAAAGCCAGGCTTTTAGATGAGAAGAGTTCTCTAAAACCCATTTTTCAGTTGTTTCCTGCCACGCCAAACATCTTGCATATCTGTATTTATTTTAGTTCCAGGGGGGTGGGGGTATCCCATAGAATCTATCCTTTAAAATAAGAACTTTCAGAATTCCTTGTTCCCTGTATCTATTGGTTGCTCTGTGACACTACTGGTTCAACATCTGCTTTCCTGAACCCATTCAATTGGTTCCATAAAGGAGTGTTTAATCTTCACGATCTTAGTTGTGTATGTTGAATTCCACTGTACTGATCAGTTTCATGGATGTCAAGACATTCAATATGACAATATTAATCATAGTTTTCAATTAAGTAACAGAAATATAGTCAGGTTGAGTGACTTGTCCAGGGTAATCTTGTTAAAAGCCAGCAAAGTAGGATATACATCTAATCCAAGTTACCTTCTCTGTAACTGTGGTTTTCATATTTTATAATGTATCATCATCACCTGGAGTGTTTGTTAAAACATATTTCTGGAATCTAATCCAGAGATGCTGATTCAGTAGGTCTGGGATGGTGCCTGAATATATAAATTTTTAACAAGTTCCCAGGGGATGTTGATATGCTGGTCATTTTCTGTAGAACGAAACATAAAGCTTTGAAAGTTCTGCCCTCCCAAATCTCACCCTCTGGATCCAAGTCCACAAATCTTACTAATTCTCTGTACTTCCCAATATTTTAATGATCTTTATTGATGTACATGCCCTACTCTTGGGCTCAATTGGGACTATTTCTGCAAGTTAGAATCCTACTAGTCTCTCCTTACAGCATTGTCTTTAAGCTCCTAGAGTTACTCTTGGAAGGGTCGCCTGTTAATCCTTCTATGTAAATATCTATATGATATGTAGAATTTTTGTTAGAGAATAACTCCTCGATAGGAAATTAATTTGTAACCTTTGCCACTATTAAGAGCGTAGTATCCTTGGTCTTCTCCTCCACATTCCTGTGTTGAAAGCCAAATCCCATGCAATGTCAGTTCTATTATCTCCGATAGATGCCTTCTGGGTATCTTTACGTGCATTGATATTTTAAAGCCAATCACTTATTTCAAGTAGTGTTCAGACTCGCATATGCATGAAAAACAAATTATTTTTTGCAAGACACAAATGTCATGAAATTAAATTAATCCCAAGAGAATCTTATAGTCCCCCAAGAAATATATACAGACAAAATGAAATATCTAAAACCTGAGTTGAATCTCATATGCATGTGTTAAATATGAAAAATGATTCTCTAAATGTAAAATGTCATTTTGAATTTAGTTATTCATACCTTACAGTTTAGATACTGATGAGATTTTAGACACCAGTATAATCAATCCTCAAGAATATACTTTTATGTTCTTAAATGAGACAGCATTCAGGTAAAATTGACTTTTATGCCAAAGATTTATTTGAATGTGAGTTATGACAATCCAGAAACAGTATATTTGAAAGTATACTTTGACATGGAACATTGAGTACAAAAAAAATCTGAAAAGCATTAAAAGAACTTAAGATGGTAAGTATTTTCATTAAATTGTCAAGAAAGACTTCTAAACAATAAAATAAAGTCATATCGTAAAATGCTGGACTTACTGTACCAATGCAGACATGCACGTTGTGATTCAAGGCATGAAGATTAATGGGCATCAAAAAGACACTACGTCATTGAAGATATTTCATTTGGCTTAATAGCAAGTATGAATTTATAAAATGAACAATCCTAATTAAAAATAATGATTTCTAGAAAATTTCTGTATCTGTGCATATTGTTCTATATCTCCATTTTGAGTATGTGCCTCCAAACCTGTATTAATAACCTCTTTTTAAATGTTTATTTATTTATTTTGAGAGAGAGAGAGAGAGAGTGGGGGAGGGGCAGAGAGAGAGGGAGAGAGAGAATCCCAAGCAGGATCTTCACTGTCAGCACAGAGCCCAATGTGGGCTCTTTCTCACAAACTGTGAGATCATGATCTGAGCCAAAATCAAGAGTCAGACACTTAACGGACTGAGCCACCCAGACACCATGTATTAATAATTTTTATGTGAGTTTAGAAATGAAGAAAGCAGGGGCACCTACGTGGCTCAGTCAGTTAAGCGCCCAACTTTGCTCAGGTCATGATCTTGTGGTTCCTGAGTTCAAGCCCCACATTGGGCTCTGTGCTGACAGCCAGGAGCCGGGAGCCAGGAGGCTCGCTGGCTTCAGATTTTGTGTCTCCCTCTCTCTCTCTGCCCCTCACTCGCTCATGCTCTGTCTCTCTTTCAAAAATAAATAAACATTTTTTAAAAATTTTAAGAAATGAATAGAGCAAATAAATCCCAAGAAATGAAAGTTACCGGTACATTTGTGCAGTCTCTATCCTTGGCAAAAACAGTAAATCTTCATATCTAAAGACTAAGCTGTAAAACACTGCTGCTTGGGTACAACAGTATTTTGTTCTGGGCATTTCTATCAGCTTCAGGGTGAGGTCAGCCCATCTCAAATGTCTCCATCTCTGGCTTAGGAAGTCCATCTGTCCTTCTGGCCTTTTAAAATTGCCTTCTCATCTTATTTTCCTGTTATTAGTAATGACTCATTCATTACCAATTCTCATTTGATGATCATTGTCTTCCTATTGACCCACTTCCCAGTCTCTCAAAAACCTGTATTTGCTGCCACCAGTAATTCTGTGATGGAGTATATGATCCATATCTACTTCTTCCTTATAAGAAAGGTCCCGGGGGCGCCTGGGTAGCTCAGTCAGTTTAGTGTCCGACTTCGGCTCAGGTCATGATCTCTTGGTTCATGAGTTCAAGCCCCCTGTTGGGCTCATTGCTAACAGCTCAGAGCCTGGAGCTGCTTTGGATTGTGTGTGTCTCTCTCCCTCTGCTTCTCCCCCACTTGTACTCTGTTCTCCCTGTCTCTCTAAAAACTGAATTAAAAATTAAAAAAAAAAAGAAAGGTCCCAGCACATAGCACCATTTAGTGTAGATCATCTCCAGAGTTCATCTTATGTATGTAACAGTCACCTTTAAGTGGAAAGCTGTAAGAAATTTTTAGAAAAGTGCTTTTTTTTTTTAATTACCAAAACCTCATGAGGTTTTGGCTAGAAGGGACCTAAATAATATTGCTGATGTAAAGATTCCATAACTTCAGTAGAAGTCAGAGTTCTCAAATCAGTGATAAATACTAATTGGTGCAAAGCAGGTAATATATCCACATTTTGAAAAGAAATAAATGTGTACAATCATAGTGAGAAGGTCGCAGATAAAGCCCTCTTTCTATCTTCTATGAGTATATTATTTCAAAACGGTTCAAAGCAAACAGTATTGTAGGTAGCATTCCTTGACTTCAACAGGCAATCACACTCATGAATATTAACCTTCCCACAAGCTTCAAAAGAACTACATCTTTACCAAATTGGTGAACAAAATAATACCACTTGTCCTTTATTTCTTATTCCAATTATATACCCACATCTCCCTCATAATGTGAATGTTTGTATCATGTCCCTATGATTAGTAAAAGAACTTGAGCTCCACTTAGTCATTTCAAGAGTTCGGTCTTGATTATGAAGAGAAAACTAGACTGTCTTACCTGTCTGTTCCAGAAGCCCTGTTTTTCCTACTGATACTGCTGCTCCCAGCACCACAATGTATCCCTACAAAACACTGGGGCTACAGACTTCAGGGGAGAGCCTGTCATGACCAAATATCTCCACCATTCTCGTTGGTTTGATTTTATTGACTGTGTTTTCAGGCAGGTAGTGTGGAGAGTACCCCTCTTATTCTCTCCCATCTGGTTGAGTTCAAATAACTTCTCAATTACAACCAATGTCACTGAAAGTTTTTTTTTTTTTTTTAAATCACAAGGCAGGTCACCTGGGTGGCTCAGTTGGTTAAGCTTCAGCCTCTTAATTTCTGCTCAGGTCATGATCTCATAGTTTGTGAGTTCAAGCCCCACTTCCTGCTCTGTACTGACAGCAACAAGCCTACTTGGGATTCTCTGTCTGCCTCTCTCTCTGCCCTTCCCCCACTCACATGCACACACATACACTCTCTCTCCCTCTCTTTCAAAATAAAATAAACTTTTAAAAAAATCTTAAAAAAAAATCATAAGTCTTTCTTGCCTCCAGCTCTGCTTCTATATAGCAAGGGTCATCTCATTGTCTCTGAAACACCTTTTTAGAATGATCTTTCAGGAGCTGCCCAAGAAGGAGTAGTTTGTTCTCTTTTTGAGTTGTTAAACCCACCTGTATGCCTCTGTATTAACCAAGCCCAGGATCACTAACAGAAGGTTATTCCTTTCATTCTTATTGCTAAAAAATCTTTGTAAGAACTCTAGTGTATCCATACTGACACACTAATTATTTGTTCCATAACAATAATGCATGACTGAGCAAAACTGAAGAAACTATTCTGGATCAAAAAATTAAAAAGTCCTGTACTTGGATCTCCGTGTTGACACCCTGAAGAAATTAAAGATAAGTAAAAGACATTTTCATTTATAAACATAACTATCTGCAAAAAATATTGCATTCATAGGTTTGCCTCTTGGAACTCAAAGCAGAATAGAAGGGAACAGACTCTGGGTCAAAAGACAAGTGTGTGGTTTCTGGTCCTTGCTTTCTACTGCTTAATTGTGTCATCTTTACCAAATCAGATCTTTGTGTACACTTTCCTCTACCTCATCCCTAAAATTAGGGTGTTGAAATATTCTTAAAAATGTCTCAAAATTCTCCAACTCTTGAGTTTCCATAAAAGAGAACAAAAGCTTGCCAAATATTCAGATTATGACATTTTTGTCTACCGTTTTAAAAAAGAAAAAAAAAATGGGACACCTGGGTGGCTCCATTGGTTAAGTGTCCAACTTTGGCTCAGGTCGTGACCTCACAGCTTGTGAGTTCAAGCCCCGTGTCGGGCTCTGTGCTGACAGCTCAGAGCCTGGAGCCTGCTTCAGATTCTGTGTCTCCCTCTCTTTCTGCCCCTCTCCCACCTCTCTCTCTCTCCAAAAAAATAATAATAAACATTTTTAAAAAATTTTAAAAAGAAAAAGAAACTTGCACATGTATTGGCATCCCATTTCCATAAATCTTCACTGGCCACCTGCTTTCAAGGAATCAGCATATACAAGTATTGTTAATAGGAGACATAGAATGAAAAATCTTCAAATTTGGTTCAGTAATGGAAATTAGAAATCTTGTGTGTTATTATCCTGAATTTATGATGGGGAACCTAAAGCCATAGGTAAGCCATGCCACAAGGGCCTCCTACCTTAACTTTTATTCTGGTGACCTTTTTAGTAGTGTGTGTCATTAAACAAAATATCCTGTATCTCTTCCTTCTCAAACTTTATCATCTATAAGAGGGCGAAAGAAGTTGGTATGACCTACAACTAGCATGGCATTACAAAATTTCCTTAAGAAAAACATATCAAGCCACATTCCCCATTCATTAATTCCTGTCCATAAACGTTTATGCAAAGTACTATTTTAGTGACTGTGGAGAATCCGCACACAAGTCAATTTTGGTGTTTCATCTTCAGGAGTTCAATCTAATAATATAAAAAAATGTGGAGATAAATAATTAAAATTCAGGCCTAATCAGATTGTAACACTTCCAGAAATAGAAACCAAGTTCAGAGAAAGAACTGAGATGGTTTCCTCTGGTGAAGCTAGCTGAAATTCAGTTTGAAAAAGAAGACTGGCAGAAGTGCAGATGAGTGTAAGAACCACATTATGGATAAAAGGATAAAATTGATTTTGGAGAGTTACAAAAAGGGTAGGAAAGGGAGAAAGGATAATGTCCACATTAATCTGGAGATCCATTTTAATTTTATAAAAGTCTTTTAATACACAATATTTGGGCAAATCAGTCTACAATGGTAAACAAAATATGGGTTTTACAGGCCAGAGCTGGGGTGAGAAACGCCATTTGTACTGTTGCCAAACGCATGCGTAGGCAATGAGTATCAGTGATAAGGATCTTAGGTTAAGAGTAATAAGAACATCCAGCAATATTCACTCAGAAAAGAACTTGTGGAACATATAGGTTTTAATGGCTCTGCTTAAGGAACTTATAACTCTTCAATCTGCTCCACTCTCTGCCCTTGACACAGAAGAAGAGCAGAATCAGAGAGACTAAGTGATTTGTCAGATTGCAGCATTTGTAAATGGTGACACCAGGGTGGAGCTTCAGGCTTATCTCGTTCCAGAATCTGTGTTCTTTCCACTCCCAATACTCTACTTCTGAACAAATGAGTAAGTAAAAAGAATAAATAAGTAAAAAATAAATAAATAAATAAATAAATAAAATAAATGGCAGATATAAGAAAATATTTGGAAGGAAAGTGGCCAATAAGAAGCACATGCACACACAAAAGCCCACTTAGAATTATGGTTATCCACTGGAGGAAATAAAACAAGATGGAAAGGAGGAAATAATCAAACATGAAATGTTTTAAAATCTGAGCTGAGGGGGCGCCTGGGTGGCTCAGTTGGTTAAGCTTCTGACTTCAGTTCAGGTCGTGATCTCAGGGTTTGTGGGTTCTGGCCCCGGGGTGGGCTCTGTGCTGACACTCAGAGCCTGGAGCCTGCTTCGGATTCTGTGTCTCCCTCTCTCTCTGTCCCTTCCCCGCTCATGCTCTGTCTCTCAAAAATGAATAAACATTTTTTTTAAATCTGACAAATATAGAAAATGTTAGAGACAAAAAAGCTACTGAATTTATTCTATAAGCTTTGTACCAAAATAAGGCTACTGTCTCATCCTAAAGAAAAATCTAAGTAAAACGTAGAGAAAAAGAAATGTACCAAAAATGCTAATGGTCTTAAAAATTATAAGTAAATTTGTTTTCTTCTTTTTTCTTTAGTTATACCTACAAAAGTCATGTTTGTTTAACAGTTATTTATAAATTATTTTAAAGTATGTATTATAATTTAATACAGTTACAAATTTGTTGTACATGCATTTACTTCAAACAGGATTTATTAAGAATTAAACTTTACTCAGAAAGTAATTTTTTAATGCCAGCAATTTCAAAATGTTTCACATCACAATCTACTATGAATCATTTTAGAAAAAATAAAATATATGGTTTCATTTAGGATATAATAATTAGCATTATTCTATTCACACAGCACTACTCATTTAAGAAAATTTGTGTTATTGAGGCACCTGGGTGGCTCAGTCAGTTGAGCATCCAACTTTGGCTCAATTCCTGATCTCATGGTTCGTGAGTTCGAGCCCCTCATCGGGCTCTGTGCTGACGGCTCAGAGCCTGGATCCTGCTTTGGATTTTGTGCCTCCCTCTCTCTCTGCCCCTCCCCCTCTCATCCTCACTCTCTCACAAAAATAAAGATTAAAAGGAAAATTGTGTTATTTATAAGACGAAGCTTTATTTCTTGATTAATAAGAGTAGAGAGCAAGTTTTTCTTCATCATGCTGTTATGAAAGTGCAAAAGCTTTATAATATTTATTCTTGTAAATGACCCTACATCACATTCAAATGTTCAATCAGTAGAAGTTTGTATGTAAATATCCATGTCATAAAGTACCTCTGACCAAGAATCACTACATAAAACTAATTACAGAGAAATTTAGGTACATAAAACTTGACAGAATTGTGTGAACTTTCATGTACTTTTCATTCATGTGTGACAAGCGTCAACCCATGGCCCATTCTGCTCCTTTCACAACCCCTTTCACATTTTTTTCTTTCTTTTTTTTAATGTTTATTTATTTTTGAGAGAGAGAGTGAGGGGGGGAGGGGCAGAGAGAGAGAGGGAGACACAGAATCTGAATCAGCTGTCAGCACAGAGCCCAATGTGGGGCTCGAACTCACGAACTGTGAGATCATGACCTGAGCTGAAGTCAGACGCTCAACCAACTGAGCCACCCAGGGGCCCCCCCGGGGCCCCCCCTTTCACATTTTCTACTTATTGTTACTTGGAGGCAAACCAAACACATTGTAATACTTTTATTCATAAATATTTACTATGTATCTGTAAGTATGAGGGCTTTTTTAAATATTTTTTAACAAAAACACATCTTTATTATAACAAGAACAATTAACAGTAATTAACTCATGATAAGGTAGTGTCCAGTCAGTGTTAAAAACTTTCCAATTGGTTTATAAATGTTATAATAGCTTTTGGGTTTCTTTTATAGTCTTTTATTTTTTTTTTAATGTTTATTTATTTTGAGAGGGAGAGACACCGAGTGTGAGCGGAGGAGGGTCAGAGAGAGAGGGAGACACAGAATCTGAAGGAGGCTCCAGGCTCTGAGCTGTCAGCACAGAGCCCGACGCGGGGCTCGGACCCAGGAACTATGAGATCATGACCTGAGCCGAAGTCGGATCTCTGACTGAGCCCCTCAGGTGCCCCTATAATCTTTTTAAATAAATAAAATAAATCTATGCATTGGGACTGATTGATAAGTTATTATCTCTTAATCTATAGCTTTCCTTTCCACCAATTTTTTCCTTGAAATTTATTTTTTAAAAGTAAAGAAGCTATTTGTTCCATGCAGTTTCTTATACTTTAGATTGTCCTCATTTTACCTTTAAAGTTTAACTTATTTTCCTATTTCTGTCTAGTAGTGGTAGATCTAGAGATTCAACTAGATCTAGATTTATCCTCCTTTTTTTTTTAACAAGAATATGCACATAATAATTATACTGCCATCAAGATGCAAAGAATAACTCAATGTCCCCCTTTTTTGTTAGCAGGCCTTAATGTTGCAGTAGGTCATTAGGGTGAAATTCTAATGTGATCATTTCTTCCTCATTTACTATCTTCAACTATTCTTTAAAAGGAAACTTTCCATTTCTACTATTTTTTTAGCCCATTGAAAAGCTTGTTTGAAAAATATCAAAGTAGGGATGCCTGAGTGGCTCAGTTGGTTGGGCACCCAAACTTGATTTTGCCTCAGTTCCTGATATAATGGTTGATGGCATTGAGCCCCTCATGGGGCTCTGTGCTGACAGTGTGGACTTACCTGGGATTCTTTTTATTTCCTTCTCTCTGTCCCTCCCCCACTCACATAAGCACTGCTCTCTAGAAAGAGAGAGCGAGAGAAAGAGAGAAAGAAAGAAAGAAAGAGTACTTGATTTATTCTCTTGATTTACCACTGTCCACCATAATGAACTGGTTGTCTAGAATTCCCCAATGATGATCAGTCCTTCATTTTTAAGGATCATTATGAAATCATTAAACTTATTTTATGTTTTCTTATTTATGTATTCTTCCTCTTTTTAAAAATATTTATTTTATTTTGAGAGAGACATCAAGGGAAGGGCAGAGGGAGAGAGAGAGAGAGAGAGAGAGAGAGAGAGAGAATCCCAAGCAAACCCCATGCTGTTAACACAGAGACTGATGTGGCTAGATCTCATAAACCATGAGATCATGACCTGATCTGAAATCGAGAGTCAGGCACTTAACAGACTAAGCCACGAAGGCACCCATGTATTCTTCCTTTTGATTTTCAAATTAACCCATGTTGGACTAGTGGAAGCCTCTTCAAGTTTGCACCCTAGATTTTCTGACATTTTGTAAGAGGTCTTTCATAGTTTTCTTAATGTCTGATGTGACAGTATGTTCAGGCTCATCTCCTTTATTTCCTGCCTTAAGCGTTAAGTCAGTCATTTCTCAAAAAAGAGCTGGTTCTATTTCATGAGAAATGAAGGTTAAACTCTGGGCACTATGGGTATGTACATCTACTTGGCTAACTATAATGTCTAGACCCTTTGTGAACAGAGCTGATAAAAATGATGTGTGTGTGTGTGTGTGTGTGTGTGTGTGTGTGTGTGTGTGTTTAAAAAGATAAAACATCTCAGGGCACCTGGGCGGCTCAGTCGTTTAAGTGTCTGACTCTTGGTTTCAGCTCAGGTCATGATCCCACGGCTCCTGAGTTAGAAACCCCACGTGGGGCTCTGCACTGACAATGTGGAGCCTGCTTGGGATTCTCTCTCCTTCCTCTCTCTTGCTTAATCTCTCTCTCTCTCTCTCTCTCTCTCAAAATAAATAAATAAACTTAAAAAATATAAAACAGCTTATATATTCAGAGAAGCATCAAAAGTAACAAAGTATATCTACTTCTCTGATTTAGAAAATATCCCAAAATCTATTAATAAGCTGCTATAATTAATAATCAACTTTTAAAAGTTTTCAAGATATAGGGGCACCTGGGTGACTTAGTCGGTTACGCATCTGACTCTTGATCAGGTCATGATCTCACATTTCATGGGATCAAGCCACTCAACGGTTTCCGCATCAGTCTCTACACTGACAGCATGGATCCTGATTGGGATTCTCTCTCTCTCTCTCTCTCTCTCTCTGTCTCTCTCTCCTTTGTGGTAGGGTCCCCTCCCTAAGGAAAGAAAAAACACTGAAGGCAACCTTGTTATACGCATACATGACAACATCCCTCACGACCTTCTAACATGAGACCACTTAATCAGACTACATGTTTGTATGTTACCATATATGGGAGACAAAGAAGTGGAAAATATATATAAAAAACTACACCACATTCCTTTAGAGTTATCAGCAGTAAATATATAAAACTTACTTCTACCTAAGGTTTTCTAAAGGTCAAATAAGCTCTTGTTATCTCTATTGCAATTTGTCAACAAAAAGTGACTTTAAATGATGGTTAATTTTGTCTTTCTCAAAGTTTTCATGGGTAATTGTTAAGATAGCTTTTAAAGTCTTTGGTAACCTAAAACGTTAAAGTTTTCCTTGTATAATAAATTGAGATCGAATTCATTGGATATCTAATGAGATAAGAGGGTAAAACACTAATTACTAGATATAGGTTTGTGCTTCTGACTTGTTGCAGAAAAACTAAGGATGTTTGGATCTGTGGGAAACCATGCTTTATGCCTAATGGTTTATGTTTATGCTTAATAATTTTGCTATCTAAAAACAAATTCTGATACAACATAGACTTCACAATTGGTTACTACTTTTCACTGGAGACTAAAATTTCTAAGAGTTAAAATTCTGCTAAATGTAGTTAAAACTGATAAAAATAAGAAAGCAACTCTGTATGTAGAAAAGTAGGAGATATGAAAAAAAGATATAAGAAATGGAAATATATTTTTGTTAAAGGTAAAAGAAAATAATTTTGTCCTAAATGAGACTGATTATTTGGAGATAAATGGCTTGGGACAAAATCTAAATGCAAAGAAAAGTTGGAGAAGGTTTGTAAAGGAAAATCCTTAAAAAGAAATTTTATCTGTGGTCAGAACAGACTAAGGTTAAAATAAATGGATTTTAAAAGTACACAGGGTTAAGATTAAAATTCCTCCTCCTTGGAACCAAAGGCTGGGAATGGCAATACTCTTGGTACCAGCCTCCCAATGCTCCACATTTGTATTGTTCTGGTTTAGCAGAGGAATGGATGCCTCTGTCATGTGAGGGATGGATGATGTATGAAGGGTTTTTACTAAGATACATGGGAGCCATTTTACTAAACTTAGCCCATTGTATGCCACAAATGGATATCTACGTGGCTGAAACATATTTATGTGGGCATTGTTGAAAAAGACAGGGGAATAGACCTTGACTTTGGCCCTTTAATCCCCTCCCTCAAAGGCCAATTATCAATATGTAAGTTACTGTTGGGCCAAAGTAAATTAGTGCATCCTACAACAACCAGAAAAGTCGGGGACCTCTATCTGTGAGGGTTCAGATAACCAATGTCCCTGGAAGGGGCTAACCGGGGCCTGGGGCTCTTCATGGTGACTCCCCTAAATCAACTGTCTATCAGAAACCCAGAGCCTCGGGCAACTCTAACTATAGAAGGAAAACTGGTTGATTTGCTTCTTAACACCAGAGCTCCCTTTTCGGTCCTCCTTTCCACTATCCAAACACAGCCTGACGATTAGAGGCATCTCTGGAAAATCTCTCACTAAATTTTTCTCCCAGCCCCTGAGATGTATATGGGAAAACCTAATTTTTCTCACTCTTTCCTGATAATGCCAAGGAGTCTTACTCCCTTGCTAGAAAGGGACAGTATAACTAAATTAGAGACTATGGTGCTCCCACTCCAGGACAGGTTAGGAATTATGTGAGTTTTTGGAAATTGCTAGATATTGTAGGCTGTGGATACCAGGGTTCAGGAAAATAGTTTGCTGCTATATCAATAATTAAAGGAGACTCAATCCCACCTACTCTCCCCCCAAAAATAAACGGGGTCTGACTCCTAGACCCTGTCTCCAGCCCTTGGGATGGTTACAAACAGAGCAGGGCAATTACTATTACCAAGCTCACAGAGCTAAAATATCATTAAAACACAGAATCAGACCTTTCATTTAAGGACAGACAAAACTTATCAAATGGTCCAAAGGATGTTTACTTAAAAAAAATTGTCAATGCCAGTTCTGCAAGTGGTATTAGCCTGTGAAGTATGTCTTAAAAACAATTCTTTCAACCACAAACTTGCTCTCCCAGACAATCAAGAAACTGGACACTATCCAGGAGAGACCAACAATTAGGTTTCACTCAAATACCAAGGTCAAAGGAATTCCAACATCTGTTGGTATGTATTGATTCTTTTACTAATTGGGTAAAGGCCTTCTTCAACAAGACAGAAAAGGCACAAAAAGTAATAAAAGTTCTGCTTTATAAAATAATACCCAAGTTTGGCTTACCTAAAAATTTGCAAATTAGTAATGATAAATGGCTGCCTTGACTCTTTCTCTGGTAGAACTCCTGGCTCTTCAAAAAGTTGTACACCTCAAAATAAAGCAGACTGTCTGCTTATACTCAGCACAACTATAAATAACACCTCACAAGCATTAGCTGATTTAAATTTTTTTAAATTAAGTTAGGACCAAACTCTTAAAAATAGAGCCATCATTGATTACTTACCTGCTCCTCCATCACCTGGGTTATGAGAGATTCCCTGACTTATGTTGTTTACAAAGTCAGGGTCTTTCCTAGATTGTTTGACAGGTTTGGAAACTGTAGACATTATCTTCAGATGCCATCTTGTAGGTCAGTATAATCTTTACTTTGTGTTTTTCTCTGTGTGTCTGCTAATGTTTATGCTACCTTATGTCTGCCAGCCTTCCTGTAAAACCATACTGCGGGCCCCTTGACCGACCCTTGGGTAGACTCTAACTGCTGTACCCCCACACCGTCCCTTATCAGTGTGACAAGCCAGAATGGTCATCATCCCTGTTGCCTAACAGAAGTTACAGGCCCTGTTCCAGGGGAGAAATAAATGGGAAAATGGTTAACATTAGGCAGAGAGAGATAAGGGACATTCAGGGAGGCAGACTGCAGCTGCAGGTGGGAGGCTAAAGAAACAGATGGGGTTCTCCCCTTATAAAATCCTTTATGGGCACCCTCCCCCCATCATCAAGGGCATAAGGGGGGATCTAAATGAGATAGACAATCTACCCCTAAGACAACAGATGTGGGCCATTGGCTTTATCCTAACCATCTTACGACCCTGGGTCAGGGAGCCATTACCTGTAAATCTGACCATAGACATTCACCCCTTTAAACTAGGAGACACAATATAGCTAAAGGAATGAAATGTCCAACTCTTAACACCCCTCAGGAGGGGCCTGTTCACTGTCATTTTGTCCACCCCTACTGCAATATAGGTAGCCTAAGTGGGTCCCAGAATTCACTACAGCAGAGTAAAGCTGGCATCTCGAAACTGGGAACGCATTCCTGATCCATCAATGCCATGCAAGCTGACCATACAGAAGAAGCAATCTGCAACTCCAGAGGCTCCAGGAGACGGCAGCCCTGCGTTAGTCACTCCAGAAGCTGACTGATCTACACACGGCAGAAGCTTGAGGAATCGACGGTCTGGTGAAACAAAAGACTGCCCTTATTTTCTATATGTTTCCTTACTGTGATGCACTGTCACGCCTTGTTTCTCACTATTATTGTGATCCTTGCTCTACTCTTTGCCATAGCACTGGTTGAGGCCACCCCGGCCAGCTGGAAATGTGGTGAGAGGTTTCCATTAACATTCACCTTCCCTTTGTGGATAGGTTACTTCGTTGGTAACAGCATGGGGAAAACAATGGCCATAAGAAACTAAAAAATTAGATCCCCACAAACCTCATGGTAAAACAAAATACCCCAGTCCTACACCCCATACACTTTGGGTGTAGGCTTCTCAAAAGCTCAATTATTGGGAAAAACTGTCTTGCCTAGTGGGAAAGAAAGTTCATCGTTAAACACTGTTCTCTGTTAAACACTTAACATGTCTAGGCCAAAGATTTTATAACTCAACTGCCCGAAAAACCCAATGGTGGGGGAACCCAGATCACCTTAAGCCAGATCCCTACCCCTTGTCTGACTTGTCTCATCTCCGAGAGGCCTGAGACAATGTCAGGACACCCATCAACTGGCGAGCCCCAGGTGGACTATACTGGATATGTGGAAGGAGAGCCTATCCAGTACTTCCCTCAAGTCTGGTCAAGGTCATAGGTGCTGGAAACTATTCGTCCAGCTTTCTTCCTGCTCCCACTTGCCAGAGGGAAACATTTGGAAATCCAAGTGTATGGGGTGAGGGAGACTCAAAGGAAGCAGCGTACCTTACAAATTGGCAACTAAAGAGATGATAAATGGCTTCTCGAGCATATAATCAATATCATGGCCCTGCCACCCGGGCTACCGCACTCCCATTTACATGCCGAACCACATAATCAAACTACAAGCAGTTATAAAAATTATAACCAATAAAACTGCCAGAGCTCTTAACTTACTAGCCAAGCAGCAAACCAAAACGCACAATGCTATCTATCAAAATCGCTTGGCCTTAGATTACCTACTTTCTTCTGAGAAAAACGTTTATAAAAAGTTTAACCTAAACAACCGCTGCCTACAGAAAAGTAATTTTAAAAAGTCATAAAAGAGATCACAAATCAAATAAAAAGGATTGCTCATGTCCCGATCCAGACCTGGAACGGTAAAAACCACAGAGAGTTATTTGGAGGATTGGTTTCAACATTCAGGGGATTCAAAACTCTCATTAAAAAATTATCCTCCTAATTCTGGGAGGCTGCTTAGTCCTATCTTCCTTAGTTCCGCTGGTTGTATGGTCTGTCTCCAGTCTCATTGAGGTCCTGACTTAAAAAGGATGGCCACTCATGTAATAATGTTATAAAAATATAAACTTCTAAACCAAGATGATGTTCTTTGACCCAAAATAGAAGGGTCTGAGCATCAAAGGGGGGGGAATGTGGTAGGGTCCCTCCTTAAGGAAAGAAAGAAAAAAAAAACCTCAAGGCAGCTTGGTTATACACGTACATGACAACATCCCTCATGACCTTGTGACATGAGACCACTTAATTACACCACATGTTTGTATATTACCATATATGGGAGATAAAGAAGCGGAAAATATTAAAAAAAAAAACTACACCACGTGGCATTCGGGGTTCAGTTCTTCGGTAGGAACCTAACTGGGCGGTGCTGCCAGGAATACAGTTGCTTCCTGGAAAGAAAAGACTCGGTGTCATGACTCTCTGTGGGAGAATCCTGCTACACACTCTCTCTCTCTGACCCTCTTCTGAGGGGATACACCATAGATTACATTATAATTATGCATTACAAGGAAATGTTAGTTTGTTCACAGCAAAGCACAAATGCAACTGTATGACATAAAGATCCAGTGTGATGCAAAAATCTATGTCCAAGGGTGCTTAAGGGACTCATTTATTAAGCAGAAAACAAAAAAACTCCAAATGAAAATAAAACCTATTATCGTAGTTTAATTGGCGCCATTTGTTTCCTAATGGCATATAAAACATAGGCCATCTGATAATCAAATAATTTCAAATTTGAAGTGCTTTTTCATATGACAAGGTAAAGCGTGAATATGCTTTTCTTGAAATTTGTAAATGAGCACAAACACCTGTTCTCAGTCCCCTGCCCACATCTCATAATGTTTGGCTTATTTACTTCTGGGAATCGAAATAATCTCTCTGATAGATATTCTTTTAAATATTTCCTATTGAGATACAGAGGCAAATACTAAAACATGTAATTGGTTTATTGTTTCTTTTCCCAATTAGTGTCATTATGTATTTCTATAGCTACCTTTTTTTAATAGGATAATATATTTTATTGAAGAGATGAGAAAAGGTAGAAACATATACTGCTAGAGATGCAGTTGATAACTTCTGCAAAGCAATTTGGCAAGTGCATATTACAATTTAAAACGTCCATATCATATTATCTGAAACACCACTATCTACCCCAATGCAGACACGCTCACCTATGTAAAGGAGGCACACTGCCTTTTTTGTAATGGGACGTGCTAAGTGTTTCGATAGGAAAAGGGAAAAAATGAATAAACAAACTGACTTACCCACTGTGGAATACTGTATACACAGCAGTATAAAAACAGTGAAGTAGAGGGGCGCCTGGGTGGCTCAAAGTTGGTTGAGCATCACACTCTTGATTTCCGCTCAGGTCATGATTCCAGGGGTGTAAGCGAGCCCCACATCTGGCTGGACGCTGGGCCTGGAGTCTGCTTAAGATTCTCTCTCCCTCTCTCTCCCTCTCTCTCCCTCTCTCTCTCCCCCTCTCTCTCTCTGCCCCTCTCCCCTGCTTGCATGCTCTCTCTCTAACCAAAAAATAAAATTAAAAAAAAAAAAGAATGAAGCAGTCCTACATGCACAACCATGGATGGTTTCCCCAAGACATCTTGTTAAGGTTTTCTTTTTGTTTGTGTCTTTAGATGAAATCTACCAGCATATATTTAAATGCTAAGAGGAAAGAGACTGTAAAGAGGATGGAGGTAAAGTGTACAGGGAGGGATTTTACTAGACCTAACGTCCCAGAAAATCTCTAAAATCTAGAGCTCTGGCTGAAGACGAACACTTCCATAACAGAATGAAAGGAAGGGTGAACACATGTAAGGGGCACGAAAGTTTTCATTCTGCTCTTCTCCCAATTCTTCTTTATATTAGCAAATTTTTATGTTGAATCTCCATCTGACCACCTGCCCAATCTAACAAATCCTTTGTATCTCCTGCTCACGTTCTGGAACACCCTCGGTATTGCTTTCCTAAGGCTGCCACTGTCACAAATCGATCACCACAAACTGAGGGGTTTACAACAGAAATTTATTCTCATCGTTCTAGGGGCCAGAGGTCAGGGACCAGGAGAGCCACACTCTCTTCTAGGGCTCTAAGTGACTACCCCTCCTTGCCTCTTCCGTCTCCCTGGGATTCTGGGTGTTTTTGACTTGTGACTGCACACGGCTGCCTCTGTTTTCACGTGGGCTTCTCCCCTGTGTCTTTCCTCTTCTGCCTGTGTCTTCCACTTGCGAGTGGACCACTCTTGCCCAAAATAATGTCATCCCAAGATCTTTAATTTAATTCCATCTGCAAAGACCCTTTTCCAAATAAGGTCACATTTACAGGTTCTGGGGGTTACCACGTGGGGACCTAGGTTTTGGGGGCCATGATTCAAACCACTACACACTCTTAATTGTTTTTCTTTTGATAAAGACCTCATTTTTTATTTTTATGTCTGAAGATGATATAACTTTAGATCTTAGGGGAAACATGTGTAGAATTAAAACAGAACATTTGGGTGCCTGGGTGGCTCAGTCGATTAAGTGTCTTGCTCTTGATTTTGGCTCAGGTCATGATTTCACGGTTCATGAGATCGAGCCCCACATCTGGTTCTGCACTGACAGTGCAGAGCCTGCTTGGGGTTCTCTCTCTCTCCCTCTCAAAATAAATAAACTTTAAAAAAAAAGAATTAAAATAGAACATACACCAAATGGTGCAGGATGGTTAGGAGGTCAGGTATTTGAAAAGCTCAATGTCTGATAGGAGTAAAAAAGTGGAAGGAGAGGAAGAATTCCAGAAGAAAAAAAAACTCTCTGTCAATACATTTTTTTATTCTAGAAAGAGGCTGGTTATGGTGGTTGGAAAAGGAAGCCAGTTTGGAGACTGCAGAAGATATAATATAAGAAGGGCCTCATGGGGCACCCTGGTGGCTCAGTTGGTTAGGCATCTGACTTTGGCTCATTCATGACCTCACTGTTGTGGGTTCAAGCCCTGCATCAGGCTCTATACTGACAGCCCAGAGCCTGGAGCCTGCTTCGGATTCTGTGTCTCCTTCTCTCTCTGCCCCTCCCCTGCTTGTGCTCTGTCTCTCTCAAAAATAAACAAACATCAAAAACAATTTTTTTTAAAAAAAGGGCCTCACCTATAAAAAAAATTTTATATAATTGATGTTTCTTTGTCATGTAAAAACAGGGTCTGCTGGATCTGATCTGATAACTGCTTCAAAAATTCAAAAAACAAAGAGGCTCTGGGGTGGCCCAGTCGGTTAAGCCTGGGACTCTTGATTTTGGCTCAGGTCATGATCTCACAGTTCGAGTTTGAGCCCCACATCAGGCTGTGTGCTGACAGTGCTTGGATTCTCTCTCTCTCTTCCAATCTCTCTCTCTCCCACCCTCTCTCTCTTTAAAAATAAATAAAGTTTTAAAAATTTCAAAAACCAATGTAGATAATAATATTGTGACTTAAACTATCCTTTGTCTTCTCCATATCACACGGGGAGTCCAAGAGTAAACGAAGAAAGTCCTGTTGCTGTTAACGCTGCGGAGGACGGCTGCGGGGCTCTTCTTGCTCACGCTCAGTCCACAGGCCTTGTTTTCCCTGCGAGATTACAAACTCCTTGAGAATAAGCAAGCGGAACCTAATACTTGTCTCCCAGTAAGATTTCTGAGCATATGCTCAAGAAACAGAAATATTTTCCCCACTGGAAAAGCGAGGCAGCTAAAATCTAACATCACAATCCTGACTCTACAACGTCAGGAAGAGAAAGCCGTGTCTCCTGATTGACAGAGCGAGTAATTCCAGGCAGACCTAGAACAGACTCTCCCCTGAAACGCGGAAGAGCTGAGTCCTGGGGAGGGGCAGGTAGCCCCCTGGACTGTGGGATGGCAGGGACCAAGGAAGACAAGATCGCATCCCTAAGTCCGAGGCGCCCTCTTAACGGGTTCTGGACCACCAAGAAGGTCACCACTTTCCGAGTTTCATCTATCTCATAGGTCAAAATAATGTAAGAATCAAACAATATGAGCAAAGGTTTTCAAAAGAGTAGAGCGTAGTGGTGCATGCATGGTTGTGGCTGGAGAATTATCTTGTTACCACATCCTGAGTAACCTATGCCAAACACATGGCAACAAAAAACCCTAAATGACCTTGGAAGCAGGTGTATAAAGAAGGATTGGACTTCAGCAACAAGGTTACTAGTTACACAAAGGAGTGGAATTTCTGTGGACTCCATCACCCAGTTTGGGTTTGGTTTGTTTTTTTCATTTTAAAAATAAACCACGAAACCATTAAAAGACACTCCTTGGCTAAATTCACATATCAGAAGGGCAAGTGAAGGAAAGGGGCTGAAGCTGTTTCAAAGGAATTCGGATCAAAACTGCTGTTTCCGCAGGTGCAGGCAGTGGATCGATGGCAAAATCCTTTCCTTCGGGGTCAGAAAAACAAGGGAAGAGGAAAATCTATTTCACCTTTTTGTTCAGTCTGGCTCTACAAATAAGACACCGAGAGAGGAGAGAATCCAATATACCCCTTCATTCCATTTGTTTCTTTTCTGAAGGTTCTGCTCACTAATCTCACAAGGTGGTTTATGGCACAAAATGACACAGGAGGAAAGACGATTTGACAAACCATCTGGTGAATTTTCCTAAGAAGCTGCAGAGGTGAAAGAAGGCTCTCCTTCCATAGGACCTTCTCAGATTCCCAAGCTAGCTCTTGTCCCCTGGGGAATGAGTGTGTGTAGTAACGTTAGGCATGAAGACATGGGTGACTGTCGTGAGCTTTATAATATATTTAGTACAAGGTTGTCTATCAGCAACAGTGTGATAAAGTCATAAAAATAATACTCTAACTCATAGGATATTTTATAAACATAATCCAAGTAAGAATATTAAGTAACTATATTAGGACTTATTATAAAAGCGTTTGGGGGTGAGGTGGGAAGGGGAGGAGGGAGGAACGGACTTCCAAGCTGTGTTTAAAGAACTTAATAACATAGCCTTCCATGAGAAAAGAAAATATGTTCTAAGGGCACTTGGAGAGTGGATAATAGGAATAAAAGGAAAAAATTGCAAATAGTAGATATCTAGGCAATCGTTCACAAAGTAGTGAAATGTAAAGATCCACTGATTTTGACAGCATCCGAGCAGTACTAGGGTGCTGACTCAGGGGATTCTCATGCAAGACCAAAATCCCCTCAACCTGCCACCACGGGGTGATGACTGGTTTTCAAGATCTGGAGTTGTATCTGGGAAATGCTGCCAGACTGAAATGTCTACGTGAAATGTTTTTAAAAATAAGACACTTAAAACCTGAATCATGATAACTGCCACTCAGATATGATTTGTTTAGCCTAAGTATATATCAGTAACCTGAGAAGGGCCTTCTGGTGAAACACCTTTAATAACATGGTCGCCATTTACTTTCAAGACCTCTGCTGATCCAACCTGTAGTAGGAGTCAGAGGTGGATTTCTAATTTCATACTAAAGAACCACCTTAGCAGATCCTTTTCCACTATATCATGCTATGTATTTTTGTTCCCCTTTAGAACTGTGTCTCTGTCATAATTAATTTTTTTCTTAATCTAGGTGAGGAAAGTTTCAGTTAATTTTTGTGAAAAAGCGAATTGTAAAATGAGTTTAATTAGGCGTATCTGGGTGGCTCAGTCAGGTCTGACTTCAGCTCAGGTCATGATTTCATGGTTCAAGAGTTCAAGCCCACATCGGGCTCTGTGCTGACAGCTCAGAGCCTGGAGCCTGCTTTGGATTCTGTGTCTCCCTTTCTCTCTCTCTGTCTCTCCCCTGCTTGTGCTCTCTTCCTCTCTCTCTCTCTGAAAAGTAAAAAAAATAATAAACACTAAAATGATTTTTATTAAAATTCTTAGATAATATTGAGAATCTGCTAGTTTAGTATTTGAGACATTTATTTTTTTTTCCCGTTGGCTAAAAGGAATTACTACCGAATAGAACAAATCTCACACTTGTGACAAATAACTTATTATCTTGCTTCTTAAAACCACTCTTCCTTCCATATTCATAATATCTACTCAACAATTTCTATTTGGGGCACCTGGGTGGCTCGGTTGAGAGTCTGACTTCAGCTCAGGTCATGATCTCACAGCTTGTGAGTTCGAGCCCCACGTCAGGCTCTGTGCTGACAGCTCAGAGCCTGGAGCCTGCTTCGGATTCTGAGTCTCCCTCTCTCTGCCCCTCGCCTGCTCACATTCTGTCTCTGTCTCTCAAAAATAACTAAACATTAAAAAAATAATTTCTATTTGCTAGGAATTCAGTGATAATTCACCTCCTATCCTGCGACTCAAGCAAAGTACACTACAAATCGTCTTTCCCTCTCTTTCATCCTTTTTACCTATTTCTTACCAAGTGTAACACTTTCCATTTTGAAAAAAATTCAGACTTACCTAAAAGTTGCAAATATAGTATAAAGGATTCCTCTATGCGCTTCAGCTAAATTCCTCAAATGTTAACTTTTTTATTGATATTATTTGAGAGAGAGAGAGAGCGAGCGAGAGAGAGAGAGCGAGCGAGAGAGAGAGCAAGCACATGAAAAGAAGAAAGGAAGAAGGAGAAAGAGATAAGCTTTACCAGGCTCCACATTCAGAGCAAAGCTCTGGAGTGGGGCTCGATTCCACCACCCTGGGATCATGACCTGAGCCAAAATCAAGAGTTGGAGGCTCAACTGACTGAATCACCCAGGCAACCCCTCAAATGTTAACAATTGATCACATCTTGATAAACTGATTGATTGATTAAACAGACAGCTAGAGATGTTGCTATAATTTTTCCTGAAATTTTTGTAAGTTGCAGATATGATGTTGCCTTTATCTCTAAATACTTCTGTGTATGTTTCCCAGAAACACGGATATTTTTATATGAGTAAATGTACGTATTAAAATCAGAAAGGTAATGTTGATACAATACCATCACCTAATCCATTAATCAGATTCAAATTTTGCTAATTGTTCTACTAATGTCTTCTTTATTGCATTAAGTTATGATGTCTCTTTACTCATCTTTAAACTAGAACAATTCTCAGTCCTTTGCCTTTTCTGCCCTAAACATTTTCTTAAAGTACAGGCTAGTTATTTTCCTGAACATCCCTTAATATGGATATTTCTGATGTTTCCTCATGTTTAGGTTTATAAATATGCATTTTTTACAGGAATACCACAGAACTGGTGGTATTCACCCTATTCGGTGCAACACATAAGAAGACACATTACATCCATTTGTCCCATTATTGTTGACATTAACTTTGATCACTTGGTTACAATGGTGTCTTTCAGATTTCTCCATTGTAACGCCACTATTTTCTATTATAATTAATGTTTCTTATGAGAACAAACTTTGAGACTGTGCCAATATAGTATTTTCCATGATATCATTGCTTTCTCATTTTTATATCTATTGATTATTCTTCCCTGAAAAAAAAAAATTCACTGTAATTCTTGCCAAATAGTGGTTTCCTAATGCTATCATTTCTTCTACCGTTCTAGTTAGAATCTTTTCGTAGAGAAGAACTTTCCCTTTAATTTATTTAGTCATTCATTTGTTCATGTCAGTATATACTTACTGGTTTTTTTAATATTCAGTGGTTGTAGTTTTTTACTATCATTAATCTTTCGTTGAAGTTCAAATTGTCCCATATTAAAGATGGTCCCTGTGTCTTTTGACATATCTTCATTTTTTGAGATTACCTGATTTTTTTTGTCATCAATACATTAATAAATTAATATCTTTCCTAGGGCTGCTGTAACAAAGTACCACAGATTGAGTCGCTTAAACAATAGAAATGTATCGTCTCACAGTTCTAGAAGGTAGAACTCCAAAATCAAGGTGTCAGTATGTCAGGTCCTTCTGGGACTGTGAGGGAGAATCTGTTCCAGGTCTCTCTCCTTGGCTGGTGGATGGCCATCTTCCCCACACACCCCCATGCCCCTTCACTTCATCTTCCTTCTACACATGTCCCTGTATCTTCACACACTATTCTCTCTTTTTGTAATGACACCAGTCATACTGAATTACGGCCCACCCTAATGACCTTATCTTAACTAATTATACTGAAATGGCCTTATTTCCAAACAGGGTTGGGACTTCAACATATGAAATTTGAGGGGACATAATTCAACCAACAGCACTGTCTCAACACTGGCGCCAGTCATTTCACCAAGGAGTTCTGACTCCTTTTATTGGAAATTGGTATTTAGAAACCAGTATGTAAATGCTAGATGGGCTCTCTGATTTGGGGACATAACACGTAGTGGTCCCCCTCCATGGACACAGCTAAGAACTATATACACCACCACATCTACTTCTACTTTCATATCTACATATGAAGCCAGAGATATGTGACTAGTGCATACATAAACAAACTGAGTTCACACTGAAACCTACGATTCTAATCCAATACCACAGAATTTATTATAACCTTTTTTCTTTCCTTAAATTAAGTTTCACTCTAATAGTTGGAAACCTGGGACTCGTTTTCCACAGAATGGTTATGTATTTGCTCAAGCCATGACTATACATATAGTAGTTTTAGAATTAATAAACCAAACCACTGTGAAAAACAAGCATTCTGAGTTCTTGGTCCAGCATGTAAAAAACGTGGAAGTTCAAACACCAGATCATGAGGATATGGAGCAACATGAATGCTTATTCATTGTTGGTGAGAGTGAAAAACGATACAGCCACTTTGGAAGACAGTTTGATGATTTTTTACAAAACTAAATATTCTCTTACCATGTGATACAGCGTTCAACTTTGGTACTTACACAGAGTTAAAAATTTATGTCCCTCAAGAACTTCACATGAATGTTTATAGCAGTTTTATTCATCATTACCAAAACTTGAAAGTAACCAAAATGGCCTTCACTAGGTGAATGCGTAAATAAACAGTAGTACATCCAGAAAATGGAATATTATTCAATGCTAAAAAGAAATGAGCTATCAAACCATGAAAAGACATGAAGGAAACCTAAATGCTTATTACCAAATGGAAAGAGGGTATCAGAAAAGGCTACATCATGTATGATTCCAACTAGACGACATTTGGAAAAGATAAAACAATGGAGATGGTGAAAAGAAAATCAGTGATTGCCAGGGATCAAGGGGAGGCAGGGAGAAATAGATCACAGAGGACTTTTAGGGCAGTGAAACTATTCTGTATATTATAATGATGAAAACATGTCACTCTACATTTGTCAAAACCCATAGAATATACACCACTGAGAGTAAATACCAATGTAAACCATAGACTTTGGGTGATGATGGTTTTTGAATAAAAGTTCATTGATTATTAAAAAAAAAATATATATACCATCTTGGTGCACGATGTCAACAGTGGGTAAGGCTAAGGGGTGGGGGGTGGGGTACATGGGAACTCTGTGCTTTCTGATCAATTTTTGCTGTGAACCTAAACCTTCTCTAAAACATAAACTCTATTTTTTAAAAATTCTAAAACATAAACTCTATTTTTTAAAAATAACAACACACATGCTAATTGAATTTAATATATGTTTTGATGTTTTGTCTTTCTCCTGAGAGATATAGTCAAAACACTGTAGCAAACTTACTTATATGAGGTCCCTCTACCCCATCCCTTCACTATGGTTATGTTATTCATTTAGAATATAGTTGGTTTCCTTTTTTCTGTACTATTTCATTTTGAATTTTCTTCATTTAATTTCACTTATTTATTTGGTAAGGGTTCCATAAAATCTTAACACAGTTCTCAAAGTCAGAACTAAATGAAATAATAAATTCAGAGAAGTGTCACTCCATGACCCTGTCCTCAATCCTGCACTATTTCTACCCCATTCTCTTCCAACTCCTGTAAATGATGAATCTTATTACTTTATAGTTTATTCTTATTGTACTTATTTTAGTCACAAATAAGCAGGCACATGCTCATTTTCTATATTAGCATAGAAAATATAGCATATTATAGATATTCTTTTGTGACTCACTTGTTTCACTTAGTGATACATCCTGGAGATCATTTAATATAAATTCAGCAAAGCCTTCTTTCTGCTTTTTCTGAACTGCATCCCACTGAATTGTGTGGATGCACCATACTTGATTCAACAATCCTTTTATATATGGTCATTTAAATTGTTTCCAATGACTTTCGATTTTAAGCCAAGCTACCATGAATAAAATATGCACATGTACTTTTTTGTGTTGTTGGACAATCCAAGTATAGTACATTTGATACAATTTTCTTTATTCATTCAAACAAGTAATCATGTTTGAATGAATGGAACCTGACCTATATGCCAAGCATGAAAGACAAGATGGCAAAAAAATAAACAACCGGACTCATGAGACTTACATTCTGGTCGTGGTACTCACTCTTTCCTGGGATTCTCTTCAGTTCATCCAGTTCAATTCAGGTCTATGTTTATTGGTTCATTCAGTCATGCTTAACACGTATTTACTGAGTCTCTACTTTGTGCCGCACACCGTGTTAGTTGATTGGACATCTCATACAACTAGTAGAGCTGGAAACTCTCACTAAAGGAACCTCATCTTTGGGCTCCCTATTCATCTATATTCCCCTCTTACCTGCCCCTCCTATTCATTTATTGAATCATGTTGCTTAGAAATAAATATCATTCTTCCCTCTTCCAATTAAAAATCTCTGTACCCCTGAAAACAGGATAAAGTCCAGACTCCTTAACAATGACCTTATAGGTCCTTCACAACCTTACCCATCTACCCAAATGGTTTTTTAACAGCCCTCCAATCTGCCATAAAGGTTAACTTGCTTCAAGCCTATGTGCTCCCTGCTTGCTGACCTGAGTCCTTTGGGCTGTAGCTGAACTAATGTCCTTTCCTTGAGACTTGCAGACCACTGGCCTTGAGGAGCGAAGGACCAAACTTTCCCAGAAGATAAGGCCGACCACATTTGAAAACGCCTGCTGCTGATGCCAGCAAGTCTGTTCAGGGTCATGTTGACATAAGAGTAACCACCTGGCCACCTGCTTCTCCTACACGTAGCCCTCCTTCCTCTTCCCATGCTTTCCCCTTTACAACCCTCCAGCCTCCTCTGGCTGGAGAAGATGGTCATTAGTCCGCCATCTTCTCACGTTGCCAGCTTCCTGAATAAAACAACCATTCTTTTCCCACCTTCACGTGTTTCTCGAGTATTGATTTTTGAGCAGCAAGGAGCCAAACCTGTGTTTGGAAACAGTTTTCTGTCTGGTACCGTCAGGATCTCACCTTCTCTCAAATACTTCAGCATGCACTTCACACCCTGGGAAACGGTGCTCCCTATTGCTGGAACACTCTTTTCGATCCTTAACATAACGAAATCCTATTCATCCTTGAGTGATAGGCTCTGCGTTAAACTCTTATCAGATTTCCTGCATTAGACCTAGCACTTCCCTCTAGCATGCTCCCCAAATATATGCCATGGTCTTCTGGACAAAGATTCACACTCTAGTATCTCACTAGCTGTGAACTTTTCCAGGACAGAGACTGAGTATGGTGCCCACAGTGGGATATCAGTAATGCACTTTTGAATCGGTCAAAGAACTGTATATTTTTGTAAAGGTTTGTAAAACCTCTTTTATTTTGCTGGGAGCAAGATTAAGTCACTAGCAAAGGTAACTGCTCATCTTTAAATCACCCTAGTGATTTCCTTGTAGAATGACAGTGGCAGCATGCTAACTCACAACAAAATTGCTACCACTCTTAGGGCTACCTGGGTGGCTCAGTCAGTAAAGTGCCTGACTTCAGCTCAGGCCATGTTCTCATGGTTGGTGGGTTCAAGCCCTGCATCAGGCTATATGTTGACAGCTCAGAGCCTGGAGCCTGCTTCAGATTCTGTGTCTCCCTCTTTCTCTGTCCCTCCCCTACCTGTGTTTTTTTTTTCTCTCTCTCTCTTAAACCAAACATTTTTTAAAAATTTTAAATTGCTACAGCTCTTCTTCCAGAAATTGAGCCAGCTAACCCACGAAGGCCTCTTGGAGGAACCACAGTTTAGCAAAGGAACAAGCACTCCAGCCATGAAGAAGCTGGAGAGAAATACTTGCCTCATTAGTGAGAAGAAATAATCAGTTTAAATCATTCTATTCTGGTCCTCTGTAAGGAACAGCTTACCACGACTTCCTGAAGCTTCCTAGGTATTCAACGTTGACAAAGGGGCAGATTTGGTTCATATCAAATTGATGTTAAAATCTTTCAGTATTTTTGAAACTGAGAAATGGCTCATGCTTTTATCCTAGAAAGGTGTTCAATTTTGAGAAGATCACAAACGTATTTTGAATTGTATTTTGAAGTAGTTCTTGATTTTTATACTTCTGCAAGGATTTGGAAGGGGAGGTATGTACTTTTTATGGACTTGTAATGAAAACCAATTATCTATAGGTAATTGAGGGGGTCTTTGTTCCAAAGAGGGAGGATGAATTGTCAGGAGAATCCACAGAATTTTAAATTGTTTTAGGGGCACCTGCGTGGCTCGGTTGGTTGAGCGGCCGACTTTGGCTTGGGTTATGGTCTCACGGTTTGTGAGTTCAAGCCTTGCATCGGGCTCTGTGCTGACAGCTCAGAGCCAGAGCCTGCTTTGGATTCTGTGTCTCCCTCTCTCTGTGCCTCTCCCCTACTCATGCTCTGTGTCTCTCTCTCTCTCTCTCTCAAAAATTAAAAAAAACAACATATAAATAAATAAATAAATTGTTTTAGTAAAGACAACAGATCTATGTATGTACTTTAGAAACCACTGATTTGTAGGGCAGCTTAGATTAATGGTAAATGACACAAACACACACACACACACTTTCAGGAGAGTGGAGATACATGAGGAAACAGGCTGGTGAATGACAGGGTCACTCGTGTGAAGGACTTTCATGTGTAATGTTTTTGCAAGTGTAAAAATTTGGTTTTATAAAGGAAAAATAGCATGCTTAATCATTTATAGTAAGTTCCAAGGTCACATTTTCAAGGGAGTGGATAGTGAGCGTCAGGAGTATTCCAAAAATAGAAAGAAGCCATCATTTTCCTTATTGCAAAGAAAGACAAAATATTGTTTTTACTAGTATAAAACCTTTAGTATGTATGTAGATAAGATTTTAGCTTCTTAATATATAGCTGCATATGTATGCCTGATTACAGTACCAGCAGTTAATATAAAACCTCCTTCATAAATCACTCTAGTGCATAATGACAGTAGCAGTGTGGTACTTAAAAAACAAACTTGCAACCAATATAATATTACTATTACTACCACTACTACACACACACACACACACACACACACACACACGTTTTCTATTGCTACCTTAACAAATTAGCCCCAACTAGTGGCTTACACAACACAAATTCACCGTCTTACAGTTCTGGAGCTCAAAAGTATGGAATGGTCCCTCCCTGAGCTGAAGTCAAGGTATTGGCAGTCACGTTTTTTCTAGAAGCTCTCCCTTTCATGCCTTTCCCACCTTTCTAGACTGCCTGCATTCTTTCCTTGGCTCTGGGCCATGTCCTCACTTTCCAGAGCTCATACTGCACCATTCTGTTGCCTGTTTCCGGCAACACATCTCTTTCTCTCCCTCTCCTGCCTCCCTTTCCCATATTATCAGTATGGTTATGACTACACTGGGCCACATAGAAAATCCAAAATAATCTCTGTGCTTTAAGATCGGGTGATTGACAACCTTCATTCTGCAAATCTAATTCTCCCTTGTCACGTAACAAGGGACATTATTCTGCCTGCCACATATTTACATATATGTGGCTATTGTTATGTTACTTAGAGAAAATAAAGCATGCATCAAAATTGAAGTAGGAACTATTATTTTAGGGCAAGAAAATAAGGAGGCACGAAAATATGAGACTCCAATATTAAACATTAGAGGTCACTTGCTCTATATTCATTAGTGATAGCATATCTGCAGGTATATTTCCAGATACAGATGATATCACACTAAATACAATGCATATTCATTGAACAGCATTACTGAATTCCCTGGTGGCTTTTTTCCTTCACATATTTTATTCAATTATTATTCTAACATAACGTTATGATCCTGTCGGAGAGTCTGTAAAATTGATGACAACGAAAAGTCACTCCTATTTAAAGTATTGGGAAGCAGTGCCTTCATTTTGAATACTTTTTTAAAGTTTATTTCTTTATTTTGAGAGAGAGTGAGAGCACATGGGAGGTGCACACAGAGAGGGAGAGAGAGAATCCCAAGCAGACTCCTCACTGTCAGCTCAGAGCCCAGCGAGGGGCTGGAACTCATGAGCTGCAAGATCATGACCAGAGCCGAATCAAGAATCAGGAGTCAGATGCCTAAAGGACTGAGCCACCCAGGTGCCCCAGTGCCTTCATTTTTAAAATTGCCACTAATTGCTAAGACAGAAAAGGTTAGGAAGCCAGCCTCCCAACAGTGACCAGTAAATAGAGAATGCAATGGACATCAATCAATTCGCTACAGTGATGTACTATAGATAAATGATAGGGTGTGGCAAGCAGCAGCTTATGGGCAAAGGTGCCAAAGGCCACCCACGTGAGTTCAAATCCCTCTCTCTTTTCCTTGATATTGATCTGGGTCAAGCTACTCAAACTAATTCCAGCTTCCTTACTATAAAATACACAAAATACTACTATTACCAAAAAGTTATTGTGACAAATTCATTAGGGAAAGTGTATAACACATTAGCACATTATCTGGCACTTGATAAGTCCTCAATAAATGGTAATTGTCATTCTGCTCTTATTATACAGCATCCAGAATGGTTCTCAGATATTAACAGCTAATGAGAGAAATCCATGATTTTCAGACATGAGGACATCAAGCCTCTACTATACAGAGTGGAAGGGTACTAAATCAAACAAGTAACTATTTACTGGGAAAAATAAATCTTGGTCATAAAGGTGAGGACGTATACTGGAAGAGGTTTTTAGTACCATATTGAAAACCTATGGAATGATCATTACAAAATTAAGTCTGATTTTTCTAGCATGGCAAAAAAAAAATTTTTTTTTAAGTGAACCCCTCTATTACTAAATTAAAAAGAAAAAAGTATAAGTAAACCAGAAAGAGATGTTAAGATAGGCATATTCAAAGGAATAATTTTCAAGAAAACTGAAGATGGTTTTTAAAACCCACGTATGTAAATGTAAAAATTATATATTATGTACCCCATCAGAAAGCTCATAAACTCAATCAAAATTAAGCACAGCAAATTGGACAACGTAGTGTCTGAATGGATAAAGAAATATTTGCTTTATTACATTATTACAGAATATCTATGAAGGTCCCATGCAAGTTGATTGCAAGTAAAAAAGAAATTGCAGAAGACATTATGCTAAGGAAGCTCCAAAGAGGAGAGGGGGGAGGAGAGGATTTGCCTTTTTCTCTATATGAGACTGGAAATCAGGCCATCAGTGAGAGGCCTTGATTAACATGACACAAAAGAAAATGAGACAAAAGTAATCACAATCTAATTATTTGGTTTGGGCTTTACTGAGGAAGATAGTAAGAAAATTCTCTTATGAAATTGTCTCTGAAGAAATGTCACATTTGAAATAGAATAATTGCTCAGAATGTTGTCAAAGTGGGGTATTTGAAAAAGTAAATTCAATAAGTATAAAGATTACATGGTATACAAGAAAACGTTTGTTTTTTTAAAAAAAAATTTTTAGTGTTTATTTTTTGAGAAAGAGAGATAGAGTGTGAGCAGGGGAGGTACAGAGAGAGAGGGAGACACAGAATCTGAAGCAGGCTTCAGGCTCTGAGCTGTAAGCAGAGAGCCCAACGTGGGGCTCGAACCCACAAACTGTGAGATCATGACCTGAGCCGAAGTCGGCTGCTTAACCAACTGAGCCACCCAGGTGCCCCTATGAAAAAGTTTTTTAAAGGCAAAGAGCAGAGAAATTATGAAACTGAAAAATTAGTACTGTGGCTATAATTCTTCTACAAGGAGAATTCCAAAAATACCCTGGATATCCATGCCCGAGTCTTTTAAGTATGGCAAGACTTTAAACTAAAATGCCACAGGCAGTAAATTCTTAGCTGAGAGATCATTGGAGAGAAAATGAAAATACGCTTTCTTAGAAGAAAATGTTACCAAATGTAGTTTTACAATGGACTTGAAGAGTTTGACAAGGTTCCAGACCACTAATTTCCTTGATTATTACAAAAGGGAGTTAATATCTCCGGCTTTATTTGCTATCTAAGTTAACTCCTTACATATGAAAAAAAAAAAAGAGAGACACTTTTGGACAGAAGAGGATGACTTGATAAGCAGAGATCAGAGCATTCATAATCATATTTAATATTTTCATAAATTGTATGGAATAAAAAAATAGTTCAACAAACTATGAAGCCGGTGTTATTCTTTAAACAGTTGAGTGCTTATGATATCCCAGACACAGCACAAGTGCTGATGTCAGAGGAGTGAATGAGTCATGGTCTTGCCCTTAAGTAGTTCACACTGTCCTGGGAGAGATGACCTTGAATCGGTGGCTGGTATAAGTGCCAACGATGGGAGGTATTCGTTATAGGTGCTCACGTCTTTCAGATCTGCAGATCTCACTGAGCTCTTTCCAACAGAGAGATCCCAAACATATGGGAACAAGCGGAAGCCGGAACCCACGAAACTGTTTAGCTTAGCACTGAGTGGCAAATAACATCAACTTCAAAGTAAACAGATTCGTGAAAAGCTGGTCCCAAGCCTCCTTAGACGGCGTGCTAGATACTCAGTCACTGCCTCTAAGACTCATCACAGACCAATTCCAAGAATACACGTCTCCATCTGTCCCAAATACACTTAATGCAACACTTGTCCCTGAAAATTACCAGACGTGGAACTACGTGTAAAGTCCACAGAAGCACCGTTTAGAGATTCAAAACACAGAGAAGGGACTTGATGAAGGGACTTTTAGCAGAACATAGCAGCATTCCTTCAGACTTTGGAGAGAGAAAGGTTGCCTGTTTCTCCCTTCTCCAGAACCACGGCTGTACTGCAATTGTGACAGATGGTTCACAGAATAAACATGACGCTTTATTTTGAAGCACCAAAGGCTTTGGCTGACAGGTTTATTAAAGAAGTGCTGAAACATTACCTAATTCAGTTTGAGACTCACCACTGTCTATTAAATTCTCCTCCTTCTAGATATATTCAAAACATTTTCAAACGCATTCTCTCTTTTTCTGGGTACCATAGTCTTTAGTGATATCCTAAAATTTTTAGCACACCCTCATTTCTGAGTGAGCAACTGTTTCTCTAGAGATAATTTTCAATTTGATATCAAATATGTTTCTGGTGATTTTGTTCCACCTTGTAAGACTGTGTAAAAAATTAATTTCTTTTCAAATTCTTTTTACGTATCTCATGAGTCTTTCGCTACTTGAATAGGTTCTATCCATAATATAGTGACCAGTATATTGAAATATGTGTCATCAGTCCCTTTCACCATCACCATCAAAAAACTGAGTTTATTTTTATGAAAAAAAGAGAAATTATTTAATTATCTATGGTGTCAGTGGGATGATCGCTTTGTTCTCTCTGTAAATGTATCAGTCTTATCAACAATCACTTAGAATCTTGCTAGATTCTGGGATAGGACCCCAAATACACCTCTAGCTGAATATAGGCATCAAGAAAGCATAGTAATAAGTTTTATTCTTTAGTTAGTCTAAAATAAATAGAAAAGACAGTAAGTTTGAAGCTTATCCCACCTGGTTGACTATTGACTAGTTCCCAACCGTGGTGGAAATTTTTTTATTCTCCCTGCTTCTGGGAAAACGATTTTTATATTATTGTATTTTATTTTGCAAAAGGGATTATTTACCATAATGTTCACAAATATACCAACTGACCCCTAATTTTGAAACTACAGATAGTAATAGATACAGAATAAAGTTTGTAGGATAATAATGCACTTTTGTGAGCAAAGAAATGACAAGTAATTATTCCTGTAAAACATGTGTTCTTCATGGTAACGGGTTTCAGCGCTACTGAAGAAACTATTAAAGGAAAATCTGCTTATTTCTATCACTAACTTTTCAAAGTGTAGTCATACGATCAATTAGCAGTTATTTAATTCTCAAGTGTTTATAATGTTTCAAATATTCTAGAATCTGTCCAAATAATATAAACAGGCTGACAATTAGTCTGTGAGCCCAACGAAAAAATAAAGCAAACCCTACTTTTTCTGGCACGGGAAGAACAATTCTCACTAAAATGCTTTATTTGGCAAAGCAACATTCTCTCTTTGTGAAAAACCATAGGCTTTGCATTTTTTGTGGCTTTCTTTATGTGCTGTAAAGATGTCTAAAGCCTGTTGCCCTTGGGTAGGATATGAAAAGGAAAGTCAACTTATTTGGCCAATTCATATTTTGTGAGCCTACACTATGCCTATCAGATAATTACACCAAGACAATGCAACAAATGGCTAAAATTTCTGAATGCATATGGTTTACATTTATTAGGAGGAAACAAAGGATAAAAATATTAGCGTATCAAATATTGACATGAAAGATGTTAAGTGGGCTGTGGGCCAGATCGGAAATGTGAACCTGGGAATCAAACACTTAAAGATTTTAAATACTTAAAATTTAAAGTATTTAAAGCCATGAGAATGGGTATCACCTTGGGGATTCATGCCATCAGTAAAGCTGTGAGAACCAAAACTGAGCCCAAGGGCATTCTAATATGTAAAGTCAGGAGATGATAAAGAGTCTAAGAGAATAATCAGCAAGACAAGAGGAAATAGATAGCTGTGGTCTGAAAACAGAGAAAACACTGCTTCAAGGAGGTAGCCATGATCAGCTTTGTCAAAGTGAAGTGATGACCAAGAATTAACCATTGAATTTAGATCATTTTGACCCAGGCAAGAGAAATTTCAGGGAAGCGATGGTAGAACAATTAAGAGAAGAATTAGATGCAGGAAGTACAGAAAACTCATCTATATTTACAGTCTTCCCATAAAAGGAGCAAAGAAATGGAACACTAGCAGAAGGGAGATATGAGGTAAAGTGAGGGGGGATGTTTGCTTTTGTTTCTATGGGTTTTTTAAATTTTTTAAAAAAATGTTTATTTATTTTTGAGAGAAAGAGACAGAGCACAAGTGAGAGAGTGGCAGAGAGAAAGGGAGACACGGAATCTGAAGCAAGCTCCAGGCTCTGAGCTGTCAGCACAGAGCCGGACGCAGGGCTTGAACAAGCAAACTGAGATCATGACCTGAGGCAGTGGGATGCTTAACTGACTGAGCCACCCAAGCACCCCTCTTTGGGTTTTTTAAGTTTCTTTATTTATTTTGAAAGAGACAGAGACAGCCTGAGTGGGGGGGAGGGGCAGAGAGAGAGGGAGAGAGAGAATCCCAAGCAGGTTCTGCATTGTCAGCACAGAGCCCTACGTGGGGCTTGAACTCACAAAACCATGAGATCCTGACCTGAGCTGAAACCTAGAGTCAGAAGCTTAACCGACTGAGCCACCCAGGCGCCCTCTTGAATTTTCATAAATTCCCCTTCTGTTTTTTTTCTTCCTAACCAGCTCATAATTAGCTTCATGGGAAAATTTCCTCAGAAAGGAGCCTGTAGTGACTATTTTCCGGAAGAGATCAGTTAATATACTGGCCACTGACACCACTGTCTTTTTATATTGTAACATTCTAAGGTATTCTGTCATCTCTAGTGCTTCTAATTAATCCCTCATATTTCTTTTGCTGAGAATGATTCACCAACTTGTCTATTTAAATAGGCCAATTACTATATTATTTGAGTAGTTTAAAACAAAATTGATTTATTCAACATGCTAATAATTCATAGATATAATAATACTCATATAATAAGCTCTTATAGGCACTTTAGTTCTAGAGACAGAAGAAACTGCTGTGTTTATGATCTACAATTAAGCATGTGTTAATGCTCAATAATATTTTTTATCTTGAATAAGCACCAGCTGCCATTGAGCTGGGAACATTTCTTTATTCTTCCCAAGTAAGCTATTGAAACATTCATTATATGGAGTTGAGAAAAACAGTAATTTAAATACACTAGGTCAATAAAACAATGTCAAAATCTTTTGAACTCTGCACTGTGTTCATGGCTTGGTTTGTTTTTTTTTTAAATCATAGTGAAATCAGTGAAGAATATAATAATCTGATTATTTTAAGTTCGCTTTTTTTTCCAACTCAGCAAAAGTGGTTCTTTTTTTTAAATAAATTTCATTTATTTTAATTTTTGGAACAAGCTTTACATTCTATGTTCTTGGCTGGCTGGCTCCTCTTAAATAGACCAGTTTATCCATTTTGCAATAAAATATTATTGTTGCTTTTTAGGGTGCCCAATGACCTTACAACTTATTATCAGGCTGTTTATATGCTCTATATGGACATTAATCAATCATATGAAACATTTACTTATTCAGATCCTAGAGCTTTTAGGGAGTCCATAATTTGGACTATCATGAAGAAGAATTCATAATATAATTTTAAACTATAAATATAAGGTCTTAATACCTCCCTCAAGCCCTGACTAATTCTTGCTATGATAGTTATTTGCAGCCATAACTACCTAGATGGCAGAAACAAAAAGATTTGCCAATTTAACACATTTTTCATTTAGAGATAAAAGGGTTTAAACAATGTCACCCATACATCTTGTAAATCATTGGATACAGTTAAACTGTGGGAAATATGCATCTCTATATCTCAGTTAACAAAATACATGTGTTACGCATGTATACATGTTACGCACATATACATGTTATGCATGTATACAAAATACATGTGTTACGCATCTATACAGATCAATTAATAAAAATCATTTAGTATTTAAATAAATAAATTTATTTCTCTGAATAATACATTTTGAACACTCAATCTTTTTCTGGCTTGGACAGTCAGACTTATGGGGCTTAGCATTCAACCAGTAGCTTCATTAGAAAAAAGACCTACATAGAATCTCCCTAGATTCAGAATATTTCAAGTTGCGGTATTTTAAGCTGCACATTGCTTTCTCACCACCTTTGAACAACAACCAGGCAAAATTATTACAATATTGTAGAGGTGAAATTAAGATTTTAGATGAGGATTATCACCAGGATACCATTTTGAAAGCTTCTTGACTAATATTAAGAAATATATTGGCGGGGGAACACTTGGGTGGCCTAGTTGGTTAAGAGTCTGACTCTTGATTTCAGCATAGGTCATGATCTCACAGTTCGTGGGTTCAAGCCCCACATCAGGCTCTGCGCTGACAGTGCAGAGCCTGCTTAGGATTCTTTCTCTCCCTCTCTCTTTGCCCTCCCCTTTGTGCTCTCTTTCTCTCTCCCTCTCTCTCTTTCTCTCTCTCTCTCTCAAAATAAATAAATACACTTTAAAAAAATATTTTTTCTTTCCATATACTCTGCAGTCATCATCAGCCTAGATTAAGTATCAAATACTGTTAAGTAATGTGATAAAATCCCTACTGTTTTCACTCTAAATCTTTAATCTAGCTCTACCTAATATAAAACAGTGATATTTTAAATTAAAGAAAAACTTTTCATGGAATAAATATGATAAATTGTCCATTTTAACACTTCTCATGGTTATAGTAAAACATGGATTTTTATATTACCTTAAATATGAACAAAATAAAATGATAAAACAAAAGTGATATTTTTGAGATTTCAATATCAAGAAAAACAATAAACATCAAAGCAATACCATTACATAAATGATAAATAAATTAGAAAGACCAAGAAACAAAGCTGAAAATAAAACATTGAATAACAGTAATATATGAATTAATTAGAGAGACTGTAGACAAAAAATTTAAAGCAATTATAGAGAGATTTATAAATATAAAGTCAAATTAACATGAGAGACATAAGGTTAACTATAGTTTATAAAACTTTATGACTATGTTTCATAAAATATGTAATCTTAAATTTTATAACTATATTTCATAAAATATATAATACTAAAGAAACCAAAATATGGAACAGAAAATATATTCCAAAATATGACAAGAAAATTTTCTTGAAATAAAAAAGAACTATATCTGCAGATAAAAAGAGGCTTCAAGTTTGAGAGAATAAGGACACAGAAGGATACCTAGTTACCTCCTGATCATTTTTAAATTTAAAGGAAAAGGAAAAAACTCTTCAAACATCTTGGGAGGTGGAAAGATTGTGTTACAAGAGAAAGAAAATCTTCTGAACTTATGGTTTCTTCACAGCAGCATCCAGAATTAAGAGAAAATGAAACAATATCCACTAAGTGTTGAGGTAAAGAAAATTTGACTCACAATTATGTAACTAGTCATTTAATAACAATTGCAGAGAAACATTCTCAAATATGAAAGTGCTCAGGAAATATAACAAGCATGATTCAAATCTTAACAAATCTCTGATGGCTTTGAGACAACTTAAATATATACATATCTTTTATATATATATATATATATATATATATATATGTGAAAGAAAAACCCATGCTAAACACACCATTGAGAAACACTGAATTTTTTAAAGCATTCTACCTCTGTAACTGTATCAAATATGCATTGACAAGTTAAGATGAGTCTTGAAAATATAAACTTAAATAATCATATTTTGAAGGTGAAGAAAACATAAAAATGGAAAAAGGTTGAAAGTGCTTTCATTTCTTCATCTTCCTTTTCGAGAAGTCAAGAGGCAGCTTTAAAGTTGGATAATCAAGAAATAGAGGATTGCATATATTTCTTTGAGCTATAAAAGCGATGATATGAGGGAATAAGCTTAAGAAGAACACGAGTCTAAAATGTGAGCCAGAGTGGAAAAGGAAACTGAAAGACATTATTTAATAATTTTTTGGGTTTTTTCCCCCAGCAGGAAGGTAGAGGAGCCCATCTACAGTAAGTAAAGCAATAAAAGGAGTTCAGTATGTTAAATAATGACATAAAGGCAACCACTAGAAGAACAAAAGCAAATTATAAGCCTTCCAAATTACCACAGGGAAAACATTCATGAACTACAAGACCACAAATTAAACAATTAAAGGCAAGGTTCAGAACAGTACATGAAGTTTTCTAAAAGAAATCACAAGAAGTTATTAACAGTGGTTTTCTTTACAAAGGAGATTGTGGAGAAGGAAAGGGAGACGAAAGTAGAAAGTTTTACAGCTTTGGCTACGCCCCTCACATTTTCTGGCTACTTTACATATATCTGCATTAATAAGTGCTGTTGTATAGCATATATCAGTCATGAGAAAATAATTGTTAAGATCAGCGATTCACAAATCTCACAAACCCTGGTATGCATAATACATAGACATGCGTCTGCACAGTCATAATTATATTTATGGTCTATAACTGAATTCATTGATTCTTTGCATAAACTCCTATAATTTAGCTTATGCTCACATAGGCAAGGAGAGTGAACCAACATTATAAGTAATCTATGTTTTATTTTAAATTTTCTTGTTTAAAATTACTTTTCTTGCTCTTAGAAGGGATTACAGTCAACAAAGAAAGGGGAAGTGTTTCCGTTCACGATATATACTGGAAAGATTTCCTTCATAAAGAAGGATTTGAAAGAAATGGAATCCACAACATAGAGTGCCCGGCGGGGGGGGGGGGGAGGAAGATGAGGGTGGTTTGGGGCTAGAATGGTCCAATTCTAGTAATTCTGAGTAATGGCAATAGAAGCAATTCCAGTGTCAAGTAAGAAACATGGTGGGGGATGTTCAGGAGGGAAACTTTGTGACAAATTAGGAAGTTTCAAGGTTCAATCATGGATATGACTAGAGAGTATTTCCTTAGAGAGAAGGCACACAATCAAAATAAAAAAAAACTCGATCCATATTTTTAATTATTAATCAAATATAGACGCATTAAATGTTTCTCAAAGGCCCTAAACAGTGTTAGGTATTTAAGGGAGATCCAAGACTCATATCAGATGTGGTTCTATACTTAGTAGTTTATAGTCTGTGTAGAAAAATAATATTGAAGAAGTTATCATAAAGGGTGATATATACCCTTTATGAATAAAGAAAATCATTAAATTCCGAAGTCAATACATAATGGACCAGAGCTATGTGAACTTACCTTAAAAACATCGAATATCTCTAAAGCCTACAAAATTTAACCAGTACCTAATCAAATGTATTATTTAAAGGAAGATTGTGTCTCAGCACAGATCAGATATGATACAAAAAGGAATATTACCTAAGTAAAAATGAATAGCATTATCCCAACTTCCAAGAAAGAAACAGTTTTTGTCCCAAAACGAGATCAGCATGGCCCGCTTGGCAGCTCCTACTTTTGGGGTGCAGCAGACTCTTTTAGCCACAAAATATTAAAATGATGTAAATCCACCTAATTCATTTGGAGTTCACATTCATCAAGCTTCTTTCTAATTATAACTTGGCTTCTCACATCTTTTCAGGGATAGAATTTGTTAGTCTGAAAACATAACTGTACAACCTTTTTGGCTGCTGTAATTTTTATTATAAAGTAATGCATGGGGCGCCTGGGTGGCTCAGTCAGTTAGGCATCAACTCTTGATTTCAGCTCATGACCTCATGGTGAATGAGTTTGATCCCTGATGGCACGGAGCCTGCTTGGGATTCTCTGTCTCCCTCACTTTCTGCCCCTTCCCTACTCTCGTGTGCTCTCTCTTACTCAAAATAAATAAATAAACATTTAAAAAAAGTTTGCTAAAACATAAAGTGATGCGTATTTTGGTTTATGCATAGCTTTTGAAATCTTAATTGAAGTCATTCTTGAGTGATGGATCCATTCTAACTGTAATATTTTAAAAAATCGGATTTCTGATACTGCAAAAATCAGGGAGATGTTGTGTATTTAAGGACAGGAAGTTGAGAGGTATTGAATTCATTGAAACACAACGCCATCCGGTTAGGTCTGTGAGATACATACATCTCACCATCTTGGTTGACCACGCTTTGCTATCCCTTAATGTGTGCCCACCTCTCTCTGGAATCTCTATAGAGTTAAGCTCAAGAAACATAACAGTGTGTGATAGACCATAATAAGGGCTAAGGTACATAAATCAAAATAGAATTTTATAGCAATTAAGAAAAAAAAGAAAACTGTAAATAGAGAAATCTGGAAAAATTTAGTAAGACAGTTGGAACTGACATCTAAACTTGAAGAAGGGGAAAATTTGGACCTTTCAGAAAAATAAAATTAAGGAAAGTTATTCCAGGCAAAGAAGAAGTCTAGGAACTAAGTGCCAGAACTAAGCACATGATGGAGTGCAGGGTTTAGAAGGTCATTTCCCATAGTGAAAGTTGAAATCAACGATTACCAAAAAAAAAGAAAAAAAATTACAGATAATTTTAGTTTCTAAATAGTTCTAAAAGAACAGCATTTTATTCACTAAGATAGATCAGTTCACCAAAGTTACTTGTGTGGATTGTATAAGCCTGTACCCAACTATTATTAACTATTTGTATTTATATCATATATCATTTTGTAAGAATCTCAAAGCACATTTACAAGATCAATAAGAACCCAAGAATTTAAGAGTTGTTTTGATGTTGGCAATATTCCTAATCAAAGGGCAAGGAATTATTTACCTTTGAAGATGTTGTGTAATATTATGATAAATGTTGGGAAAAGGGTCTCAAAAGGCTCAGAACAAAATGATGAGTGTAAATACTTTCACGTTCCCTGGGAAAGTGCTAGACCACCTATGCCGGGCTTGCAAGTGGTTGAAAATTGGTTACGTAACCTTCAAGCCACTTTGAGGAAATGTTGAGGTGAAGCCAATAGAAAGAAATTCTTTAGAGAAAATTCTCAATGTGCATATCTCCATCACACCATCTCAAACCTGGTGAGAAGGGTGTCACAAGACATTTGCGGAGCCTAATAGAAGTCCCCAAACATATAGAGACACCGAAGATTGGCATCTAACTTGTGACTGAAATCAACTCCAGAGAAAAGCCGTCAGCAGGAGCCTCTCACTACGATGGGGCAGCAGTGTAAATCTCTCCTCTCTCTCTCCTCCTTTTCTCTCCCAAACACTAAATCGCATATATTTTAGATCATTCAACATTGTCTCACAGGTCACTGAGGCTCTGATCATTTCCTTTTAGTTATTAATTTCTTGTTTCACTGTGGACAGTCTTACTATTGTGTTTTGAAGCCCATTGATCTTTTATTTTGCAGTCTTTTCTCTGCTGTGGACCCCAACCAGTAAATGTTTTAAGATGAACTATATTTTTCATCTCTATAAATTCTAGTTTGTATATTTTATTGTATCCTCTATTTCTTACCTCATATGTTCACATTTTCCTTCAAATCATGAGCACATTTATAATAATACCTTTTTTAAAAGGTCTTTTTAGGATTTTTAGGGCAGTGAAAATACTCTGTATGGTATTGTAAGGATGGATACATGTCATTATACGTTTGTCCAAACCCCACATATAACACCAAGAGTGAACCCCAATGTAAATTGTGAATTTGGGGTGTTTATGAGGTGTCAGTGCAGGTTTACCAATTGTAACAAATGTACTGCTTCTTGCGGGAGATATTGACAATGGGGAGGCTGCACATGTGTGAGGGTAGAGGATCTACGGGAAATCTCTATACCCTCCTCTCACTCTTGCTGTGAACCTCAAACTGCCTTGAAAAACTCTTTTAAAAATACATTTGAGGGGCGCCTAGGTGGCTCAGTCAGTTAAGCGCCTGACTTCAGGTCAGGTCATGATCTCGCGGTTCACGAGGTCGAGCCCAGGGTCAGGCTCTGTGCTGACAGCTAGAAGCCTGAAGCCTGCTTTGGATTCTGTGTCTCCCTCTCTCTCTCTCTCTGCCCCTCCCTGGCTTGTACTCTGTCTATATCTCAAAAATAAACATTAAAATTTTTTTTAAAAAATACATTTGAAAATCTCATCCCTAATAAGCCAGAAAACAAACACACAACAGGTCTTGTCTAATCATTTCATTATTTCTGTCATTTCCGGGTCAGCAGCATTTAACTTCATGAATCACTCCCTTCTTCTAGTGCTTTCTTCTTGACCTCCAGGATACTAGGCTTGCTTTTGTTTCGCTCTAGCTACATATGCTACATCTGAGAGCTCACACAGCTTCAAAGATAATATGTCAATGACTCCCAGAGTGTACCGCCGACCTGGACATCTCCCCTGAAATGCAGATTCCTATCCACTGCCCATCACATCTCCACTTGGATGTCTAACAGACATCTCGAACTTAACGAGTTCGAAACTGAACCCCTGATCTAACCCCCAAAACTGTTCCACCTGCCCCGCCTCCACCTGCATATTACCATCTCTCCATATCGCCTGGCATATCCTTTTCACAGATACCACGTGGTTAACTGCCTCTTCTTCTCTGGATCTTCATTCAAATTTCACTTTCTCAGTGGGGTCTACTCTAACTACCTAACGTGGTTTTGTGCCCCAAAACTTCATACTCAGCACTTATACGGCTCGATTTTTCCCGAAGCACTTACTATGTTCTACTACCTGATACATAGCACTTTACTTGTTCACTATGTTTATTGTTTACAGCCTCACATCCCCAGAAAGAATGTAACCTTCATGAGGTAAGGAATTTTTGTCTGTTTTGTCGACTGATAAATCTCAGACTTGGCACATAGTTGAAATTCCAGACACAGTATTTTCATGAATCATATATATTAGTATAAGTCAGTAATTTGGCAGTTACACAGGCATAGCATTGAAACATCATCTCTATAGTCAATATAAACTATGATTTCAATATGCTATTATATTTTATGAATATTCCTTTAAATTATGTATTTTATCTCAAACATGGCTAAGGTCTACAAGAGGAAAAATTATGTTGTAGAATTTCAGTCCCTCTAGTATTAAATTTTTTTAATGTTTTTATTTATTTTTGAGAGAGAGAGACAGCGTGAGCAGGGGAGGGTCAGAGAGAGAGGGAGACACAGAATCCTAAGACAGTCTCCAGGCATTGAGCTAGCTGTCAGCACAGAGGCTGACGCGGGGCTCAAACCCACGAACCGTGAGATCATGAGCTGAAGCCGGACACTCAACCGACTGAGCCACCCAGGCGCCCCAGTCCCTCTAGTATTATTACTGCATTGTACATAGTAATTATAGGCTAAAAACAATAATATTCAATTTCTATTTTATTCTGGAGACCTGGTTCCTAATGTGGGCTATTTTAATGCAGCTAGGAAGTTTTGAAATGTAATTTTTTCCAAATCATCTTAATTTTGCCTATCTTCGAACTTTCTCTTGTTGGCTCTGTTTATTCCCATTTTCTTGCTATCCCCACCTCCACCAGAGACAACCTGTAGTGTGTTTCATTTATATACATTTATTTATTGTCTCATTTGTATACATTTATTGTCTCTCCCTAAAACACAAACTGTTGTTTGTGGCATATTTATTTTCATCTTATAAAAATGGAGTTGTACTCACATGTTTCTTTCTATTTTTTTTCCGTTTTCACAGCACTATGTTTTAAAAATCTCTCTATTGTCATGTACACAGCTGGTCTACACAACAGGCATTGTATTTGTCCCTTGTTCTATTCTTCTTCGTCTATTCCAGGTAAATAATAGTAACTCTCCTGCTTGTTTCATCAGGTGATTATGAAGTTCCAATATGAAAATATGTATGGAAATACTTGACACATTAACAATCTCTCTGCAAATGTAAAGTAGTAATATTTTGCAAAACATTGTAATAGTGGAGATGACAACAGAAGCTTAAAAGGTATGATGCACAGGATAGTAAATGTGCGCTCACTGTATTCAAGAAGGGTCGTGAGCTTTGCTGGTGCAGGAAGCCATCGAGAGCTGTCATGACCAAGATATAAACGAGGCTGCAAATGCACCTGTTAAGTTGTCTTTCTGATAATCAGAATACTCATGTTTATCATCACCTTGCAATAAAAATGGAATTAATGATCAGAATTCTACTTCTCTTAATGTTTATTTATTTTTGAGAGAGAGACAGAACCCGAGTGGGGGAGGGGCAGAGAAAGAGGGAGACACAGAATCTGAAGCAGGCTCCAGGCTCCGAGCTGTCAGCACAGAGCCCGACATGGAGCTCAAATCCACAGACCGCAAGGCCATGATCTGAGCCAAAGTCAGACACTTGACCGGCCAAGCCCCCAAGGCGCCCCAGAATTCTACTTTTAAACATAACTCAAAACAAATAGATTTAGATGTTTGATGATAAACAAGGATGAGGGTTTATTTTACCCAGGATAAAGTAACATGTATATCATTCTTTTATAACCTCTTAGCCAATGGATTTGACTTCCTTCTGACTTAGACACTACTAATGTATATTGATAAATTATTTTTCTTGGTACTTAAAAAAAAATCATGTGCTGAAGAATAACTATTCCTTAACATCACATTTGGTTTACATTGTTTCTTTATTTAACATCTTTAAATAGTTGGATACATTTCACATGTAATGTACCAAATGTGTATGTAAGATTTTATGATTACATGTATTATAAAAATAAAGTGAATAGTATTGGAAACAACATACAGATTAAAAAATAAACATTGCACATACCCTAGAAAATCTATACCTCTCTTCTTTACTGTATTCCTCTGTCTCTTAGGAAACCACTATCCTGATACTGTAATGATTATTTCCTCACCTTTTTATTTTTCAGTTTTACCAAATCTTTGCTTACTAATATACATATAGTTTAGCTTTTGGATTGCTTATCAATAGAATCATACCATACATAGCCTTCTTTCCCTCACGATGAGGCTTATGAAATTTCCAATGACAATACATGTGGCTATAATTCATTTATTTTCATTTTTCTACAACATTCATATGTATGAATAGGCCATAACCTTGTGTACGTTCTATTATTGATGGAGATTTTGTTGTCCTCGGTTTTTTATCATTATGAAAAATGCTCGGTGTGCATTATTCATGAATCTCCTGATACCAATGTGCAAGAGTTCCTAAGCTTTCTTCTTAGGTCTTGAATTCCAGGTCATAACAATCCTGCATCCTTGACTTTATTAGATACTGTCAGGCAGTTTCCCAAAGTGTTTGTACCAATTTGCATTCCCACCAGCAGCGTGTGAGAATCCCCTTTGTTACACAGCCTGACTAGCTGTGCATGTGATTTATTCATGCAATCCCCATAATTAGGCTCTTGCTTCCTCTCATGCAATGATGTATTCAGTGCTGGTTCTCGTACACCCCAATGCTTCTACTGACCCTCTTCTGAATTGAAAACTCCTCTCTCTCCCAGGGTAGCTCTCTCAGATGTGGACCCCCACCTATGATTTGCTGAAAAATAAGTACTAGTTTATCCAGTGAGGGAGCACGTGACAGCAGCGTTTCTCGACCTCATCACTATTAACATTTTGAACTGGAAAATTCTTTATTGAGGGGGTATCTCTTGTGCACTTTGGAATGTTTAGGACCATCTCTAGCCTCTACCTACTAGATGCTAGTAGAATGTCCCTCTCTCAGTTGTGAAAACAAAAAATTTCTCCAGGTATTTCCAACTGCCCATCTGGGGGCAAAATAGCCCCCCACTTGGGACCCACAGTGTATCACCCATACCCTGACTGGAGAATTCAGGATAAAATAGTTGTAGCAAAGTCAGTGATTTGAGGGACACCATAGCCTCTAACACAAATGGGCAAACTTCTTCATGGGTGCAAACTTCAGGTTCTGAAAAGGGCTGTGCACTTAGAAATAACGTGTTCAAGACAACTGAAAAGATGGGTGCTGGGGTGGCTTAGTCAGTTAAGCACCCAACTCTTGCTTTCTGCTCAGGTCATGATCTCACAGTTTATAGAATCAATCCCCACATCAGGCTCTGTGCTGATAGCATGGAGCCTGCTTGGGATTCTCTCTCTCTCCCTCTCTCTCTCTCTCCGTCCCTCTCCTACTCTTTCTCTCTATCTCTCTCTCAAAATAAATAAATAAACTTTAAAAAAAAGACAATTGAAAAGAGAGAACTGATTTCAGGAAACATTAGTTTGCATTATTGTTTTTGTTAGTTTGGTTGCTTTAAGGAAGTACAATAAATGTTTTATCTATTAATAATATATGTTGGGAAAACGAAACAGCCAGTTAAAGATGGTAGACCTGAAATTCTCCCTAACAAAGCAGTTGCACAGAAAAACAAAGGTGTGCTTGAGACAGACTTGCACTTCTGGGAACGCGGAGCAGACATAGTTTCGTCTATTCCTCCTATTAAGTGCAACTGAAAACCCTGCATATTATATGTAAAATAAGAACACTCTGAACGATGGAGAAAAAACAGGCCAGAGATCTCAGGACCCAAAAAATGACATACTTGTGAGTTCTGTGGGGTTTTTTTTAATATCCCGAGCAAATGAAACCAACATCCTGGAAAGACTGACAGATGCAAAGAAAAAAGTACCAAAAGACCAGGAAAAGGGTAGCCTACACAGACAGAAAACTAGGCAAAATCGACTCTACTTCAGCCAAGAGATCCAGAAAACTCTTTGCCTCCCCAACACATGTAGCAAAGACCAGGAAGAGGCCCAGACTTCCATCCTTATGAAGCTGTAAGGGAACCTCAACACTCCTTCCAGAGCTGTGTCAGTCAAAGAAGACCAACAGAGAGCCAGGACCATCCACCCCACTGGCTGGTTACGAGGCGCTCTCCATGGTATCACCACAGAGCAAGTGGCAAGCTTGGACTTCTGCCCCCTACCTAGGTGATGCGGCTCCCCCCAGTTGGGGTGTTGTCAGAGGAAGTGTAATGAGAATCAGAACCATTACCATTCCAGTGAAACTGGGCTACCCTACCACAGTGTAAGTGGAAATCCTGTGGTGGGAACACTCACATTGGCCAGCAGGAACAAGGAGCATACAGTTAGGGAATTCGAACTCCTACTTCAAACTGTCTCCTGACAAAGCAGTGTCAGAAAAAGACAATTAAAGTGGAAGTTTAAATAAGATTCAGAGTCTCATAATGTAATACAAATGTGTCCAGATTTCAATTTTAAAAACCCACCCTACTAAGAATCAGGAAGGTCTCAAACAACGAAAAAGGACAACCAGTACATACTAACACTGAGATGACAGAGATGTCAAAATTATCTTACAAGAACTTTAAAGCCACCTGATAAAGATGCATCAATCAGCAATGGCAGGGGTGCCTGGGTGGCTCAGTCAGTTAAGCGTCCGACTTCAGCTCAGGTCATGAACCCGTGGTCTGTGAGTTTGAGCCCCGCATTGGGCTCTGTGCTGACAGCTCAGAGGCTGGAGCCTGCTTCAGATTCTGGGTCTCCCTCTCTCCCTGCCTCTCCCCTGCTCACACTCTGTCTCTCTCTCTCTCTCCCTCTCTCTCAAAAATAAACAAACATTTAAAAAATTTTTTTTCATTTTTTAAAGAAATAAATTTACTTCTAGGTGTTCATATCTTAAGACTGTTACATGAATCAATATTCCTGATGACTTCTCCAGTACTGTTATCAAATGATTTTCATTGTCATAAAATCATGTGACTGCTGAATTTTAGATAAGCTCAGAGGACAGAGAGCCCAGCTCTGCAGAGCCTGGGCATAGCCCATCAACGTCAGTGACTCGTGATCACTGAGTTCTTTTGATACACTTTCAATGACAGTGCATCACGTAGTGTCAGAAGCAAAAAAACATTTGGATACTGCTCATGACTATATAGAGAAATTTTTGCATAATTTAAAACAGAAATACTCTGCTAAGTGTTGCCTTACTAATAAATACATCTATAAAAATTTTTCAAAGCAATTATGGAATTATGACCCACTTTATGAGTGCTTTCCATCACACACGTTTCATCCATAGCACAGAAATGAGCCCTCACTCTTTGAACTCAGATGCACCTTGAAGTTAAGAGTTTAGGCTTTTCTTGAAAACTTTTGTATTTGTCCTAATATGCAATCCCAAAATTCACCATTGTATCACTTTGAAAGAGAAAAAAAATAATACCAAAAAAATGAGAAAAATAGTTCTTATATTTCGAGAGGGGGGAGTTAAAAAATGAGTTTCCTCACCCACCACCCCTCTAAATGATCCCTGGGCTACTGCCTGAGGATGGTTTCTTCCCTGTCACTTTCCTAACGTTAATGGCCAATGATTAACTTAAATAGATACAGCCGGTTATTTCTTTCCTTACAATACAGGCACCCAAACACACATTTCTGCCATCCAGCATCAAAGAGACAGTAGGGAACGAACTACATTCTAGAGCTCACTTGTGAGGTGGCCCCTGTCATGAACCAAAAGCAAACGGCAAATACCCCGTATTTCAACGTTACCTACGATCAAATGTCATCATAATGTACCCTGTAGTGTCAATCCTTCAGGATAGCAAGACGCGCAGGGCAGGCTGTGAACACCACACTACCTCCTTTGGCAGACAGAGCTCGAACTGCAGTGTTTTAGCGCCGTCTGGTGTTGGTGCCTAGAAGCGCACTTGCCGTCATTTACACTGTGTTTATTACATACAGCCTGGGCTGATGGTTTTCATATCTGCAGGAAACCTTCTTTCCATTGTAATTGGCAAAGACACCTTAATAAAAAAGCATATCTATTAATTGTTGAAAGAAAACAAAGTCTCAACAATAGCCTTTTAAATTCTGTATCCTTCGATTTCTATTAGATGTCCTTATCATTTCTCTCAGGAAACGATTTTGAACAAAGGCAGTGTATAGCATTCTCTCTCTAAAACTATACTAGCTAAGTAAATTTAGAGAACACCCCCAATTTCTTTCAGTGTTTTTTTTTACATTTCAGATTTTTTTTCAAGAAAATATGATTCATATTTTCCTGAAAGGGGGCAGAAATGCCTCACTCGTTTTTTAAATTATTTTTCAATGGAGTAAATCTCCTATTTTCAGAGAAAAGAAAAAGGACTCTCAAAAGATCAGCTTTGAAAATAAAATAGGAAAATATAAATAACCTGAAAGTAGTTTGACTTTCCTTTCACAGAATTCTAATGAACATTTTTATGCCATGACAAAAAAGATTAGGAGAGCTGACCAAAATCAGGTTAATCCTGGAAGTAAGCAGGCCGAACTTACACGAAAGAGGAAAGTAAACATCTCCTAGTACAGTGAGGGTCCATTTAGCAAATGAGTTTTTCCAGTGTGCTAAGAGGTAGCCTTATAAAACCCCCTAAAGAGAGTCATTTATCCACCCTACAAGTGGATCATTAAGACCATCCATGTAAACATTAAAGTCCTACACACAGAGAGAGGTACAGGATACAAGCAACAAATTTCTCCTGAAAAATACTTTAAAACAGTTAAAACCCTTCATAATGTAAAAATTTTCCAAGCCAACATGCTGCAGAAAGAAAATAATTAGAAGCAGCAGCTTTATCTAGAATCCAGTTGTTCACAAATTTGAGAAGCATGCCAAATTTTCTATCTCTAAGCATTATATCTTATTTCGCAGATATAATTTGTCTTTACCGGGCAAAGTAGGCATAATCGTAATAATATAGCCACCATCGTGCTAGGAAAGATCACTTCTCCGCTTTCTCTAATGAACAGCTGGAATTTAAATTGAGCTTCTTTTTAACTCAAAGGTTATAAGGCAAAGCTTCTTGGATTGGAACCTAAGATTTCACATGAAGTAAAACTCAAAGAAATTACCAAGTTCTTATTTAAAATTATATACGGCATAGTTACCTTTAAGATGCAACCAGTTTCTTAAAGTAATTAAGCCTTAAATTAGGTTCCAATTCAAGATGGCATCAGATTAAATGGGAATGCTTGTACCTAATCATGGCAGAGGGGAGCATGGCCCTTGGGTCCGTGTGCAGGACATTGTCCTGTGCTCTGGGTTCCTGCTTACCCCTTTAATACAATATCCTTTTCTTCCTGGTCATTGGCATCCTGCTGGCATCTACTGGTCTGCTCTCTTAGTAACCTCAGAGCCTAGTGGCCCCTTCCGGACTCAGACCGCCATGGTTTTGGCCATATCACCTCTTTGGTTCTTATCCAAACAGTGCACCTATAATAGCTCTACAAGTTCTAAAGTCAACGTCTTCCCCTACTCCACTGAAAATTTCTCACCCCCTCCTTGGGAGCTTATAAAGAATGGGCATGGAAGACCTCTTGTCTGAAAACCATCTCCACTCTTCAACTACAGGGGTTGTCCTACTGCACACTGTAGTGATCTCTCCCCACATTCCCAAATGTGACTCTAAGTACATCCCCTTAACACAGCTATATGGCCTCCCTCTACCCTTCCATTTTTCCAATGAAAGTTTTCTTTCTACATTCTCTTTCTGAATGATGTAACTTTCCTTACACCATAATCTCTTCCCACTCCAGGATTGTTCACACACAAACACATATGCACACACACACACCACACATTTTTCTTTGGGGCTAAAAATTGTCGGAAGTTCACAAGGAGAAGAATCAGATCACCAAAAAGAAACAAGCGTCCAAAGATATTTCTAAAGTTGTCTCAGTTTAAGTAGAAGTATTTTCTTGGCACTCCTACTTATGCAGGAGCTAGATGGTGTTGTACACATTGAGGGAATTGTAAGGAAGACTAAGTTATCTGTGTCATTACCTGATTTATTTCAACATGTCCTTTCTTCTTATACGTGCATTGAAAATCTCACCTGTGAACATCCCTTGAGCACTAATGCAAGACAATTCAAGCAAATACTCTCTAAATATTAGTTCAACCTTGAATCTGCGTTAGCAGAATCTAATTTATATTAATTAAAATCATATCTGTCTTTGTGTTCAAAAGGGATTTATTAGACTTATTGTATTTTCTGAGTGTGCACTGCATTTTTTTCTTATTTGGAATTATGTTTTATTTCAAATTCTTCTATCTTATTCATCCTGGGGTAACATTAGTCACTCACATTTGCTAAGGCTCAGGTTATGTCACTTGGACATACTACAAATCTTTTGGGTTTTGTTATATCAATTTTGTAAATAAGACCATGTCTTGGAGGTATATTTAAAGATATACCTAGATGATAAAATAGGCTGCCTGTGTCGATGCTCTAGTACTAGCCCATGCATTATTTCCATTTAGAAGGAAACTGCTGATAACAAAAAAAAAAAATCACCAGACTTCAAGAGGCTTCTAGGTAGCTGGTCTCATGGTCAAATACGAGGTCTGCAGTTGTTTCTTACACTGTTCAACTCTATGCTCCAGCAATATTGAGCAATTGTGACAGAGGTTAAGAGAAACAGAGCTTGCTCTGCTATTTATGCACAAAGTATAGTCTACTTTAATTGCAGCAAGATCACTTTATATTTCACCAGTTATACAAGGCCACAGGTGGAAGCCTGACTTACCTGGCACGATAATTTAAGTGTATTTCTGTCTGATTTCATGTTCTTTATAGACAGGACCAGCAGCCTTTATTTTTTTTTAACGTTTATTCATTTTTGATAGACAGGGAGAGACAACGTGAGTGGGGGAGGAGCAGAGAAAGAGGGAGACACTGGATCTGAAGCAGGCTCCAGGCTCTGAGCTGTCAACATGGAGTGGCTCGAACCCACAAACCGCAAGATTATGACCTGAGCCAAAGTCAGAGACTTAACCAAGTGAGCCACCCAGGTGCCCCTAGTTTAGGACCAGCAGCCTTTAATCTGGCTCTGCCCAGATGACTCGATTGCTTGTTTCCTACTTAGTTCTTCTGGCTCACATCCAATTCCCCTCCCATTCATACTCCAAACAATTTCCAGACTGATTTTTCTAAAATAAGAATCTGATCACAGTAGTTAGATTGCTAGAATCTTCAAGATGGAGTTAAGAGCTCTCACAGTGGTTCAGATGGCTCTTCATTCTCTCCCTCCTCATTTTCAGACATCTTGAGTTTGGTCATCTTTCTGAATTTGTCTACATCCTTGCTTCTTTTTTTTATTTTGTAATGTTTATTCTTTTTTTTAATTTTTTTTTACATTTATTTGTTTTTGAGAGACAGAGACAGACAGAGCACAAGTGGGGAAGGAGCAGAGAGAGAGGGAGACGCAGAATCTGAAGCAGGCTCCAGGCTCTGACTGTCAGCAGAGAGCCTGATACAGGGCTCAAACTCATGAACCGTGAGATCATGACCTGAGCTAAAGTCATACCCTTAACTGACTGAGCCACTCAGACGTCTCCTACATCCTTGCTTCTCGAGGTCCATGGAATAACAGCATGTACTGAATCACCCAGATGTACTGAACTAGAATCTACGTGTTAACAAATTCCTTCAATAATTCTTGGGTACATTGAAGTTTGAAAAGCACTAGTCTACATGTTAGCCACTCAGTCAAAACTAAAATTATTTCCAAACACACTTTTAAAATTTATGAGCAAATCTTTATATATCTTACTTTTAAATTAACTTTCAGATGGATTTCGGTTAGAAGAAAGATCAAAATAGATTGTGAGAGAAATTGCCATTGGAAAGTAGCCAGCTTAACTTACGTAGGGTACATTATTTTCTGGTAGGATAAATACCAAATACTGAAAAAAAAATGTGTAACAAGCAAACTTTTACTTTTCATCTGATAATTGGTTTCTTCTCCTGGTTGATAAATTCGAGGAAAAGCCTCCTGAAGGAAGCAGCAGTGAATCCACCTCCTCCTCCTGAGGGTCAGGTGCAATCAGAAATCCTCTGACGGATGCACATGGTGCAATCCGTGAGCAGGACCACTGAGGCACCACAGTGGTCCACAGTCAACAGTGTCATTTTTGGTTACCCCGCATCAAGGCCTAACATACTGGCAACCTGTTTACCTCCCCACCCTTAAGGATAGCATTTGTCAGAGGCCGCCTCTTCCTTTGTGTCCAAATAAACTCAGGCTTGTAGTGTGAGTTAACCAAATTGGTGCTTCCTCCTAGACTTTGAACCTTGAGTAAGTGACCTGAGGGCAAAGGAATATAGTTTTGGTCACTCGTGACAGCAGCGAAATCAGCGATGGTGACCGTGCTATAGACAGATGGTGTCTACTCGGAGGACTGTTCCTGGCTTGCTCACTGCATCACTGCCCACTCCCACGCCTGGCAGGCCAGTCTCTGGCCAGTTCCCTTCGGATGAGTTCTCTCTTGATTTGAATTAGCCAGAAATTGGTGTGAGGGTTGCATCCAACAAAATTGATAATAAACTCACCATGCAGAAAGTGATCATCAGGGCTAGAGACCTCAACCAAGGAGTGAGTCTACATGCTCATTAATTTTTTTAAATTTTATTTCAGAGAGAAAGAGAGCACGAGTAGGCGAAAGGGGCCGAGGGAGATAGAGAATTCCAAGTAGTGTGGAGCCTGACACTGGGGCTCAATCCCATGACCCTGGCATCATGACCCGAACCAAAATCAAGAGTCAGACTCTCAACTAACTGAGCCACCCAGGCATCCATTCATTTTCTTTTAAATATATTCAGTCAGTACACAGTTCTTTGTAAAAGATATATATATATTTTTTATATACAAGATTTTTTTTATAATACAAGATTTATGCCATTTCCAATAAAAAATAAAACAAAGCCTCTTAGGAAGATCTGCAAATATATTTTGCCTAATTTAATAGTACATGTATTGATGCAGCAAAAAACGTATAAATCTATAGCTTATCTTTGTCCATAAATATCCCAAAACATTAGCAAGACATTTGTCATAAAACCAAGCTTCACTAAAGCAACTTATTTTAGAAAGATGTTTAATGTAGCTATTCCTCAAAACCTTTCTCTGTCAAAGAAACCTGCCTGAATCTGCACACGTGCTATTTATGGTTCTAAAGATTATTTTGTTTGGGAGCCTGATTTGTCCATCAGAGTAATTAAATTGCTCTTCAATTAAGGGGTGATAGGAAAAGGCTCTGAGGGCGCGCTGACACTCCTCTACTATGAGCAAGACTGTTTTATTTCCAAATGTGAACAAAAAAGCATTCATATCTGCTAGAATGATTTCATTTGTGCCTCCTTCCAAAAAACAACTTGAGTGAGAATATTTATTATTGTTATTGTCTTAATATTTAATTTTTTAGTACTTTTGCATTGTGATAGTTTTTGACATTTGTGTTATTAAGTTTAAAACAAATTTGTACTTTCCATATTAATTTGTTTTAGCTCATGATACATTTTGAGTGAAACATACAGAATAATAACTTAGAAATCTCAAGAAAACGAATTGGTGAACTTGATAAGAAGCAAGCTCAAGTGTACTTGCTTAACCAGTTACAATTTGGCGTTTTTAGATCATTAAAACATGTTATAAATATGCCTGGATAAGTCCAGCACTTTAAAGTAACTAGGATGTATATTAATTTTTACTTTCACTTCTGTAATATCTTTATTCTGTAAATTTTATTTTTTTATTTGACTTGAGAAATTACTCATGTTGTCTAATATTTAATGAGTGCTTGCTATGTGCTGGGCATTATTCAAGCAGTTAGGTATAGAATTTAGTGATTCAACACTTCCATACATCACCCAGAGCTCATCACAAGAAGTGCCCACCTTAATCCCCATCACCCATTTAGCCCATTACCTCGCCCACCTCCCTTCTGGTAATCAGTTTGTTCTCTATAGTTTAGAATCTGTTTCTTGATTTGCCTCTGTTTTTTTCCCCACTATATTCATTGGTTCCCCACTATGTTCACATTTAGTGAAATCATCTAGCATTTGTCTTTCTCTGACTGACTTATTTCACTTACCAAAATACTCTCTAGCTCCATCGACGTCATTGTAAATGACAAGATTTCATTCTTTTTTCCATAAATTTCTGTTACTAAAATCAACACTAAAAGAATGAAAGTCAAGTGTTCATATATTATTCTGCTACCTTCTTGGCTTTGGGATCTCAAAAACCAGATGAAATCTCATTCATTTGGGGTTTTTTTCTTTCAATTTATAATGATTTACGTATTAATGGCACTGAAAATTGCTTCTATATAAGTTCTAAAAATTCACCTCCTTAATAAGCTAGAGTGTAAATAAAATGTCGCAGGAAGTCTTTACACATTGGGAAACTAGTTCAATACCTCAGAAGCACTGTCACATTGTACTCACCCAAGAAAGCATGAAAAATAGATTTTAATAGACATTTAGTAGATAAAATATTTGTATTCTTTGTATTAGTATGTATCATCTGAAAAAGTAGGTCTATACATATAGCTTTTTATTTTTGAAATATTTTTAAAAAATTTTACCTTTGTTTAAAAATAATTTGTGTGTCCTTCAAATGGATTTGAAGCCATATGTACAAAAAACTGTACTTTTCATATTGGTGTTCAATACATTTATATGATGATCTCCCCTACCACTTAGTAATTTTGACTTATTTCACACTTAGTTCAAATACTTATTCTGCTAGTATCTTTTCGTAATTCTTTTCAACTAAACAATAAGAGCAGACATTCAAGAACTAAGAAAATATATACCATGAACAAAATATTTGGAGATGACTGAGATTAATTTGGTTGTATGTTAATACAGACTGGTTTAGCCATCTGGAGTTTACTTTTGGGGAAGAAGTCTGCGACAGCCGACTGCTATTATTTTTATATTAAACAATTTTGTGTTTTTCTTTCTTTCCTGCTCAAATGCCTTTCTGCTTGATTAGAGGTTCCCAAACTTCCTTGGTTCATGGCACCCTTAAATAATTTAATATGACTTCATAACCATCCATAAATGATTTAATAACCACGATTAATTAATAACAGAATGTGTGTGCCTGTTGATTACAACACATCTTCCCAAACCTCGCATCAGAGTGGACACCACCAGCCTTGCTTCTTGTTCCACATTGATTTTCCTATGGTATGAGCTTTGTATCAAGGCACCCACCAGAAATGCAGTTTTGCACAGATATGACATCATAAAAAGGAATGTTGTGCAACCTAAAACTGAAATTAGGAACGACCTTAAGCAAGTAATGTGAACAGCCTTTGAAAGATGTCCGGTATCCCAGTTTCCCTTAAAAATGTAAAATACCCCCACTGTGCCCCTGTGAGCTTATGGGAATTTCCCAAGGCACCTTGGCACAAAGTTTGGGACCCATGGGTTTAAGGGATTCTTTCTTTAATCCTGAAATGGTACAGTATTATGATGCTAAATGAAATGTTGGTCTCTTGTAATTCAATCTTTTGGCTGATAAGGAGTCTTTTTTATCAGTTAACTCTACAGTTTATATGTATTATTTAAATATTTTTAAAATTTCTTTCTGGCTTGCAGACAACTGCCTCCTCACTATGTCCTCATGGGGCCTTTCCTCTGTGCACATGCACTCCTCGTGTCTCCTCCTCTTATCATAGGGACACTAGTCTTATTGGATCAGGGCCCCACCGTTATGACCTCATTCAACCTCCAGAGCCTCCTTTTCTCCAATGGCAGTCGCTTTGGGGGTAAGGCTTCGGCATAAGAATTTGAGAGAACACAGTTCAGTCCGTAACAATGTACATACGTAAACTCTGAGTTTATTTGTTTCCACATAAATACTTGTTCACCTCACCTTTTCTTTTTTTAAACTTTTATGTGCCTCTTAGCTCCTTTTCATCCATGATTTCATCATCTGGTCCTCATTTTCTTATTTCACGTAGTTTATGTTCTCCTGAATTTAGTTGATAGGGGGAATAAAGGCACCTTCTAGATGGTACAACTAAATTTTTTGTAAGGAGTACCCTTTCTCTGCAGTAATCTTTACCTTTTATGTTACAGCATCTCTCCAGCACATCCCTTTGGTTGGTTATACTGCTGCTTTTTATCCAATCTATTGACTTATCTTTCAGTAAGTGCAAAACTACCCAGTGTCCGTTTCTAGCATTTACTAATAAACAGAATCAAAGCTCTATGAGTTATCTGTGGTTCCCTTCACTGTGCATCTGGTCTCTTGCAGAGTTCTCCTGGGCCCTCTGGCTGGGGGTCTGTTTGACATGTGCTGACTCTAATGAAAAGTTTAGCACTTGACAATCTTTTATTGAGTGTGAAACTGAAGAACTGAGATGGGACCTGGTGGTTTCTAGTGTTTGATCACCTGATAATGATCATTGGGGTTTATTCCTGAAGTCAGAAATAGTCTAGTTACTTCTCTTTCCAAAAATGTATGTAAGAAACCATATACCTGTCAACACCTACATTGTATCTGTGGGAATTGAGGCTTCAAAATCTATTCATCCAACATGTTTTAAAGGAAGAACATGGGTAATATTTATAGCTGTATGTCTGTAACCTTGATGCTAGCTTCTTTGTGGGAGAAATGGTTTCTTTTGCTCTGTATACAGAAGCATAGTTTCTGCAGTTTAGGTAAATGATGGTCATGGTTGGTTAGCTAATCAAGGAATCTTTTAGTACCTTCAAATCCACGGAGTTCAAGATTGATGAAATAAATATATTCTTGATCTAACATGAGAAAGATGAATATCAAATTGGTTTCATGTAAGGATAAAAGTTATTAGCCTGTAAGTGTTCCCAGACTTTTTTATCCTTACTCTCAAAATGGAATTCTGCCTTGTTTCCTCTGGGGCTCTTTTCTCCCCACTCTCTTGTATGTAGGAGGCTTTTTATCAGACCAGATATGTTGGCTTTTGTAAGAGAGAATTGGAGGAAGGTAAGAGGGTCTGAGGAAACTGTGAGGTGTCCAAAAGTTGCAGAAAAATCTAGAAGCGGAGCATGCTGGGCATAGGAGCAGCTTTAAGTACTATTGAGGACTGAGTGTTCCCTTTGTGCCTTATTTTGGAATTACTCTTGCTTTCCAAGACATTCTTCTTTCAGCAGTGGGATTGAGTCACCCAGGTCAATGTTTCCAAGTGCTATATTTGATGGTGGTAATGAGAGTAAAATTGGAGTTTTGAAGCCAAGGTGTTTCACCCAGCTGGATTTCAGATTGAAATCATCACCTTCGATCTGAGCCACATGTGCATTTTCAGTAAGACTCCTTAGATTCTGTAGAAAGGAAGAGAGGGAAAATCTGGACCCAGCATGAACAATAGTGGTTTTTGGACTACTACCAGAAAGTAAAAGGGATCTCGTGGAGACCACACTGGGATTGGAATTTCAATTTGGGGGGAATGCATGGATTGGTACTTGATGCTCCAGCCAGAAAATCAGACTTGTGTAATGTTATGCCAGTTGACTGAATTGAGAAAATGTTTTATAACTTCTTCGTGAGTACTGGCCAGGAACTGGACTCTTAAGTGGACACCAAACTTCTTACAAAGATGTCAGACCTACTGGGGCTAGTACAAAGGTTTGGCCTGGCTCCAAGAGATACGGCCTTGGGGACATGACCTTGACTAAGGCCACCTGGTCTAAGCTACTTGCAACCAGAAAATTAAAACATTCTTGGGGAATAATTGGCAGAGTATAAAAAGAAGGACTTTGACACCAAGTTAAATGCTATCACAGAGACAGTGAAGAGATGAGAAATCACAATCCTGTAATAGCTTATAAAGCTTTGCACTAAAAAAAAATTCCTCCTGGCTTCAAAGCCGTGGGGGTGGATGTTTCGGTTAGGGTTTTCCCCAGAGAAAGCAAATTGTGACAGGGACGACAACTGCAACAGAGACGCTGAACTCCAAAGTAAACGCCAGTGACCCAGGGAACAAGCAATATTCTGATTTAGGAAGAACCACCACATGCTGTCTGCTGGGGCTTCGTAGTGGGGTAAGATTTGATCACACAGAGCAAAAAGAAACATTTGTTTGAGAATATAATATTGGCTTATATAAGTTCTGATTTTATTTCCTTTTCATGTAAGGAAATCTAAAGTTAGGCTAAAATGGGTTGTTCCATAGTAACTTCAGGAACGGTCGCCTCAGGGTCCTAGTTCAGCGCAGCAGAGGGAAGGACAGATGTGTGGCAATGCTAGCCCTATGACACACCCCTTTACCTGGCTCTCATTTACCTTAGTTAAAAGGCTACATCTAGCTGCAGGGAAAAGCAGAAAAATAAATAAAAAAACAAACAAATAAATAAATAAATAAAAAGGAAGGAAGGAAGAAAAGAATGTATTATTTGCTGGCACATTTTTACTTCATTATTGGAATTATGTCAACAAAGAAGAGGGTAAGAAAGAATATTGAATAAAAAAATAGAACACACACTAGTAGTTTCTGCCTGAAGACTTTTTTTAATGTTTATTTATTTATTTTGAGAGAGTTAGAGTGAGTGGGAAGGAGCAAAGAGAGAGAGGAAGACAGAGAATCCCAAGCAGACTCTGTGTGGTAGATGCAGAGCCCGATATAGGACTCGAACCCACAAACCGTGAGATCATGACCTGAGTGGAAATCAAGAGTCAGATGGTTAACTGACTGAGCCACCCAAGCTCCCCCTAAGGACTTTAAAAATAGTATTACAAGCCCAGAAGAATATAAGTGATGAAAACATTGGACATTAGTGTGCAATTCTGGTCTTTATTCAATAGGTGCTGAGGAGAAACGGAAGGTGATTCTAAAAACTAAATGAGAGAACAATCAGTTCAGAGTCCCCTCAAGTTCTGGCCCCTCTGTTGGCAAGGATCACAAAGGATTACCTCTTCCCATGTTCAAACACAGGTTTCGCTTCATTTTGAGTTATGAAAAATGGGATCATACTCATTGCCTTGCAACTTGCTTTTTGATACAAGAAAATTACTCTTCATTTCAAAAGATACAGATTCAACTTCATTCTTAATGCTTCATATATAATGATTATAGCATAAATTTCAATACAGCTGAATATCTAGATAGTTTCGAATCTTTGCCAGGTTTTTTCTTGTAATTATGTTTATTACTTTTATTTTTATAGCATAGATGCTTTAAAATGCAATTGCTGAGCTGCAGAGGTGTCAAGAACTGTGAAGAGTCTGAGATTTTTACCCTGCTTCCAAGCTAACAAAAATAGTCTGCCACGTTTTCATGAATGCTGACAAAGGACATAAGTCTCGTAGGTAAGAGAAGAGACAAAGGACACTTTATTACTTGTAGCAATAGTTGTAGCCTAACAACCAATATGTGCACCAATGTCCCAAGTTCCAATTTCCATACAGTGATGGAAAGAGGGTCAAGCACCGACAGTGAGGTAGGTTACAATCGAGGTATCTAATCTCAAGGAACTCAAGTCTCATAACAGGCAGTAAACACATTTGCCCTTTGCCCCAGAGGAAGACACTATCTCTATCTCCCCAGCCTCTTTTCTGTGCAAGTCATCCTCGAAAGATAGTTTGAATGTGACACTTCAAGCACAAAAAACAAAATTAAAAATAAGCGAGGGGGACTACATCAAACTAATAAGCTTCAGCACAGCTATAAAAAAAACATCAACGAAGTGAAAAGACAACCTACAGAATGGGGCAAAAATATTTGCAAATGATCAATCTGAAAGGAACTAACACCCAAAATATATGACGAAATAATTTAATTCAATAACAAAAATATAAATAACCCAATTTAAAAATGGGCAAAGGGTCTGAATAGACATTTTTCCAAAGAAGATATACAGAAGGCCCACAGGTCCATGAAAAAAATCCACCTCTGGGAATATATCCAAAGGAAACAAAAACACTGACACGAAGAGATATCTGCACCCCCACATTCACTGAAGCATTATTTACAAGAGCCAAGACATGGAAACAGCCTAAGTGCCCACTGATGGAAAAAATGAATAAAGATGTTGTGGTATGCATGGATGTATGTATATGTATATGATAGAATATTGTTCAGCCACAAAAAAGGAATGAACTCTTTCCATTTGTGACAGCATGGATGGACCTCGAAGGCATTATGTTAAGTGAAATAAGTCACAGAAAGACAAATACTGTATGATCTCACTTACATGTGGGATCTAAATTTAAAAAGAAGAAGAATGAAAAGAAAAGAAAAAAATCATAGAAAAAGAGATCAGACTTGTTTCCAGAGGCAAGGGTATGGGCAGGGGAATTGGAGGAAGGTGGTCTAAAGGTACAAACTTCTAGTAATAAGATACGTAAGAACAGGGACGTCAGGTACTACATGATGCAGTAGCTAACACTGCTGTAGGACATATAGGAAAGTTGTTAAGATGGTAAATCCTAACAGTTCGTATCACAAGGAGAAAAAATTTTCCCTTTTGTTCTTTCTTTTCTTCTCATGTATCTTATGAGAAAATGGATGTTTGCTGAACCTACTGCAGTAATCATTTCACAATATATGTAAGTCAATGTGCTCTATGCCTCAAATTTATACAGTGATGTATGTTAATCATTTCTCCATAAAACTGATGGGAAAAAAAGATAGTTTGGAACAAAGGGCATCAGTGCACCTGCTTTCAAAAAGTTCAGAAATACAAGAGACCCAGAAAAAGGCACGTCTATATTCACTTTTAGTAACTATTGTCAATTTCCTTTTCCAAAAAAAACTGAAGATATTTACCTCCTCTAATATTTGCAGAAACTAGTTTCCCCACATCCCACTAGCCTTGACATTCTAAGTCCCTTCAATTTCAGGTGAAAGTTTGAAAATGGTATTTAAGAGTTACTTTAATTTTATTTCTTTGAACTGCATTTGAATTATGTACATATTCATGACTTTACTGGATATTTGTATTTTTGTTCTTTTGTTACTCGCCTATTTATACAATCTATTCGCTTTTTACTATAGGATTATTTTTGTCTTTTAGTTGTACATTTCTGGGAGGTGTTTATGTTAAGGATAACAAGGCTTTGTGTTATAAATACTTTTTTCTTTTTTTATGTTTAAATATTTTATTTTATTTTATTTGCTTTTATTTATTTATTTTTTTATTTTTTATTTTTTTAACTTTATAGTTTATTGTCAGGTTGGTTTCCATATAACACCCAGTGCTCTTCCCCACAAGTGACCTCCACCATGACCATCACCCCCCTTTAGCTTTCCCCCTTCCCCTTCCGCCCTCAGTTTGTTTTCAGTATTCAAGAGTCTCTCGTGTTTTGTCTCCCTCCCTCTCCCTAACTCTTTTTCCTCCTTCCCCTACCCATGGTCCTCTGTTGGGTTTCTCCTGTTGGACCTATGAGTGAAAACATATGGTATCTGTCCTTCTCCGCCTGACTTATTT
>CM053577.1:13574277-13655593 GCA_028646485.1 Cryptoprocta ferox
AGCACCACCTATTAAAGAGGCTATCTTTTTGCCATTGGATACTCTTTCCTCCTTTGTCAAAGATTAATTGGCCGTACAACAAATGCTTTTTTCTAAGTTATCCTTTTTCTTCACTTTGCTTAGCTGACTTTTCCCATATAAACTTAAAAATTTGAGGTCAGATCTTTTCTTTTTGAATTCTTTTCCTCATCCAACCGAATCACAGACAAGTATTCCTAAAATTTTTCTTCTAACATTTTTATCATTTTATTTTGTAGATGCAAATTTTCAACCTAAGTCAGATTTATTTGTGTACATTGTATAAGATTGGAGTCTATCTCTGATCTCGCTGAAGAATGGCCATTATGTTAACATCACTGATTTAAGAAGCCCTTTTTTTGCAACTGAATTGCAATACCAGCTTTTCCACATTTTAATTGCTCACATATATTTGTATTAACACCTGTAATTTCTCACATACATTTATGTTCACCGCTGGTCTCTCTATATTATGCCATTTATTTACTTGTTAATTTGCATGTGAATATCATATTGTTTTGATTGTAATAAAATACATGGCAAGAAGAGTCCACCTAGTGGAATGTTTGGTAAATAATTAGTAACCATTGACTTCAAAGCCCTGACTTACAACATTTGCCTACTTCTGTACTATAAACACGCCCGCCGTGCCTGACTTAAAGCTATCAATACAATGTCACTTTTCTTACAATTAAAGTTTTTTAAGGTTGTATCTAGTCCTTGAAATTTTGGAATAATTTATTTGTAAAACTGTCTTTGCCATGTGTCGCCTTTGCCTTGTTTGTCCACATGTGTGTGAATGTAAAGATTTTAATTAATAATTTAGTTTCTGTCATGATATACGACAGTTCAGCTTTCTATTTCCTCCTGATTCAGTTTTGGTAGAAATTTACTTATTCTAAGTTTTCAAATTTCAACCAGTAAAGCTCTTATGACATTCTATATAATCCTTTCAGTAAGCACTGCTTCTAAACTATGACTTTTTGGGGCGCCTGGGTGGCTCAGTTGGTTGAGCATCCGACTTTGGCTCAGGTCATGATCTCGCGGTTTGTGAGTTTGAGCCCCACATCAGGCTCTGTGGTGACAGCTCGGAGCCTGGAGCCTCTTCAGATTCTCCCTCTGTCTCTGCCCTCCCTCCCCCCCAAAAAAGTAAATAAACATTAAAAAAATAAAAATCAATAAATAAAATAAACTATGACTTTTTTAAAAAAGACTTCTTAAAAAACAGCAATCATTTCTTTTTTAATGTTTATTTCTTTTATTTTTGAGAGAGAGAAAGTGTGAGCAGGAGAGGGGCAGAGAGAGGGGGAGAGAGAATCCAAAGCAGGCTCCGTGCTGTCAGTACAGAACCCAGTGAGGGTCTTGAACTCACGAACCCATGAGATCATGACCTGAGCTGAAATCAAGAGTCAGATGCTTAACTCACTGAGCCACCCAAGTGCCCCAACAATAATTATTTCTGACTTCTCTCTTGGTATTGAGATCAATCTTGCGAAAAGCTTGTGAAACAATTTTCTTGGAAATATTCTTTTGTCTTTTTTGATTCTCAGTATAACTTTATCATCATTATTTCTTTTGCATTTCTTCTGTCCTTAAAAAGGCTTTTTCTAAAATAAAGAGTTAAGACTAAAAATTTCCCAATAAGCACTGCTTTAGCTGCATCAATAACTTTTGCTACATAATATTTTTGCTTTCATTTAGTTCAAAATGTTTTCCAAATTTTGAAATTATTTTTGATCTATGATTGGTTCTCTTTTGTAAACTTCCAAGCACCTGGCAGTTAAAGGCATTTTTTGTTTAGTCCATTCAGTAAACTACAAAACAAATATAAATTTAGGTGATAGATATACAGTTTTTTAAAAGTATGAATAATCATGCTAAAAAGTATTTTTTCCTATTTTAATAAATCTTAACTCCTATATCTCTGGTTTTATGTTGATCCATTAACATGAAATCTACTGATAGATTTCTAGATGTTGCACTGTCTTGTCAGTTCTATCACAGATGTATTCATATTATTATATTCTTCGAATATGTTGATGCATATGTTTGCAAATATTTAGAGTTTTTACAGTAAGATATTTAGTTAAACTGGACATAGTTATATTTTGTGTTTCCCTTTTGTTAGGCTTTGGTGTCAGTGTTTTCTATTGTTATAGAAGATTTGAAATGTTAATTGTTGTTTCCATTTCCAGAATAATTTGTATTTTTTTTTTATTTTTTAAAAAATATATTAATGTTTATTTATATTTGAGAGAGACAGAGACAGAGGGAGTGCACAAATGGGGGAGCGGCAGAGAGAGAGAGAGAGAGGGAAACACAAAATCTGAAGCAGGCTCCAGGCTCTGAGTTGTGAGCACAGAGCCTGATGCGAGGCTCAAATTCACAAGCTGTGAGATGCCGACCTGAGTCAAAGGAAGACACTTAACTGACTGAGCCATCCAGGCACCCCTCCAAAATAATTTTTAAAACATTGCAATCATCAGCTTTACCGCTCTTCTGTAAAAATAATTTTTCTATAGTAAGCAGTGTCTTTATACTTTCTGTACCTTCCATATCTTTTGCATTGCAAAACACAAGGCTAAATCAACAAACCCAACAAAATCAACTACATTTTAACATAGTTCTTACTAATCAATAAATCAAACAGTCAAGTTTTAAAAGATAAGGAGTTGAAGACCACAATTATCAATGTTTGGAAGTTTCCAACATAAAGGCTACTAATGCTTAGATTATGACCACACTTGCCCACTTTCTTTATCCTCCTATGCATATCTCAGCATCCCCATGAAAAATGGCGTCTGCCTCTTGGCTGGTAACACAAAACCCCAGATAACAAATGCATCCATCAGAGTTTCTAAGAGCTTGCAAGAATATCCCATGTACGAGTGACCTGAGAGGGCACCAATCCCGAAATGCAAGTCTGCAAACACTGTAAGGTTGTACTATTTTGTCCCAATGCAATCAGTAAAGCACATAAGATCTGAGGCTGAGGACATGAAATGGAGTTGGAGCGAGAAAACAGAAAACCTCCACTGCTGACATTTTACCTCACTGAAGGCAGTGCCTCACGTCTGCCTGGCAACTGAAGACCACTTCCTTGGGAGTTGGGCTCTGGCGGCCACTCACCCCCTCTTATGGCCACACTCCCCCCTGTAAGCAGCACTGTTCACAGAGAGTCCCTATAAGATGAGTCCATGCTATCTCCCCTTCACAGGTCCACACCTGGTCACCAGCCACCCATATCTCTGTGCCTCTATGCACAGAAGCGCACAGGGCTCCGAATGCACGCTCTTCACCTCACTGTTGAACAGGGCAGCTCCAGCCACTGCCTCTCAGTTTTATTTTTCTCCTAATAGGCGTCAGTCTCAAGTCCTCAAGCTGCCTCATCTCCAGAGAGAATAAACATCTAATGTAGTCTATAAAGCAAAACCGAATTCAAAAATAACAACATGCTTGCAACTTGAAACATGTTCTTGGGACTGTAGAAGAAAATAAGCAAAACTAGAAAGGAAAATCTGAAAAGAAAATAATAAGGCAAGACCAACTGTAGCACATATTAAAACATATTACGTAGCTACAATAACAAAATTCCTAGGTCTATCTTTCGATAGGGTCAAGAGAAGGGCTGCGGGATGCCTACGTGCATCACCAAGTGCGAAGGGGAACCCGCAGGAAGAAGGCACAAGTGTTCACAATCTCTCCCTACCTCGTGGAGACACAGCCGGACTGGGCACAGGTAGATTTTCTCACAGAAATGTACCCCATCAGGGGGACTGTACTGCCCTGCTGCTCCCAGTTGTTATAGGGTTAATGTAGAGACCATCTGCCCAGAGAGCTGAGCCTTAGTACTGGAAGCACCTGAAGACCTTGAGGGAGGTTGAAACCATATTGACCCTTCTCCCTAGGAGGAAGGGAAGCCATGGGTCCTAAGTAGAGTGTCAGGGAATGTGGAGAGAGCTACCAGGGACATTCAGCAAATTTGCCCAGTACCAGGGACATTTGCCATTCAGCAAATGGGCAGAAGAGAAACATAATAAGAAGAACCAATGAGTATGAGAATTTAGTAAATGGTAGAGCTAAAATCTCAAATGATGGAGGAAAGACAGATTACTCAAAACACAGTACAATGTGGGACAATGAGATCCCAACATGGAAATGAATTCCAAATATATCAAAGATTTAAATATTTTTAAGAGATAAAACCATGGCAAATTATTTTATGTGCATACATATATTCATATCTATGTGTGTATATTACATTTTTCAAATACAATGGAAACACACCATGCACACTACCCTGTGTTCTGCTTGTTTTCACTTAATTATACACACATACACACACGTACATGTATACATTTACATATGTGCATACACATACTTATATACATATGAATATATAGACCACATCCCTGGAAAAAATAAGCAATTGATAACAGTGACAGCTGGGAATGAGTAATGATAGACTATGATAGAAACTAAACATTTTAATTTTTGTCCCAATATTTATTTATATTGACCATTATAAAAGTGTAAGTAAACTTTTTTTTTTTTGAGACGGAGAGAAAGCACAAGCAAGTGAATGGGAGAAAGGCAGAGAGAGGGAGAGAGACTCTTAAGTAGGCTCCATGCTCAGGGAGCCCGGAGAGATCATGACCTGAGTCGAAATCAAGAGTCAGTTCATTAACCGACTGAGCCACCCAACCTCCCCTAAAAACATAAGTAAACTCCTAAGGAAGTAAAAAAATTCAAGCTAAGGAAATTTGAAGGAAATATATTTTATAAGTTGAGTCTTTGTCCCTCTCCAAATTTACATGTTGCAGTCTTAACTCCCAGTACCTCAAACTGTGACTACATTTGGAGATAACTTCTTTAAAGAGATAATTAAGTTAAACTGAGGTCATGAGTTTGAGCCCCTTATGACTGATGTCCCTATAAGAAGAGATTAGGGCAAGAGGGAAGACCACGTGAAGAACTAGGGAGAAGACTGTTGTCTGCAAGCCAAGAAGAAACCAATCCTGTTGACACTTTGATCTCAGACTGCCAGCCTCCAGACCTGAGAGCATCAGTTTCTGTTGTTTGAGCCACCCGGTCTGCAGTCCTTTTTTCCAGCACTCCTAGCAAGCTAATATATATTATATGTTATCATATGTACAATATATATAATATAATATCCATACTTGCATTATATATTATATAAATAAATATAACTATATATAATATAATCTATATTATACATGCGAAGCAGGTTCTAGGCTCCAAGCTGTCAGCCCAGAGCCCAACATGGGGCTCAAACTCACGAACCGTGAGATCATGACCTGAGCGATCATGACCTGAGCTGGTCAGATGCTTAACCCACTGAGCCACCCAGGCACCTTCTACTCTCAGGCATCTTAAATGGAATAGAGGTTAACATTCATTTTCACTTCTTCTATTAATCCTAAAGTGGGACCCAACAGCTAATTTCCAAAGCTGAGGTAGCCGGGTATCCTAGGAAAGGCCCCTCCAAATCGCAGGACAGTTAGATGGAAATAGTGGACTATTCCAACACAGAGAGGATGGAGGATGGAAACGTGGGGTGACAGAAAAAAGTGGGTATGAGTTCATTTTAAAATGCTTTATTTCTGTTTTTACTTTCCACCCTTGGCTCATATTCACACTTTAAAATAAGCAACATATGGTGTCGATGTTATAATATACGGTGAAAAGGAACCAGAGAGGAATAAACACTAGACCAATAAATTCCGGTTGGGAATATTGGATGTTTGGATTGCTTAACAGGAAGATAATCTCTGAGGGAATAGTGACAGAAGCCACAGGGCCTTTGATGCTCGCCTCTCCCTACAGAGCGCTACCCTTTTCCAGACTCAGCATGTTTGCAGGAGCAGCTGTATTCGTTGCTAAACGCCAGATCCCTTCCTTTATTTTCCTCACTCCGAATGTGCAAAATATTTAAACCTTTTCTAAGTAATGTTGGACGTGATCATTTAATAATGTCAATTTAAAAATTTTTTATAGTTTATTTATTTTTGAGACAGAGACAGAGCACGAGTGGGGGAGGGGTAGAGAGAGAGAGAGACACAGAATCCGAAACAGGCTCCAGGCTCTGAGCTGTCAGCACAGAACCTGATGCGGGGCTCGAACCCATGAACCGTGAGATCATGACCTGAGCCTAAGCTGGATGCTTAACAGACTGAGCCACCCAAGCGCCCCGACGACGTCAATTTTAAAAGAAGAAGTGCTCCCTCTGCTGTAGCTCAGAGCTCCACTCCCCTCTCCCAAAGCAACAGAAACAAGTGGGGTGTTTGGCGTTTAACATTTTTGTGATGCGAGGTTGATAAGGAATTTAACCAGTTAGGCAGGCATAATCGCTGCCATTTAGACATTTACAGTCTATGATAGACCCTCCTGTTTCATTTACAAAGAACAAGAAGATAAGAACATAATCCCAGAAAAGCAACAACATACTCACATTAGACAGTTTCAGTAACATGAAGGGAACAAGTCACGGTCAGATCCAGAGAGGGACTAGGGGCTGAGGACCAGGGGACAGGTGGAGTGGGCACACTCATTGCCTGGATTTCAAATAGATCCAGGCAGGTTTTGCAATGAAAGTAAGATTTCAGAAGCTCTTGAAATGATGGGATAGAGCCATGTTTTTCTAGAGCAGGCAAATTCTCAAATGTTCTAGAACCTAGCCATATCTTGCACTGGACTCAAAAGCATGACTCAGACTGTGTGCATAGCCTGTATCTGTCCTTTTCCGGGGGCTTAATGCAGGGAACAGAGATTAAGGGCAAACTTCAGAAGCTGAAAAGCAAAGTTTAATCATCAGGGCGTATTAGTTGTATATGACTAGGCAGGTATTGATTTAAATAAATGGTAACATCATTTCTATTATTCTGTTGAAACTACTTTCCTACCATTTATCCGTTACATAAATAACTCAAAAGTCAGGTCATGTGCACCACACATGCCTCGATCCCTTTCTAAACGCATTTTGAGTCTTTTTCAGCCTTTATGTATTTTTTAATACAAAAATATCCTTTCGCCTACCTTACCTTCAGTGAGTAAAACACTGGCAACATAGCTAGAAATATTGTGGAAGAAGAATGAACAAAATAATACCAGTGTGGTCCATCTAGAGCCACTCTGTCCAATACAGTAGTCACTAGCTGCATGTCACTATTTAAATTTAAGATAGTGAAAATTAAATAAAATTTAAAATTCAGTTCCTGAGTCACACCGGCCACATTTCAAGGGCATAATAGCAACCAATAGCTAGTCGTTATATTGCTCAGTACCGTAAGTGAATAAATGTCTCATCACTGCAGGAAGTTATATTGGATGGTGCTGAGTTCGACACATTTTAAGGCTATTGCTGAAAGGATTACTGTGTGGTTGTCTCCTCCACAGCATCTTGAGTTTTCACTCAATAAAAGAGTAACTGTAGCTTTTTTGTCTAATATTATACATGCACAAAAGGAAAGCTTTAAATAGCTTGCAATCATTATTTTTGATAACTCTTCCATACTTTGTAAAAATTATTTTAAGATGATCAAAATTGATGTTTTGGCAGAAAAGAGAAGACGGGAAAGAGACGCTTTGAGGTGGTAGGAAAGGAAAACGTGAAAGTCGAGGGGCAGAAAAAATTCTTTTGATAGAACCCTATGGACGAAGCTCAAGGTGAAAGCACGTTCTTACAGAACTAGTGAAAGTATAGCTACTTTGATGATTTCCTTCCATTCGGACTGGCACGTGAGAGTGCTCAACAACACGTTCATTTTTACTTCCATTAGTAAAAGATGTAACAGAAGGAAAAGAAGGTTAAGAAACGGAATGTCCATTTGACATTTCTAGCTGAGTTGCTTAATAGATTTTTTTTCATGCATAGAAAACTTAAAAGCACCCATTTTAAGCAGTCGCTTTAAAACATCTTTGCCACCATCATCAGGAACCTTTAGAGAGACGGAGAAGCAATAGCGTCCTTTATAAAAGCGCCAGCTTCACTAATCATGCTCAATAAATTGTTTTTGTGTTATTTTACATCACCATAATTTTTCTTTCCACTCCGACTTTGGCACTTTGGCTTTCCTTCACCTAGCAATTAAAGTCCTTAGGGAAGCCAAATGATAAGTAAAGCAGCTGTTCAGAGCTGAGAGAGAGGCAGGAATTTGTGAAGTGGTTTCCTTAGCAATGGGAATGATTCGGATGCTTTCAGAAGCCAATCTGTTTGCTTCTATCTCCTCTCTCTGCCTCCCTTGCCATTTTCACAACCTCATTCACAAACCTGTTTTTCCTGTGGCCTCATGCACATTTTGGCTGTTTACGGTGGAACATATTTAATTTATTTACTCTTTTTATTTTTTTACATACACTATCTTTAAAGTCCTGAGTGTTGTATTTACCGTTCTTTAACGTTGCTACTTAGCCAAGCGTAGTGGGTGGGCCAGCGGCCCCAGAGACATCAGGTCCTCCTCCCTGGAACCTGTAAATGATGGCACCATTTTTGGATGAGTGGCCTTCACGGATGTCATTGAGTTGAGGGTGTTGAGATGGGGAAGCTATCATGGGTTACCCGAGTGATCCCTGTATACCGTCACACGTATCTTTATAGGAGAAAGGCATCGGAAGATCACACACACACACACACACACACACACAAGCACACACAGCCATGTGAGGATGGAAACTGAGATTGCAGTGACACAGCCACAAACTAAGAAGTGCCAGAAGCCACCAGAAGTTGGAACAGACCAGAAAGCATCCTCCCCTGGAACCCCTAAAGGAAGTACAACCCGGCTGATGCCTTGCTCTCAGACTTCTGGCTTGCAAAACCGTGAAAGAATACATTTCTGTTGTTCCAAGCACCAAGTCCATGGGAATTTGTTATGACATCCACAGGAAAGTAACACACCAAGGAAAATTAAAAAGTAAAAATACCCTTATTTTTCAAACAGGCATAAAATATACATTTTATCATGTGCTGGAAGCCCCGAGATAAGACCATGAGCATACCATAACTAATCAGAATCTCTTTTTGATTACTACCTACAGATCTTGTCAGAAAGGAAGATTGCTAATTCTTAAAGCTAGAAATCATCCCACACATCTGCTCTAAAAGACAGTGATGGTCCCAACAATATCATTAAGATATTTCCTCCAGGGTAACTACTGGAGCAAGTAACTACTTCCAAAGCAGGAATGGAAGAATATTGAGAAGGAAGGAATTGTTTTGTCTAAGAGGGAGTGAAGCCACTTTACCCTTCATCTCTGGTTTGCAGATAAGCAGTCCTGTCTAGGGCAAGAAAATAAGAATGACAGCCCCAGTCCTGCACTTGAGGGTGGGGAGGGGGGGGGACAGGGCTGCCCTCCCCTGGAGCTGGGTTCGTTCCAGAGGGAGCAGCTGCGCAGAGACGCTCTCCCAGATGCCGACTGATAACATGCAAGGACAACATGCAGGTGTCTCTCTAGGCTTGTGAGTTGTCAAGTGTTTATTAAGCCTATGAGAGTTGGGATAAATTAGCCTGCCATAAAAGAATGAAAAGAAAATTTGGATTTCCCGGAAATGTATTCTGTGCCAATTTGGATACAGAACATTCTGTAAATGATGCCATGGCAGAGTTCCCTTGAGGAAAACGCAAAACAGAGCTTCCTTCCTTAGTTCAATCTTGAAGATTGCTCTACTCAAGAGAGTGTCTTAAAGAGATGCCCTAGTGCTGGCTGGGGTATCAAATATATTTCCTAGCCCGCTAACTTAAGGACTAGGATAAAGTTGTCTACTTTCCATGGACAGTGCAAAAGTCTGGCTCCTCCCAGACATCCCTTGACTGGATCACTTGTGAGAGGAAACATGAAAATCAGAGGGGGTAATAAGTCCTTTCTATGAGGTCTTACCATAATCCTGTAGGAGTCCAGCACTTGCCCCTGGAAATACACAGCAAGAGAAAAATGAAATAATGTTTATGTAGTAGTTACTATGTGATGAGCACTGTGCTAGTTACCGTATATCTGTCATTCTTGTAATCTCTTACAAGAACCCTATAAGGTGTAATTCTCCCATAGTCTACCAGATTTACACACAGAGATAGACATGAAATCTTTCACTCGGATCATATAGACAGCAAGTGGAGAAATCAAATTTTGAACGCTGTTATGCATGACTCCAAAAGCTATGTTCCATCATTACCCCTCACCAAGATCCCTAGGAGAACCCCATGAACCCTGAAAAGCCCACCAGATTGATGGTTCTTCTATTTCATTGCCATCCGTGAGAACAGAGAAGCTAGCAATGGCCCTGGTCTTTGAAATGGGAGAGATGAGAAACAATTTTGACGAGGCTTTGAAAGCAGCTTGAATGTTTCAGGAATGGACAGCCTTGCATCTACAGTTAGGACAAAATAAGCTGAAAATTCCCCAACTCTCTTCTTCCACCCTGCCCCCAGCCCCACATATGCATATACTACTCCTTTATTAGGAAAGAAACGTATGTTCCGGAAGGAAACTTTCCTTTGTTTCAGTGATGTCTTCATTGATTAAGGTAATAAGCCTTTTTAATGAAAATCAATCCAGGAAAAGAAAAATGCGTATTTACAGAGTAAGGTCAGCTTTATTATCTTTGCAGGAAATTTATATTATCAGAAAGAATATGGATTTGGCAGTCTTTGAAAGAAAATGAATTCTTGTGTTGATAAAGTGTGCTATATTTTAGGAAGAAACACTGCCACTGAATAACTGAAAGTAAAAAGTCAACGAGAGAGGAAACACCCATGGGTTTATACCTTTCCCCCTTTCCAAGAGATCAGAACTCAAGCTACCCCAAGCCTGTGAATCAGTAAAAAGGCTAAGCATAGGAAGACCCTATTATATCTAGCCCAAAATGGTAGCAAAAGGAGGGGTCTACCATACTGATTTCATTTCAAAGAGAATAATTCACTTTAGGGATAACAGGATAGTAGTGGTTACGAAGAAAGCAGAATTTGGAGTATTTTTAACCTAATGCATCTCGGTGTCTATGGCCCTCACCTCCACCCCATCCACAACCATGTGACTTTCAGGATGGAATTTAGTTTTGAACTGAGAAACAGGTAAAAAGGGTAGAATTTTTTTTAAGTTTATTTATTTATTTTGGGAGAAAATGAGAGAGAGAGAACACAAGCAGCGGAGGGGCAGAGAGAAGGAGAGACAGAATCCCAAGCAGGCTCCTCACCATCAGCCCCAAGCCCAATGAGGGGCTTAAACTCATAAACTGTGAGATTGCGACCTGAGCCGAGATCAAGAGTCAGATGCTTAACTGACTGCACCACCCAGGCACCCCTTCTTTTCATTTGTTTTTAAGTTTAGAAAGGGGAAATCTTTAAGCACCCACTCCTTTTGGAGGTCAAACTATGGGTATGAAATCCTCTTTAGTGGAGAAGGGAGCCCTAGGGAAGGGAGGAATTACCTACATGGTGGCATTTAAGGACTCCTGGATTGCCTGAGATTGGATAGAACTCCTGTGAAGGTTGTTAAGACAGGACTAAAGGGATATTGATGAATGTATTGGACATTGCTGGTTGGATATCTGCGTCCATTTCAGGCCTCCTTCAGCAGCCACCGTATGGTTTGAGCAGTCTTAGATCCCAGTGCAAGCTTTGAGACTGAGAATTGACATATTTTTCATGGCATTTTGCTGTGAAAGGTAACAGAGAAATACAATGTTTAATTAAGGGAGTCTAAGATTAAGAAGGTTTTTTTCCCATTTTTTAATGTTTATTTATTTTTGAGAGAGAGACACACACAGAGCACGAACAGGGGAAGGGCAGAGAGAGACAGGGAGACAGAGAATCTAAAGCAGGCTCCAGGCTCCGAGCTGTCAGCACAAAACCCGATGTGGGGCTTGAACTCACAAACCATGAGATAATGACCTGAGCTGAAGGTGGATGCTCAACCAACTGAGCCACTCAGACGCCCCAAGAAGGGTTTTTTAATTTAGAAGAGGCATATCATTTTTATATGTTGATGGGCATGACCCATTATATAGGAAGAAATTAATGATGAAGGAAAGAAACGTTTGTATGGACAAGTCTGTGTTCTTTAATGTGATGGCTATTAGCTTTTAGAAAGATGAGCTATCATCCACTGGGACAAGACGGAAGGTGGTACCATAGCAGGTAGTTTGGCATATATGATGGAGAAAGAATGTGGAAATTCTTCTTCTGGTTGTCTCTATTTTCTCCGTAAACTATCAACTGTGAATGAGAAAGTAGGTATTGAAGAGTTAAAGAAAGAGCTATAACTGTCGCATAGTTGAAAGCCAACTGTATAACAATTGTCCATACTTATGTACCTAAAATTAAGGCTAAAATGCATATAATTTCAATGGGAATGAGAGTTTCACAACTCCACAACTGTTATCAAGAGGTATTGGCACACCACTCTCAGAAACTGATAGAACAATCAGACAAAAGTGGTTAGAGTAAGGAATATTTGAGCAACACAATTAATAACTAATAATCACTATCTATTAACCCAATAGATATAGAGAGCTTCCTATGCCATAACTGCCCCCACAAAAAAGTACTTCAAATCATCTACATGCAAGGTTGCTGATAGTGTCTCAGCAAGGCCCCATAATTATTACCATATAGATTGTTCTCTGGTCCATCCTAAGAAAATTAGAAGTCAACAATAAGCCACTTCCTCTTCCAAAAACATCCCAAACTAAAAAAAAAAAAAAAAAGGAAGGAAAAAAGAAAGAGAAAATTTACTCCTAAATCATGTATGGGTTAAAGAGAAACTAACAGTATGCTGCACAAAATATTTAGAACTGAACAACACTGAAAGTGGTATATATTAAAAACAGGAGGATATAGCAAAAGAGCAAAACTTGCTCCTTATAAGACAGTTTAGAAATACAGAGAGATGTGAAGGAAAACACTCTGCATCCCATCATCCAGAAATCAGCAGTTAACATTTGTTGTCTAATCTTGCAGGCTTCCTCCATCCTCAGAAGACCATTAGCTGGTCTCAGTGTGCAGGCTCAATGGAGAAAGGGCTTCAGAGCACCCTCCAAGCAAAGATAAGTTTTCTCCTAAGGAGAATTTTATAGAGTAAAAGATTTTTCATTTCATTACTTAGTCACACATAATCTTTCTCATTATACTACCGTATAATTTACTTTTATTCATTATCCCACTGTAAGGTTGTGTTTACAAAGAATGTCTCTGTAGTTCCAACATTTTTGTTTCATCTCAAATTTAATACGGTTTCTGATAGGAGATGTGCTTCTAATTTGATTGATTGGTTTGCCTCTTTATTTTTAACATCATCAACCTGTTATCACACATTCGATAATCAATCCTCCCCCCCTCCAAAGACCTAAAGTTGTGTCTTTTCTAATCTATTAATTCGTGTTTAAAATAGCCCTGGTTGTATGAGTATACACCCCAAACTCAGTGACCTATAACACCAAGAAATGATTACTCCTTACAAGTCTTCAGGTCAGCTACGTTGCTTTCTGGTTGTGACTGAGCTCAGTCATGCATCCACAGTTAGCTTCTAAGTGGTAGGAGACTGGGATTGTAGCTGGACTCTCTCACATATTTGGGGTCAGGGGGCTCTGGAATGGTTTGGTGTGGCCTTTGTTAGGACAACTGTGCTCTCTTCCAGTTGTCACATGCATGTGTGTCTCACATCATTCATGCTGGCCAATGCATGTGTTCGTGGTAATCACAGAAAAGCAAGAGAGAAAGAGTAGTGATTCAAGAGGGCAAGTCCTCATGTGTAAGAGCCTCCTGAGTCTGTACTAGTGTATCACATTGGCTAACTTCCTATTGACCAAAATGAGACACATGGCTGAGCCAAGAATCAGGTAAGAAAGGGACTACTAAATTATGGTGCAAAATACAATGTAGCTACAGGGAGGCCTTCGATAGGAGTCGTTCATGAAATCTGTCTACCACAATCTGTGTTCAATGATGAAAGTTCTATAAGCAGTTTAATAAAAAGTAGACAAAATTTCAACCTAGTACAAACTTTTTAAACTTTTATTTCTGAGAAATATATAAAATAGATTGTATTGTGAATACCATCTCTTTTTTCATTTCACTTTTTTACCATTTAATGTTGTCTACAGTTGGCCTTTGAACTGCATTGGTTTGAACTGTGTGGGTCCACTTATAGGCAGGTTTTTTCCAATAAATACAGTACAGTGTCTTCTCTGCTTTATGATTTTTATTAATAACATTTTCTTTAGCTTACTTTATTATAAGATTATGGCATATGAGACATGTAGGGTATAAAATATGTGTTAATAGACTGTTTATGTTATTAATAAGGCTCTGTCAACAGTAGCCTATTCGTTTGGGGAACTTAAAAGATATACATGGGTTTTTGGCTGTGCAGGGGCAACTGCCATGTTGTCCAAGGGTCAATTGTATTTTCTTTTATATATCCCTTTTTCAATCAATAATTTTTTTTTTTTGGTTTCGCTATTTTGTACTTTCCGTCTATGTTATTATGTTGTCTGAAACTAACATTACATATTCTCATCTCTCCTATTCTGGTTTTGTTTCCTTGTCTAATTCAATGTGCTATAATTTGTAAAAACATCTTTTGTTCCAAAAATGAATGTAAGCAGTTTCTAGATATCCTACATTAAATATAAGGCTATCCATTAATTGAAGATAGCTATTTCTAATGTGGAAAATTTCTCAATCTATTTAATAAAGTTTTTTGCTCATTTAGAATGCAGTTGTATTTAATATAGCTTCGTTTATCAAGATGATTGAAAACTTTTCCCTTAGATATGAGTATGATAAACAATGTTAATAAGTTTTGTAGTGTGGAATTACTGGAAAAAATCCATTAGAATTGTTTGATTTACTAACATTTAAAACTTTTGCCTCTAATCCTAAGTGGGACTTATCTGTAATATGGTTTATATTTGGGGAAAACTGCAGAAGTTTTGATATTAAATTGAATTGGGAAGATTTCTATTTCCTCTGAACTTTTTAAATGGTATAAAATTATCTATTTCTTAAGAATTTGAAGTATCTGGGGCACCTGGGTGGCTCAGTCAGTTGAGCATCTGATTTTTTATTTCTGCTCAGGTCATGATCCCAGGGTCATGGAATCCAGGTCCCCATCAGGCTCCCTGCTGAGTATGGACCCTGCTTAAAATTCTCTCCCTCTCCCCTGCTTGCATGTTCTCTGTCTCTCTCTCTAAAACAAAAAAATAAATAAAATAAAATATAATATAATATAAAAATAAAATTTGAAGGATCTCACCTACCTTTTTTTTCAGTTTGCTTTTAATTATCAGAAGCCAAATCTAAACTAGATTAAAAATATACAAACAAAAAGCAGTGTTGGGTTGGAGAACTAACAAGTTCAGGCTTACATATTGGCTTCACACTCTGCTGGCTTCAGGTGCTCAAATGTTGTCTGGAAGTTTCTATACCTTTCTTCACTCCTCTGGTCTACTTTCTCTTATAACTACTTTACTTTTAGGCACTTCATTCACATACTAGAATGTATGGCCAATAGAGGCTCTAGACTTTCATCTTACAACCATAGAGGGGAAAAAATAAGCCTCTCTAACTTCCTATGTATACATGTAGTAACAGTTGCTGATTTGTTTGAACAACACACCAATTGCCTGGACAATCACCATGGAAAAGGGAGCAGGACACCCAGACTCAAGTCACAAACCTACTGGGGGACAGGGTTGTTAGTACATTTGAATGTTCATAATTTAGTAAATGATCCTCTGCATTGTCCTCTTGATGAAATATTTTAGTTGCCACCTTATAGATTATTGTATCTCTATTTTATAGATTATTTTTTGTCTCCTAGGCCATTATGTGTTTTTAGGGAAAACGACGAACAAATGCATTTAGAGTAAAACAAACCACTATGGTGAAACTAATAAAGAAAATTTTAAGGGCACCTGGGGGCTCAGTTGGCTGGGCATCCAATTCTTCATTTCGGCTCAGGTCATGATCTCATAGTTGTGGGATCAGGTCCCATGTCGGGCTCTGCACGGATGGTGTGGAGCCTGCTTGGGATGCTCTCTCTGTCTCCCTCCTCTCTCTCTGCCCCTCCTAGGCTCGCTCTCTCTCTCTCTCTCTCTCTAAATAAATAAATAAACCTAAAAAAAAGAAAAATTTAAAACTATAACATAATAAACACTGAGAGGATCATCAAACATTTTTTAATCTAATCATTATTAATGTTCTTATTACTTAGCTAATTCTATTAAGCCCCCTCTCTGTTGTAATGCAGTATGCATATTTTATATTAGGCTAACATTATGTTTTAGATTATCCTCAAGAATAATCAGAATACTAGAATATTCATTTTATTTCATAATCATTTACACCATGAAAACTCATATATGAATGTATGTTTTCAACAAAATAAAATTACAGGCTTAAAATATAATTTCTTAGAATAAAAAATCTTCTGATTTTCTAAAATCAATCATTGTTTAAGCCCAAGATGATAGAAATAATTTTAGAAACCTAATAATGCTGCTATTTTCTTATGTAAAATATATAAATAGTGCATTATAAAATTCCTACATATACTAACTCCAGAACTATATAGTGTATTGGCTTAATTTATGTCCATGTCTGAGCAATACAATTTTAGCATATGTATACATAAAAATATGTGATGATTTTTAACTTGATAATTTAGATCAACCATAACATAAATTGATATAACGCTCGGATGCAGGATAATTGCTAATTTCCCTTTCTTTTTTCAATTTTGTCCACTTTTCAAATTTTACACATGAACATATATTTCAGTTGCATCAGAAAAAAATATTAAAATTATTTTTTAGCTTTGTATACCTACTAATAGTGAAAACTTTTCCTTTCTTTTCTATTCAAACTTAAAATGTAAAAATATTAAATTATATTTTTGTTTAAAAGTATTGTATAATTATGACTGCATATATAGAATTTGTTAGCACTGAATTTATCCTTACTATAAACTTCTTCACTTTGTTATTCTTGATCAGAATTTCCTAATGAATATTCAGTTTTGAATAGAGTAATTGTTTTTTAGCATAAATTGAATGTTGGAAGAAGCCCCAAGAGAAATTAGCTTTATGGTCATTTAATTAATTTTAACTGGTCAGGGATTTAGAATTAATTGCTAGGACTCTTAATCACTTTTGAATTTTCATATTTCAGGGCTTTTTCCCACAATTAGATGCTAATTAACCCAGGTTCTTAAAATGTGTTTTCTTGACCTGAAATGTTTTCTTCTGCTCATGCTTGGTTTACTCCTTATCTTTCAGGGCCCCACCTAGCCATGACAAGGCAGAAGGTCTTGAACTGCTAGCCTAGCTTACATTTCCCCTGATACATGTGGTCATCAGACTCGACAATTTTTCTCCTAGTATGTATCTGTGTTCATAATTTTATATCAACTAGGAATCAATCTTGAGACAGGGATATTATCGTTTTTTTCTTTCGCGGCTTTATCATTGGTGCTTAAACAGTGATGGATACATAGTAAATATTCAGTGAATATTGACTGAATGGGTTTAAAAGACTGATTTAAATATTCAATTAATGTTTCTATCCTCTAAGCTGTGAGTTCAATGAGAGAAGCACAGGGTCTGTCTTGCCTCTACCACAGTCTCAGTTTCACATACAGCATCTGGCACAGACCAAGCATTCAGGGCACATTTGCTTAATGAAGGTTGGTAAACATCAGCAAAAGGAATTCAGTTCTGAATGGTGCACTGCAGAAGGTCTCAGTAGCCTACCTCTTGTGCGTGGTGGGTACAGAGGACAACATTACTCTGTGGCCTGCCCTGGAGTTTGGATCGACCCCGGTAAGGAGAGGAGATGACAATTCCACTTGACTGAAGCTTAAATGCACACAATTTGGGAAGTCCTTGAAAGACAAAAGTGTGAATATAGTGCACGTTCACTTTCCATCCCTCTCATTCCAACGCAGAAAGAAAACCGGTGGCTACAGATGAGATTATTTGACTTGAAATGTTTAGTGCCTGTGTGTAAATAACACAATAAGTAATTTTTTTGGAGTAGACACACAATTCAGTTTTTATTAGGTATTTAAAAACTTCTTCCCCAGGTAATTAGTATTTAATATAAGGCTGAGCTTACCATATTTTATATAAAAGGTGCTAGGAAAATATGTAAAAATCCCTGGTAACAATCTGTATGCTTAATTACCTAAAGAAATTCATTTAAAAGTGAATTCATTTCAGGCTGCCTGGCTGGCTAAGTCCGTAGAGTGTGTGACTCTTCATCTCGGGGTTGTGAGTTCCAGCCCACGTTGGGTGTGGAGATTACTTAAAAATAAAACCTTTTTTAAAAAAGTGGATTGATTCTGTTTGAATTGACTGCCTGGAATTTTGGTCCCTAAACACTGTTATATGGAAGAAAACATTTCCTTATTATTTGTTTCCAATAACTGAAATGACTTTAAAGCTTTATAGACACTAGCAAAGACTAGAATCTCTTATTCGGCAATCCAAATTTCTGCTAAACAGACTGTCCAGTTTGATCAGGTATTCAAATAGTTTAGTCTATCATGGATAAGGGAGTAGACTGATACTGGTCTTCTAATACATCAAACTGGTCTTCTAATTGATAAACTTTTGACTTTGTGGATGGGTGAAAGAGGTGTGCACCCAGAAAGAAATGAACTGAGCAGATATCATCCAAATGTACAACTTTAATTTACTACTTTATTTTCTGACATATTTATCAGATTGCAACCTCAGGAGTTCCCTGGGTGAAATTCAAAATTGCCCTCCATTCATTGAGGGCAAAGAGACAAAGAAAGAGGCAGACCACTCCAGATTAGTAGGTGGAAGTTTTAAGAAGCCAAGAGAACTTACATTTTGAGGCTTGTTTTGGTTATCTGCGAGATGAGTAGATCTTTAACCTGCTTAAAATCTTAGAATCTTAAAATTTATATAGAGGCTTTACCAGGGTTCAGTCATACACAGTCCAGACGTTCCCAACAACACATTACTTTCTCAAGGCTGCATCCTTGAAATGAATTCTATTATAGTGGGCAAGACATACATTCCAAGGACAGGGGAGGGAGTGAAGAGCTTCCAATTATCTGGGTCCAGCTCACAGGTCAACCAGTAGTCACATCCTCTTGATGATATCCTCCAACAATATTAAGCTCCTAGTCTTTATGAAATAATATCAAAAACAATTAAACAACAGCCCCTGATGTTTCCCTAGAGAGCATCAAGAAGCATTATGGATTCGGGATTCTGCCAAACTAATCATCATATAGAGATGCGATCCAAATATTTACTTGTCCAGTTTATGTCAGTTTTTTTTTTTTAGCTAAACTCCATAACCAAACTCCAAATTATGGTGAAATGTTGAAGAGTCCCTCTTCAGGCATTAAGAGTTTGCTTAATGCCTGAAAACTACTTATGTTAACTCTTGGTGAACCCTTGCCGAATACTCCAGCTATATAATATCATTCGCATTGAGTTTCATACTTAGAGTCGTCGTATTATCTCCCACTTTATAATTAAACAACTCTTCTCCAACCCTTCCCTTACTCAGAGGGAATCATTTAGAAGGATAGAAATTCATTCCCAACAAGGATTTAGTCAAAAGTGGTGTCTTGGTATAGATGAATCAGGTTTACAGAAATCTGGGAATCTATGCAAATCAGAAGCCATATAAATATAGACTCCAGAAATTGAAAAGTAAGTATCTTCATTGGCCTTGACTCTTACAACACTTTGGAACAACTTCATTGTTCCCTCCCGTCCCCCCCACCAAGAACCTGAACTATTGTTCACCCCCACCGCCCAGTAACTTATCCCACAGACTGAACTGAATACACAGGTCTACAACCAAGCCAATATCTCCTTTCCCATTACAACTTACAACTACTTATAACTACCAGTACATTGTCTAAAACATTGGATTAAAAATGTAAAATGTTTTTAAAAGCTAGACAACAGACTTTTCTACAAATGTATTGTTTATTACAATAGTTTTAATTATTTTAAATAAAAATATTCTATCACAGAAGTAATCCAAACTTGCTGTAGAAAAATTAGAAAGCGGGGGCACCTGGGTGGCTCAGTCGGTTAAGTGTCTGACTTTGGCTCAGGTCATGATCTCACAGCTCATGAGTTCAAGTCCTGTGTCAGGCTCTGTGCTGACATCTCGGAGCCTGGAACCTGCCTCAGTTTCTATGTCTCCCTCTCTCTCTGCCCCTCCCCTGCTTGTGTTCAGTCTCTCTCTCTCTCAAAAAAAAATAAATATAAAAAAATAAAAATTAGAAAATACAGATAGGCAATTTTTTAGATAGGAAAATTTTTAAAAATCCTACTCTTCTTCTACCCAGAGATAACTACTATTATCATTCTAAGGCATATCCTGATAGATATTTCTCTATTTATAAAAATATGTAAATTTATTTCCTTTTAGGAAAACGGCATTATGCACATTTTTGTGAGCTAATTTCGTATTTAGTAGTATATCAGGAACATACATATCAAAAAATTTAATGGCTAATTATTTCAGGATATGGATGTGTTAGGGGTTGAACTGAGTTCTCTTCTTTGTCTTCCCCCCAAAAGGTTGAAGTCCTAACACACAGTTCCTCTGAATGTGACCTTATTTGAAAATAGAGTTCTTGTAGATGTAAATGATTAAGATGAAGGCATATTGGAGTAACACAAGTAGTTCATGGTAATAAACAAACCTGCTAAGCGGTGCCCTCAATAAGAGGCAAAGGGCATTCAGCTCTGGCACATGTCTCTGTACCCACCTCACATCAATCTTCTTAGTGTCCCATGGAAAATGGAACACAGAGGCAGCAAGTCTCTTCCTATTCTTCTGTCCAACAGTGTTCCTCCAGTGTCTTTTCAGGGGAGCCTAATATCAAGCCAGCTGGCAACGGGTACATATAATTTCCAGAGCCTAATCCCATCATCACAAGGCAGGGAAAACAAGGGTGGATTTGGAACTGAGAAGCAATAAATTAATAGCTGGCACAGTCCACCCCTTTGGCCACTCAGTAATCATACACATAGTTCACACAACTTTGAGCCTCCATACAATAACACACTCCATTTCTACCTAACAACATGGAAATGTCTTTCATACTAGTAAGGAAGCTTTCACTGTCTCCCCAAAATGGAAGGGTACACAGTCTCATCCTTGGCAATTCTCATCATTCTACAACTTTAGTTACAGTCCCATTAAATAGTCTATTACCTAAAGACTACATTGTGAAGTTCACTTCCAATAAAATTCTTTACAACAACACCATGAAAAAGGAGACAGACAAGTAAAAAATAGACACTATGTATAAATAGATATACATAACAAGCAAGGAGAAAATATGCAAAGCTACTACAGTCTTTTTTTTTTTTCAAAGAAGAAAAGTTTATTACTTAGCAATAGCAGTACCCAGATATCAACATGTTTGCACAAGGTTTTAGAGCCCAATTCTGTAGAGCAACTTCTCTGTGTCAGTGCCCTGAAAACCTTGCATCTGTGTTGCACAGGCCATGTGGGCGAGCTGCAGACAGACCCCATTCCTTGGTGGAAGGCCTTGTGATCCTCTGGGAACATGAAAACGTAGGCAGTCTTTCCTTCTGCAATGGCCCTAAGGCTGTAGTTGATAGCCATGAGGTCCTCATGTCAGTACCCATTCCATCTTTATTTTGTCCTTAGTCAGTCCTAAGCTGTTCTCTGTTTCTTACCTGGAGGAATAACCAAAAAAATTTCATTTAAAAGATTTGAGTCTCAGTCAGTCAGTCTTTCTTGTTTTGGCTGTGGAAGTTAAGCGCCCAACTTTGGCTCAAGTCATGATCTTGCACTTCATGAGTTCGAGCCCCGCATCAGGCTCTGTGCTGACAGCTCGGAGCCTGGAGTCTGCTTCGTGTCTCCCTCTCTCTCTGCCCCTCCCCCTACTCACACTCTGTCTCTCTCTGTCTCTCAAATATAAATAAAACATTAAAAATTTTTAAAAAGAATCCCAGAAAATTCCTTGATTTCTAGATATCACTTTCTTTGCCTCTACTATATAGTGATAAATAGATTTTATTTCCTATTGATAATTGGAATTAATCCCTTGGACATTAGAGTACCCACCCTCCTCGTTTTGCCTGCGGCTTCACTGATTTGAGGACCCTAGGATGGTAGCAATCTCATCTTCCAATTCAGATGAACCCTTCTTGTGTCATCTAGTGGAACTTGGCTATATATTCATAAAATATATTAAAATGTCAGATTCATAAACTATAAAATATGTAAGATTATATATATTCAATATGTATGCTATATTCATTTGTGTCCTCCCCATTCATATGTTAAAACCTAATCCCCAATGTGATAATATTAAGAGATGGAATCTTTGGGAAGTAATTAAGTCATGACAGTAAAGCTCTCACCAGTGGGGTTAGTGATCTTATGTAAGAAAGATCCCAGAGAGCTCTCTTGCCTTTTCCACTATGTGAGGACACAAGAAGTTGGCCATTTGTGAACCAGGAAGATACCAAATATACCAGTGCCTTGATCTTGAACTTTCCAGCTTCCAAAACTATGAGAAATAAATGTTTGTTGTTTAAGCCACCCAGTCTATGGTATTTTAACCTTAGCCTGAACAGACTGAGATAATATGCAATTCATATATGATTCTATGTAATTATGTACATTCATGTATTGGTCAATGTAACATATATAGCTACTCCATTTTTTAAGTGTATTTTTTGAGAGAGAGAGACAGAGAGGGCATGTGCACGCGGGCATGCGAATGAGCAGGGGAGAGCAGAGAGGGAGAGAGAAAAAAATCCAAGCAGGCTCTGTGCTGTCAGTGCAGAGCCCAAAGTGGGGCTCATTCTTACAAGCTGCGAGATCATGATCTTAGTGGAAACCAAGATTCAGAGGCCTAATGGACTGAGCCATACATCTTATCTTGATTCTGAGACCATGTGTTCTGACTGTGAGAGAAAGCATCACAAGATGTCCTCCCATTGAAACCACACACTGTATCCTGTAAGATAAGTTTCTTTTTTCAAGGTGTGTTCTTTTTTTTAATTTTTTTAACATTTATTTATTTTTGAGAGACAGAGAGAGACAGATCATGAGCAGCGGAGGGGCAGAGAGAGAAGGACACACAGAGTCAGAAGCAGGCTCCAGGCTCTGAGCTGTCAGCACAGAGCCCGACACGGGGCTTGAACCCAAGAACTGTGAGATCATGACCTGAGCCGAAGCCAGATGCTCAACCAACTGAGCCACCCAGGCGCACCCAAGGTGTGTTCTTCTAAGTAATACTGTAACTAACACCTCAATTAGCCTTTCAATTTTTGAAATAGACTACTGCTAGGTAATGGAGTATGGCATCAGACCAGTTAATTCCTTCTGTGTGAGCCAAACACTTCACTTCCCCCTTTGCTACAAAGTGAGTTCTTTGAGCCGAAGCACTGCTGTGTGGTATATCATAATGATGGAGAAGGCATTTTGTGAGTCTACAGATCATGGTCCCAGCAGTAACATCACAGGCAGGGGAGATAAATTCATATCGAGAAAACGTCATATTCAGTGAAAGTGACTCTTTGCCTCACCCCGTGGTGGAAACAGTTTGATGTCATCAATTGGCCGCCGTGCTGCTGGCTGGTCCCTCCAAGCATTAGTGCCACACTGGAAACAAAGTTGCTCTCTGTTGTTGAGAGGTTGGGTACTAAGCAATAAGCAGTAGCAGATTGTCTTTTTATAAGGGGGAGGAGGGTCCACCGACGTGTAGAGTTCATAGAGAGCCTCAGTCCCTGCCATCTTGGCTACTCTGTTCCAAACCACTGAACAAGCACTGGGGTTTGGGAAACAGGCAGACTCCTAGCTACCTAATGGCCATTTTATCCATCTGATTATTGAAACTATTATGGATAGCTTCCTCCAAATTCTCTGTAAAATTCAGGATTCCTACTTTACCTCAATTCTAGAATGCTACCTCAGCAGTACCTTTGGACCATCTTTGTGCACTTCTATCATTTCAAGCGTTTCTATTTTCCAGTGCAGACCTGTTTGCTATGTGCGAATAGAGGAGAATAACTATTTATAAGAAGAATAATTCTATTGTTGATGCCCAACTTAAAATTCAATTTCTTCATTGTGGAAAAGTAAACCCATAAATGCATAATACATTATTAGGCATTTCCTGTGCCTATAACCATTAAGTAGGTATCTTTTTGTGTTAGATCTAAAGTTACTATTTTCATCTTTATCCCAATTCCACTTTCTCCTTAGCTTTCAAGATTTATAATCGAGTTGAGGTTTCCAGTCACATGATACTCTCTCCAACATTAAAACTTGTGCCAGCAATACCTTCCTCTCTTAATCACTTAATCAGTAGCACCATATCGGTCACATGGAATGTCCATGGTGGTAGTATTTATAACATGGAAATTTGCAAATACTCCAAATCAATTCCTACCCTCTGTCCTTCTCCACTCCCCCCCCAAAAGAGCCTGTTGTTAAACACTGCTAGCACACCACTGGTCCATAATAAGATTTTGGTCCCTTTTATCTCAGATATCCCCCAAACCATAGACCAGGTGGACTCAATGCTCTATAACTTCCCTCAAATCCCAGACTTGAAAGAGAGAAATAGATTATCACTTTACTTCTTTCATATCTGAAAAGAACTATACCCTTAACACTAAAACACATATGAAGAGAACATTTGGGAGTCAAGTGAAATTTGCAGTGATGAGCATGTGCTCAGCCGGATTGCTACCAGCAATCTAAGAGCCGGTTAGAGCTCAACATAAATACTTTGATGATTATATTGTTTTTGTATCTACACCTTAGAGAGAATATTTGTATTTGTCGTTTGTGATAATGTCCTTGCAACATTACAATAAGTCAAAGTGTTCTTGAAATATGTCTTTGAAATTTCTGGCTCTGTTGCTATACAAAGAAAATTATTTTTAGCTTAAAGATTCTTTCTGAAGTAAAATTTTGTGACTACATGGATTAGAATGGATGCAGGTTTTAGAAATCTATACTAATACTCAAAAAAGCTTTGGAGCAAACTGGAGTCCCTTCTAGAATGAGACTTTCCACACTTACTGGCTTTATTTACACTGTAATTGGACATTTACTTTTACTCATATATTTACCCACAGAAGGAGTTATCCAGCTTCCAGTTTTGTCTTACAATATTTTTTAGCCTTGACATATGTAGAAATACCTACATGAAAACGGATATCTGATAAGTTTTGAGTACATAAAATTTATTCTTCAATCTGTAAACAATTCACTCATTTAAACTCAGTTCAAATAGTTCCCCACTCCATTAGTCTCCATTGACCAGATAAGGTAGAAATACTCTCTCCTACCTTACCTCTGAATCCCAAGAGTTTATTTCTTACTTGAGGAAGAAAATCAACCAGAGTACTACCTGGACAAGACTATTTTAAAACACCTAGCATGAGTAGACTCTGAAGGAATTAAGGAGCATTCTAAATTGGGGGAGAGGGTGGGATGTTTTATGAGACTTCAGCAGGAGGAAGGAGGTTTGTCGACGTTCGGCTGGTTCTAGAAATGGGAAGAGAGGGATTTTTCACGTGGATTAGCAGCCATTGGTTGGACAGCCTAGATTTTATGTAAAGGATGAAGAGGAATAGTTTGGGACTGTGCGAAAGTGGGTGGAACAGCTTCCAAGGACAAGTCCATGTGAAGGCCACAGTGAAAAACTCCCGGGTTTTAAGTCTTCCAGGTTCTTTCACACATTTATCACTCATTTGACATTTTCAATGTACCTTGTAGGGAGGGCAATGATAAAACCTATATTCAACACTAGAGAACTGGAAGAAATGCCATGAATAGTTACTCCAGGAACCTGGGCATGAACCATATGGTCCGCATGTATTCAGTTCTTTTCAACACTTTTTATTTATTCTTCTCAATTAGATTTTTCCCTTTTTTTTCCTAATTGAAGTATAGTTGACACAGAACGTTACATAAGTTTCAGGTGTACAACAGACTGATTCGACAAGTCTATGTGTTATGCTATGCTCACGGCAGGTGTAGCTACCATCTGTCACCACACAACACTGTTACAATACCGCTGACTGTATTCCCCATGTTGTATGTTTCATCCCCATGACTTATTTGCTTCATAACTGGAAGCTTGTACCTCCCACTTCCCTTCATCTCTTTTCCTCAACCCCCATCCCTCCTCCCCTCTGGCAACCATCAATTTATTCTCTAGGATCTGTTGTGCTCAACTCGACTTTAAATCTACATGTATCATAACACAGTACCAAAAAGGCTTTTTAAAAAATCACTTGATTGACTGGAGTAAAATAATAAACATAAGACTCCTCATGTAGAGGATTCACTAATTATAGCTGCAAAGTCCCTTCAGGTGGTTTTAATCTAGTTCATGTCCATTACACACTGCTGTAGGCATACCTACCGCATGTGTCCCTATGTCTCAAGGATATCATAGTGTTACTCAACACTAGCCTATGATTTTCCCACTCTTAGAATTTCAAAGGGAGAAAAAGATAGCACTTCTTTATGTAAAGGATGAATGTAATCCATATGAAAACTAGTAAAATGTAACGACTTTAGACACTTTAATTTGTGGAAATTCATTCATTATAGATTCTATCAGAACAGTCCTCAACCCAAGCATGTTGGGACTTGAAATATGTGCCCATAGTATTTTTAAAGTGTTATAAATGTATTCTAAATCCTCTATTTATTTAACATGTGTATATAAAAGGTTTCCTATAGGTTATTTAGAAATATATCAGTGGCTATGAATCATAAAAGAAGATTAAACAAGATCAGACCAAATTTCTTAAACACATGAATATTCAAGTTGTCAAGTTAAAAAGATACAAAATTAAAACACACACATTCAAAGTGTTTTTATTATTGGATAATTTTGTAAACCACTTACTACTCTTTCTGTAAGTTCCCATTTCTATCATCAAACGGCAATAAATCCATTCAACAAATATTTAATAAACATTATCAATATGTTAAAAATACCTTACTAGCTAGGCATTTTATTAATGTTAATAAAATAAGATACCTACAACTGAGGGGCTTATAGTCCAAGACATAAAAAAAATGTTTACAAAAATTTTAATGTATTTTCTTTTATGGGTGTCACAATAAAAGGATCCATAATTCTAGCTGGGGAATCAGAAATAAAACTTTGAATTAGAAAAATGTTCACATAATTCAAGCTAAAGGAGAAAAAGCCCCAAATTATTTTTCTTCCAACAGTGTATATTTTTAAGTCATATTTTATTACAAAATCAAAGTGTTATCATAGTTATTTTTGAAAATATATAAAACTATAAAATGAAAGCCACTGATAAGTCTCCCATCCCAAGATATCATTGCTATTTTTCCTTTTATTCTCTTTTCTTTCATAAATATACTTTAAAAAAAATAGAATTTGAGTAAAGAAAATTTATTAACCTGCTCTTCATTTAATATTGTATCATGGGAATTTTCTGTCATTAGATGTGTTTCAGAAATATTAACTTTAATATCTGCAAAGCATTCCAGTCTAAGATTTGTCTTTAGTAAAATACAATAGAAAAAATAATTTTTAGAGCATAAATACATCTGTGCTGAACCCTCACAACACATTGTTTTGTGAATACTTTTTCCCCTAGAATAAATTCCCAGAAGTGAAATTACTGAATCAGAGGAAATGAATATTTTAAGGCTTTTGACACAAGTTAACACGTTGCCTTCAAGAAAGATTGTTAATTTATATGCCAGAAAGATTGCTAATTTATATGCCAGTCAACAAAGTATGAGAAATTTCAATTACCAGCAAACTTAAAGATGTCAGTATCATTTTTAAAACAAAATGGAAAAAAAAAAGACGACTTGTCAATTTAGTAGGTGAAAACCATGGTTATTTTACTTTGCATTTCTTTGATCTCTAGTTGGGTTAAATTTTCTCATATTTATGTGCTGCTTCTATTTCTCTTATTCTTTGCCTCATTTTATGGTTTACTCATTTTTCCCTTGAGTTGTACAATTATTTTTATTATTTTCAAGAGTTTAATATTAAACACGCCCATCATTTGTCTGTCATAAACATTGCGAATATTTCCCCAGATTGGCTGTGACCTTATTTTTCAATTTCTTTTTAATGTTTTTATTTTATTTTTGAGAGAGAGAGACAGAGTGCAAGCGGAGAAGGGGCAGAGAGAGAGGGAGACACAGAATCTGAAGCAGGTTCCAGGCTCTGAGCTGTCAGCACAGAGCCTGACACTGGGTTCGAACTCATGGACGGTGAGATCATGACCTGAGCCAATCTCAGATGTTCAACCGACTGAGCCACCCAGGCGGCCTTGGCTGTTACCTTTTAATTGTATTGTTGATTTATTTGTCTATCTCTTCAGACATGCAAGGGGTTGAAATTTTGAGCCTTAAAGATAAATCTAGCTTTCCCTTTAAGGTTTTTGTCTTTGCCACAGGCCTAGAGAGGCGTTGCCCCTACAAAATTGCATAATAATTGTCTACAGTTTTATTTTAGTCTTTTACACTTTTATTTTTATGTTAAAGTCTTTAACATTTCTTTGCCCTGTCTAATGCTTTCCAGCCATTTAATGCTTTTTACCTGCAATTCTACATATAGGACTCCAATATTATAACTCCTCCATTTCCCTAATAAAACTGCCAGGGTTTTTTTATTTGAACTGTTTTTACATATTTTTTGTATGACATGCTCTTAATAAACTTGATTTTTCTTTTACCTCACCCAAGAGCTCCATTTTTAAATTAAAACTTCCCTCCTGAGTTTTATATGGTTTTCAGATTTTTTTAAAGTGAACTCTGTGACTTTAAAAATTGCCACAAGGGGCGCCTAGGTGGCTCAGTCGGTTAAGCATCCAACTTTGGCTCAGGTCATGATCTCACCGTTAGTGAGTTCGAGCCCTGCGTCAGGCTCTATGCTGACAGCTCAGAGCCTGGAGCCTGCTTTGGAGTCCATCTCCCTCTCTCTCTGCCCCTCCCCCACTCACTCTCTGTGTCACTCTCAAAAATAAATAAACATTAATTTTTTTAAAAATTGCCACAAAATATCTAGAGCGATGTCATTTAATGATGCTGCTTGTAAAGACTGATTTGTCTCAAACAGCACATACAAATCTTTATTCTCAGTTCAATTATAGCTGCAAGGTTTGGTGTGGCTTCTATTGTTTTATGTTCTTGCTGTTTCTTTTGCTTTCTTCACTATGTGGACTTTTTAAAAACTTGTATTTTATTTATATAATCTGCCGTGTGTTAGAAGACATGTATTCCATGTTACTAGTGCCAACATTTAAAGTTTTCAAGTTTTTCTCATTTAATATACCGGTTTCTTTCAATATATCTGAGGTATTATAGAGCAATTGTTATGTGAGTTTTAGTATGACATTTTAAATGCCTTTGTTTTTATTTTTGAATAGAAAATATTTTTACTTTATTCTGCTTCCACATTCTTCCTCATTCCACTTAATATTACAATTTATTTACTTTTAGTCTTTTTTATCTCCTCAGCCTGTCATTCAGCTTCTGATTTTATCTCATGTCTGTCAACTGGTCTGTTATTGAGGGATTCTTTTTTTCTCAAGAATATCGTGGAGGTGTCATTTTTAAAGAATCATTTCTATATTTGAATATGTTTTGATCTCCCTTTACAAGCCAAAGACAAATTGGCTGATTATACAAGGATCACACCAAATTAAAATTATGCAAAATATGTTGCATATCTTTGGCACTTAGTGTTGCATTTTGCATTTTGGTAGATGATCTCTTTTTTTCTGAATGAATGCTCATAAAGGACCTGTGGTACTGGAGGGAGTTGTCCATTTTATTTTGTTGTTGTTTCCTTTTTGCGGACCCAGGATATGTTACGTTATAATATGTTCCCAGTGCTGGTGCCTGAAATGTGGTGCCTTCCAATCTACATTTGGGTTTTGATAATTGTCTCCCATTAATTTTTGATATTTTGTATTCAGCAACGAGATGAGTTCTTTCATTTCCATCTTTTTGTCATTTAACCCTGCATCCTCAAAGAACTTCTGAATTTTTATCCTCCAAATCCCTAATCCTGTTCCCCACACTTTCAGCTCTGACCCTTGCTCGATTCAGGGTGAATTATTACTCAACTATTTTACTTTGAATCACCTTGCCATCCTTCTTTGTCTCAAATATCTCTTTAATCATATGTTATATAATGGCTGCCTCGTCTCTCTTTACGACTTTCTGATCCTATTTCGTTGGAATGATGTCTTCTTGAATTTTAATGAGATATTTTTTTCATTCTCTGTGAGGTTTTCTTTTCAAGGACTTAATGATAACTTCCAGATTTATCTTCTCCATGTTTTCATGATGATGCTCCTTCCCCTTGTCCAGCACTGTTTGCCCGTATGATCTTATTCTCCTACTTGAATGAAGCAGACCATAAAGAGATGGGGTGTTCTTCAGCAGACCCTTTGTGTGATTTGTCCCTGATGCTGCTAATCTTACATGGATAATGGTTCAATTACTTGATTGAGTTTATCCCTGGAGAGTAGATTATTGTGCAGAATTCCATATCCACTCTCCAGTGGTAATTTATCTGATGCAATTTTGCTTCACAGGGATTGATTCATTTCTTCCACCCATTGTCTAGTTTCTCTGAGCTGAAAAAGATCACATCCAAAACCCACTGTTGCTAGGAGTCTTCCAGAGCACCTTTTGTGTCTTCTTTTCTCCTCTTTGTCTTATTGATTGTTAGGTTAGTTTTTTATGTTGTTTCAGTTTCCGCATGTGTCTGTGTCTTCTCAGATATTAGTAAGAAATTGAGAGATGCTATATTGGGAACTGCAGAGTAGAGGTCATTTAAAGTTTAAATATAAATCCTCAAATTCTTAACCCCTCACTCTTCGGGCAGCATATCATACTCTATTTCTCTAGTCCATTTCTCTGGGTGAAATTGTGTCCCCCCAAAATTTGTATGCTGATGTCCTAACCCTGAGTATCCAGAATGTGACTATATTTGGAGATGGGGTCTTTAAAGAGGTAAATAAGTTAAAATGGGGTCATTAAGGGTGGCCCTAATGCAATATGACTGGAGTCCATATAAAAAGAGGAACTTTGGGGGCACCTGGGTGGCTCATTCGGTTAGATATCTGACTCTTGACCTCGGCTCACGTCATGATCTCACGGCTTGTGAGTTCGAGTCCTGCATCGGGCTGGCTCTGTGCTGACTGCTCAGAGCCTGGAGCCTGCTTCAGACTCTCTCTCTCTGTCTCTCTCTCAAATAAAATCAAATAAAAGAGGAAATTTGGATACAGATGGTATAGAGGAAAGACCAGAGAGAAAACAGCCATCTACAAGCCAAGAAGAGAGGCCTCAGAAGAAACCAAATTAGAAATCAACACTTAGATCTCAGACTTCTAGACCCCAGAGCTGTGAGACAATACATGTATGTTTTTTAAAACCTGTCTGTGACACTTTGTTATGACAGCTCTAGCAAACCAATACCTCCTTTTACTTTCCCACACCAACATGACTATTTTCCCCACTCTCATTGTTCTTCAAGCCTCCTTGTCCTTTCCCATGTTCTCACTTTCAGCTGATGCCCCTGCTTCTCATTTCACTGAGAAATATAAGCAATCAGCAAAAAACATCCACAGACACTCACTACCCCTTCAGCCCTCAGGCATACATGGCACATACATAGAACACATATACAACACATAGAACCTCTGAGACCTTTGCATTGGATACTCCCACTGCTGAAATGCTCTTCCCCAAGATACCTCCATGGCTCACTTACTCCCCTCCTTCAAATTATTGCTCAAATAACATTATTTTTCTATGAGTTCGAGCCTGACCAAACTACTTAAAATTGCAATGCAGTTTCCAACCTTACGCTCATCCTTACTCTGATTCTTTTCACAGCACCTACTAACAGTCTGTGTGATTTATGAATCTATTACATGTGTTATTTATTGTCTGTTCCTATCAGAAGACAAGTTCCAAGTATGTAGGAATATATGTCTTTTTGTTTCTCATCTCCCTCAAGCACTTAGAGCAGTGTCTGAACACAATAGGCACTGAATAAAAATTTATTAAATTCTTTAATAAGCTGAATATCTTCAAACAATTAAAACTATCCTCAACTCAACCTCCCAGTGTTGTTTTTGGCACATCTATAAAATTGAAAATAAAAAGATTTGATATAGTAGCATATTGCATATACTGAAGAGTAACAAGTAAACCAGTGTTCTGGCTACACCGATTGATTATCAGGGTCCTCGGGCAATAAATAATGGATCTGGTGTTTATAATGGTACCACCTTCTTTACTCAGAAGAAGTGTCCTTTTTTTTAAAGTTGTTTTAAGTTTATTTATGTATTTTGAGAGAGAGAGAGAGAGAAAGAGAGAGACCGTGCAGGGGAGGGGCAGAGAGAGTGGGAGAGAGAGAATCCCAAATAGGCTCCATGCTCTCCATGTGGAGCCTGAAGCAGGGGTCGAACTCACGAACCATGAGGTCATAACCTGAGGCAAAACCGAGTCAGATGCTTAACCGACTGAGCCACCCAGCTGCCCCAGTAGAATGTCCTTCTATGCTACCTTATGCTCGGGAGAAAGCAGAGTACTAAGTATCTACAAGAGTATCAAGCTACATTCTCCCTATGTAAATGCCTATTCTTAATGAACCTTTACTGGTTTCCTGGCTTTTCCCACAATGCTCCCCATTCTACCAGTCAAATTCCCCAATGTGTGATTCTGCCGTAGCTTCCTTCATACCGCTCGGACTTCTCAGATATGAGGCACTGTTACTCAGAGGTCAAGGGCATGAGATGTGGAGCCAAGCAGCCCAAGTCTGAGTCCACACTCTACTTCCTGGTGCACTTGGTTTGTCTTACCTGCAGTTTTCTCATCTTAAAACGAATCAAATAACAGTGCATATCTGAAAGAATTTCTGAGGACAGGAATAGCTAATGCATGCAGACTATTTAATAGAGTATTCTCGAAGAGTAAGCGCTCAAAAATATGTTATCTATTGTTGCTGCTGTTGTTAACTGGCCCTGGCATCCATCTGATACCAAGGATGATTTTTTTTTTTTTTTTTTGAGAAACTCTTGCAGGAGCAACGTTTCACTCTGTTCCCTTTAACTCTTACACTAGAATTTTATTTTCTCTGTTTCCATAGGTATCTTCGCTTGGACTGCAGAATGCAGACATATTTGTAGGTAAAACTAATTTTTATCTAGCCCTTCCCCCCCTCCCCCCCCCCAACTGAATCTCCTTGTTCCCTGTTCTTTGGAGATTTTAATATACTATGTGGCTATGGATTCAGCGTTTTCATGGTTCTCGTGCAATAAACTGTCTGGCTATCTGGAACTCAGCCTCCCCAGGAGAAAGTTTTCATGTCCTGTGGGCGCTCATATCTCTAGGACCCCAACAGTCTGACTCTGCACTCAGCTTTGACTCACTGGTGTTTCACCATTTTATCTCTCATATAAATGCTTGTGAACTTGTAGCATCATACAAAAATTTCCTGAATTGGGGCTCCTGGGTGGCTCGGTAGGTTGAGTGTTGACTTCCCCTCAGCTCATGATCTCATGGTTCATGGGTTCGAGTCCCACATCAGGCTCTGTGCTGATGGCTCGGAGCCTGGAGCCTGCTTCTGACTGTGTCGCCCTCTCTCTCTGCCCCTCCCCCACTTGCACTTTCTCTCTCTCTCTCTCTCTCTCTCTCTCTCAAAAATAAATAAACATTAAAAAAAGTTTTAAAAATTTCCTGAATTGTATAAATTCTCTGCTACTTAGACACAAATCGTTATTATTTATAGGAATAATATCAAGTCACACAAACTAGTTTTCTCAATGTATTCCAATGTTTGACAACTTCATTTGATAAAATTTTATTGTCCCCCCCATTCTATATTAGTCCTGACCAAACAATCCTATTTCCCGTGTCAGCATTCTCCAGCATAATAAGGAAACAGATCTTCATCAATCCTCAATGTTGACAAAGCAATGAATGCAATAGCCTGAGATATAACACAATAGGTTTTTAGTTTCACTGTATCCAAATTAAGTTTAGGTATAGATACTGTTACATCCTGAGAATGCTTAGTTGTTTTAATAAGCATTTCAGTGAAATCTGTTAAATGACTTTTTTGTAATCAGAGAAACTTGTGTGAAAGAACACACCTGTAACTTTGCTTCAGAATTTCTGATGAGAAATTCTTGTATGTGGTTGGCATTTGATCGATCCATTTTACATGAACACATGCAGCTGTATCCATTTTTTAATTACAAAGAAAGAAACTTCATGAACAACGGTTCAACTCTGGAGCTCAGCAGGAGACCCAATTTGATGTAGCCCCACAATTTACTGGACAAAATTCACTTTTTTCCCTAGATATATGAATGTTTTGATCCAGAAACAATTCAGTACGTTTAAGAGTCTCCTTCCAGTACCTTTGGCTTTTTGCCCAGTTTCAATCAAAGTAACATTTTTATTACCAGGTGATTTCTTTCTATCCCTTTGATGTAGCGTTAACTTGTTAAACTCGTGCTCAGTCCATTCCTTTCATTCAAATTTTTTCTCAGGTTGATTTCTAAAGGTAGAGAGTATTTTTAGGCTCTACGCTCACTCTTCCACTTGCCTTATCAAATCCATAATTACAAGCACACATTCAGGTCACGATCAAAAGGGAAAAGGGGCCTGCAAGTGTTGATCAAAATCTAACACATTGATTCCGGAATCTGACCTGCATGAACAATGGCCATATTTCTATTTTCTCAGCTAGAAATGAAATGAAGTTTATGCGCTCCATCAAAACTCCTTGGTACCACTAAGCCTTCAAAAATTAACAATAGTTTCTCTTTGCAAAATTTGGAGAACCAACATTATTTGTACCTGAATATTGCTGAGGATAGTGTATTACTGAGCTGATTTTTAATCAATGGTTTAGACTGACCATACTCTAGTGTATTTATTTCATTAATGCCAATATTTGTGTTTTAAAATCTCATAAATTACTTAACTATAATTGGCATGGATGTAAACATTAGTCATGGCAAAATCTGTAGACTTACCTTGATTTGCTTTAGCTCTAACTAAATTTTGGGAAAAACTATCGCCTTTTTAGTTGTCAGGATCTACATTAGATCTTAATATCTCTATGAACAAAACCTAAATCTGAATTTTACCCCACTAGACCCCCTGAATTCTCAGTGTAAGCAGCTGAATAGTTACCCAGTATTTATTGGGGTAACTATATAAATACTTGTGGAATTAATAAATAAATAAGTAAATTAGCAAATCAACTCTCAAGGAACAATTTTCAGTTTTTGACCCAAATCTCCACATTATTTGGAAACGTGAAATCTGCAGTCAGTTTATTCAATAATGACTATATTCCTGAACTTCTTTTTTTTTTTTTACACCTAAGAGTCCTTCCTTAATTTGTATGTTTCAGACATCTTTGAGTTCACGCTCATTTTGAACCTTTTGCTGCTGAAGTCCTGCTCCCTCCTCCTCATCAGGTAAACTGAAATGGTAGTTTGAGCTCCATTCTCAACTCATGGTCACATGACTGCTCTCAGAGAGTTACCCACCTGTCAAAATCAGCCAGTAGGGAAATAGGAGAAGCTGAGTTTTAAAGATTTCCAGTGAAATATTTTCTTCAAGGCTTACTTTGACATTTTGATTTTTTTTAGGTTTCCTCAATTAATTCTGCCCCCCCCCCACCTCCACCTTGCACAGACAAAAATTACCAAGCAAACAAAAACAACCTTGGATTTGCCTATGGGAAATACCAGAATTTACTATAGGATCTAAATGTCCCTCTTACTCTGATCTTCCAGAAACTTGCAAGGATTCACTTGACAGAGAAAACGGATGCCTTAATTACATCAGGTTAGGATCTTGCTCTATGTCCTTGATGAAGAATATTAAAAATGTAAGTAGCTTCATGCATATTTCAAAGCACTATAAATATAGCAACCTCATTTCTTTTCTTTTTAATTTGAAGAGAGTTTGTGAGATCTTTCCAAAGAGGTGCCAAAAAGTCACTGTCGGTTTTCTGATTCAAGAATGCAGACCTAATCCAGTGTTATCTCCACTCTTCCCAATATCCCCAATGAAATGATAATACATAAATAAAACCATCACATCTGAGAAAATGGGCCATCCAAAGATAAGAGATTTTTAACAAATTTCCAAACCACAGAGACAGAATGGAAGCCTGTTGACAGATTAAAAACAGCAGTGCAGAATATGCAGGGGACTTATCTTTTAAGCCAGGCTTCAGAGAGCTTCTAGACTCGGGATTGGCCGGGACAAGACAGAGAAAGGCTTGGGGTATGGAAATATCTTCAGAACTGATGTATTTCTTTTTCAGTTTCATTGAAGTGTAATTGACAAAAGCATAAGATCTTTAAAACGTTCAGTGTGATGATGTGATATACATATGCGTTGTGAAAGGATTCTTCCATGGAATTAACACAACCATCACTTCACATTTTTACTGGGGTTTTTTGCTTGTTTGTTTTGGTGAGAACATTTCAGTTCTACTGTCTTAGCAATTTTAATTATACCACACAATTTTATCAACTATGGTCACTATGTCACATTGGGTCCTCAGACCTTATGCATTGGTAACCAAAACTTTGTACCTTTTACCAACCTCTTATTGCCCGTGTCAGCCTCCCTCACCAACCACTTTCCTACTTTCTGTTTCTATAAAAAAGAAACGTCTGAAGCCTGAAATGTCCTTCATTCTCTACTCCCAGGAAGCACAGGTTTTATGCTGACAAACACCTGAGAACTTTAAATAAATTTACCAAACTACTACGGAAATAGAGGGCTAATAGGGTGGCTTTTGGAACTCCAGAAAAAAGCCTTCCCCGTTCTGTCATGTCAGGGACCTCATTTTAAAAACTAGCTTCTGTCTTTCTCATCCTCAAGTTGACAAGGGCAGTTGGTAAGCCTTTTCCATACAGAAAACTCAGAGTAATATTTCCTACTCAGTGAAAAGACCTAGTGGGAAAATGCCTTACATACACAAGAGAGAAGCACAGACTAGTTTCCTTCAAATTCAACCAATTGCCCAATTCATAAACATGAACAAACAACTAAAGATCACCAGACGTGTAGAAAGATAGCAGATTAAAGAAAACCTCCAAAGAAACAAACAGAAAGGATTCAATGATAGATTTTAAACTGTTTTGAATCAACCTATGTACACTTATGAAATCTTTCTTGTGGTTCAGAACACAGTATAAATGTTACAATCTTAAGAAAAAGAAAAGCGGAACAGACGCAAGGTGGGAGGGGTGAGACATAGGGACAAACACATGTGTAGAGGTATTAGCAGCATCAGCTTTCAAGGTGATAGAGGCTATTAAGAGAAAGTGCTCACACCAGATGGAGTAAGAAAGAACATATCCCTTAAAGGCATAAAGGTAACTAACAGAAGAATACCAAAAATTATGACAAAAGAATAGGAAAAGAGAGTAAAGTGTCAACTAAATCGTATTCTTTTAAATCTATGTGAGTAGATGTATCAATAAATCAAGTTATATAAGTAATCACAGAACAAATAAATACAGAAACCATTTATATTCATTTCCTCTGGCAAATGAAACTGGGCATATTGACAGCGTACAAGGAACTCTTGTTTTTCATTATAAGCCTTTCTGTCGTCTTCCATTGTTTATCTGGTACATAAATTAATTTTAAAATCAAAGCTGGAGATTATTGCAAAAGAGGATTATTTTCTCTCATTTCCAAGGTTTAGAGGTCATGTGCCATAACTTACTGAATTCGTTTCTCAATTAGTGCAGATGTCGTCAGATTGGCCAAGTGGTCTTTACGCACTTTACCAAAAGGGTTGGATTCATCTACCCAGAGACTACTTGTCAGAATCTCACAGGTGTTGTCACAGAGGAGTTAATGTGTGCCCCAAAACAGAGAATCACCATCTTTGGTGTCCAGGCATTGAGAAAGCCCAGATACACACCTCCCTGCTGTTACTGTTGTCTCTATCCACTACTTCCCACCCAAATCCTCCTGCCCTTAATCTTCCCATTTCTCATTTTTTCTTGACATAAGACTGTGGCCTCCTTCATTCCTGACTTTACACCTAACTGTGGCTGGCATCTCTGGCTTTAATGATTCTATTTTAATTCCTACTTACTCCCTGAGTTTATGGTTTGGTTTGGCATTTTGGACCCTAAACCGCTTTGATAACCCCACCATCATCATCCAAGCCGACAGACCAAATCACTTCTTTTTTTTATTTTTTTAATGTTTTTATTTTTGAGAGAGAGAGAGACAGCATGAGCAAGGGAGGGTCAGAGAGAGAGAGGGAGACACAGAATCCGAAGACAGGCTCCAGGCTCTGAGCTAGCTGTCAGCACAGAGCCCGACACGGGGCTCGAACCCATGAACCGCGAGATCATGACCTGAGCCAAAGTCAAACGCTTAAACGACTGAGCCACCCAGGTGCCCCAGAGACCAAATCACTTCTACAAGATACCATACAAGCCTGAAGAAATTCTAATGTCACTCGCTGAGGTTCACAAATCGACACAATAACTTTGGTAGTTCAGAGTAAGGAAATATCACATGGTCAGGAACCTGGTCCATTAAATTCGTAGTATCCATCATTCTCTGAAGGGTATTTCAATAGTTAGCCTCTATGCTATATTCTATAATAATTTTCTCTAGAACTTACTGTTAAATATTTATATCATAGCTTATTTTTATCACTTAACTAAATCAATAAAGTGCCATCACTTACACTTCACCACTTAACCCTAATTGCACACATTATAATGTAATTAGAAATTTATTTGTTTTACATTGAGCTTCACACAACAGTGAGTAATCCAGACGAACAATGACAAACATCAAAATCATAATATTAGGCAGAGGATTTACCAATGCCATTAAATATTTCAGGATTCAACTGATAATTGTCTATACTGTTTCAAAGAAATATTTTAGACCCTCCTTTTAAATACCAAAAACTTTATTAAACAAATTTATTGATCAGTTAATAGAAGACTTAACAAAGCCATAGAGCAAGGATTTTGTATGGTGAATTCCTTCTCTACTGTTCACTAGCTTCAAGAATGTGAGCAAGATCCACAATCTTTCTGAACCTTTTTCCTAAACATCCAGATGGGGACATGCCAGCCTATTATTGGCTCCTAAAATGATCACACATTAGGGGAGGTGAAACAATATACCGGAACATTCTACTCAAGAGGTCACTGGAAAGAGCGCCATAAACATTTCAGAAGTAGGCAATCATTTCAGACCAATCCCCTGCACCACTGAGTTCCTCCCCAGGCAGAAATATCTGATCAACCCCGCCCCTCCACCTACCTTGGGAATCCCTGAAAATAAAAATAAGAGCTAATATTTTTATAGTGCTTATTTTATGACTGGTACTATTGTGAACCCCACAGACAGTAACACATTTAATCCTCACGACAAATGCATGGGGTTGTTCTTTTTTATCAATTAACTAAAAAGGTTGTTTATTTTTGTCCACCAGCTAAGAAGGTACATATGATAATGGTCCCCTATTTCACAGATTAGGAAACTGAGGCCCAAGGATGTTAAATAACTTGCTAAGATCACACAGCTGGTGAGTGATAATGCTAGAATTTAAACCTTTTCTTTACGCCAATGTGTGTGTCCTCTGTAGTGATTAATACGCCAACCCGGTAGATCATCAGGAGGCTGAAACATAATGTAGGTTCAGTAATTATGTGATCATTATCTAATTGTGTGATTGTGTGATAATTCCTCTCAAGTCTTCGTGAAACAGGAATCATTAATCATGAAATATTTTATAATGGCTTGCTAACATAGTATGTGTTAGAAGTGCAGACTGGCTTTAGAGATTGAGTATAGTCTCTTGGGTAGAAGACACCTTGGTATCTGATGATCAAAATTGCACAGACAATGCAGAAAAACACTGACGATAAAGCCAAGATGAGCACCTTAGCCTAGTGCTTCCTGTCCATTTCATGTTGTGATGTTCGGAGAAAATGATAGGATTTGTACAGCATAGTGTGTGTGTGCTACAGCTTGGAAGTTTGCAGCTGGAACCTCCCTACACCCCCCACCCCGGCCTCTCCTGAGGACAGAAGTGGGTGTGTCAGGACACCAATACTGCATTCACAGCATAGCAGTGTGAGCGATGAGCACTCTCTGTCTGCCATAGAGAATGTTCTGGGGTATCCATAATTAATATTTGAGATTATGTTTTAATAAAATATTTCTCTGTTTTAAAAACTTTTTTAATGTTTATTTATTTTTGAGAAAGAGAGAGACAGAGCATGAGTAGGGGAGGGGAAGACAGAGAGGGAGACATAGACTCAGAAGCAGGCTCCAGGCTCTGAGCTGTCAGCACAGAGCCCGATGCGGGGCTCAAACCCACAAACCGTGATATCATGACCTGAGCCGAAGTCAACTGCTTAACCAACTGAGCCACCCAGGCGCCCCTAAAATATTTCCCTTTTAAAAAAATCATCGAAAAATTCCTAACCAAGCTTACATCTTCTCCTTACCTCATTTGCACAGACTTTCAAATTTATGCAAGGAGTAATAGGCCTAAACTACTCAGAGAGTTAAAAAAATAAAATAAAATTAAAGGGGGGGGGTGGATTTCTTAGTTCCTGCTGACCCACTGAGGCATTGATCTCTGTGGTCAAGTGCCTACCTGTGCCTCCCGTGAAACATCTTTACACACGTGAAGGGGCACAGTATTTCACAGAATGCAGCGTGGCAAATGCCCACTTACATAAAGTGGTCCTCTCTTCTCCTTATCTCTGCGTCCCACATGTGCTAATGCATTTCTATTCCCCCAAATGTGCCTTATTTTCTTCACCTCTGGCCTTTGTGTGTGATATTCACACAACCTAAAATGCCCTTCCCTCCCTTCCCCCCAGCCCTTTACCTAGTCATCAATCACCTTTCAGCAAGATGTCACTGCTCCGACTCCCTGGGGAGTCACCCCATCACGATACTCTTCATTCCATAGCATAATGGTCTACTTTCTTGGTGGCCACCTTGTAAGAAAAAGTGGGACTACGATCTTTTTCACAGCTCCCTGTAACCCAGCACCAGGTTTAATATTTAGCACCCAATTCTGATGCTTTTTCTTCCTTCCTAAGTGGTTCATTGTTAATTTCATATCAATCTATGTCATCCTATATCCCAGAAATAAGTTATTGTCACTTTTTCTAATAGATAATGTCCTTTTACATTAATATCGCCAATAGAGAATGAGGGAGTGTGTTAACACTACGTGGCTTAAGCTTCCCTCACATCTTTGCTCACAGGTCACCTTCCCAGGGAGACCTTCTATAAACAGCATATTTAAAATTGCACCTTCCACAAGAACATTCCTTACTTATTTCCTCCATCGTATTTACTACCACCTGAAACACCACGTCTTATTTATTAATGGGTTTGTTACCCATTTATGATTGCTGCAATACAAATCCCACAAGAGCAGTAATTTTTGTCTCTTTCATTCATTGCTGTGTCCCGAACTTAGAGCAAAGCCAGGCGCATAGTAGATGCTCAGTAAATATTTGTTGGCTATACAAGAAGTGAGCAAGCACACCTGTAAGACCAACTCAATAATATGTTATTGATTTGAGCATAGAACCAGCAACTGTGAATGAGTATATGCCTGGGTTTCTGTGGGATAAACTGATTCCGCACAGCATGGCACCAGAGAAAGGATACGGACTTCCAAGTCACATGGAATCTCTTTTAATTTGTTTGTTTTGTTTTGTTTCTTAGAAGTATTTTTATTGCCATGAGCATAGCAGGAAAAGTGGGTATTACAATTAGTTTCCCATATTCAACAAATGAGAAAAGTTACAATGTAGTTAATTGGTCTAAGTGCACGTAGCGAATGTAGTTGTCCTAATATAAATCCAGGGCTATTGGGAATCATTTAAATCATAGCTTTTTTACTTATTTTTTTTTCTATGATCACCCCTTCCTTAAGCATCTCCTCCTTTCTCCACCAACACTATATTAAGCACAGCTTCTTTCCATGGACATCCAACAAATTTCATGAATTGGATGACAGTCATCTTAGAGTCCACCAATCAACAGCGTTGATTATTCTGTTTCTTTTTAACAACCATCCAGCCCTCATCATCTCATCTGCACATTCATTTCTGAACTGACTTGTTTAAGAAACACCACACTAGGGGCACCTGGGTGGCTCAGTCGGTTGAGTGTCCAGCTTCGGCTCAGGTCATGATCTCGAGGTTCGTGGGTTCGAGCCCCGCGTCGGGTTCTGTGCTGACAACTCAGAGCCTGGAGCCTGCTTCGGATTCTGTGTGTCCCTCTCTCTGACCCTCCCCTGCTCGCGCTTTCTCTGTCTCTCAAAAAATAAATTAAAAAAAAAACATTAAAAAAAAGAAACACCGTACTAGGGTGTGCCATCTTTCCATATATAAAAGGTGTGTGTTAACATTCTACGTGGGATTGGCTGTGAATCCTAGTTCTACACACAACCACCGTGCAATTTTTTAGAAAAATCACCCAACCCCCTCGAGTCTCAAATCCCTCTTCTGTGAAATGGAATAATGGTAACAATAGCAATAAATACTAATACCTATTTTCCAAGGCTGTTGTAAAGAGCAGAGATAATGCAGGTCAAGAATCTAGCACCGAGCCTGGCATATGCTAAGTGTTCACTAAGTGGTAGTTATCACGATTATTGTCATCACTATTATTGGGGGCAGGGGGATGGAGTGAATGAGAGAAAAATGTCTTGACAGTGGTGTCTATTTAGAAGCTCATTCTTAACCACTTGGAAACAAAAAAATTGTCCCCACTTATTTTGTGTGAAATGGAAAAATGTACTCTCTGGGAGAATTTTTAATGTTTTGTGACCCAACAACAATGTTGAAGGTAGAGAGCCGGAAGAACTTCACTTCAATCCTATGTTATGCAGTTAGAACAGCAAGGGCAGTAATGGAGGACTGTTGACAATTTGTGTCGTTCTTTTTCACCTGGGGAACCAAAGCCACCTAGAAAACCGTCACACCTGAGAACCTAGCCTCACCAAGACTCTGGCACGTTCCTGCCCACAGCTCCCTGATGGATGCTTAAGGACTCTTTGTAATGGCAGAGGGTTCCCATGACTGAATAAAAGAGAGGCCAGGAAAATTAAGCCATAAGAGGATACGCTGGCCTTAAGGAGACTATCGCGTGCCAAAATAAAATCATTTCTTAACAATGTAAAATATTAAAAAGACAAAAAACAAGCCTGATGGCTTCAAAAATAAATCTCTGCCATTAGTTTGGCTATTTTTGGCAAAACACTTAATTGACCTCTTCCAGAAGCTTCTCTTCATGGAAAACTTAAAACCACTGGGTAAGTATTTTCTAATCTTGAGTGCTTTCTTAACACTAAGGGAGAGAGAGGAGAGATGTTTAATAGGAAGGCAGCCATATCTGAGGAGTCCTAAAATCACTTAAACATGCAAATGAAAATGGAAGTGTGTTCCTACGCAGAGCGCACTGCTCTGTTAGAACCTTGGACGACTTGAGCACAACACTGATTAGATTAGAGTAAGACGTTTCTTTACCAGAGATTATTAATAAAGCATCAAGAAACACCCTCTGCATAGGCCAGGCTCTCGAGATAAAGTTCCTGTACTTGGCTGTGCTTGGAGCCGTTTGGATTTACATCTCAGCACATGACCAAGTTCAGGCCTCCTGATAGATCACAGGTGTGGCTGCTCGGCAGAGGGTGTGCAGAGTCGGTGGACTGTGAGTCAGCCACCTGCCAGGCATCTGTGTGAGAAGTTCATCCCCCGCCCGCTAAGTGCTGAGAGGGAAACCTGCACTTGGTCTGAGACAATGTGAATAAACAGTATTGACTTTGTGCATTGCTGTCTTTATCATTCACCTTTACACCTTTTCTTACACCTTTACTAAGGATTCAACCCTGATTTCAAACAAATAATTAATTTAAGAGAGAAAGGTGTGGTAGCAACAGTCAAAATTCTCATCTGTCAGAACATTCTCCATTCTGGACTACCTCTGTCAAAATGCCTGTTTCTTCTGCCCCACATTCACCATCAAGGTCCCCAATATTGTTTCATGTCACATCTGCTGCAGTGACAGCTTCTGCCTCCCTCCTCCCCCTCCACCCTCTTCTGTGGGACTTCACCCTCCTGGAGGGACCGCTGGGCCCTAATATTTCCATTCACACCCAAGCCAGGCACAAGGCTGTTCCTACCAGAGCCCTGTCCTGAGGAGGGTGTGAATGCCTCCTCCCCACCATCTGCCGCTTAGCACCTTTGAAAAGCTAGATTTATGATCCAGCCTTATTTTACAAGGCCAACAGTTCTCTTCCCCACCCCTTCTACTCTGTGACCATTGAATTTAAAAGCATGTAATCAAGTTGAAGTTGCTTGCTGTCAAATGAAGTTATGCACCTTTGGTTCTATAGGGACCGGTAGGCCCATTGACAGGTCGCTCGGGTTTATAGGACAAACCGGAAGACATTTGTTAGAGATAGAGAGGTAGAGAATGATAGCGTGTGTGACTCACATAATGATGGCAATTTACAAGCTTCACTAAGCATCATCTAATTTCTGTGTGTTTCTCCAGATGTTTATGTTCACATGTCTCCTCTGCATGTGTGTATACGAGTACACATACATGTATGTGCATCTATATGCACTGTACTCTCCTCACCGTAAATTCTCTTTGGAAATTCCACCCACACTCATCGCTTCTATTATCATTCAAAAAACACAGGTATGTGTCCAGCCCAGATATCTCCTCTGTACTCTGGCCCTGTCCATTTGATATCTTCTCAAGCTAAACACACATGATTTTATCATCTTGCTTCCTCTTCCCATGGGACAAGGTGGGCTTAAGGGGAGCCTTGGTCCTTTTCATGCGTTTTTACTCTCACCACCAGGCATTGAGCAGTACGAAACAGAAATCTGAGTCACCATTTTCCCTTCCTTCTCCTTCACCCTGCATGTCCAATCTATCACCAAGTCCTGTGTGCTTTATCCTGCATATTTCTGGCCCAGCACATCATCTCCACCCCCTTAACTACCATTACAGTCCAAGCCATAGAGGATTCCAAGTGTGATGTTTCCCTTTGCAGTAGATCAAAGCAGAAACTAAGTTAGGAATATAAAGTGAAGCCTAGCTTACATTCTAAAGGCACCAGAAACATGTAGCGTCCAGATACCTTCTCAGGACTTATTAAGAAGCATTCAAAACTGCTGGAGCCTACAGCCCAGATCCTACTGTCTCCCCCCAGCCTATAAAAGCAGATAGTTGGCTATGAAGAAGGAAGATGGTTCAGGAGAAGAGTAGAAATTACTCTTGGAGAAGAGTTCTGTAGTTTGGGGAACCATAGATCATGCCCCCTACCCCGGCACCATCATCACCCCTGGAAAATCAGGTGAAGAGACTGGAGAATGGCTTCTCATTGGCTTCATTTTTTCTGATAGACTTACTTGTTTATCTGTTGCTTGTGACTCTTTGAGTGAAAAGAAAAAAAAAATAGGAAAGAGATGTCACCACAGAGCTGCAGCCACATTTGTTTTGAATTCCCGCATGTGTTTGAGTAAGGATGAGTAAGTGTCCCGTGGGTCCAGTATACACGGTGGAAGTTACGTGGGTGAGTCATCCAGCCAGCACCTGATGCCGGGGGACTGGCAGCAGGGCAAGGAAGAGTCAGCAGCGAGAAGGGGTGGGTAGGACATGGGAGGTGGGGTAAGGGCAGAGAAGTAACTGAGCACGAAGAGACCCTTCAAATGCCATGTGAAGAAGCCATGCCCACCAATGACAGTGGCAGTTAGAAGTCTGCCACAAAAGGAATGTCTTCAGCCCACTGAAATTCACCAGACAAATAGCGATGGTCAAGAGAGAAGGGCAAGGTCATCAGCTAAAAGAAAAGGCATTTGATCCCTTTTCTCTATATCTCCTCTCCAGATCTCAATATACCAAAGGAAGAGGGGATCACAGAAAGGAGAGAAGGCATGAAAGCACAGGCCACATCCCGTCATTACTGAAGGTTCTTCAGGTCAAAGCCTGGACCAATCTGAGGGGAAGGGGGAAGAGTGTGAAAGAGTGACATGAGATGGAAGTTTTAAATGGACCCAGTGTGAACTAGAACAAATGACTGAAAGGGTCCAACAGATATGGGTCTGTTCAGATGTCACCAAAGGATGGAAAAACAAGATCTGATGGGGTATATTTGAAGGGAGCAAGAGGAGAAAACAATACTTCTATAGTTCATATCTGCGCTTAATGAAGCACAGACCTTCCATTAACTAGATGCAGAAGCTACCGATATTTTTCAACTGGACCCATACATTAAATCACTGACAGGATCTACCAGCATTCACTCTGGTCTCTCTCAGTGGTCTCTGGTCTCTCTGGTGACCTTGTAAAGAAAGCGTATCTAACCATGTCACGCACCCTTATCTAATTAAAACCCATCCATTTTAATAGCCATTATTTTTAAGACCAAGACAAAATGTTTTATCTTGAACTGGGAAGACTTGCCATATTTTGGTCCCGCCTAATATCCCATCACCAAGTTGTTGCAGACTCCCTTCTATGGCTATTTACTCCAGCCTTCTTTCGATTCCTCCTACTTGCCGTGCTACTTCATGCCACAGGACCTTTGTACCTGTTCATCTCTTTGAATTTGTTCCACATTTTGCCCAGTTAATGCATAATCTTCCTATAGATCTCAGTTCAAACATCATTTCCCAAAGCATCCATTCTTGTCCCTGCTAACTAGGTTACATGATTAACCTTCTCATAGTACTGTGGGTAACTCCATTCGATATTTATCAGAGGTGCATTTTTATATTAGTGTGTGTGGTTATTTGAATTATGTCTCTTTAAGTGCTCTTCATTCTCCCCACCCCCCGACGTCATGCTCTGTGATGGCAGAGACCATGTTTGTTAATGCTCGTTTCTGTGTCCTCACTGTGTAACACAGTGTGGGACACCATAGTATAAAATAAGTCAACGTTTGATGAATTAATGGATTAAAGCATTTCTAGGGGCGCCTGGATGGCTCAGCCAGTTAAGCGTCCGACTTTAGCTCAGGTCATGATCTCACGGTTTGTGAGTTCAAGCTCCGCGCCCGGCTCTGTGCTGACAGCTCACAACTGGGAGCCTGCTTCAGATTCTGTGTCTCCCCCTCTCTCTCTGCCTCTCCCCTGCTCACACTCTGTGTGTCTCTCTCTCCAAAGTAAATGAACATTTAAAAAATTTTTTAAAAATAATGTTTATATATTGTCATAAAAATAATGGCTATTATATTTCAGATCCTGAAGTTCAACAATAGCTCTTTTCTTAGTTAATCTGGATTGATGTTTATAATATGCCAGGGGTCATCATTATTTCAGTCAATTGGTCAAAAGCCATAACAGTTTGAAAAGTTGACCCTGAAATCCAAAAGACAAACAAGATCTCAGGTTTTAAGCCTATGATCCATGTGTCCCAGGTCACAGAGATGGTGCTCCCTAAGCATCCGCAGGTCAGAACCAGGAAACACTTACATAAACCGACTAGGGAACAAAACGTAAAGAACAGAAGATAAAAATTGGCAGACCCACTAGCAGGATCTATCTCCCAGTACTAAACGAAAGGGAAATTATACCAGCAAAACAAAGCACTACCACAGAGAGTACATAATCAATCCTCAGTAAATGCTAATAATTAGTGTAATAATTATATATGCATAACATTTTTGTTTCCCAATAAAGTATGACCATGTGCAAAATTCACCTGCAATTTCTTTCATGTTTAATTTTTTAACTGTTACAACGTTCAAAATTCAGACCAAGCTAGTTTCTCATAACTTTTAATAGTAGACTTGTCAAAGGTCCAACTTTCCTTACAGTTTTATTTCTATTTTTCTTATATTTTTAAGGAATTAATAGTACGCCATTTTATTAGAATTCAGAGGCAAGGTTAAATTGGTCTAACACATTTAACATTTCAATCTGGACACAGGTGAATTTTACAGACACACAGCAGCCCCTTCCCAGCACCAGTCAACACATGGAAAACTCCTTAGATTTCTCCAGAATCATTGGTTAATAGAGACCGTCATGGCTCAGTAGTACTTTGTGTTTCTTATACCAAAGCCATGTCAATCATGGAATGGTTACTCTTCATGGGAAATTGGCTGCTTACTTCTGGAAATACCATTTGAAAAATAACCTGATGTTTTTAAGGTTATTCTCAGAGTGATTAAATAATTTCCAAATGGCTGCTCCAGGCTGGAGAATTTTTTTTCTTTCTAGAAAAAAAAGTCACCATTTTCAACCTCAGAATGTCATCCTCAATCTACAAAACAGATCATAAACGAAAACATTAAAGTGGAAATGAAACCTTATATGTGCATCAAAGTTTCAGTCTGTGCCAAATGGCGAAAACCTTAAAAAGAAAAGAAAAAAAACAGCACTCTTTGGAATATAAGTGCTGTAATCCTTTACTAGAAACTCTTTGACTTAAACATGTGGCCTGAACACTGATTTAAACATGTGGCCAGAGGTACCATATAATTAAAAACATATTTAAGGCAAGAGTTTCTAAAAGACATATTTATATAATCTTTTAGTTTATTTAATCCAAAAAGAATGCATGCAATCTTTATTTTAAATATTAACCATCAATGTGAAAACCGTGGCTTAGAAACAGTAGCAATAGCTTTTCATTTATTTTTTGTTGAGATGAACAAGCTTAATAATTAAGATTTAGTTGAAATGACCATGCCTGGTCCTTCTCAGGTTTTTTTTTCTTGAATTTCCGGGGTAATCAATAATCCAAAATGACTATTCCATGTTATTATTCATGACTTTCTTATTTCACGACTTTATCAATTCATCTGTACAAAGAAAAGTATATTCTGTGGAAAACGGAAAGGGAAAACGGACTTTAACAACTGTATAAAGTTGTTAAACATTACTGCAAGCAAAACAAATGATAAAAATGGACTTTTTCTTTTCTTTACAAATGAAATCTGTGATTTAATCCAAATAATATGGGCAGGGCTGGGATTCAGAGGGTGGGCGAGAAGGTAGAGAAGTGGTTGAGACCCCTGCCCTTTGTGTGAGAATATGATGTTCATGACTCATTGTCAGGAAGCCACGCTCTTTAAATTTCAATAATGGTGATGAGTTTGTCCTGAGTCATCCACCCTCTTGCCCAGACGTTTCTGTGACTAAGCGCTTCATTTTCAACAAGTGCTCACCAGCAAAGCAAACATATAGCACAAGATATTTACATTAATGTATAATATTCATAAGAATCAACAATGTATCAAATCACTATAATTTCTAAACCATCTCCTATAGATATGTACACATTTGCTCCACAAAATGATCCAAGCCATCGATATTTTTCAGCCCTAGTCACTAAGGACTCTCCAACCGCTCAGCAGGGACACTAAGTCACCAGCAGCCTTAAACGACAATTTCATATTACCAGTCACTGGGGTCATTTACTGCTACTCCCAATCTATTCAGGGCCCAACAGGATTTTTTTTCTTTCCTGCTTCATTCCACAAGATGGGAAGCAAAAAGGATTTTTCAACTCTGCTGTGCACTTAGAGTTTGGGCATATAAAGCTTTCTTCTCGTTAGGTTGTGTGGTTTCCTGTTAAAAGCAACCTGTTAAGGGTGCCTGGGTGGCTCAGTTGGTTGAGCGTCTGACTTCAGCTCAGGTCATGATCTCATGGTTCATGAGTTCAAGCCCCGCATCAGGCTCTCTGCTGTCAGCACAGAGCTGCTTCAGATCCTCTGTCTCCCTCTCTCTCTCTCTCTCTTTCTCTCTCTCTCTCTCTGCCCCTCCCCTGCTCATGCTCTCTCTCTCTCTTAAAAATAAGTAAAACATTAAAAAACAAAAAAGCAGTGTTCTAACCAGTGTAGCCAAGAGACCATGGATTAATTTTTAAATAATCCAAAAATTTTAATACTATCTACATAAGTCATGAATACAAATTTTATAAGTAAAATACTACTTGAGAACAGAGACCAACCCTGTTTCCTTAGGGTGCCATGCAAATGAATAGAAAGTGAAGTGACAGAGCCCTTTTGGGGGAACTGAGGCTTAAGAACAGAGAACACAGTCAGTGCTATATTGTAATAGGATTTCGCCCCTTGAATGATGTGGGGGTTAGGGTTGCTGACCCCTGCAACACGTACTCAAAAATCTGTGTATAACTTTTGACTCCCCCAAAACTTAACCACTAATAGCCTACTATTGACAGAAAGCTTTGTCAATAATATAAGCAGTGGATTAACACATATTGTGGGTGTGATATATATTGTACCCTGTACAATATATAAAGTAAACTATAGAAGAGAAAATGTTACAATAAAGTAAACTATAGAAGAGAAAATGTTATTAAGAAAATCATAAGGAAGAGAAATGCATTTACAGTGCTACACTGTATTTATCGAAAAAAATCTGCACATAAGTAGACCTGCTAAGTTCAAACCCATGTTGTTCAAGGACCAACTGTATTGGGCAAGGTTAGGCCACATATTTTTGTTATAACCGAAAGAGACTGCCTCTTTTCTAAAAAGTACACTGGGGAAACAGCAGCCTTCAGTCTCTACAGATCTCACAATTAGTAGAAGAGACCTACGGAAACTCTGGAAGGAGAAAATTTTAAATGACAACAGCTGGGGCACCTGGGTGGTTCAGTCAGTTTAGCGTCAGATTCTTAATCTCAGCTCAGGTCATGATCTCACGGTTCGTGGGATGAGCTCTTCACCAGGCTCTGTGCTGACAGCGTGGAGCCTGCTTGGGATTCTCTCCCTCAGGTTCTCTCTGTCTCTGTCTCTGTGCCCTTCCCCCGCTAATGCTCTATCTCTCTCTTTCAAAATAGATAATCATTTTTTAAAAGTGACAACTGGTGTCGAAAACCAAGTGAATCATTTCAGAAATCTTTGTGTTACGAAAAGACTCGTGTACATTTTAGTAGCCTTATTTAGGTCTCTTCTCTGGAAAGCATACAAGTGTGTGCAAAGCAAGTGATTTTTTTTTAAATCAAGTCTTTGGAATTATAACACGAAAGCCTCCTAAAATTTAAGACCTTCCTCTTGCCCTGCTCTATTTACCTTAATTGTCCAATGAGTAGAGAGCACATAAGATAGAAATAAGGATAAGTTTAGCATAGTTGGTATTAGTTGTGGACTTATAGTAACCTGCAATTCTACATAACTCTTCAGTACAGTACATTAGAACTGGGAAGTTTAAGTGTGGAAAGAAAGTGGCTCTGTTGAGAATGGAAGGCACATCATAGATAGGTAGTTCCTATCCCTCCGTTACTATTATATTAAGTAAAATCCATGAAGAAACTATGCCAGTATAGAGATTTATAAAAATATTTTTTAAACAGAGGGCATTATCACATTTGCATTTTGAACAATCCTTTGTGTGGGCAATGTTGAGTGTGGTTTCAAGTGTGAAGACCACAGAGTCGATTAGAAAGCTATTTCAATGAATGCAGGCAATTAGGAGCTAGGGCTAGAGGTCCAGTGCTTTCACCTGTGCCTCAACCCACCCCTACTCCTTTTTCTTCCACCACTCTTGGTAAAAATTGAAATGAAAGCCAATCAGTGGAGCTGATGGAAGCATCCAAAGTGAATGGTTAGAGCCAAAATTCACAACAAACTGGTAAGGTGGTGGGCAGAGGGAAGACCAGCCCAAAGCAATATTGTAGGAGAAAAAAAAAGGTCGAAGAACTGAGGCTCTGGACCTTAACAGTGATAGCTTTTCATCAGGGCTCATGGGAATACCCTAACCTCAGCCGCCTGGAGAAGCACTCAAGGAAGGAAGAGTGGAAAGAATAGAACGTGGAAGGTAACAAGACAGGCTAGCAGTGATGTGGACTGAAAGACTCATTGCAAGTCACTGCAAATTGGAGTGAGAGCTGTACTGTGCAGCACAAAGCTAAGTAAGAGGTGATTCTGCAGACAGGTGCGGGATGGGAAAGTTGGGTGATGCTCTTCTACTTGGCTCCGTTACTTTATTTGAAAGGTTGAACATTCCCAGACCACCAAACCCACTCATGGTCGAAGGAAAATTCAAAACCACAACTAATATCAAAGATAATTGATTTCTATATTATCATCCACTTAAAATTATCTGTTTTATTACCAACTCTGATTATGCAGATAATTTGGAATAGACTTTTATTTCAACTGTTTCGTGTTTTTATAGTTCATTAATTTTATTTTTTTAACGTTGATTTATTTATTTTGAGAGAGAGAGACAGAGAGAGAGACAGAGAGCGGAGGAGGGAGAGAGAGAGAGAGAGAGACAGAATCCAAAGCAGGCTCCAGGCTCTGAGCTGTAGCATAGAGCTCGATTGCAGGGCTCAAACCCACGAAGCGCGAGATCATGACCTGAACAGAAGTCGGACACTTAACTGACTGAGCCACCCAGATGACCCTATATTTCATTAATTCTCAAGTACTCACTAAGCATTGAACATTAAGGATTTCATTACAACATAAATATGCTAATTTTTACAGTTACTAAAACTAGACTCTGTTGTTTGGTGTAAGTGCTCAGTATGGTTTCTTCTCTATGTTGTGAGAATAATTTGGAAGGGGCAGGAATTAAGGAGACCATGAGCCCAAGTTTGGAGATACACACCTTTTTGTGCTGTATGTAAGAAAAGCATAAGGAAGCATTATCATACATAAAGGATAATAGGATCTTTGCAATAATTAAATCTCAGCATTATCATACATAAAGGATAATAGGATCTTTGCAATAATTAAATCTCAACCCTCAATTTTTAGCCCTACATTCTCATGTTGTTTCTTTCTTTAAAAATTAACATTTACAGAAACATTCTAAACATAAAAGTAGAATATGTATATGTATAGTAATAAAATACAGCATAATATTTGCCATTCTAACCATTTTTAAATGTACAGTTCAGTGGCATTAATTACTTTCACAATGCTGTGTAACCATCACCACTATCTACTACTATCTGTTTCCATGACTTCTCTGTCACTCCAAATAGTACTCATTAAACAATAATCCCTATTCTTTCCTCCTCCAACCCCTGGTCACCTCTAATCTACTTTCTGTCTCTATGAAGTTGCCTAGTCTAGATATTTCATATAAGTGGATTCATACAATATTCTGTCATTTTGGGTCTGGTTTATTTTACTTAATATAATGTTTCCAAGATTCATCCATGTTGCAGAATGTATCAAAATTTCATTCATCTTTATGACTGGATAATGTTCTACCCTACGTGCGTACCATATTTTGTTTATCCGTTCATCTGTTGATAGACACTTGGCCTGTTTCCACCTTTTGGCTTTTGTGAATAATGCTGCAAAGTATATTGTCATACAAGTATCTGAACCCTTGTTTTCAAATCTTTGGGCCATAAAGTGGAATTGTTGGGTCATCTGATAATTCTATATTTAACTTTTTGAGGAACCATCAAATGTTTCCATTGTGGCTGCCTCATTTTCTATTCCCATTATCAATGTATGTAGGTTCCGATTTCTTTATATACTTACCAATGCTTGTTATTTTATTTATTTATTATTATTTACTCGTCCTAGCTGGCGTAATGTTTCATTATGACTTTGATTTGCAATTCCCTAATGACTAATGCCAATTTATTTGTAAAAACCACATTAAGTAAAATTGTTAATATTTGTTTCTAAACGCTCATTTCTGGGCTTCTGTTTTCTAAAGTGATCTTTAAAACTTTGTACCCTTAGATCAATGTTTTAAAATGTGTTTTGTAGGAAAGAATAAACTTATTTGCATTTTTCCATTTGTAATACATTGTAGAGCTAAATTCAACAGTTTTGATGAAAATATATGGTTTTAATATTTCTTGATTTATTTGTTTATTTTGAGAGAGAGAGAGAGAGAGAGAGAGAGAGAGAAAGCAGGGGAGGGACAGAGAGAGAGGGAGACAGAGAATCCCAAACAGGCTCTATGCTGTCAGCACATAACTCCATGTGGGGTTCAAACTCACAACCTGTGAAATCATGATCTGGGCCAAAATCAAGAGTCAGAGGCTTAACTGACTGAGCCACCCAGGGCCCTTGTTTTAGTTTTTTTAGGCGTGCAAATATTCATGGAGCATTTCAAACCAAACTGATAGCAGCAGAGAATTCAATTAATGTCCAGATATTGTTAAGCTCTTTTTTTTTTTTAATGAGAGAGAGCAGGGGAGGGCAGAGAGAGGAAGGGAAGGAAAGAATCCCAAGCAGGCTGCATGCTGTCAGCACAGAGCCCAACTGGGGGCTCGATCTTACGAACCTGGAAATCATGACCTGAGCTGAGATCGAGTCAGACGCTTCACTGATCGAACCACCCAGGTGTCCTGCTAAGCTCTTTAATAAAAACTTCTTATTCACCTAATTTAAATAATCTAAAACACTCTTCTGGTTCTATGAGAGATCCTTGAAAATATTATATAAATTACCTTCTCTGTGTGTTGCTTTCTTTATCAAGTACATGCCTGCTTATTAAAAATGTATCTCTGCTTTAAAATACCTTAAGAAGGGGCGCCTGGGTGGCTCATTTGGTTAAGCCTCCCACTTTGGCTTAGGTCATGATCTCACATTCATGGGTTTGAGCCCCACACCCGACTCTGCGCTAACAGCTCAGAGCCTGGAGCCTGCTTCGGATTCTGTATCTCCCTGTCTCTCTGCCCCTCCCCCTCTCATGCTCTGTCTCTCTCTGTCTCAAAAATAAATAAAACATTAAAAAATTTTAAATACCTTAAGAATATCATCTGACCCACACGACCTTGTAAAATATAAATAAAAACATTTGTCTATCTTAATACTTAGTCCTCTTTCAAACTCATGCTTGTTTTCATATTTTATTTGCCTCAAAGTATAAAAATTGGGATTTAGTTTTTAAGAGCTGTTGGACATGACAACACCAGAATTAATTATCATGCTTTAAACATAAAGTGCTCTAAAAATATTATATGTATATAACTGGGTAATTAATCCATAAGTTAGACATCCAGTGGTTTTAAAGCACTAAATGCATTAAATTCTGTACATTGTTTAAACATGTAGATTACTGTTCCTAATATTAAGGTAAAGCTCCTTCCAAAGAATTTTTTATTTTCATAATTTATTCTCCATAAAAGTATATATCAGTTTGGTATTTCTAAATTTCATAATTCATACTAGTATAGAGAGAAGAATAACTAATGTATAAATCCATTATGACTAAATTATATTCAATAGTTCAATGACTATTAAACAAATATTTCTTCCTTCTTAATGGTATTCCATTAAATATTATATAAATAACCTATGGAGTTGTCGAATCGCTATGTAACTAACATAACATTTTGTGTCAACTATACTTCAATTTAAAAACAGTCTAGAATAAGGAGTAATGGGAGTTTTTATGTTTTCTCTTCTTAAAATGAGAGTCACTTAGACAAAGGATCGCCACTTTATCTTGAAGTTTTTTCTCTTATCTGTTTCCAACAGCCATGCTCACCAACAAAGCTCTCCCACTCAGAAGCATGGAAATAGACAGGCTGAAGATGTGAAAAGGATGTATGTCTGCAATACGGAAACAGGAGTGGGTTGCTTCATTTCTGTCTCCTTCTGGAGGATTAAACTGATACTAATCCTGCAAAACACACAGAGAAAATCGCATTTCCCAAAACACACTCACACACAAGTCCCTGGAGTAATAGGGGGAAGGGTTCTTGAACAGCTTTGAAACTTTGAAACTTTGAAAAAGGGGAGAGTGAGTCTTAATTGCTAACAGAATAGTTTAAAACATAATCAGTTATCAGTAGGTTGTAAACATTCATTGTCCGGGAGATCCTAATAATGCCCTTGACTAACACTTCTTCAAGGAATAGGGGGATGTAATTGACAGCACATTCACCATAAAGAAAGAAAATCAGCAGAAATAGCTCATCTAAAAAAATAAAATAATGGCAGGCATCGAAATTGTGTGTCAACCAGACTTATTTCTACAAAAGAGAAGAAAAGATGTCTGGAGGCTACGTCAATGTTTGAGTCCCTGCATAACAGGTGTGATCTTATTAACAACAGCGTAAATAAACAACCACACAAAAAAACGTAGACTTTGAGTCATGTTTGCCTAAAAGAAATTGTTAAATCATGTCTGGATCCGAGGGACCTCTCCCACCAAAAGGAATGATAAAACAATCTACAATCACCTCTTGGGTTCTTTTAAAGTCTGAGTGCACGAAGCAGAGTGGAGTGTACGTAACTGTGCCCAGGAGAACTGCCACACCTAATTGACCTCTAATTGACACTCAGGAAAGGGTGTTATCAGTCAGGAAGCTCCATCTCAATTCTTTCTGTGAAGTGTGACCACAAGCCCTGCAGAGCAAAAGCAGGAACCTCTCTGGCAAGAGCACTTCGTAACTTGCTGCCTGCTAGCTGCAAAGAAGAAAGCATTTAAGTGATAAAGGGATTCTGCTCCTTAGCCCAGTGTGGTGGGGATCTGAGAAATCCTAAGGAAGATGTGGGTACATACACACACACACACCACACACACATCCTTCAAAAGCATATCTGACAGCAAGTGGCTGAGATAAGGAGTGGGCTGACTGCTGAATGTCTAAACCATTCTCTGCAAAGAGAAGTACTTGGATTTTTTGATCGATCATAGGACATGTCCTGGAGTTCTCATTGGTCAAAAAGAAAATCAGAATAATGCTATTTCTAAGTGTCTATCATACACAGATACTTCTATCTTCTCTTGATAAATGGGTGTAGATAAATTGAACAGGAACGTACCTAAATGTATTGTTGGGGTTTTTTAGATACATGTGTGATAATGAATGTGCTAAACTGTATCTTTTACTAGATCCTAATTTTATTATTTGATACCCCTGGACCTGCTATTCAAGGATTTATTTTCATCCAGCTTCTCCAATTCTTGGAAAGAACCCCCCCCCCTTCAAATATAAATAAAGGGGTGCCCAGATGGCTCCGTTGGTTAAGCATCCAACTCTTGATTTCAGCTCAGGTCATCATCCCAGGCTGTTAGGATCGAGCCTTGTGTTGGGCTACCCTGAGCGTGGAGCCTGATTAAGGTTCTCTCTCTTGGGGCACCCGTGTGGCTTAGTTGGTCAAACATCAGACCTGCACGGGTCATGGTTGGTGGGAGTTGAGCCCCTCGTGCTCTGCCCTCCCCCACTTGTGCGCATGCTCTCTCTCTCTCTCACAAATATATAAACCTTAAAAAAAAAGATTGATTATCTCTCTCTCCCTTTGCCCCTCCTCTGCTCACACACTGTCTTTCTCTAAAATAAAAAATATATAATAATAATAAATATAAATTAAAAATGTCTGGACCCTCCTTTCCCATTAGGACAGGAAGTGTGATACTTCCACTAGGAATCCAGACTTCCTGGGACTGAGAAGAAAAACCTTGCATTCGTCCTTGTGGTCCACTCTCACCTGAGAAGGTTGCTTCGTCACAGGGGCAGGTTTCTCTGCCCTTCATGGTGTCTCAACATAACTTTTTCCAGTTGCATCCCAATTGAGCATAAACAGCTCTCTTAATTCTTCAGCGCACAGTTAAAATAAGGCTGTAGTTTTAACAAAACCTTTTTAATCCGATCAGCTAGCAGAGTCAGTGATCTCAAAACTCAGAGAAGAATGGCCCAGGGAACACTACACAAATGCCTGATAACCATTAAAAATGGAATTAATAGTGTACACCTGAAACTAATATAACCCTGTATGTTATCTATATTGGAATTAAATTTTTTTAATTTAAAAATTAAAAAATTTTTAAAAACAATGAGACTGTGTGTTCATGTGGCTGGGCTGGAGGAGAGTCTAAAAAAATCAAATTAAAAGTTGTGCTGTCTCAGGCTTCCCTCTGGATTTAATTCAGAAAAGGGAATTGTCCTAGACCTTTGTCTTTGGTGAAGGCTGAATTAACATTAAATAATACCAACCTAATGGCTATGAAAATCACCATGGTCCCCTCTAGTTTTGACATCATGCTGATAGGAGGAAAAAGCGTATGCCCTTAATAGCTCGGAAAGAAATGGGCATGCCATAAGTGCATGATAAAGTCTGGGAAAATTTAGGGATCTGCCATGGCAGGTTTCTAGGTATCCAAGGTTTGCAATATTTCTTTCGGGTGCCAAATGCAATACGTGCTGCTTTATCTTATATATCCCACCACTAAGAGAGTCACAACTGTTGGTGGCCTCTTTGGACTTTGGAAGAAACATGTACTGCAATTAGGAGGCCTTCCCTGCTACGTTTACCAAGTAACCCACAGAGCTGAACGTTTTGAGTGGGGTCAGTGCAGATGAAAACCCTAGAAATGGATTCAGCTGGGTCAGGCTTCTGGTCGGGCTTCTAAGTGGTCTTTATGCGCCATTATCCATGAATCTATTATGACGTGACAAACCACCCAAGTCAAATTTGTTAAAATCACAGTAATCGTTTATTTAACTCACACATGTAAAATTTGAGCAGGACTCCATAGAGATAAGGCATCTCTCTTCTGCAATGTCCAGGCTTAAGCTGAGGTACCTGGAATGACTTGAGTATTAGAACAACTGAGGTCCCGCCAGGGAATCTCTCCATGTGGCCTCTTTATAGGATCATTCCATGTAGCCTGAGCTTCCCCACAGCATGGAAGACCTGGGGTGGCCAAACGTCATACATGCCTGCTCAGGGCTCCAAGTAGCCTCTGTCAGGCCTTCAAGAGGCGAAACTCAGAGTTGGCTACATATCACTTCTGTCATATGTTACTGGTAAAGCAAGTTCCAGATTCAAGGGTAAAGGATTAGAACACTTTTCAGGAAGTGTAGTGAAAAAATATACAGCCATCTTTAACCTACAGCAATCGTGGATCCAACAGTGCTCAGATTACCTGTGACTGAACAAATTCCTGAACCAATCTTATGGGAGGCCTTCAATGTAAAAATCACAGTAGAAGCTGTGGACAAAACCATGCCCATCCTAATAAGTAACTGTTCTCTTTTTGAGAAACAGTTTGGGGCTTGCTGTTAAATTCTGATAGAGACTGAACATATGAATATGGGACACCAAGTAATCAAGTGACCTGAGCGGATCATCAAGTGAGCGTCATCTGACCCACCAGCTAAAGAAAGACATGCCCAACAGACATGCCAAGTGGAAGAGGTCTATCGGCTTAGGCAGGTCCTGACCACACAGCTAGTAACACGGTGGGGAATTCACATTCCAGAATGCCTGTTCCTGCTGCACGTCACTTAGTCCTCAGCAAACACTGGGGTCTCATTCAGAATTCCCTCTGACTTGATGACTGAGAAGGACAAAGCTTAAGCCTGGCTTACAGATGGTTCCTCACGATATCCGGGCATCACATACAATTGGATTATTATGGCTCTACCTTTTCCACTAAAGGTGGTCCTCAAGGACAATGGGAATGAAAACTCATCCTCCAAGTGGGAAAAATTTCAGGCAACATATTCATTGTTGTGCTGTCTCAGGTGTGTGATTCTTACTATCACGAGGCAAGATAAGAATGCTGATGTATGGTTGGAGACAAGGAGGAGTATGCATTTTAGAGAACCCTGCCCGGTCCCTCCTATTGCACCCACATGGGGTTGTACAAGAGAAAGAATAATTCAGCAATCTAGTACAAGCAGGATCATTAAGAGTTCAACCTCCCAGGAACAAAGTTCGAGTCACCTGTCAACTAAAAAAACCGTCCAGTGAAAGTATTGGTTAAAAGCAAAGGACATGTGAAAAGAGCAGTTAAGAAAGAAATCATTATGTATCATATATGACCTTGTGAACAGGTTTATAAATGAAGACTATAGTGATCACCCACATTTTTGCATCATACTGTTATATTTTTATTTGTATATGATTCTGGGTTTTTTTCACGTTCCACTCTCACCAATGATATTATACAGGATGTGTGGGTAATGATATCTTAGTGCAGAAATTACAGGATATCAAGAGGCTGCTGAGTTGCGAGCTAAAAGAAGAATGAACATAAACCAGGAGTTAATGCAAAAACTGATGAGACTTTGTGCTATTGCTTTCAGAGAGAACGGTGCTTTTGTTTGTGCAGGAATGGATTCATTATGTCAGGCGGCAGCCCTTTGAGGTTATTTGGAACTTTAAATATCAAAAGATGGGGAGAGGTGGATGTTGAAAAGCCAAAGGGGCAAACCATGTAGAGAACATACAAAGGCTCACTCAACACGATTCCAGCCCCGCTCCACCCGGCTTGAGGGTACCTTCCTGCACTATAGTGTCTGGAAGAGAAATTTGTATATTAACATACCAAAGGAAGAGAAACATTATTTCAATAGATGCAAAGTAACATTCTATAAAAATCAGCTTGTATTCATGATTGTTTCAAAGCTCTTAACCAACAAGAAATGGAAGTTGATTCCCTTACCCGGATAAAAGAGTTTGCCAACCATGGTAGCAAAAGTCATCGCATACTGAAATACATGTGCATTTCCACGATCACTTATGATGCTCCAAGCTAACACAATAAAAAAGGAAAAATAAATAAAATATAAATATGAAATAAAACAGAAAAATGTGTCATTGTTTGCAGATAATATATTTGTATACAAAAAATAATAACAAAAAAACTATAATACTATCTAACACTTATTAAGCCCTTCCTGTATCAGGTACTTTTGTAAGCTGTTTATTTACAAAAAGTAACTTAATAAAGAGGTTATTAGCAAAAATTCTATTCTTTACCAAGAAATAAATACTTTGGATAAAATATTACAACTTTTAACAGTTCGGCAAGTAGTTAGATGCACGCACACACAACATACACAATAAAATAATGGTCTTATAGAGGCACCTGGGTGGCTCAGTAAGTTAAGCTGCTGACTTCAGCTCAGGTCATGATCTCAGGGTCTGTGGGTTTGAGCCCTGAGTTGGGCTCTGTGCTGAGAACTCACAGCGTGGAGCCTGCTTAGGATTCTGTGTCTCCCCACCCCGCCCCCGTCCCTCCCCGACTTGCACTCTGTCTCTCTCTCTCTCTCAAAAATAAATAAACATTTTAAAAATATTAAAATATTGGAATCTAAAAAGAAAATATGAAATAAAAAAGTCTAGTCCCAATAGAAATAAATGTACAAGAAGGCTAGGAATAACCAAATTAATAATGAATAACACTTTATGAGGAGAAAATTTGAAAATGTTATTAAAAGGGCACCTGGGTTGCTCAGTCAGTTGAGCGTCCGACTTCGGCTCAGATCATGATCTCACAGTCTGTGGGGTCGAACCCCACGTCCAGCTCTGTGCTGACAGTTCAGAGCCTGGAGCCTACTTCAGATTCTGTGTCTCCCTCTCTCTCTGCCCCTCCCCTGCTCACTCTCTGTCTCTCTCTCTCAAAATAAAATAAAGACATTAAAATTTTTTTAATAATAATAAAAAGAGTACTTCAGCACATTAAAAAAAGAAAATGCTATTAAAAGACATATAAATACAAACAGAAAGATATGCAAATGTCCTAAAAGAGAAGATCCAATATGGCATATATTTCATGTCTCTCCAAATTTATCTATAAGTCAGTGTAATTCAAGTCACTATACTAATAAGATATTTGCTAAAAATTGACCAGCATTTAATTTGCATTTGGATGCGTATTTAAAAGTAAACATATGAAAATAACCAAGAAATTAAAGGATAAACAACAAAACAAGGAATCGGGGGTTATTTTGAAACCATGACAACTAAACACTGTATTGCACAGAGATAGACAAATACATCAGTGGAAATAGCTTTGGAAACAATAAAAACCAACTAACAAACAAAGAAGTAAATACGCACATAAAGGGAAACTTGATATATGACAGAAGTGGCGTCACAAATTAGGTCAGATAGAAAAATAAATACAATATGATCCCAAATAAATTTAAATAAGCAAGTATAAAAAACAAAGTAAATCGTTTAAAACTCTTCGAAAGAAATATAAGAGAATATCTTTAGGATATCAAGACAAGAAGAAAAAAATTTTTAGAAAGAGAGAGAGAGAGAGCATGAGTGGGGGAGAGGGGCAGAAGGAGAGACAGAATCTTAAGCAGGCTCCATGCTCAACACGGAGCTTAATGCTGGGCTCGATCCCACAAACCTGGGATCATGACCTGAGCCAAAATCAAGAGTTAGACACTCAACCAATTGAGGAACCCAGGTGCCCTCAAGAAGAAGTTTCTTAAAAAAGATGTAGAAAGCTCAAATTGTAAAGAAAAATACGCTGCAAAAGTAACATACCCCATATGACAAAAATAACTATAAACTAGGTTAAAAAGCAGGCAATGGACTATGAAGATATTTGAAACATATATAGCATACAAAAAATTATTAGAGCATATAAAGAATTTCTACACATAAAACAATGAGCAAACAGTAAAGTGTTCAAACAGGAATTCACTGAAAGGAAAATCACATGGGCAGCAAATGAAACTTCCAGCTCATCTACATTTATGTTGGGTCCATGTAACTGAGTTTTGGCAAATAGGATGTGAAGAGATGTGATGAATGGCACTTTTGATTCTAGGGGAAAAAAGGAAATGAAATGGAGAAGGAGGAGGAAGAGGAAGTGGTGGAAGAAAGGGAAAGGCAGAGGGGAAAAGAAAAGAAGGGGGGGGCAACAGCACCTACCACTACCCTGTGTGGTCCTCTCTTCCCCCTAACTTGGACAGAAATGATGGTAGAATACTCCTGATGGCAGGGCTATAGGATGAAGGAAGTCCGCTTGCTACCATATTATTCATTATGGAAGAAACAGAATTCAGGGCTTATTACTGCAGCATAGCCTAACCCTAACCTGACTAACATGACACTCAGTCTGCTGTAGCCACAGGTTCTACATCCCAGTTAATGACAATTACATCCCTTGAAATTTTCTACCTCCTCTTTTTAACACCCAGCCTCCAATCCATCAGTGGATCTCACGGCTCTGCCTTCAGAAAACATCCAGAATTGAACTTCGATAGATAATCACCATCCAAGTGATTTTCATCTACCGTTTGCATTACTGCAATGGTCAAGAAAGTACTCTCCTTGCTACCTTATCATTCTCCAATAGTCTACTTGCAATGCAGTAACTATAGTGGTTCTCTTGAAATTCTCCTCAGGATTTTCTGTGACATGGTGTCAGCAGGGCAGTTGCTTTAAACTTCCCAAACGCCTCCAGAACACCAGATAGAAACACCAGTACAGCTAAAGACAATGAGGATGAGAGACCCAGAATATGGACAGAAGCTGGGAACAAGCCAGCCCACAGCAGTGGCTGGACAGGCATAAGACTAACAGCTGTGTAAAAGGAGCAAGAAGTGCAAACCAACTAAATAGCTTAAAAGTCATTGATACATACCTACTCCAAAAGGAAAAGATGTATTCTGAAGAGCAATTTGGGATGAGAAAGATGGGAACAATAAGTGAAATTTTAAAAAGTCCTGGGGTGCCTGGGTGGCTCAGTTGGTTAAGCATCCAACTTCAGCTCAGGTCATGATCAATCTCATGGTTCATGAGTTCAAGCCCGGTGTTGGGCTCTGTGCTGACAGCTCGGAGCCTGGAGCCTGTTTCAGATTCTGTGTCTTCCTCTCTAGCTCTGCCCCTCCCCTGCTTGTGCGCTCTCTCTCTCTCTCTCTCTCTCTCTCTCTCTCTCTCTCAGAAATAAACATTACAAAAAATTAAAAAGAAAGAAAAGAAGAGTCCTCACAGGCTCAGAGCTGCAGATAAGTGCCAAAGCCGTACAGGTGGGAGAAACTAAAATGGATGTGAGGAGTCCAAGCCTTCAATAAAACCCCACAAATATCCAGGAAATACCTCTCCTCCAGAAGAGCAGTGCCTCATTCTGCTGGAAACAACCAAACTGAGCAAGGAAAGAATCATGTGAATCAAAGAGAGAGAGAGGTGGGCACTGGGAGGGAGGGATTTTTGAGGGACTCAGAGAAAGGAAAACCCAAGAGATATGACATATTTTGGAAAACAAGGCTTTTGGACCTCAGAGACAAGAAGCACAAAATCTTTCTAAACCAGACATAACTTTGAGAAACAAACAAGTAGCTAACAGAGAGGGTATATGTTTAATCTTTGCTGGTAAAAACAGAGAAAGAAATTCTTAGACTGTGATTCAGAGAAAGCCACCCTGGCCAGCACTTCTCCTAATGTCTCAGGAAATCTCATCTTATTTTGTTCCTCATTCAAACATGAGGAACAACACCATCAGAAACTCTTTCTAACATCATACAAAATCATTACAATGGAAAGATAAATGAGACCTTAACAAATTAAGACACACAATGAAAACTCACCAGAAAAATGAGGTCACAGAGCAGATAAAAACTGCAATGTAATGTTTCAATTGTAGACAACAATTAACACTTTGATAAGAACAGCACAAATGAGAAATAGAAAAGCTCAGAAGAGATTAATAGATATCGGTAAAGAATTAAGAAAACAAACTACGGGGCACCTGGGTGGCTCAGTTGGTTAAGGATCTTACTTCAGGTCAGGTCATAATCTCATAGTTCATGGGTTCAAGCCCCACCTTGGGCTCTGTGCTGACAGCTCGGAGCTACCTCTCTCTCTCTCTCTCTCTTTCTCTCTCTCTCTCTCAAAAATAAATAAACATTGAAAAATATTTAAAAAAGAAAACAAACTATTTCATAATAAAATACTAAGTTAGAAAAACACAGGAGTAAAGAGACACTATAAAGACACAATAAAGGAAATAGGAATAAGAAAGAAGAAAATCAAGGGGGAATCAAACAGAAATAAAGGAAACTATTTTTTAAAAAGATTTAAGAAATGTATGTATGCAGTAGGCAGAAAAATGCCTCCCATCAAAGATGTTTGCATCCTAATCCCAGACACCTGTAAAAATATTGCCTTGCAAAGCAAAAGGATTCTGCACGTATGATTAAGTTAAGGGTGTTGAAATGGGGAGAATATCCTGGATTACTCAGATGGGTATAATACAATCACAAAGGTATTTATAGGACTGAGGAAATAGAGTCAGAGGATATGTAACAACAAGAAGCAGAGGTCACAGGGATGTGCGACCATGGGCCATAGAATGCAGGCAGCTTCTAGAGGCTGGAAAAGGCATGGAAATAGACTCTCTTTTATAGCTTCCAGATGGAACACAAACCAACCGACCTTGACTTCCGACCTCCAGAACTCTAAGACAATAAATTTGTGTAGTTTTAATTCACAAAATTTGTGGTAATTTGTTATATCTACCATAGGAAACTGATAAAAGAAAATGTGATAGACATTGAAGATGGAAAATAAGAAAACCACATATATATCATTGAAGTCTTCAAAGAAGAAAATCAAAGTAATGGAAAAGAAAAATATCTAAAACCATGATTGGAAAATATTTTCTGAAATAGAACAGTTAAGAGAAGAGCACACAGTGTACCTGGGAAAATTGACCAGAAATGATCAGCCTTGTGTCATATTCTTTTTGTTTAAAGTTGATTTATTTTTGAGAGAGAGAGAGAGAGAGAGCAGGGGAGGGAGCAGAGAGAGAATCTCAGGTAGTCCTGCTTTGGATTCTGTGTCTCTGTCTCTCTCTGCCCCTCCCCTGCTCACACTCTGTCTCTCTCTCAAAAATAAATAAACATTAAAAAAATTAGAAAACAGTGTAAATAAAACTACTAGATTGAAAACTCAAAACTTCCTAAATACCAAAAGACTTATCAGCAGGAAAGGTTTAAAAAGGACACTTAATTGTAATAATTTTAGTTGAAATGTTGAGCTATATAGAAAATAGACAAGATAGCAAACTGATACCAAAAATATCAATAAGTAAATGTAAATGCACTTAAATCACTTACTAAAAATTTCAGATTGCTTATATAGCAAAACCCAATTCTTCACCAGACCTGAAACAAAGAATTTTGGTAAGTTAAAAATTGAAGAATAAACAAAGATATACAAGGCAATACAAAATAATGCCAAGAACAATATCCTGAGAGAGAATGAAGTAAAAAAAATATTAAATGAGTCAAATAAAGGCCATTTTACAATGCAAAAAGCTACAATTCATAAAAGGCGTAACACTAATATCTACTCAAAAAAAATGTTCAAAATTTTCCAATTAGCCTCAGAGGGAACCACTGTTCTGGAAATTCATAAAACTATAATCATGTGAGTCTGGCTTCTTTCACTCTATGTGATATTTTTGGAATTATCCATGGTGTTGTATGTATTGATATTTTGTACTTAATTTATTAGTTTTCTAGTCTATGAATATACCATTTATCCACTCTTCCATTGAGGAAATATTTTCCAGTTTGTTATTATTATGAATAATTCTGCCATGGCATTCACAAACCTTCCTGTGAACACATGTTTATTTCCCTTGGGTAAATACCCAGTATGGAATTGTTGGGTCATAGGGAAGAAGTCTGTTTAACTTTATGAAGAACCGTCAGTTTTCCAGACTGGTTGTACTATTTTACATACCAACAATGTATGAGCATCCCTACTAGTCAAAATCCTCTTCAAAAGTAGATAATTTCACCTTAGCTAGTGGTTACATGGTGGTTTACACTGTGGTTTATATTGTAAACCTTCTCATTGTGGTTTCAATTTGCATTTTCCAGACGACCACTGACATTGAGTACATTTTCATTTGCCTATTGACATTTGTAATATTTCTTTGTGAGGATTCTGTTCAAATAATTTGCCCATTTTAATCAAGTTGTTCTTTTTATTGTAGATTTGTAGGAGTTTTTAATAGAGTCTAGATAGAAATCTGTGCCAGATATATACATTTAAATATTTTGTTCCCAACTGTGGCTCAAATTTTCATTTTTTGAACTGTGACTTTTGATAAAAAAAAAGTTTTGATGATGTCCATCAATTTATAATTTCTTTTTTAATACAAAATATATTAAGTTTGGAAATTCATTAAATTCTAGCAATTATATAATTCTAAATCTATTTCAAATAATGTTTTAAAATATGGACTGATATGGTGGTCAAGATTCTTTTTTTTTTCAATATAAATACCTGGCACCACATGGTAAAAAATATTACATTGGCAATTCTGTTGAAAATTATTTGACTGTAAAAGTGGGGGTCTGTTCTTGGATTCTTCATTCTGTGCCATTGAGTGTTGACTATTTTTAAGCAAATAGTACAGTGTTTTGATGATTGTATCTTTATGGAAAGTTTTAAAACAGGCTTATAAATCTTCTAACTCTTGTTTTTCAAGATTGGCTTGTCTATTCTAGGTCCTCTGTATTTCCATATGAAATTTATAAAAATGGCACTCAAAATACAATACAGTTACTTTTCCAAAAATGACTTTTTATGCTCAGACCTTGCCAAATACACTTATTAATTCTAGTAGGTTTTTACTGTTTTTTCCTCTAAATTTACCACCTACACAATCATGTCATCAGCAAATAAACATAGTAATTGTTTTTTCTTTCCAATCCTCCTGCCTTTAATTTTTTTTAATCATTTATTGCACTAAGTAGAACCTCCAGTGTAATAATGACTAGAAATGGTAGGAGTGAATTTCCTCACTTTGTTCCTGATCTTAGGGGAAAGCATTTAATATTTACATTACATTACATATTTGCATTACACCATTACATATAATATTCGCAGTGTTTGTCATAGACTCTCCTTCTCAAGGTTACGAAGTACTTTATTTTTCTTGTTTGCTAAGAATTTTTATCATGAACAGGTGTTATATTTTGCCAGATACTTTATCCCAACTTTTTTAGATGATTATTTGTTTTATTCTTCTTTATTCTGATAATCTGGTGAATTATATTTATTTTTATTTTTTTAATATTTATTTATTTTTGAGAGAGAGACACAGAGAGAGACAGTGAGAGACAGAGAGAGACAGAGAGAGAGAGAGAACATGGGGGAGGGGCAGGGAGAGAGGGAGAGAGAGAATCCCAAGCAGGTTCTGTGCTGTCTGTGCAGAACCTAATATAATGCTCGATCTCATAAACTGTGAGATCATGAACTGAGCTAAAATTAAGAGTCAGTTGCTAAACTGACTGAGCCACCCAGGTGGCCCCCAATATATATATATATTTTTTTTTCTAATGCTAAACAAAATTTGCATTCCTGAGGTAAACCCTATATTTATTTTTAAAAAATTTTTTAATGTTTATTTAGTTTTGGGAGACAGAGCTTGTGCAGGGGAGGGGAAGAGAGAGAAGGAGACAGAGAATCTGAAGCAGGCTCCAGGCTCTGAGCTGTCAGCACAGAGCCCGATGTGGGGTTCAAACTCCCAAACCATGAGATCATGATCTGAGCAAAGTCAGATGCTTAACTGACTGAGCCACCCAGGTACCCCAAACCCAATATTTATGATGTGTGCAATCCTTTTATGTATTGATGGGTTAGATATATTAATAACATTTTTAAGAATTTTATTTATATTTAAATGAGTGCTATTGGTATACAATTATCTTTCTAATATAATTTTCCTTTGGGGTGAAAAACAGCATTATTCTAGCCTCATAAAATTAGTTGGAAGTGCTCTGTCTTCCTTTATTTTCTGATAGCACTAATACAAGTTTGGAATTGCTATTTTTTAATGTTTATAAAATTCACCAGTGAGCCACCTGGGCAAAGAGTTTTTCTTATGGGAAATATTTTAATCACAAATTAAATTTATGCATATAATACAGGAAGATTCCAATTTTTTACTTCTTCTTATACATGATCAGATATTTTGTGCCTTTCAAAGATTTTGTCTATTTCGTCTAAGCTATCAAATTTACTGGAAAAAATCATTCATATTATTCTTTCATTATCCTTTTAATTTCTGTAAAATATGAAATGCTATCCCTGCTTTCTGTCTTAATTTTTGTTATTGTGTTTCCTCTCAGTTTTTATTGTTGAGACTTGGTAGTAGAGGTTTATCAATATTATTGATGAATTCAAAATACTTGTCTTTGTAGGTCTTCTTTATTTGTTTTCTCTTTCCTAGATTTCCTCTCTAAACTTTATTATTTCTTTTCTTCTTGCCTTCGGTTTATTTTACTCTTCTTTTTCTACCTTTCTAAGGTAGAAGCTTAGTTCATTGATTTTAAATTATATTTTTTCTTAATAATTTTCTTAATCTGAAAATTCTTCCTGATGACAAAGGGGAAGAAGGAAAGCTAGGCCTTAAATGCAGAAAGAACACGTGAAACTCTGGACATTCTCAGGAAGCCTGGAAACTTGAGTGGTGCAGCACCAGAGCATGGCCCAAATTACTCTGAATTAGGACAAAATCAGCGAGATTCGCCCCTTGGTGGAGGGTAGGGATTGGACTAACAGGAGATAATCCCAGTGTTATTACAGTTGGCTATCTCCTCGCTTCAGCTGCCAGACATAGGAAAGAGCGCCCACTGTCTGGAAAAAGTACTATCAGAAAAAAAGTATAACTTAATCTCCACTATTATCTTAAATACTTCTTATATGAAATTAAATATGAAAGATACTAGGAAGTGAGGAAAAGGAACCCAATATCAAGAAACTGTATCTAGCTGACAAAGACCTTGAAAATGTTAATACATATAAATTATAGTAAAAGGTAAAGAATGGGTAAACATATGATAAATCTCAGCAAATAAATGGAAACTACAAAAAAAAGATACAAATGGAAATTCTGGAGCTGAAACATACACTATCTGAAATCAAAAGTACATTACATAGGCTTAATAGCCTAATGAACACTGCAGAAAAAATAGCAGTGAATTTACGGGCAGGTTGACTGACATAAATTATCCGGAATAATGATAGAGGAAATAAAAGAATCAAAGAAACTAAATAGAAAACGTAAGCAGTGTTCACAAATTTTACATACAGGAAATTGAGTTTCCAGGAGACTTGGGGAAAAAATGAAGGGAGAAAAAGTTAAAGAAAGAATAGCAGAAGTTAATCTTTCGTGATTTTACAATTTCCTTCTGTTCTGATGGTTATTTCCTCCTTGTTATTTCTTATTTTGAACATTTGCACTTTATTTATATTTATTTACTAATTTTACTGATGGTTTGTTGGTTTTATCAACTTTTTAATTGATCTGTTTTATCATTTTAATTATTCTGGTTTAAATTCGTTATGCTTGCATCTTTAGTAATTTCTTCCTCTTCTTATCTTCAGATTATCTTGTTGGGTTTTCTTTCCCTAACTTTTTGGAGGAAATAATTAGGATAACTGTTCTCAGTCTTTCTCAGCTTCATGAATCCAACAAATTCCAAGCATGTAAATAAAAAGAAATCAACACCAACATTGCAGTGAAACTGCAGGAAAACAAAGACAAGAAGGGCTTAGAAGAACTCAGAGAGAAAAGATAGGTAACATAATGATCAGGGGAATCATTGAAAAGAATATTCATATCAACAATGTTCTTAAGAACCCAAAACTTGCAATGACTGAAATGTCTATTAATAGTGAACAGATACATCAATGGTACATTTATTCATTATATCACAGTATAGTATATTCATACAATAGAATACTGTGGTAGTGATGAAGATAAATACAGCTCATGCATCAACATGGATAAAGCTGAAATCTAATAGTAAGTGAAAAAAGCAAGTCACAAAAAGAATACATACTATTTAATTCTGTTTATGTAAAATGTGAAAGCAAGCAAAGGTATAGAAAATATTTTTATCAATACATATATGTGTTAGGTAGAATAATTCCCCCTCCAAAGACGTCCACATTATAATCCTCAGACCCTGTGAATACGTTACCTTACATGACAAACACACACACACACACATGCGCACGCGCGCGCGCGCGCGCACACACACACACACACACACACACACAACTTTGAGGATGTTATACGGACCTTGAGATGCAAAGATTATCTAGGTAGGTCCAATCTAATTACATGGATTCTTAAAGGCAGAATCTCTTCCAGCTATGACCAGAGGGAAACTGACAAAGTCACTTCGAAGACAAAGAGTGACTAAAAAAGAAGGGTCAGAGATGGGGTGGGTGGGGAGGTGCTGGGTGGCTCAGTCAGTTAAGCATTCGGCTCTTGATTTCAGCTTGGGTCATGATCTCACTGTTAGTGGATTCAAGCCCCGTGTTGGGCTCTGTGCTGATAGTGCAGAGCCTGCTTGGGATCCTCTCTTTCCCTCCCTCTCTGCCCCTCTCTCACTCGCTGTCTCAAAATAAGTAAATAAATATTTAAAAAAGCAAAATAAAAAAAAAAAAGAGTCAAAGAAATGCAACTTTGCTGGTTTTAAAGATGAAAGACCTTGAGCCGAGGAATGTGAGTGGCCTCTGGAAACTAGAAAAGGCAAGAAATGGGTTCTCCCTGAGAGCATCTAGAAAGGAATGCAGCCTTGTCAACACCTTGATTTTATAGCCCAGTGAGACCCACGTCAGATTCCAAACCCACAGAACTGTAAGAATAATTCATTTGTACTCTTTTAAGCCACAATATTGTGGTAATTTATTATGTCAATAATAGAAAATGAATACAATATGAATACAATATGCATGTACTAAAATTTTGTTTTTTAATGTATAAGAATAAATTCACACAAAATCCAGAGTCGGAGTATAATCAGGGACTTCTTAGGTACTGGGAAATGTTTTCACTCTCAAATTAATAAATACCTGGTTGTTACTTTTTATTAGTGTTCCTTAAACTGTACATACATTCTTCATTATGAATGATATATTATATATATAAAATATTTTTAAGACAAAACAATAGACCAGGGATGCTTGCTATATGAGGAGCATCTCCTTCAGTATCCTGAATAGGCATCCATTTGGGTTGTGGATTTACTTATCAGTGCCAAGACATGGATGGATGGATGGATGGATGGATGGATGGATGGAAGGATGGATGGATGGATGGATGGCAGGGCAGAAAGATATGCGTGTCAGGATAGTCTCCTGCACTTTTTACCCTCTGGGATAGCAAGGTTGTGTGAATTTCTCATGCTTGTGTGGATATCATGAAATCTAACCTGTGTTTGAGCCAACTTGCTGGAGTCCCAGCCAAGAGGGCTGCCCACTTAGTGAGAAGATTTTAGCACTGAGAGTCTGTGGCAAGACTGCCAGTGACAGAAACCAGTGTGACCACAGTGCTGGAGCAGTAGCTGGACCTCAGCTATCAGGGGTTATACAGCAGGAGTCCCTGCACAGCCCCCCTAAGAACCCGTGCGTGTGTGTGCTCGCTGATAGCCAGCATCTGGACGCGCACCATACAAATGAAAACACCAGTCCATTAATGTCTGTTTCCAAAGCACAAACAGCCAACGAGGAGAGAACTGTGGCCAAAACCAGTTAAAGAAAGAGAGATTTGCCCTTTTCCCTACATCTCTCCTCCCTGGCTCCCTCCGACCCAGTGGAGCTGGGGCCTGGCTGGAGGAGGTGGGGGAGGGAGTAACAGAGTGTGCCCAATCTTCATTCCATGCCCCTTGTGCCAAGAGCCTGTCCTGAAATGGAAAGAAAAAGAATTTTGAAAAAAAAAATGAATTAAAATTTTAAACTGGGCTGGAGTGAGTTTAATAATGGAAAGTGACCAAATAATTATGGACTCTGCCCAAGCCATCATCAAGGAATGGGAAAAAGAGATTTGACATAGAAAGATTTCACACTGTAACTGAAAAATGAAAGCTATGTAACTTAATATTCTATCAGACTGATACTGCTAAGAAAAAGAGTTGTATAGACAAGGAAGGGTCACAAGGCCCTGTCTAAGCAAGGAAGTGTAATGTTCAAGTTCAAAGAGCGTGGGGATTGTACACCTTACAGTAGGTGTCATATCTCAGCCAGTCTTTAACCCTAGATCATTTAAGATTTAGTTTGATCATCTACAAAATGTAAAAGAACCCCCAAATAAGAAATTATATCAGTTTGCTCAATTTAAAAAAGGATAATGGTACCTATTTTATAGGGTTCTTGCAAGGATTGAATCAAATTGTAGATACAAAGTGCACAGGGTGCTTGACGCCTATTGGATGTGAACTCATTGGATGTGAACTTTAATGATGGGGTAAGAATCCTGCAACCCAGAAGACTTTCTGGAAATGGTGACTCTGGGGCGACAGCATGAATAATAGTTAGGAGACAGGGGCCCAGTGAGGGTTTTGGTAATAAGAGGGGATGGGAACATTCTAGGCAGTGACACAGCATAAGCAAAGAAAGTAAGGAACAGAAGCATGTGATGTTGGAGGGGTGAGGGAGGGGCGGGTGCAAACATTTTGGGGCTGTTGGAGCATAAACTGTTAGTCAAGGAGGGAAGTCTGAAAAGGGGGGCAGGGGGACGTAAGGACCAGATCTCGAAACGCCTCGAGTGCCCTACCTCATAGCATTCTGTGCTCTGCATCCCAGAGAAACGTCTGAACTCTTGAGTTATACACACAAGCTCCTTTTTGATCTAGCTCCTGCCTACCTCTCAGAATTCAAGAGCTCATGAGGGGCAGGGACAGGCAGACAGATGACTCTAGCAGACCTGAGGCTTCCTGAATACAGTAAAGGTTTTCCGCCTCAACACACCACTCGTACTTTCCTGAATACTGGAAACGGTCTTATTCCCCCTTCATGTGATGAGTTCCTCCTTTCAAGTTTCATTTCATAGGCACCACCACTGGGAAGCCTTGTCATTCTTCTTTTTTATTTTTTAATATTTATTGGGCGCTTCTTCCTACACAGCACTGTGTCAGACGCTGGGGCTGAGGGGCGAGCAGGCAAAGTCCCTGACCACAAGACGCAATCCTTATGGGGGCGATGATCCAATACGTAGGCAGTTATTAAACAAAGCTGTGACTCAGATTAATTAATCAAGGGTGCTTTGAGAGCCCTGGGCTCTAACCCGGGCCCCTGGGATCAGGAAAGCTTCCCCCTCATGCCAAGGATTCTCCTCCTGTGCTCCTGTTGCACCCACTTAGACTGCCAGGGAGGAAGGAGGAGGAAGAGAAGAAAATGAAGACGTGCTAAAACATTATGCCTTGGTATGTGTCAGCAGCAATGATAAAGCACTTTAGATGAATATCTTATGTAATCCTCACAACAACCCTATAAGACATCTAGTTATTATTCCCATTTCAAAGACGAAGAAACTGAAGTAACAGGTAAATTCACTTGCCAATGTCACTCAGCTAGTGAGTGGGAGAACAGAAACTCCAGCCTCGATCAGATTAATTCCACTTCCAGGCTGTAACACACTGCGCCATGCTTTTTGTATAGCCGTAAAATTGTCTCCATTTTGAAAAGATGATTAGAGACTAAGAGCAATGATCACAATTCACCGTAAATATTGTTTCCATGTCTGTCTCCCTCATTAGCCCATGTCCTGCTAGATTCTAGGAGCTTCTCTAGGACACAGAGAATAGAGTCTACATATCATTCACCTTTTATCTCCAGTCTCAGATAGATGACTCAAAATTAGCACTCAGGATATATTTATTTGAATGCATTAATGCAGACAGGAAAGAATGAATCTTTAAATGAATGAATTATCTCAGGAGCTAGAAAGAACCGAACATGTGGGAAAAGCCACAGAGCTCTCGGGGATGATGACAGAAGGTAACAAGCAAAGGGCCAGGCCAAGGTGGCAAGCTGTTAGCATTAGAGAGGTCCAACCCATGGCAACGGGCAGATTTCTGTTGTCAATGTATTCAGCAACAGGAAATAGACGGAAAACCGGACAGGCACGTGGTGGGCATCAAAGACTTGGGAAGTAGGTATCATGTAGTGCAGCACTAATGCAGGACCTCATCACGCTTAAGTATTTGAGTAATAGAGTGACAGCGAAAGGAGGCATTCAGAGACGAAGGGAACAAAGCAAAAGGAGGAGATCTGAAGCCTGGGCTCAGGATGCAAGGTCGGAGCTGCACGAGTGTTAAGAGGCTGGTAGATCTCTCTGCACTGCTCCCTTCTGGAATCGCTCTTGTTTTGTTGGACCAAGAGGCCCTGCCCAAACTGTTGGTTAAGTCTGTTTATAGTAATTTATTAGTCTCAGCTGTGGGGATAGGAGGGCTCCGGAAGCAGGAAGTCAAGCACATCATTATTAAAGGAAAGTTTCTGTGATCAGGCCAAAACCAGTGGAGTCATCCTTGATTTCTCAAATTCCTTTATACCACACATCCAAACAGTCAGCAAATCCTGTAAACTCTACTTTGAAAATGTATCAAGCATCTTCCTACTCGTTCATACTCTCGCTGCTGTGACTCTGCTCTGTACCCCTGTCGTCCTTCCTCCGGGCTAACTGCATTAGCCTCCTAACCCTCACACCTGGCTTCTGTTCCGTCCCCATTCAGTATATCCTCAGGTTAGTAGTCCGAGTGGTCCTATGTGGTGGTTGTCTTTTTCTCATCCATCTTCAGCAGTCCTTTATAATCATTGCAAATAATCTCCTCAAGGACCGTAGCTTCTTTTCCATGGCACTCCATCCAAAGCCTTCCAATGGCTCTCCAGTTCACCCAGGGCACACACCAACATCCCGAGCTACAAGGCAGTGCATGAGGACCTTCTCTTCTCTCTCTAATATCATCTCCTACAACTCCCTCCATTTGTTCACTCCTGTCCATTTGTTCACATGACATGCTCTCGCCTAAGGGCCTTTGCACTAGCTGTTTCCTCTGCTGGAATGTTCTTTCTCCAGATAGCCACGAATTCAATCTCTTGCTTCCTTCACACGTTGACTCACCTTCTCAGTGAGGCCTTCTTTCCTACCCTCTGTGTAATTTCAGAACCCCTTCCAGCTCACAAGCACACATACTATCCCCTTTTCCTGACTTAGTTTGTCCCCTTCGCCCCTATAATCATCTAATTTACTATATACTTTACTTATTTACTTTGTCTCCATCACTAGAATATAGGTCCCAAATGGGTAGGGATTTTTGTTTGTTTTGTTTCTTGCTGTATCTCCAGGGCCTGGAACAGAGCCTGCCACACACCCACATAATAGATGCTCAGTATATTTTGGGCAAATGAATTAAAAAAAAAATAGAAGTCAGGTACATTTATGTGTGGAAAAGATCCTGATTAAGACTTTATGACTAACTAGAACTAAAACTAAACTAAAGTTAACTTTATTTAAATTTTAGATCACAGAATCAATAAAATTGAGAGGCTTGATCCCACATGTATGTGTGCATGTATGTAAATAACGTGTGTGTGTGTGTGTGTGTGTGTGTGTGTAAAAGAAAGAGAATCTTCTCATGTGTTTAGTAAAACCACTTTGGCTTTTTGTAATCAAGGAGCTTTTCAGAGCCTTTAATATGCCAGTGTATTTGTCAAATCCCAAGGAAGAAATTTACAGATCAATTTCCATTATCCCAGCTTATTGACCAAGTGAATTCATTTTTCTCAGAATACCAATTTTGGAGAAAAAATAACAGTTTGAGGGTTCTTCAAGACTATTATCCTGACTATATACAACTCCCCTTTTTCAAAATCATTTGACTTCTTATTAACTAGATAGAATAGAGGTTTCAAATACTAGACAAATGTACCAACAGCATATGAGACAGTGTTGAAAATCACAGTCATCCTTCTTGCTTAGTCTCAGATTTGGCCTCGGAATCCTGTGCAACACACTGGTAGCAAGTGATTAGAATTGGAGATGAAACCAATCTACCATACCCAAGATTTTACCCCACTTCACGCACCACAAAGTAGCCTCAATCCACATTTAAAACTTTATATAAGTAAGTCACACTAATCATGTTTTCCCATACATATCCTGTTATTCTGAAACAAAACACAATCATGATGCCATATTGTGATTTCCAACCCAAATGTCCTCCCACACATCTCAGCATGTATACACAAATGGCTCTCATTCTTTGCAGATCACCCGAAAGGCATAGTCAGTTATAACCATGGAGCTGAGCATGATCTCTCTAGACTCTACACTACTCACTACTTTGTTCCTTATGTTCTGACTCATTTTGCAATCTTCCCAGAGCCCTGCACAATGCCTCGAAGGTGCTTAGTATTTTCTAAGTGGCTTTCAACTTCAAGTTTAACAAGTAACTTCCTATTTGAATATTATGTCTTAAATCCCTCCTTCCTTGAATTCCTATTTCAAATCTGCAAAGCCATTCAAAATTAGTTCCATGTAATACAAAGAAAGTTCTGAGTGTGCACTTCAATGGGCCACTTTGATCATTTGCAATTTCTATTCTGTGCAGTTGAGAGTTCTGATTATAAAATAAGCAATTTCCTTTTTCATCATTTTCTGCCCTACCTCCTGGAAAGAAAAAATAATACCACATTATCTCAAGTGTCCTCATTGATTTCTTCCTTTTCCTTCATGTATGTAAAGCCTATCTCACTTGGATTATAAATTCATGTCAAGGATACAAATATTATTTTTCACTGTATTTCTATTTCCCAAAATGCCAGGACAGACATTTCCTAAGAGCCTTTTGAGTGAGTGGGTGAATGAATTAATAGTTGGATGAGACTGAATGGGCAATCATGCACAGTATTAGGTAAATTCTACTTAAATTCAAATGTGAAGACTTAGGTGAGACTATGAAAGACGTGTGTATACTACTGTAATATAGTCACATTATGAAACTTTCACAGGAAATCAAGTAACCATAGAGCCCTTAGCAAAACTTTGACAATGTGAGTATAGATTTCTGATTTGCAACTTAAGTACATTGCAGTATGGAACTCAAAAATTAGTCACCTGGGCCCTTCTAGATCGTATACGCAATATGCACATACACAAAGATCTTCATTAACTTTATGCATCTCTGAGCTTGCTCTGCCATAAACCAAAACATAGTAAAGATGTGAGAAACTACTGTGAAATCAAACCACCACCCCTCTCCCCCTTTACTTCCATCAAAGCCTGCAGGTAGGTCTGACAAAGCAAAAGTCTGTTCCACAATCCAGCTCCTATCGCCTAGGAATCTTCAAAAATCTCAAGATAATATAACATAGACCACTAAGTTCTGGAATTTTTCTCCATCCACAAAGAATCTGGCTGTAATAATTGAACATTATCGTGTTCTCTTTTTAAAATTTTTTAATGTTTATTTATTTTTGAGACAGAGAGAGACAGAGCATGAGCAGGGGGTTGGGGGGGGGGACAGAGAGAGAGGGAGACACAGAATCTGAAGCAGGCTTCAGGCTCCGAGCTGTCAGCGCAGAGCCTGACATGGGGCTTGAACTCACGAACCCGCGAGATCATGACCTGAGCCGAAGTTGGACGGTTAACCGACTGAGCCACCCAGGCGCCCCTTGAACAGTATTGTGTTCTCTAGGTGAAATAAATAGTTTGTTATTTTTCCATGTAGGAGCAGAGTAGTATTGTCCAACATTATATGAGAGATCTGTTGAACAAAACAATGTGAATATGCAGGGCCCATCAAATGAGCACTTTATAAAGTACTTGGGTGACTGACACTAGGCTCTATTTGAGAGAATTTATGATATACAAAATTGAGCATAACTAATAAAAAAATCACATGATGGTCTTTATACCTGCTTCCATGGACCCATCCAATTAGATTGAGGTATAAACACACTAATTCCATTCTAACAGAATAATATTGAGCTTCTTAAGTTTAATTCTGGTAAGTTAAACAATTAAACGTTAGTAACTCATGATTTATATAGATAAAGTACATATAAAATGTAAAACTGTAATTATATCTCATCTTATATATTTGGGAATCAGATTGCTTCCATCCAAATAAGTTCCCTGAGAAGAACCTGTCTCTGAGGTTTGATGAGAACCAATGGGAGAAACATGATAAGTTCTGTTTACCAAAAAGAAAAAAAGTGTGTTTAAGCAGTCATATTTTAACTGTCTTTCCAGCTCTTCTCTGGAGAAGTTTGCCTAGACAGAGCAGTCAGGGTTTCCTAGATCCAAGCAAATTTCTTCCTTTTCCATCTGCTTTTCAAAGGTATAACAGTTGATTTTAAATAAATGAGCATGTTGGAAAAGAGAGAATGAAATGTGAAGACGCTACATAATTTCTTTCTGAAATAACCTTCCAAGGTTACAAACTCACTGAGGTATATTTCAACTCTCCTAATGATGACAAATACCCCTAATTATGAATAAATGTGCTGTAAATATTTTGATGCTCTGTCCTTTTCCAATATCTCCTGTCTGCAAATATCTTGCTTTCAAATCTCCTGTCTGCCTTACTATGAAGTCATTATACCAAAATTTGCTACTGTATCCAGATTCTACTTGAAAAATGCATTCGTAATGGTATGGAAATGATCATGATCAAACAGTGCTTTTCATAGTTACTACACAGCTGCTTGATAATGATAAGCTCAAGGAGCTCTGAGATTCTGCACAAAGAGAAGGCATCCCCATGGCTAAAATAAACTGAAATCCATTTCTGACTCATATATAATAATTTTATATAACATTTACATTTTTTGCAAAAAACTTGAAGACATAATACCAGGCATATAGTAGACATGAATAAAGTTTATTGAATTGAATTATTCTCCTAGTCATTATGTGATGCATGTATTGCAGGTATTTCCTAAGACACAGATACACGCATGGATTGCAAGTGGTCAGACTCTATGAGGTGAAGGTCATTAAAGCTGTGGTCCCTTCCACCCATCTCTTCAACACTCAGAGTGTGGGCAACATATCCACACTGTCATCGAAGATTCTGGCTAATGCATAAAGGATTAGACAACAAACTGCATCTGTGAAAGAACGTCACCAGGAAGTTACATGTGACTTCAGGAAGTCAATTACTAACAGACTAGCCAGCTTGTCACAGGTGTAAAAAATTGCCCAAACAGCCATTCAGCCATTATTACATTTTAGAGAAGTTCATGGAAGTAAAAGATCTCTCTCTCTCTCTCTCTCTCTCTCTCTCTGTTTTTGGTTGAGCTTGTTATAAAGTTGGTTCTGGGAACACTACTCTGGCATCTAGTTTAAATGTGCAACATTGCAAGGAGGGATCTTTGATAGAGTAGGCAGAGGAAACAAAGTAGACTTTCTGTGCACTTCTGGGAAACAACAGATTCTCATACGCAGCAATGAGGATCCAAGAAGAAGAAGCATCGGAAAAAATAAAGAATGCTTTTTTCTAAGTGTGTTAGTTATTCATTCAATCATGAATTCATCCGCTAAATCCGGAGCATATACAATGTGCCAAATCTTGTTCTGAGCACTAGAGATAAAACAGTGAAAAGTGCAGGCAAAGCTCTTGAGGTACATTATTGTACAGGGGGGAGAAGGAGATAATAAACAAGTAAACATATGCAAGCTGACTCAGATAATGAAAAGTATGTGGAAGAAAATAAAGCAAGAGGATGCAAGAGAGAACAACTCTGGGGAAGATTACATTGAGTGGCTAGGGAGAGCCTGAGTAGGTGACACCTGAACAGAGACCTGTAGGCTATAAAGGAGCCTACGCTAAAGATTTGGGGGCAGAGGACTTCAGGCAGAAAGAACAGCAAGCACTATAAGCTAAACTTATTCAGGAAAGTAAAAGAAATAGGCTGATGTGGCTACGCCACACATAGCTGTGGTATATGGGAGCACGGTCTAAGAGAACTAGGCTGGGACAAGATTACATAAAACCTTCTCGGAAGTGGTAAGGATTAGAGATTGTATTTAAAGGACAATAAAAACTCATTGGAGAGTTTCAAGCAGAAGCATGGCATGATGGGATTATGTTTTTAAAAGATCACTCTGTTGTTTAGAGAATGTGTTGTTTTGGGGTTGTGGGGGAGAAGCTAATTGGTGGCTTTTGTGGTAGTTCCTGTGAGAGATGACGGAGGCTTGGACCATGGTTATAGTAATAAAGAGGGAGAGATGTGGATGAATTGGAGATATATTTTGGAGGCTGAAGACAAGGTGACTTGCGAATTAATGAGATGTGGGGTAAAAGAGACAAAACAAAGATAACTTCTTTTTTATTTTATAGTTTATTGTCAAGTTGGTTTCCATATAACACCCAGTGCTCTTCCCCACAAGTGCCCTCCTCCATGTCCATCATGCCCTTCCCCTTTCCCCCTCCCTCTTCGGTCCTCAGTTTGTTTTCAGTATTCAAGAGTCTCTCATGATTTGCCTCCCTCCCTCTCCCTAATTCTTTCCACCCCCCCTTCCCCTCCCCATGGTCCCCTATCAAGTTTCTCCTGTTAGACCTACGAGTGCAAACATATGGTATCTGTCCTTCTCCGCCTGACTTATTTCGCTTAGCATGACACCCTCGAGGTCCATCCACGTTGCTACGAATGGCCAGATTTCATTCTTTCTCATTGCCATGTAGTATTCCATTGTATAGAT